>CAWTZB010000267.1:4870000-5470000 GCA_963919705.1 Alexandromys oeconomus
AAACACAGTCTCACCCATAGTAAATGCTTAATAAATACTTGTGATAAGGGCTGGGTATATAGTCCCAAATGGTAGAGTGCTTGCCTGATACACACAAAGCCAGAGGTTCTACCCCTAGAACAGCATAAAATGGAGGCTGTGATGCATGCCTGTATTCCTAGCACCAGAACAGAGAAAGGCAGGAAACTCAGAAGTTCAACGTTGTCCTTAGTCCCATAGCAAGTCAGAGATTGGCCTATGCTACAACACAGAAAAAGAGAAGAAAAGGGGAAAAAAAGCTTGTAGTGAGAGAATGAGTGAATGGGCCAAGATGCAAATAAAATGGTGTTGGGGAGCCAGCAAGTAGGCTTGATGGATAAGGAGCTTGTTGCCATCTTGATGATCTGAGTTCCATCCCCAACATTCACAATGGTGGAAGGGGAGAATCAACTCTCCAAAGTTATCCTTTAAACTCCAGATGCTCATTATGGTGCACATTCTCAAAAGTGAGCACACATGCACGTGTGAGCACACACACACACACACACACACACAGAAAGAGAGACAGAGAGAGAGAGACTAAATAAATAAATATATGTAATTCAAAAAATTTAAAAGATGTCAGAGACCAGAAAGACAGCTCAGCAGTTAGAGCATGTCCCATTTTTGCAGAGAACCTGAGTTCTGTCACCCAGCACCCACATCTAGTAGCTCACAACCACCTATAACTCCAGTTCCAGGGGAATCTGACACCCTCTTCTGCACTGCACTCACATGCATATACACAGACACACAAAAGTTTAAAAATATATATTCAAAGCTGTGTGTGGTAGTGGTGGTGCGCCTTTAATCCCAGCACTTAGGCGGCAGAGGCAGTCAGATATCTGTGAGTTCAAGGCCAGCCTGGTCTACAGAGAGAGTTCCAGGACAGCCAGGATGGTTATGCAGAGAAATTCTGTCTCAATAAATAAAAACAAGCAAACAAAGAAAAGCCCCAGATATTCACTGTCACTAATCCTCAGGGGAACACAGCGACAACTATAACGAGACACTTTCTTCTTTTTTGGTTTGGTTTGGCTTGATGAAGAAGGGTCTCACTGTGCAGCAAGGCTGGCCTTAAACTCCTCATCTTCTCTCCTCAGCCTCCCGAATGCTGAGATGGTAAGTGTGCAGTACCACGCTCAGCCCAAGATGCCATCTTGTATCCACTGGGACTACAGAGGGCAGAAAGTCAGATAACAAGTGTTTACAAAATGTAGAGAAACGGGAAAATCGTGTGCACCACTGTCAGGAACAAAGGGTAATACAGCCACTGGGGGACACAGTATGGTGTGGGGGGTCCTCAAAAAGTTAAGGACAGGTGACCTGGAGAGAACCCTCAGTGGTTAAGAGCACAGTGACCTGAGTTCAGATTCCAGCTCCAACGTGGCAGTTCACAACCGCCTCTATCTCCAGTTCCAGTGGATCTGATGCCCTCTTCTGAATGCTGAGAACACAAGGCAGGCATGTAGTACACAATCATTCATGCCAACAAAACACCCATGTACATAAAATGAAATAAATAAACCTATTTTTTAAGTTAAAAATCATAAATACATGACCCAGCAACTCTACTTCTGGACTTCAACCTGAAGGAATTGCAAACAGCAATGTGAAGAATTAATGTGCTCATGTTCTTAGCAACATTCAAGGTAGCCAAAAAGTGGGAACAAAAAACATGGTGGCTTGTAATCCCAGCACCCATGCGATGGATGCAGGAGGATCAGGAGTTCAAGGTCATCATAGGCTGTATATTGTGTCAAGGCCAGTCTCAGCTACCTAGTACCTTGTTAAAAAGTGAGAAGAGTCCAAGTTCCCTTCTAAGATGAATGCACATGACAAAGCAATGTAATGTATACAATGGAGTACTACTGAACCCTTTAAAAGGAATTATACTGATGATGTAGCTTAGTGCCTAGAGTGTTGGCCCAACACACCAGAGCACCTGGGTTGGATTCCCCAGAACCTCCTAAAAGAGGATGATGACACATAAGTCTCTCATAAGCAGGAGCATCGTGAGTTTAAGCTCATCTCAGCCCGCTCCTGACTTACCTAGGCTACCCAAGACTGTCTTCAAAACCACCATGGTGGCAAATGTCTTCCTAGTACTCAGAGGGCAGAGACAGGTGGATCTCTATAAATTTGAGGCCATCCTGATCTACATGTGAGTTCCAGGACAGCCAGGGCTATGTAGAGAGATCCTATGTCAAAAAAAAAAAAAAAGGAAAAACCTCAATCACGCAACAACAACAACAAAAATCAAAACAATCACCACAACAGTAAATTTCGATTGTGACATGACTGAAACCGTCACTGAACTTTGAGGTCATGATGCTATGTAGAATAAGCCAGGCACACAGACAAAGCATGCATGATTTAGCTGTTAAGATGGCTCAGAGAGCCAGTCACCAACCCTTAGGATCTGAGTTTAATCCCTGGGACCCATAAAGTAGAAGGAGAAAAACGACTCCCAAAAGTTGTCCTCCTGCTTCTTCCTCCTGCATTGGTACAGGCATACTCACCCACCCGCATACATACACACATACATGAACACTAAGAATAAATTTAAAGCCAGGCAGTGGTGATGCACACTTTAATCCCAGCACTTGGGAGGCAGAGGATCTCTGAGTTCGAGGCCAGCCTAGTCTACAGAATGAGTTCCAGGGTATCCAGGACCATACAGAGAAACCTTGCCTCAATACACCAAAAATAAGAAGAAAAAAAAGGAATAAATTTAAAATGTAATTAAAAAAAAAAAACCTTACAAGTGGCACCTGGAGAAATCAAACTCACAAATACAGAAAGCAGAATAGTGGTGGCCAAGGTGAGGAGAGAGGGAGTGGAGAAAGGTTTGGTGGATAGTGTTTGAGTTTTTGCAAGTTCTCAGGTGTTGTGGAGATTAGTTATAGAGCACCATGAATGCACTCAGCATTGCTGATCTGTATGCTTAACAGTGAGTACGGTGGTACTAGCGATGTAACTCAGCAGGTAGAATGCCAGCCTGGCGTACCGAAGGACCCAGGTTCGATTCCCCAGGAATCAGGAAGCTGAGGCATTTGAGATCATCCACAGCCTCAACCTGCTCGTGACCCACTGGCTGTGTGAGACCTTGTCACGAAACAACATAAAACAAAACAAAGCAACACAGTAACGGAAAAGGAGATCACTGCTCCCTCGAAATGGAGAGAATGGCTCGGAGGGTGAAAACACATGCCGTGCAAACCTGACAGCCTCTTCTGATCACCAGAACCCATGCAAAAAGCCAGACGGAGTGGCACACATTTGTAATCCCACAGCAGGATGAGATAGGAGACGGAAACAAGGAAACTGCCCCGAAGGTCACTGGCCAGATAGCTCAGACTATTCACCATGGCAGAAACAAGAAAGACCCTGTATCCGCGAGCTTGGGAAGAATCAATTTCTCAGAGTTGTTCTCTGCCCTCCACACATGCACCATGGCATGCCTCCAGTATGGAATAAAACAAGAACATATAAGCCGGGCGATGGTGGCGCACGCCTTTAATCCCAGCACTCGGGAGGCAGAGGCAGGCGGATCTCTGTGAGTTCGAGACCAACAGGCTCCAAAGCCACAGAGAAACCCTGTCTCGAAAAAGCAAAAAAAAAAAAAAAAAAAAAAAAAAAAAAAAAAGAACATATACTGGCTTTCCTGGAACCTGCTGTGTAGATCAGGCTAAAGATTTTTCTGATCTGAATGTACATTCTCTCTCTCTCTCTCTCTCTCTCTCTCTCTCTCTCTCTCTCTCTCTCTCTATCTGTCTCTCTCTCTCTGTCTCTCTTTCTCTCTGTCTCTCTCTCTCTTTCTCTGTATGTGTGTGTGTATGTGGTGTGCATGCACGTGTGTGAAGGTCAGCAGCCAACGTTGGGTGTCTTCCTCTATCACTCACCACCTTATTCTTTGAAGCAGAGCCTCTTCCTGCACCAGAAATTCAGCAACTGACCTAGGCTGTCTGGCCAACAGACCTCTGGACCCTCCTATCTCTGCCTCCCTGATGCTGGGATTATAGTGCTATGGTCATGGGTGCAAGGGTTCTGAACCCAGGTCCTACCTAGTGCTTGTATAACAAACACTCAAACAATTGAGCCATCTCCCCAGCCATAGGTGTGCTGATGGAGAGAATTTACCATGTCTCAGGTTCCCACCTCAGAATGGTAGGAGTCACATAAGACTGGTCACTAAACCGCACTAAAGGCTAGGCACACATAGTTCAGTTGGCAGAGTGAGAACAAAGCCCTAGGTTCCACGTGCAGCACTGTATAAACCAAGTGTGTTAAACACACCAGCACTCAAGAAGTGCAGACAAACGATCAAGAGTTCAACCCATCCTCTACTACATACCAAGTTCAAGGCCAGCCTGGAATATTGTAATGTTACTAATTATCAACTGGGTGCCTAGAAGGCAAGCCTCTGGGCATAGCTGTGAGGGTTTGTCTAGATTAAGGTTAGCCTCCAAGTATGTCTAGGATTGGAGAGATGGCTCAGAGGTTAAGAGCACTAGCTGTTCTTCCAGAGGTCCTTAGTTCAATTCCCAACAACCATCTATAACAGATCTGGTACCCTCTTGTGGTCTTCAGGCAGAACATTGTACAGATAATAAATAAATTATAAATAAATAATAATAATAAAAACACCAAAATTGGTTTTGGGTTTTTTGTTTGGTTTTAGTTTTTAAAGACAGGGTTTCACTGTTTAGTTCTGGCTGTCCTAGAACTCGCTTTGTAGACCAGGCTGACCTCAAACTCACAGAAATCCACCTGCCTCTCCCTCCCTAGTGCTGGGACTAAAGGCATGCACCACCACTGCCTGGCAAATAAATAAATCTTTAAAAAAAAAAGTTATTTGTGAGGAATTTCTGAATTAAACTGATGTAGGAAGACTTATCTAATTGTGGATGGGACCACTCCCTGAGCAAGAGATTCTGAACTACATAAAGTGGAGAAGGTAGGACAGGGAGATGACTTGGCAGGTAAAGGTACCTTCTGTCAAGCCTGATGACCTGGTTTTGATACCAGGAATCCATGTGGTGAGTGGAGAGACCGATTCTGACCACAAGTTATCCTCTGACATCCGCACATGCTCCCTGCTGTAAACTCCCCTCCACCCAAATGTAAATAAATAGGCAGGCAGGCAGACATACGCAATTAAAGAGAAGAGAGAGAGAGCTGGGCACTGGGCATCGTCCTCTGCTCCTGACTTTGGCTGTCATGTGATTGGCTGCTTTGAGTTCTTGCTGCCCTGACTCCCTGCCCCCACAATGATGAAGGACTGTAGCCCGTAAATGAGGCAAATGCGCACCCCTTAAGTTGATCTTGTTGAGTATTTTATCACAGTAAATGGAAAGCAAAGTGAATAGACACTTGAGACTGCCTCAAAACGGGTGAGGGGGTGGGGGGGAGTGAACAGGATTGGTGTAAAGACACTTACCACCAAGCCTGTTGATCTGAATTTGATACCAGGTCTCCCACAGTAGGAGAGAACTGGCTCCTACAATTGTCCTGACACTCACACTCGAAGACTAAAGAATCTAACACACTGTAACAGTACCCTCTCGGCTAACCATGTGCCCGCCGCTGCTGAGCATTTGACAGAGGGTTTGTTAACTTGCTCAGTACTCAGTACAACCCTCTAAAGTACACAGTGACAGGACCCCTACTTTACAAACCAGGAAACTGAGGCACAGAGTGCTGAAGAAGCTGCCTGCCCCACACAGATGCACACAGAAGGAGAGGGTTCAGCCACAGCCAGGTTTTGGAGGTCACAGAGCTCGGGCTCTGAGCCAGCTTCTCTGGACTCCCGTCCCAGAGTCCCAGCAGCACAGCTCTTAGGAAACAGAACACCCTGAGTCTCAGTCTCCTCGCTGAGAAATGAAGATGAGGCTGTGTGGCTCTATAGGGCTCTGGTGAGGTTTCAGAGAAGTGAAACACAGATCCTGTGATGGTTACCACACAGACCAACTTCTAGGCTCTGAGCCCAGGAGGCTAAGAACTTGTACTTTTTGTTTGGATTTTTGTTGCTATTATTGTTTTTGTTTTTCGAGACGGAGTTTCTCGACATAGCCCTGGTTGTCCTGGAACTAGCTCTGTAGACCAGACTAGCATAGAACTCATGGAGACCCGCCTGCCTCTGCCCCCCGGGTGCTGGAATTAAAGGCATGCACATCACCGCCCAGCGATTTATTTTATTTTTAATTGGGGATTGGCAGGCATATGCACATGAGTACTGGTGCCCCTGAAAGCCAGAAGAGGACATCAGATCCCTTCTGCACTGTAGTTACAGTCAGTCATGAGCCACCTGACAAGGATTCTGGGACCTGAACTCTGGTCTTCTGAAAGAGTAGCAAGTGCTTTTAACCGCTGAGTCGTCTTTCCAACCCTGGGCTAGACAGGAGCTGTTTATGTACAGGGATGGCCCCGAAGCTCTACAACTCTTTCCCCAAGCCCAGGATTTGCCTAATAGACAAGGATGTGATGGTTAGGTGGCAGCAGATAGCCGTGGACAGGACACGTGAAAACCAGGTCCAGCACACGGCGTCCTTCACATGCCTCACACTGTGGGTGCCCCAGCCTGAGTCACTTTCCCTTCTCGGGCCTCCAGCTTGCTGCTCTGACAAACAGGAGCCATAATAATACCTTCCCTGTGGCACAATTGCAAAGACTCAATGAGATAATAAGGCAGCAAACTGCTGAACGCAGGCATTTGCAGAGTCTGCAGCAATAAATGGGGCCGTGGGTCCAGACTGTTGAATCCTCAGGGAGGAGCTGCCGGCTTAGCTGAGAGTTCTCAGAAAGGGGCTGGAACACAACTGTCCAGTGTGGGTAGCACCACCCCAATACAGCAGCAGACACAGGCTATGAGGGGGACATCCACTAAACTTTCATAACAAGAGTAAGTGAGAGGAGCAAGGAGGGGGAGGAGTAAGATTCACATTGATCATATGCGATATTTTGGTCACATTTGCTTAAATATTAAGTTCACCTGTTTTTGGATTTTACTGCTGGGAATAGAACCAAACTGAAATACCAAGGGGCCCTACTGGTAGATTCTAGGCAAGCACTCTACCACCAAGCCCCACTCCGAACCTCTAACTGAAAGAGTCTAGGCAGCCACTTTACCACTGAACTACACCACCAGGCCCCTGGCTAATAAAATCTAGGCAAGAGCTCTGCCACTGGCCCACCTTACCCCACCCAATAGCCAATCCCTTGGTGGATTCTATGCAGATATTTTTACTATTGAACCTTGCCCTGGAGCCCTGGGGGGAGGGGGTGATCTAGGCAGGTGCTCTGCACTGAGCCACACCCCAGCCCTTATCTGTTCCTTCTTGTTTGTTTTAATGTATCTATTAGAAAAAGAAATTCTATATAGTATTTATATTATGTTTCTGTTGGGCAGTGCTGAGTGCTTAGGGAGGAAAGATTATGGATACTTGAGATACTAATAAGAAGAAAACAATAATAAGTAGACCAGTACATGCAGCACCTGCTAGCCTACTAAGTGCTTTACTTTTATTAATGCAGACTTTCCCAATCTTGTGAATAGGATATTATATATGGGGGCTGGAGAGATGGCTCAGAGGTTAAGAGCACTGGCTGTTCTTCCAGAGGTCCTGAGTTCAATTCCCAGCAACCACATGGTGGTGGCTCACAACCATCTATAATAGGGTCTGACTCTCTCTTCTGGTGTGTCGGTATACATGCAGAGCATTTATACATAAAATATAAATTAAAAAATTTTAAAAGGGCATTATCATGATCCTCCTTTTGCAATAATGGAAATGAAACTGGGAAAGTTAAAATATACAGACAGTCCATGGCCACACTGCTCTCAGTGGTGGACAAAAAGTGTCTTGTTTTATGGTTTATGTCTCAAGGCAAAATTCTATACCATTTCAAATACCACAAAGGAAGATGAGACTGAGTCCCACAAGTGCCAGACCCACTGAAGGTCCACCTTCTGCACACCTGAATTCCCAGTGGGCTGGAAGTTGGTAGTTTCGCTGCTTTGTTCCAGACCCAAATTTTAATCCAGTTGCTACAGTGTGTTAACTGTGTGACTCTGGGCAAGACACTGTGCATCTCTGAGCCAATGCTTTCTCTTGCGGGGGTAGTAGCTCTTTAGCGGGGTTATTTGAGCACCACATGAATGGCAGCTACAGTAACAGTCAAGTGAGCCTTCACAAGTTAGCTCCATGACACACTAACCTCCTTTGGCTTACAGACACCCATCACGTTTAACCCAACATCTGACCCTTCCTCCTGTTTCCTGTGAAGCACTTCTCCAGCTCCCTCATTCATTAACCCTTTGTGAGTGTTGGTTTTATTTGCCAGCTGGACACAACCTAAAGCCATCTGAGAGTCACAACAAGGGATTGTTTAGTTCAGGGTGGCCTCTGGGAGCATCTGTGGAGGAACGGCTTGTTTGCTTTAATTGAGGTGGCAAGATGTGCTCACTGTGGATGGTCCCATTCCCTGGACTTGGGGTCCTGGATTGTATGAGAGAAAATGGGGAGAACTAGTATGCAAGCAAGCACCAATGCGTGCATGCATTTCTCTCAGCTCTTGACTATGGATGCAATGTGACAAGCTATCTGAAGTGACTGCCTGATTGCCCCCCAACAATCCACTGTAACCTGGTCCAAGTGTGGAAGAGCAGACCCTGAGGGCATGGAAGCAGAACCGGCCCTGCCTCTTGCTCATCACTGCAAGGGGTGACTTAGCCAGGAGCAATGTTGGAGAGTTCACCCTGATGGTGAGGATGGGGGAGAGCTGGCAGACTGGCCAACCCTGCAACTACCCGAGCCAAGAACCAGGGTTATGAGTTGGTCCACCCCAACATCCACCCCATTCATGATCTGTGGGAGTACATGGAGGGGCCAGTCCTGCAGACCCAAAGCTGCAGAATCTCCACAACACATGGCAACTACAGGATATCCTAGAGGAGTCCCAGTGAGGGCCCAGCATAGATAGTGTAGCAAAAGCTAGAGACCTCCAACCCCACCAATGACTCTTTACAATGAACATTTGCAGTAAAAATACATGGACTAAAGGGTTACTGTGTCACACACAGCTCCCATGATAAGATTTTTCCTTTTGTCCATTTTTTTCTTTTCTCTTTTCTTTTCTTTTTTTCCTCTTAAATTTTATTTTATTTGGGTGGAGGGAGTTGCAGGGGCGGTGGATATGAAGGAATAGGGAGATGAACGGGATCCAAATGCATGATGTGAAAGACACAAAGAATAAATAAAAAGAGCAGGGCTCTGGTGGCGCACGCCTGTAATTCTGGCACTTGGGAGGCAGAGGCAGGTGGATCTCTGTGAGTTCGAGGCCAGCCTGGTCTACAGAGCTAGTTCCAGGACAGCTAGTTACACAGAGAAATCCTGTCTCAAATAAATAAATAAATAAATAAATAAATAAATAAATAAATAAATAAATAAATAGTTTTTTAAAAAAAAAGATGGAAAAGACCCCTTCTCCTTTAAGTTATTTTTGGCAGAATATTTATCATAACAACAGAAATGAAATTAGAACACATTTTGACTGTCTTTTTTTTTTACTTTTTTTTTTTTTTTTTTTTACTTTTGAGACAAGGTCTTGCTATGTAGCCCAGGCCCATCTGGAGCATGGATCCTGCCCTGGAGATCCTGCCTCCAGAATGCTAGGATTGTAGGAGTGGGCCACCATGCCTGGCTTCAAATGTTTTTGGTTTGCCTTTTCTTATGCTTGTTTAAATGTCATTCTATTGTATGCTACTTCCTTTGAGAAAGAGCCTCTTGCTAGAGGCCAGGTTGACCAGTAAGCCCCAGAAAAGCTTTTGCTGCCACGTCTGACTTTTGGTGTTTTTTCATGGGTGTCGGGTCCCTAGAAATTGGAGTTACAGACAGTTGTGATCTGCTGTGCAGGTGTTGGGAACTGAACCCAGGTCATCTAAAAGAGTAGTCAGGGCTCTTAACCACTGAGCCATTTCTTCAGCCCACCTATCTAGTTCTTTACGTAAGTTCTGGGAATTGAACTCAGGTCCTTGTATTTGCAAAGAAAGCACTTTATGAACTTAGTCATTTGTTGTGTTTCTTCCTTTTCTCTTCGGTGACTCTGATCCACACGTGCACTGATGCTCATCACATAGACTTCTCCAGCCAGGCTGCTGACTCCAGTCTCCCAGAGCACGTCTCTAACAGGTCAGAACAAGAGGAGGAAAGGACAACGAGCAGACCAGACCTAACTGAGAATGGTTTCTTCACTTTGTAAAGTATCAAGGAGAGTGATTTCCTCCTATCTGAAATGGCATGAAACTCAGCCAGATCTTTTGACACAAACCTTTTATTACATCTACTTGGGAGGCTGAGGCAGAAGGATTGCAAGTTCAAGGCCAGCCTGGGAAAGTCAGTGAGACTGTATAAAAATAAAAAGGAAGCTGAGGGTACAGCTAAGGGATCGCATGCCTTCCTAGCATACATGCGGCCCTGAATTCAATCTATTAGGGGGAAAAGCCTAGTGTGGCTGTTCATACCTGTGATCCCAGTACTGAGGCTGCTTGCTGAGGCAGGAGAACTGCTGTGAACTGAAGGCTAGCCTGAGCTGCATCTCATAGTCTTGTTGCAAAAGCCAAAACTCTAAGCTAGGTATGGGGAGTTGTGCTATATAATCCCAGTCACTTAAGAGACAGAGACAAGGGGATCTTGTCTGGGCTGATGGAATGGCTCACTGGGTAAAGGTGATTGCTGTCAAATCTGATGGCCTGAGCTCCACCCTGGAACTCGCACGGTACGAAGAGAAGAGACAATTAGCTGCTGTGAGTTATCTGCTGACCTCAACCAATGTGACCATGGCAGACATGTGTGTGCACCCCTCCACAATAATAAATAAGTATAATACAAAACAGATAAAATTAAAAGAGACTGTACAGACTTCCTGTTTAAAAACAAAGTCCAACTTTGGCTACATAGCAAGTTAGAAGTCAGCCTAGGCTACGTGAGTCCCTATCTCAAAAACCCAAACCAAAACACACAGAAAGAAGAGACAGAGGTGGAGGAAGGAGAAGGAGAAAAGAAGGAAGGGAGAGAAAGAGGGAAGAAGGGGGTGAAAGGAAGAGCAAAGCAGAGGACACGAAATTCAAATGCCGACGTCCACCAAGGATACTCAGCGAGATGGCGGCCACACTCGGGGGTAGAATGGATGTTTCCACTAGAAGTGGCAACACTGACCGTGTGCTCCACAAAGCCAGAAATAATTACCCCTCTGCATGCTGTAAGCCCTTCAGAGAATGCCGCCTCTCCCATCACTGGCACTATTTCTTAACAAGCATTCTAAAGCTGACACGTTCACAACTGAGCCAGTGCTATCCCTCCTTAATAATGAAAGAAATAAGAGAAAATAAAGGAATTTAAACAAAATGCCTTGCTCTTCCTTCTCATGAACAGATCCCCCATTGTCAAGTGGCTCTGACCAAAACTTCCTCATCAAGTGGGATTTCTCACCTGAGGTGATTTTTTTTTTTAAATCCCCCATGGGAAGGTAGATAATGTATGGAGACAATTTACAATTTTGGTTGTCACAACTGTTGGGGGTGGGCGGGACTAGACAGGGAATAGAGAAGCAGATCAACATCCTACGATGCTCAGCTCAGCCCCCGCCACACAGAATCCTCAGTCCCAAAATGTCACCGGGGCGGAGGTTCAGAAGCCCCGCCTCCAAGACACCCCTCACCCGTCTCTCCATCTCAGATCCCACAGTTGCTCCATCAGCAATGCCTTCCCACGGGGAACTTTGGAATATACTATGAATTCAAACCACGGCTCCCACATTCTCCCTTTCCACCCTCCCCTGAGCCATTTCTCAGCATAGCAGCAAGAGCCATGCTGCTAGAACTTAAGCCAACTCCCGTGGCTTCTCTACTCCAGAGACTCCAATGGCTCCCATCTCTGGGCAAACGCCGGATCTTCTGTGGGATACATATGAGCCTGTGACGTCAAGAGCTTATTATCTCTCTGGCCATGCATTGCTCCCTCCCTACTGTCTGCCAGTCACACTGGCTTCCCGCTGGCGGCCAACACAGATTCATGATCACCTCAGAGGCTTTGCAACCCCGATTTCTACAACCCATACATCCATACCTCACTTTCTCAGGCCACCAACCAATGTCAACTGCTGTATGAAACAAACGCCTCCCATCCTTCTCAACTAACTCACATGCATAACCCTGATATGGCCCCTCTCTCCATTTCTGCTTCCTCTCTATGATTCACATTATTCTTTCTCCTTTCAGATCAGAAGATATTTAAAGTCAGAGATTTGTATGTGGTTTCTGTCCCTTATTGCTCTTGATTCAACCAGGAGAACCTGGGGATCATGGAGATGGCTGACGGACAACCTACATTCAATTCCTTGGACTTACATGGTGGAAGGAGAGAAATGACCCCCACAAGCTCTCCTCTGACCTCTACCTACACACCAAAACACACATTCAAACCATACTGACACACATACAAAATTAAAAGGTACAGAATCTGCTACACAGTTTAAAGTCAATTTAAAAAGATGGATGGATGAACACACAGATGT
Organism: Alexandromys oeconomus; assembly: GCA_963919705.1. Lineage (NCBI taxonomy): Eukaryota > Metazoa > Chordata > Mammalia > Rodentia > Cricetidae > Alexandromys > Alexandromys oeconomus. The sequence continues at coordinate 4,882,595 of CAWTZB010000267.1, forward strand.
GAATGAATGAATGAATGAATGAATGAATGAATGAATGAAATATATTTCAAGGAGGGTTCCAGTGCAAACTCCCATATACGGCTCTGTACTTCAGCCCTGGTGAGGCTGAAGAGTGGACATTAGTGACATGTCCCGTAGGGGGGGGGAACCAGAGAAGAGGAGGGACATGGGATGACAGTAAGCAGAGGTGACTATGACATCTGATTGACTCCATAACCAGATCTAAAGAAAGTGTCTGCTACTCAAATGGGGCCAGTAGGGGTCCGTCCTGAACACCAGATCTTCTGTGATAGCTTGCTGGAAGCCAGAGGTCAGATCTTTAGGGAGCATTCTCCCTGCTTTGAAACGCTGGTGACTGACGTTGGTTTCCAGTATGAAACATTCCACGGACTCATCTTCAAAGCCCACCCATTCTTCACTTGAGGCGAGTGATTTGACAAGACAGAGGAGTCAGGGGCAATAGAAAAAATAAGACAGACAAAAAGTAAATGTGTAAAAACTTCAGCTCTTGGTGGTAAAGGAGGAACTTCGGGGTTGCTGGTCCATCCTCAGTGCCACAGATGAGGGTGAGAAGGCTCAGAAAGGTGGAAGGACAGGGGTCACATGGTAAAGCACCCTGAGTCTTGCTTCACAGCCTCTATATGCATGGCAGATACACAGGAAATTTGCATGAAAGAATTACTAACATGGCGGATGGGATAGAGAGAAGAGAAAGATAGCAGGTGTCCTAGACAAGAAGGGTCCGGAAGGAGATAGGTTTGAGCCTGAAAGCAACACCCAAAAAAAGAAAATACTTGGAGGGAGAGTGGAGAAACAAGGGGTCAGAGAAGAGGAAGCATCCCAGGAGTCCGCTAGGAAGGCATGAGGCTGTGGAGATGGAGCGGAACTGTCTGAATAAGAACTAGAAAGACCAGGATGTGAGCTTGGGAGAAGTTCTGATGGGGAAAGGTGCTAAGTGCTGCAGATGAAGAGAAGATGGCCTCCAGCAGGGAGAGAGAGCAAGAGAGCCCAGAGGAGGTCAGAAGGCATAGCTTTGTTTCAATTCTGGAAGCCAACAGGAGAGGAAAGATGTGAGGAAAGGACGAGAATTGGCAGGGGCAGGTGAGATGGCCTGTGTGTGGAGCTGCTTGCTGCTGAGTGGAACAGCCTGGACCCACACAGTGGGAGGAGATTATCAACTTCTTCAAGTTGCCTTTGCCTTCCACATTCACACTGGAACTAGCACTCACTAGATAGATATATAGATAGATGGATAAATAGCTAGCTAGATACATAGATGGATACATAGATGGATGGATGGATAGATAGATAGATACATAGATACATAGATACATAGAGATACATAGATAGATACATAGACAGACAGACAGACAGACAGACAGAATAAAAAAAATTTAACGAGGCCAAAGAAATGGTTCAGCAGTGAAGAGTACTCCCTGCTCTCCCAAACGACCAGAGTCCAGTTCCCAGCACCCATATCGCATAGCTTACAAGGTTTTAATAACTAACTCCAGGGGATCAGAGGCTCTGTTCAAGCTTGCATGGATACTTGAACACATGCACGTATTTAAAACACAGACACACAGAAAAACGTGTACAGTAATTCCACATGGCTCACAACCATCTGTAACTCCAGTTCCCGAGGACCCAGCACCCTCTTTTGGACCCCAAAGGTTACGGATCATGCCCGTGGTACATAGTCGAACCTACAGGCAACGCATCCATCCACATCATCAAATAAAATAAGAGAAGCACAGAAGAAGGCTTGGGAGGTAAGGCAGAAAAATGCGTGGAATCACAGAGGCTCCAGCAGGGAAGCACACCCCTGGAGACCTTGAGATGGAGACTCAGAACACATTAGCCGTCAATTTGCTGGAGGCACAGGCTTCAGTGGAGGTGGCCAGCCAGGGCCTTCCTGCACCCTACCTTCCAGGCAGCATATCCGCCAGAGGCCTGAGTGTGTAAGGCCCCCAGGGTCCTTCTTCTCTGAGGAGCCGCTGCCCCCACGGTGGGGTGGTCCATCATCACCTGCGGTGAGGTTGGTGGTGTTGCAGATGAGAGCTCGTGTGTAGAGCCAGTAGTCAGTGCTGATGGCGATGGTCATGAGTCCAAAGGCCGCAAACGCGCCTACAGTGGTCAGCAATACCTGAACGCCTTTTTCGCACCACAAACCCCTCTCTTCATTCCAACGTTTCAATGACTCCAGTTTGACCACAGGCAGCCGGGGGGCCGTGGGCCACCACCGGGGCAGCGGAGGTGGGGCCGTGCCGGCGGCTGGGGGGGGTCACAACACAGGCAGAAGCGGGGGGGCCTCGAAGGGCCAGAGGGGATGGAGGCAGCAAGCAGGTGGCTGCGGAGGCGGAGGTCAGAGTGAAGCCATGGTCTCCAGCTGGTGGACACAAGAGAGAGAGTTAGTTCTGTTGAGATGGTCTCTTTTTGCTCAAAACTGCTCTCCTGTTAATTGCTAATGTCTTTTTCTAACTTTCTTTCTTTTTGTTTTTTTTTTTGTGTGGTTTTTTTTTTCTTTTCTGATTTTTTAGACAGGGTTTCTCTGTGTAGCTTTGGACCCTGTCCTAACACTTACTCTGTAGACCAGGTTGGCCTTGAACTCACAGAGATCTGCCTGCCTGCCTCTGCCACCCTGGGTGCTAGGATTAAAGGTGTGTGCTACCATTACCCGACCTTTCCTGCTAATTTTTACGGAAAGATTGTACTTTATCAGCCCATATACTCAGAGGTCATGACCCAGACCCCTTGATTCCTCTCCTGTGATCCCCAATGCCCTCTTACGAACTCAACCCTTGATTCAAACTCTACTGTTAGCTCCTCCTAAGGAGGTCCCTGCCTGTCTCATTGCTTAATTCCCCTGACCCCCATTACCAGCCTTCCCACATACAGTAACATACATAAACACACACACACACACACGCATGCACACACACAGGCTCTAGGACATTGCTGAGGAAAAGCCTGTTCATACTTCTCCAATTTTGCCTCTGGCTTCTCTCCAATTTAGAAGCCACACTCTCAGGTGCAGATGTACCCAGTAGGTGTTGGCCTAACCTGCATAAAGCCCTGGGTTTGATTGCAACCACAACATCAACGGGACAGGGTGGCATATGCCTGTAATCCCAGCACTCAGGAGGTAGAGGCAGGAGGATCAGCTCAAGGATATCCTTGGCTACACTGCAAGTTGGAGGCCAGCCTGGGCTACTTGAGACCCCCATCTAAAGAAAAATTCCATGGTTTGGTTTGGTTTTTTCCCCTCCTTGACAGAACACCTCCCTCCCTGTTTTTGTCACTCAATGACACCTTGCATGTCTCCTATAATTTACTCAGAAAAAATGAATCCCTCAGTCTCTCCTTAGCTTAAAACAAGCCTTCGCAAGTGACCCTCACTATTCACAGATGTACAGTATCTGCTCAGTGGCCCTGAGGCTTCCTCGGTTTCCTCTCTATAGGCCCTTGCTTCTTAGGACTGGCCTTACCACCTTGGATACATCTTTGAAGTACCAGAAGATTAAATAAAAATTCTGATACTGGACTCCTACCCGAGAAATCTCAAGGTAAGGGGTCTGAAATGTGGTCAAGCACCTAGGGCTTTTCAAAAGCTCCCTGGGGAATTTCCAGATCCCCTAGGCTTGGAAGACTATACCCCAATCCAACCACTCGGACTCTCACAGCCCCTCCTGTCCCTTGTGGGTTATTCATCCATCTCCCTTCCAACCCCAGAGGCCTGCTATGTTTTGGACTCAAAGAAAACTCCACCTCTGTCTTGCTTTCCAGTGTTTGGAACCTTGTCTCCGTTCTCCCTACAACTCACACAAACTCATCTTTCCCGTTGCTTTCTCCTCCATTAAGAAAAAATTTGCTCTGTGAGCTTCACAAGGTTTCCTACTCACAGCCTTTGCTTTCTCCAGACCCCAATTCCCTCCCATTCAGAAATGTTCTAATATCTAAACTGTCCCAAAATATAATCGCCTTTCCCTGTTCTGCCCAGCAAGCCTTGGCTCTTGCCTTCAGCAGAGACATCTCGCTACAGTAGTCTACCCTGCAAGGGATCCCCCAATTCTAGATCTTCCCAGGTGACTCTGAACCCCACACTCTAACAGATTACAACTTGTCATCCCCAACTTTTGTTTTAACATCATAGAGAATCCTCTTCCCTTTTGCCTATTTCTTCCACACACCACAGCCTTCAGCATCTGTCTCACCAAGGAAAATCCCCTCCTCAGGTCCCGCAGACTTGTCTAGAACATCCCCAGTCTTTCCTCATTACAGTCTCACCTGTGCAGAAACTTAGCCCCAATCATCTCCAAAAAAGAAACACACACAAAAAAGAAAGCAAGCTACGAAACTACAACTCCCAGTTCCAGACAGTTTGCTCCCTGTCCATTCATTTCTCTCTTCTATGAGATCCCCACCGCTGTGCCTCTTCCTGGCTGTGTTGCCCTCACCTGTTTCAACCTCTTCCCCTGACTTCTTTCCCAAATCCCAGTGAAGAAGGAGTCTGGAAGCTCCGAGGATGAGAGGCACCAACTAGAAACCCCAGGTCCCAGTACAGGGTGACCTTGGCCTCCCAGTTTCCTCTCTAGCTCCTCCACCCCCACCAGCTGGCCCTGGACTGGGTCTGCTCCCAGGAGGGGCTGTAGAGAAAGGTTGTCTATGGGGGGTGTCTCCATGGCAACGGGCCTAGTCCCCACACGTGTGTTCCTGCCTACACACACACACACACACACACACACACACACATACACACACAACATCACACACGGCCCCTTCCTGGGCCCATTCCCAGCTTTCCCGTTTTTTTCCAGGTTGGTCCCTAACCCAGACGGAGTTTCCCTCTTCCTGCCTCTGGACATGCCTGTGCCCCTCACCACTACCACAGCAGCCTCCTCCACTGTCTTAACAAATTGCTGCTTCCACAGACATGAGCTCTAACCCCAACATGTACCTTATTCCCAAACCTCGTGGGCCCTACAACCAGGATAAGGGGAAAGGGGACTAGGAGGGACTTTCTCCATCCATAAAGATTTTAAGAGCTTTTCATTTTTGTCAATTTGAGAGACAATCTGTTTGGCTTTGGGGACTCTTCATTGAGTCTATCTGCAACGGAGAAAGGAATAGGGGACCCCCCAATTATAAAGATTCTGGATAAAAGAGGGGGGTCACAGTCCTTCGTTTGAGAGACTAGGTGTTTTTCCTCCCAGAATTAGGGGGATTCATGGAACCTTAAATCTACTCCCACCCACCTCCGATTAATAAAAAGATCTCTCACCTCAGTTAACGGTAGATCAACTCTCCGATGCACTGGGGAGGGACGTCCAGCCCCTGCTGCCAGCACACCCCCAGAAACACCTCTGGGCTCCCAATTCTCGCTGCTTCCCCCTCCCCCAGCAGCAAGGGACCCAGGCGTCCGACCTGGATGAGGGGATGGAAATGAGGAGGCGTATGAAGAATGGGGGTGTAGAGTGAGGGGGAGGGGAGCTGGGGGTAGCTTGGAGCTTGGGCCGTCAGGATGAGAGGGTCGGGCTTTTAAAAAAAGGTGAGGAGACAATTTGGTTCTCGTGTCGCTGGGTAAAGTGCGGAGCTGGAAGAGAGAAGGAGGGAGGAGGGAGGGAGGGGGAGGGGATCTGCTGAAGGATGGGGGAGCCTCCGAGAGGAGAGGGATTGGGGGGAAGGGAAGTGGTTGGGGAGCGGGGTCTGAGTGGCAGGAGGAAGCTGAGGAAGAAGAGAGATAGATTCAGAGAGGGAGGGAGACAGAGAGAGACAAGGAGAATCGGAAAGAGAGAGACCCAGAGACTGAGAACAGAGGTGGGGAGGGAAGAATTTGGGGGAGGCAGTGACTGGTAGCAGAAGGAAGTTGAGGAGACACACACAGAGAGAAATATCCAGAGAGAGAAGGGGACAGAAGCAGGAAGAGATGCAAAGAGAGAACAGCAAGAGATGAGGGGGAAATAGAAGGGTAGGGGGAGGCTGGGAAAGGGTGTGGGGGAAAGCGAAGAAGAGGGGGTCGGGGTCTGGGAAACAGAAGGGAATAGGAGTAAGAGATAGTCCATCCAGAGAAGAGGGAGGAGAGACGGTGGGAAGAGAGAGACTGAGAGGGTGGGAAGGAAAAGAAATTGAGGAAGGGGTGAGAACGAAATTGGGGATGGGGACAAGGAAGAGAGTGAGGGAGAGACACAGAGAGAGACCGCGCGAGAGAGACAGCGAGACAGAGAGAGACTGAGAGACAGAGAGACTGATTATGGGAAAGGGGACCAGCTCAGATGCACTGAGGAAGGCCGAAATAGAGGGCACCTCTGCCCGCTCCCACCCGCACCCCCATCCCCCTGATCCCTACCCCCACCCCCATTTCAAAGCCATCACCCCCACCCCCACTAGCCTCCATCTCTTCAGCATGGCTTGCCGCCGCCACCGCCTCTTCCTGTTGTCATAGCAACAGGATCCAGGCGCCCAGCCAAGGTTGGCAGCGGCGGCCGGAAATGAGGGGAGGGCCTTTTTAAAAAGACCCCAGGAATGCTCTCCCCTCTTTCTCCTAAAAAAATCAAGGGAAAGCTCAACTTCTCAGGGTCCTTTTTTTCTCTTTCCCCAAGTAACGGGGCCAAAGATTTCTTCTAAATGAACCATAATTCATTTACAAGCATAGCAAGCATTTTGAGTTTTCCCAACAATTTTCTTTTTCTTGGTACCCTCTGCTCCTACCGTAGTTTAACCCTGATGGAAAAGGAGGATGCCGTTCGGTTCCCATCGAGACCAGAATCAGGTTGAGGAGCAAAGAGGAGAAATAAAGGTATCCAGGACCGGGCTGGAGAGCTAGGCAACAGTTGTGAACATAGCTGTCACTTCTAGAACTAACCAGTGAGTATGGGTTGGGCCAATTTGAGGCAGAAAATTGATGATTATAACTTTGGTCTTGGTCTGAATTTCAGAGATGACCCTTTGCTTCTGGGTGACCTTGAACCAAACATTTCCTGTCCTAAACTTAGCCATTCCAGGGAACAAAGTTATCTTCAGATAAAATGAGAACAACTTGAAAAGTCATTTTACACATTTTTTTAAAGAACGGTGCAAATTAAGCCAGATGTGGTGGTCACATCTGGGGTCCCAGGGAGGTAGAGACAGGAGGATAGGGAGTTCAAGGTTGTCCTTTACAACACAGGGAGTTTGAGGTCAGCCTGAGCTACATGGTGGGGGTGAACCACAAAAATCTTAAGAACTAGCCAGGGGTTGTCTCTGTCTTGGGCTAGACAGCTTATGGATTACTTTATCTCATGAAATTTTTATAAAATCGTTGCTAAAGTGGGCAAGTTAAGACTCTGAGATGTGAGGCCGTTCATTCAAAATCACCCAGGGGTTGCAGGCAGAGCTGGGTTGAAGAAGACTCTTTGTGGAAAGAGACCAGCAATGGGTAAGTTTCAGAAACTTTTTTTTTTAGTGTGTGAATATGCATGTGTGTAGTGTGCGTGTGAGTGAGGAAGGTGTGCCGTGGCATGTGTGTGAAGGTCAGGGGACAGCACGCAAGGTTGACCCTCCCCTTTTACGGCAGGGGTCCTGGAGGTGAAACTAAGGTGGTCAGGTTTGCATGGCAGATGCTTAGATGGGCCAAGCCATCTCGCTGACATTTAAACATACCTTTGCCAGGGCATTTCTCCATCTTCAGGACTCAGGGAGGACACCTATGTTCCTCTCTCCATCATTTACCTGATTTTGTATCTCTGGGTACCCAGTTTCTCAAAAAATTCCACTAGTTTTCCTTTCTTTCCATTCTCCTGTTTCTGTTTTGTTGTTTCTCTTCAGTTTTTTTTTTTTTTTAAGACAATGTCTCAGTTTGTAAGTCAGGCTGGCCTGGGACTCATCCTATAGCTCAGACTGGGCTCAAACTCAAGACAATCCTCCTGTCTCGGTTTTGACAAGTATGCATCAGGACACCAACTTTCCTTGGTATTGCTTTATCTCAGTTCATTTCATCCCCACCATGCCCCCTGAGGGACTAGAGTTTGGAAAGACATCCTAGCGCCTCTGGTTTAGAAGCAAATAAAAATAACCCCTAAGGGAAGGAAGGGACCTGGAATCCACTTGTCAGTTCTGGGTGTATTTTTTCATCATCTTTTGCCAGGGAGAGGAATATAACAGACACAACAATGACAACCAATATAAATTGAACATTTAATTTGCAGACTCAGTACCTTACAGGCATCAGCTCAGTCTTTTTGAGAAACAATTCAGAGGTTAGCCCCCATTCTGTTTTTGTTTTATTATTTTTTGTTATGTATATGTATATGCATGCATCCATTTTTACATGTGTGTGCGTGTGTGTGTGTGTGTGTGTGTGTGTGTGTGTGTAGAACAGAGGTCAGTGTTAAATACCTTCCTCAATTGCTCCTATGATCCCATCATATTTTTTGAGATGGGGTCTCTCTCTCTCACAGGCCTGGAGCTTGAGGGTTCTGTTAGACTGACTGGCCAGCTGACCCCAGGCATCTTCCTGTCTCCTCCCCTCTAGAACTGAAATTATAGGCATACTTTGCCGCACTTGGAGGTTTACGTAGGTACTAGGAATCTGAACTCCGGTCATCATGCTTTTGCTGCAAGCTTTTCCCTGGCTGAGTCACCCCTACAGTTTCTAGTTATTTGTGTGTTTTGTTTTATTTTTCAAAAGACAAGTTCTCATATGTCCCAGACTGGCCAGAAATTCACTCTGCAGCCAAAGATGACCTTGAATCTCTTGTCTCTCTCTCCTGAACTTTGATATTTGGGGTGTGCAGCAGCATACCTCGTTTTTAATTGCTCAATTCATTACATTTCATTTTCTGTGCGATTTTGGGTGGTGAGAGGAACATGCATGACATGGGATTTATGTGCACACCAGATGACAGCCAATGGGCCTTGGTTCTCTCCACCAGGAAATCCCAGCAATTGAACTCAGATCATCAGGCCTGACGGCGAGCACCTGCTGCCTGGTGAGCCACACAGTCAGTCCATATATATATGTATTGAGAAAAGGTCTTATTATGTAGACCAGATAGGCTTTAAACTTACATCAGGAGCCGGGCGGTGGTGGCGCACGCCTTTAATCCCAGCACTCGGGAGGCAGAGGCAGGTGGATCTCTGTGAGTTCGAGACCAGCCTGGTCTACAAGAGCTAGTTCCAGGACAGGCTCCAAAACCACAGAGAAACCCTGTCTCGAAAAAAAAAAAATAAATAAACTTACATCAGCCTTCCTTGCTCGGTCTCCCAAGTGCTGGGATTAAAGGTATGCATCTAGCTTAGCTCCCATTTTATAGAAGTAAAAACTGAAGGTAAGAAAGAGAAGCATCCCATAGCTTGGGTGTAAAATGTCAGCTGACATCAAAGCTGGATATCAAATAATGAATAAAGCCAAAGTTCCTGGCCTCGGTGTGAATGATAGCCAGATGAGGCACTGCTTCGTTGCCGGGTGGATTTTACGTTGTGGGAGGTTAAGCAGTAGCCCTTGCTGGCACCCACAAAAAGCTAGCATCAGTACCCTCTCTCTAGCTGTGACAACCAAAGTCTTTAGAACTGTCCCAAGACCCTTGAGAGACAAAAATCATCCACAGCTGAGACATGCTCACATAAAATAATTAGCCACTGGGAGCTAGTTGCCAACTTTATTTTTATTTTAAATTAAAATAAATTTCCTAAACAAATCAATATTCCTAGTAACTACTTTTTACAGAAAAGAACCAAATAGTACATGAGGGATTTTAAGAAAAACAGTTCAGCCAATTGTCCCAAATTCTGTACCTTCTGGGAAAGGGCTGTTCGTAGGGCTTTATTGCTGTTGTTGTTGTTGTTGCTTTAGAGTTCTATATTTTATTTTATACATATGAATTTCTGGCTTGCATCTATGTATTGCAGCACATGTGTGCCTGGTACAGGAGAGGTCAGAAGAGGGAGTCTGACCTCCTGGAATTGGAGGTACAGATGGTTATGAGTCACCATGTGTGTGCCGGGAATTAAACCTGAATTCTCTCTAGGAGCAACAAACACTCCAAACCATCTCTCAGTTTCCATCGTGTGTGTGTGTGTGTGAGTTTGTGTGACTGTGTGTGTGTGTGTGTGTGTGTGTGTGTGCATGAGCACATACTCATGCAGCATACGCTAGTACAAGTGTGGACTATTCCTTTGAGGCAGGGTCTGTCCCTGTACCAGGACATGGGGCTTTACACTGGAAGCAAACAAGCAAGCTTTAGAGGACTGCCCCCTCCAAGTTTCGGCCCATTTTGGAGTTGAAGTTATAGAAGTTTGCAAACACCCAGCTTGTGGAGTAAAACCTGGGACTTGAACTATGATGGTCATGAATGTGTGGCGAGCGCTCTTACATACAGAGACAACTCTCTGACTTTGTAAGTGTTTTAAATTATGTATTCTCTTGGGGCTTGGTGTGGTAGCACTCACCTTTCATCCCAGCGCTCAGGAGCAGAAAGGATCTGTGTGAGGCCAGCCAAGGGTACATAGTAAGACCCTGTCTCAAAAGGGAAAAAAAGATATTTCTTCTCTGACTTTTCTTGACATTTCTAAGTAATGGTTACCTTTGGATGTGTCTCATGATGCATTATCTATTTTTTTTTTTTTGGTTTCTTTGTTTCTCTGATAGATAATGGTTTTACGCACTTTTTTCTCCCTTCCTTCAGATATAATTTTTTACATTGCTAGTTGTTTTCTATATGTTAAGGGTACATATAAGTTCAGTGTCTGTGCTACTGGGAATGTATTTAGGAAATGGTCTCCTGTGCCAATGCATTCAAGTGTACTTTCCACTTTCTCTTCTATGAGGTTCAGTATGGTTGGTTTTATGTTGAGGTCTTTGATACATTTGGACTTGAGTTTTGTGCATGGTGATAGATATGGACTTATTTTCATTCTTCTACATATTGATATCCAGTTATGCCAGCACCATTTGTTGAATATGCTTTCTTTTTCCATTTTATATCCTTTGCTTCTTTGTCAAAAATCAGGTGTTCATAGGTGTGTGGATTGATATCTGGGTCTTCTATTCAGTTCTGTTGGTCCTCCTGTGATGGAGGAAGGACATTGGTTAATTATAATAAAGAAACTGCCTCGGCCCTCATAGGACAGAAAATTAGGTAGGCGGAGTAGACAGAAGAGAATGCTGGGGAAAAGAAGCTTAGTAAGGAGTCGCCATGATTCTCCCGCTCCAGTAAATTAGGACATTTACTGTTCTGGGGACCAAAAAGAGCACATATTTATTTATTTATTTGTTTTAATTTATTTATGTGTTTTCGGAAGCTGGTTTTGTTTGTTTTGGTTTGGTTTTTATAAATGGTTTCACATGGCCTAGGCTTCCCTTGAACATTCTCTGTAGGCAAGGATAGCCTTGAACTTGTGGTTCTCCTGCCTCCACCTCTCAAGTATTGATCACAAGCGTGCACTACCATACCTGATTCATACAGTGCTGGCTGTGGATTGAACTCATGATTTTGTGCACACACTATGAAAACGCTCTCCCTACTGAGCCACATCCCCAGTCCCTACAGTGTCCTTTAAAAAGCGCGCTATCAGGGCTAGAGAGATGCGTTACCAGGTAGACACATTTGCCATGAAATCCTGATGACCTCGGTTCAACCCTCAGAACCCACATAAAAAGTCGGATGTGGCACATGGCTCACATCTGTAATCCCAGCACTCCCACGGTGAAACAGGAGAATTACTCAGAAGTTCATAGACCAGCTGGAATATACAACAAAGGAGACCCTGTCTTAACCACAAGGTGGATGGGCCAGCGAAATGGCTCAGTTTGTAAATGCTTTTGCTGCACAAGCCTGACAAACTGAGTTCAAGTCCCAGGACCCACAGTAGAGGGAAAGAGACAGTTCAGAGCCACCTTCTGACCCCCATGTGCACACCCACATTCAGACACATTCACAAAAAGACTAATACATTTATAGGGAAAAAATAGGAGGGAACCGATTGTGTTCTTTAACCCCCTAACCTCCACTTGCACGCTGTGGTACATGTGTATCTGTATGCACATATGCACACTCACACACACATACACACACACACACAGCCTACTATAGAGAGAGCCATGGTACAGAGAATTTTGATTGGCAGCAAGAGAACAAAGAACTTCTTCTGACTACAGGGCAGTGAATTCTGTACAGCTTTCATGAGTTTGGCCATCTCTCCCAGCCCAAGTTCCAGATAAGAACAAGCCAATCCATGGTTTCAGGTTTGAGAGACCCTGGTCACAGCACCATATATCTTGTTTGACCCTGATCTGCAGAAGCTTCGGGATCATTGGTATGTGTCGCTTGAAGCTATAGGCCTTCTGCTATTTTGACAGATGACAAATATGTCCCATAAAGCATCACACTGTGAGGTCACGCACGCTGCTTAGCCACTCTTGCTTTAGCACAGACTTGAAGCCTTCTGTTCCAACAGTCAGGCCTCGTGTAGGTCCTACTGGTCTCCTGTGTAGGTACCCTTCCCTCTCGGTTCCCTTGTCCCTGCCCTGCTCTCCCATAAGCTCTACCCCCAGCCCACACCACTAGGCTCTCCACGTCTTCTTACGTGATCCTGACTGTGCAGCATCATAGCTGGCCCTCTCCTTCTTCCTCTTAGACTCCTCCATGGCTCCCTGTGCATCCTCAGGAGAAAAGCCAGGCTCCTTAACTGAGTCTTCATGACAAAAACATGGGCCTCAAAGCAGGAGATGCCGTGTGCTGCATCCTTATGATACAGTCGCTGTCCTACCCAGCTCAGCCCACAGACGTCTGCCCACTCTTTTTGATGTTGCTTGATTTTCAAACAGTGGTTAATTAATTAATGGCATGCATTGTGTGCACATGTCATGTTGCAAGTGTAGAGGTCAGAGGACAACTTCCAGGAGTCAGGGTTCTCCACTATGTGGGTTCCAAGGAGCAAACTGAGATCGTCAGTATTGGTGGATAAGTCAGTACCTCAACACACTAAGGCTTCTCCTTTGGCCTTCCATCACTTTTTAAAAATCATTCTTTTAAAGTTATATTGAGGTGTGTATGGGGGCGGGGTATTTGCTGTTTCCTCTAAGTGTGGTTTTCTGCAGAAGCCAGAAGATGGCCTTGCATCTCCTGGAGTTGGAGTTAGAGGAAATCTTGAACCAAATTCAGGACGAGCAAAAGTGCTCTTAACCACTGAACTCTCTCTCTAGCCTCTTCCATCTACTCTTAAAAGATTCAGCCTCAACCGGACATGGTGGCACACGCCTTTAATCCCAACACTCAGTAGGCAGAGGCAAGTGAATCTCTGAGTTCAAGGCCAATCTGGTCTACAGAACTAGTTCTGGGACAATCATGGCTTCACAGAGAAACTCTGTCTCAAAAAAAAAAAAAAAAAAAAGATTCACCCTTATCCTTGCTGTGATGGTACGCACCTTTACTCCCCAAAATTTGAGGGTTGAGTCATGTATGTGGCTGAGGAATTTAAAGTTAGCATTAGTTGCATAGCAAATTTCAAGTCAGTCTGGACCATATAGACCAGGTGTCTCAAAAACAAATAGGAGTTGGCCAAATTTCTCAGAGGTTACGAGCACTTACTGCACTGGGCAGTGGTGGTGCATGCCTTCAATCCTAGCACTTGGGTGGCAGAGGCAGGTGGATTTCTGTGAGTTCAAGGCAGCCTGATCTACAGAGTGAGTTCCAGGACACCCAGGGCTACACAGAGAAACCCTGTCTTAAAAAATAAAACAAGCAAGCAAAATAACAGGACTGAAGGTGGAGCTCAGTTGATTCGGGTGCTTGTCTAGCATGGATCAAGCCCTGGGTTCATTCACCAACGCTGCATCAAACAAGGTGTGGTCCTGACTGCCTGAAATCCCAGCAGTCTGGAGACAATCAGGAGAATTCAAGAATTCAATGTCCTTCTTGACTACAAATGAGTTCAAGACCAGCCTGGGCTACATGAGTCCTTGTCTTAAGAACAAAATAAGGTCCAGTGAGATACTTAGCAGGAGACTGTTCTTACTGCCAAGCCTGAGAACCTAGGTTCATTCCCTAAGGATGCACACAGAGGAAGCAGAGAACTGACTTTCACAAATTGTCCTCTGACCTCCACAGGCATGCTGTGGCACGTGCATCCCCCTCAAAAAAAAAACCTTATGAATAAATAAATATATCTTTTAATATAAAAAAGTTCACCTTTAATCCTCATTCTTCCAGGAAGCCTTCCCTGATTGCTGAAGTCTGTATCCTTGCTTTGTTTCCAATTTGCCCTGTGCTACCTCCACCAGCACCCAGGTACCCCACCTAGTGGTTGGTGTGTGGAATCTATCTTGCCTGTCAGCGTGGAGCTGACCAAAACAGGAATGGGTCTGACTCGCTTCGGCCCACTCCCACAGCCAGTAGATGGGAGGTCTCTGTCCCCGGATCCCAAATGGGTGGCTCAGTGAACGAATGAATGGAGTCTGGGAATGAGTGGGTCTGTTCTCTGCAGTCCCTACCCTGAAGCGTCAGCTCTATCCTCCCATCACCCGAAGCCTCCGGTCCCTTGCATCCTCTCCCCAGGTGTTTGTCATCAGCCACAGCTGGGGCCTTTGTGTTTCTGGAGAGGAACAGAGAGTGGCTGCTCGGCTCTCCTTCCCATCGCATCGGGGGAAGGATGATAATCAGCGCTTCTAGAATGTCCTCATTCAGGGTGAAGTGGAAATGTCCCAGCTCTGGGGAGTCAGGTGGTCTGTGTTTCACATGCTGTTTTTCCCGGTCTCCCCCAAGGCATCCAGAGCCAGTGCCTCACCCTCTACCCACTGGGTCTCTTAATCTGCACAAGGGAAAGGTTGCCTAAGCGAGCCCCCTCTGGAGGGAACATTTTACAACAGAGATTCAAAACAGCACACCCAGAGAGTCTTGGAAGAGCTGTGACGATGTCCATGGTGCTCCTGAAATCATATACAGAATTTATGAGTATGTGTATTGCCACAACGCATTGGAGGTTTGTAGCTTTTATCTGATTCTCAAAGGGATCTCTAATGTCTGTATTAATTTTTAAAAAAAAGGCAGAGGCTGTTGTGTGGCTCAGCGGGTAGAGAGTGACTGTCTAGCATGGGTGAAACCCTGACTTCCATCCCCAGCACAGCATAAAACAGGCATAGAGGTACCCCCTCCCCCATAATCCTAGTACTTGGTGAGTAAAACCAAAAGTGTTAGAAGTTCAAGGTCACCTTCCCAATGTGAAGTGAGTTTGGGGCCAGGTTAGGCTATGTGAGGCCTGTATTAAAAAAGATAGATAGATAGATAGATAGATAGATAGATAGATAGATAGATAGATAGATAGATAGATAGATAGATAGATGATAGGAGGTAGATACATAGATAGACAGACATAGGGAGAGAGAGAAACAGAGGGAAAGTGTTAGTGTTGTTATTTGTTCTTTTTTTCTTTTGGCTCTTTGCCTCTTTGGGGGACACCACCCAGCTCCCAAATAAATCACACACAGAGCCTTATTCTTACTTATGAATGCCCAACCTTAACTTGTTTCTAGCCAGCTTTTCTTAAATTATCCCATCCACCTTTTGCCTCTGGGCTTTTTTCTTTTCTTACTTCTGTAATCTTACTTTCACTTTTACTCCCTGGCTGGCTGTGTGATTGGGTGACTGGCCCCTGGCATCCTCCTTTCTTCCTCCTCCTTTTCTTGCTCCTTGATCTTTCCTTCCCAGATTTCTCTTTCTGTTCATTCTGTCTGCCTGCCAGCCCCACCTATCCTTTCTCTTGCCTCACTATTGGCTGTTCAGCTCTTTATTAGACCAATCAGGTGTTTTAGACAGGCAAAGTAACACAGCATCAGAAGAATTAAACTAAGGCAGCATAAAAGAATACAACACATCTTGGCAACATTAGACAAATGTTCCACAGCATAAACAAATATGATACATCTTAAAATAATGTTCTACAACAAGAAAGAGAGACAGTACATAGAAGAGTAGATTAGCTACGGCAATAGGAAAGAATGGAAAGGGAAGAAGGAATATAGGTGAATGGGTAGCGCCTAGAGCCAGTATTTGGAACTTCACTATAATCACATCTTAGACCAGAAGAATCTTTGCTGCAGATGGCGGCCAGTGCCTACCAACACATTTGCAGAATCCCTACAGATGCCAGTCTGCCATCTTAACTTGTACAGAAATCACTTGTTTTACCCTGGAGGCAAAACCATTCCAGGTGAGAGTCACTGACCTAAAAGAAGAAACTGCTAATGGTCACATCACCTAGGGATGAGGCCGAAACTAAAAAGAATACAAATTGGAAAGTCATCTTGTTTCTCTTTCTTTCCTACTCTTATTTTATTTCCTCTATTTCTGATACCAAAGGTCGGACCCAGAACCCTGTGCACGCTGGGCAGTTGTTCTACCACTGAGCCACTATCTCCAGCCCCTCACTGGTGCACACCAGGTGCTCTACCCTCTAATCCATGCCGTCAGGACATGCCTCACCGGCACTCCACCTCTGAGCCAAGACTCTAAACCAACTATTCTCTTTGTAGCCTTCTGTGCTCCTAAAACCCTGCCTCAAAAAAAATTTTTTTCCTAGGTGAATGCCTGTGTCGTCATAGTTTAAGTGCCCTGGCCACAGAGACCAGAAGAGGGCACCAGATCCCCTGGAGTTGAGGTTATGGGCAGTTAGTTGTGAGTCACCCAACGTGGGTGCTGGGAACACAATTCAATAGTCTGAAAAAGCAATGTACGCTCTTAACCACTGAGCTTTCCAGCCCTGAAAACTTTTTTTTTCTTTTTAGAAGCATTTTAAAATATTTTTATTTAATGTACCTGTGTGAGTGTATATTCATATTTAATTTAATTTATGTGTCAGTGCCCATGGAGTCCAGAAGATGATATCAAATCCCTTGGAGGGATTGTAAGCAGTTCAGTCAACATGGGTGCTGAGAATTGAACCCTGGTCCTCATGACTGAGTGAGGCACATTCTCAAGCACAGGGCCATTTCTCTAGCCCCAGGACTCTCTCTCTCTCTCTCTCTCTCTCTCTCTCTCTCTCTCTCTCTCTCTCTCTCTGTGTGTGTGTGTGTGTGTGTGTGTGTGTACACACAGAGGTCAGAGGACAATCTCAGGTGTCCTCCCTCAGGCACTGCCCATCTATTTTTACTTTTTAGATATCGTTATTTTATATGTTTGAGTGCTTTGCCTACATGTATGTACATATACCATGTGCATGCCTGGTGCTTTCAGAAGTTAGAAGAAGGTGTCAGATGTCCTAGAACTGGAGTTACAGATTTTTGTGATCTACTGTGTGTTAGGAAATAAACCTTGATCTTTCTTGGTCTTTGCAAGAGCAGTGGGTACTCTTAACTGCTGACCTCCCTCCAGCCTCGGGATCTCAAGTTTGAAGACAGCCCTGGCTATTCATCAAGGTTGCACGCAGCCTAGACTCCACAGTGAGAGACTAGCCTAATAAATAGCTAGACCACAGCATGCTTACATAAGCAACTTCCTTTCGCGAAAACTCTCTAGGGAGTTCCAGAACAAAAGAAGCATATGCAGATGCTTTAGAAAATCTATGCAACCCATGTCCTAATAGAAGGAGGGGTGGTTCGTGTAGCCATGCTGGGACCTCAGCCCAGCTACTTGTGAGATTAGACAGGAGGAGAGTAAATGGGAGGCCGACCTGGGCTACCAGGTGAATTCAACACAAGTCTGGGCAAACTAGTGAGACTGTGTCTCAAAATAAAAATTCAAAAAGGGCTAACTGGGCAGTGGTGATGCATGCTTTTAATCCCAGCACTCGGGAGGCAGAGGCAGGTTGATCTCTGTGAATTCAAAACCATTCTACAGAGCGAGTTCCAGTACAGGCTCCAAAGCTACAGAGAAACCCTGTCTCAAAAAACATAAAAACAAACAAACAAAAGCCGACTAAACCTATAGTCTGGGTGTAGAGCCCTTGCCTAGTATGTGTGAGGTTTGGGTCCAAGTGAAAGCCCATTTCTTTGTTCATTCTATCATCGGCACACTGGTCCCAGCAGGTGGGCAGTGGTGGCCACGCCTTTAATCTCAGCACTCAGGAGGCAGAGGTGGGTGAATCTCTGTGACTTTGAGATCAGTCTGGTCTACATAACAAGTTCCAAGAGAGCTGTTACAAAATCTGGTCTTGAAAAACAAACATACTAGTCCTAATGTTGCTATACTCTATATTTCATAAGGAAATAATAATATAAGGGTGAAATAAGTTTATTTAGACCCCGTTTTATTTATTTCTTGCTTCCTTAAATATTTAAAAAATTTTAATGTGTGTGTGTGGTTTGTTTGGATAGAATCTCCATCTCAAACTATCCTCAAACTCCATGTATAGCTCTGCCTTAGGCTCCTGACCCTCCCGAGTCTACCTCCTGATTGCTGGCCTTATGGGTGTGTGGTACACCCAGCTCCATGGTAGGACTTCGGATTCATAAATCCCATTTCCAGATTCTGAATCTTCTAGCTTTATAAATATGTCCCAGGGATCCCCAGGGCTTCTGGGTCACAATTTGAGCTCCACTAATGTGTGACACTCTTCTGTAAATCACATATGCAGGACACTGTGAAAACCGGTCACAGAGAGAAGTGTGGCTTCCCCATACATAAAGGCATACCCTTTCATGGGTGAGTAGTACAGGCTCCGGGACTCCCAGGATTCAATTTTAGCTTGGTGATTTTCTAGCCGTGGGATGAGCAGAAAGTTAATTAACCTCTCCATGCCCTAGGATCTCATTTAGAAAATGCGATGATAATAACTGCCCAACCTCCACGGGTTACCGGACAAAAACGACTTAAAGCAAAGTGGCCAGTGACAGGAAGTACTTGCTAAATTATGCAACTGATTTATGCAAACTATTGTTATTAAGTGGCCTTGGAAAATAGTCAAGAAGGGTTATATAACTGATATGAAATTGGCTCCATTCCACATGTGTAGCTGGAAGGTGGAGAACTCTGAGCCTTCTGTGATGACTGTTATGTAAAAAGGCACACATACGTGCTTCCTGCCCACCTGTGTGTGCATTTAAACAGACACCTGTACAAGCAAAATCACAGAATGTTTCTCAAGAGATTTGCTCAAAGGTCACGGTACCTGCTGAAGATACAACTCAGTTTGTAGAATGCATGCCCAGCACACACAAACCTGGTTTCAATCACCCAACCTCATAAAAGGCAGAGATGATGGCACATGGGACAGCCTTGCCTACTTGATGAGTTAGAGGCTAGCCTGGGATACATGAGACTGTCAAAAAAAAAAAGCAAAAAACAAAATACAAACAAACAAACAAAAAAAAAAACTCTACCCATCAGCAAACAGAATTCTGAGAGTACCTTGGCAAAGGTTCTTGATGATGGTGGCTATGCTGGGTAGTTTTATGTCAACTTGACAAAAGCCAAAGTCATCTAAGAGGAAGGAACCCCAATTAAGAAAATGTTCCCATAAGATCTGGCTGTAGGTAGGCCTATAGGGAATTTTCTTAATTAGTGATTGATGCAGGAATGCCCAGTCCATTGTGGGTGGTGGCATCCCTGGGCTGTTGGTCCTGGGTTCTGTAAGGAAGCAGGTTGAGCAAGCCAGTAAGCAGCATCCTTCCATGGCCTCTGCATCAGCTCCTGCTCCAGGTTCCTGCCCTGTTTGAGTTCCTGCCCTCACTGCTTTTTGATGATGAACTGCCCTTTCCTCCCCAAGTTGCTTTGGTCATGGTGTTTCATCACAGCAATAGTAACCCTGACTAAGACAGTGAGAGAGATACCTTGTTGGTTTGCTGTGGAGCCTGATGAACTGAGTTCGATCCTCCCCAGGTCCAGGACAGCATTGTTCTCTGATCTCCATATGCACACACATATACTAAAGAAATATTTTTTATACAATTTTTTCCTAGGAAGTGGTGGTGCATACCTTTAATCCCAGTACTCGAGAGGCAGAGGCAAGCAGATCTCTGTGGGTGCGAGGCTAGCCTGGTCTACAGAGTGAGTTCCTGGACAGCCAGAACTACACAGAGAAACTCTGTCTCAAAAAACAAAAGCAAACAAAAAAAATACAAAATACAAAATAAAACCAAAAATTTCCACTCTGGATTCCCTTTCCATCGTCAAAATGTAGCAAAAAATAAAGCAAGATGAATGTTATTGTTCCTCTGGTTGTGAACAAACACCTGACAAAAAGAAACTTTAGGAAGAACCAATCATTTTGACTCAGTAAGAGGGCAGAAACCTGTTGAGTGGTAGTGGCGCAGGTTTTTAATCCCAGCACTCAGGAGGCAGAGGAAGATAGATGTCTGTGAGTTCAAGACCAGCCTGGTCTACAGAGTAAGTTCCAGGGTTCTAGGGCATCCAGGTCTACGAAGGAAACCGCGTGTGCACAAGGAGAGGCCAGAGGAGTTTGCAGGTGTTTCTGCCATATTCCTTTTGAAATGGACCCTCTCACTCCCTCACTAAGCCAGAAGCCAGAAGCTAGCAACCCTCCTGTCTGCCCCTCACAGCGCTGGAGTTACATGCCCGTGTGGCCACGCCCAGCTATTTTTCTATGAGTGACTGAAATTTAAACTGAAGTCCTCATACCCTAGATAGCAAAGGCGCCTACCCACTGAGCTTCTGATTTCCTGTGGCTTCTGATTTTTAAAAGAGGGCATCAGCTTCCGGATTTGAGGTTGCTACGTTCTGTACAAACAGCAATCGCCAGCACTTGTACCATCACCGCCCCTGCTACCGGCACGACAGACAGCATCAATCTATCAGCATGGCAGACAGCACCAGTAGACGGGGACATTCTCTCCTCCTGAGCAATTCCATGTTCAGAATTCTTCTAATACTGTGTTCCAAGCCACCGCTAGGAATCAATTGGTCTCAGCAAAGAAGCTGAACTGTGTTTGCCATTGCGAATCTCAAGCCTGACCTTCAGAAATTCCTGGAATCCAGGGAAATGACTCAGAACGTAGTTCCCTCCCGGAGTCTGACCCTGCAGGATCTGAGTTCTTTCCTGAGAACCTCCCCAAATCATCCTGCCTGGTCCAGAGGGATTTGGGATCATTCTAAACCAACCCCCTCGTTTTTCTTTTTAGACAGAAAAAGAAAGCAAAGCCCTGGGAATTAAAAAGGCTCCCTCAAGGTCACAGCATGAGTTTGCATAAAATCTCAGGGCTAAAATGTGGCAGCTGGGGGTGGCAAGTGGGCTCAGCAGGGGACAGGAGCTTGCTGCCCGGCTGACACCGAGTTCATTCACTGACAACCACGTGGTAGATGGAGAGAAAGGACTCCTGAAAGTGTCCTCTGACCTCCATGTGCACACCACGCCCCTCATTCACCTCCTCCCGTATTTTCTTTTAATGTAAGAGTTAATTAACTGTGAATCAAGGAAAACCTGGACATAGGACTAGCTCACACATTAATAGCTGAGTAACCTCGTCTCCCTGTGCCTCAGTTTCTTCACTTGTACCATGGGACTAATGCTGAGTTCACAGGCTGGTGGGGAAAACCACTGACTGAAGAAACAGAAAGTGTTCCCTCATGGCTGTGGTTGTGACCCACGTGCTGTGGTTGTGACCCACGTGTCATGGCTGCAAGGCCATCATCATTGCACAGATGAGACAGAACACAAGGCAGACATCACACTTCTTTCCAATAGCTTTCAAGATTGAGTTTATGGGGACCACGGGGTGGGGGAGGGGCGCTTTTGCCGGTGGTAGAGCACCTGCCCAGACCCCCATGCGGGGAGGGGCTCAGTGACAGAGTTCTAGCTTGGTTTCCAGGATTCAGTCGTGGAGGGGGGTGAATCTCAGCTATAAATTTATCAGATATTTTATATTTTGGCTGTTCTCAGTTTCCCAGTATAGGGGAATCACAGCTCGTAGAATCCAATTTTGAGCCTCGCTCCCTCACCTATACAAACAGTGGGAATTCCTACACACCCACTGCTGCGAATGGCATGGGATTGTGCTCAGATGAGAAGCACCTGCCTCATGGTGGATGTACAATAAATAGCTGCAGTTGCTTCTCAGCCTAGCAAAAGGGCCCAGCATGGAAAGCCCACTGTAGCCTGTACCTGGAAAGGAAGCTCAGCTCTGGGTGCCAGTCAAAGGCTGTCAGTTTGTAGGAGTGCTCTCCTTGGCCTCGTCGGCTGAATGGGCACAAAGAGGCCAGGAAATCCAACAGGGGGCCTGAGAAGAAAGTCACATAGAGCAGTGAGCGGCGGGGACAGTGCAGCAGGCAGCAAGAGGAATAAGCAAGAGTTTTGCTTTTGTTTTTGTATTGACCTTAACCCTGTCGTCATTTATTGTCCTCATACAAGAACTGAACTATGAGGTGATGCTTAAATTAAATAACCGAAATAACTTAATTTTTCAACACTTCCTCTCCTCTCCTCTCTCTCTCTCTCTCTCTCTCTCTCTCTCTCTCTCTCTCCCTCTCTCTCTGCCCTGAAACTCTCTTCATGACCTTGAACTCCTGCTCCTCCTGCTTCCCCGTTTCCTGAGTGCCATCATGCCTGGCAGAGAATGAGACTCAGGCCTCAGATGTGCTAGGCAATCACTCTACAGCTGAGCTACATCCCAAGTCCTTCCTTAGCTTACTTGGTTTTTTTTTTTTTTTTTTTTTTTATAGTTCTGGCTGTCCTGGAACTCACTCTGTAAACCAGGCTGGCCTCAAACTCAGAGATCCACCTGCCTCTGCCTTCTAAGTGCTGGGATTAGAGGCATGTGCCATCATTGCCTGACTTGTTTTTAATTTTATTATTAATATGAGGAGGAAGGGAAGGGGCCTCAAGCACTCCATGCCACTGTGTATGTGTGTGTGTGTGTGTGTGTGTGTGTGTGTGTGTTCATGTGTATGG
Source organism: Alexandromys oeconomus (assembly GCA_963919705.1). Taxonomy (NCBI): domain Eukaryota; kingdom Metazoa; phylum Chordata; class Mammalia; order Rodentia; family Cricetidae; genus Alexandromys; species Alexandromys oeconomus. The sequence goes on from CAWTZB010000267.1 coordinate 4,905,407, forward strand.
TCAGATGACAACTTGCAAGAATGGGCTCTAGGCACCAAGATAGCCAGTTGAGCCATCTTGGTGGCATTTGTTTTGTTTTTTGAGAAAGCCTTGAAAGTTTGCCTAGAACTTGCAGCAATCCTCCTGTCTCTTGTCTCCCAAGTCCAGAATTACAAACCTGGTCTTGTGGTGTTCTATTTTTGAAGACAAGGTATCGCTGTGTAGTCCTGGCTGTCCTGGAACTCACAGAGATCTGTCTGCCTCTTCCTCCTGAGTGCTAGGACAGAAGGTGTGTGCCACCACACTTGGCAAGATCTAGTCAGTATAATAGTGCTTTTCCCTCAGGAGAAACCAAAACAAGTATTTAGGCCTGTTGTTTTCAACCCCTTCCCTTTGGTTAGGCAGAGACGTGTTTGAAATAAAGTTTATTGAAGTTTCTGTCGGTATTTACATATGATACACGGTAAATAACAGAGCCAGGCCCCCCACCCCACTGTTTCCCCACCCTTATTGCTTCCCTCCCCCCTCCCCCAGCCTCATTAAAAATTGCTGCGTAAAGACAGGTTATAACTGCTGCGGTTCTCCCTCCCACCCTCCCACCTAAGATGCAAACTAAAAGCCCCTGGTCCCCCCTCCCGTCCCCTCCCCCCACCCCGGGGCCGTTCTGGTTCCGTGTGTTAACACTGTGCTACCTCGCCCCTCCTCCCCTAATAAAGGGAGTGGGATGGGCGGTTTTCTGGCAACCCTCCCCCAAACTGTCCAAGGGGGCGGATGGGCCCTTGAAAAAGGCCGGAGTTAGGGAAACTGAGATGGGAAGAGGGACATGGATGAGAGGGAGTACCAGAAAATGGAAGACAGAGGTTTTGGGGGGCGTTAACCCCCGCTACTACCCCTCCCTCCCCCGATGGGACCTCGAGGGGGGAGAGGCGGGCACAGGCGTGGAGATAGCATGAAGGAACCTCCCTCCACCCTGGGGTCCCATCCTTGTTTGGTGTGAGAGACCAGATGCACCTAGGGACTTCGGATGAGCAGGTGGAAGAAGGAAAAGAAAAGTGAGAAGGGGGGAGAGGAGGGCGGGGAGGAGGAGGAGAAGGAAGAAGAAAGAAGGATCTATTAGAAGGAAGGTCACCTTCCAGAGGACAACAGAAAGAGAGGAAATAGTGTCTCCCAGAGGCGACAGAAAAGGAAAAGTCAAGGTAAGCCACAGTCGTATCCCTGCAGCCCCTGACCCGACCAGCAGATGTGGGCAGAGCAAGCTTCTTCCCACCTGCCGCCACCAGGGACCTGCAGGGCACGTGGTGTTGTGCTAGGAAAGAAGGGAGTTCAAGGGCATTTCCAGTGGCTGTCACACCCACTCTCCAGCCCAGCACCCCTGTAGGGAAGCGGGAGCCTGAAGGATTTGGGGGAGCTAGGTGCATGATACCACCAGAGAATAGTTAACCGAGTTGGAGAGGGACCAGGAGAGGGGACGGGTTCACCCGGGGTTAGGCAGGTGAAGGGAGGGAATCATCTGGAAGTATAATGGACTAATGAGGAGAAGTTGGAAAGAGGGAGCCATCGAAATGAGGATGATGGGTTGGGGCCTGGAGGTGGCACAGCAGCCCCCAGCCAAGAGTCCCTTAAGGGATTGGGGCCGCGTGGGGGAAGGGCAGGGGAGGGGAGGGAGGAGGAAGAAGAGAGGGTGGGAGCCCAGCCTCAGCACGGTGAAGTGGAGATGTGGAGGTGGTCGGGATACTTGATGGCTGGAGGGTAATTTTGCGTCATCTGGATGGAGACATCGCTGGAGATGTCGGAAGGGCTGCGACCTCGACGCCACGCCTCGGGCTGCAGAAACTGGCCCGAGTAGTCAGAGCAATCGCTGAGACGCGGACGGTAGAAGGCCGGGTGCGGGCGATACATCTCCTCCTCCGCATAGCGCTTGGTGAATAAGTACACGGACATGACTCCGGCCCCCTGTGGCAAGGCACCGTCAGAATCCCAGAGGCACCCTCCTGCCGCTTCCTCTACCAAAACCCGGGAGTCATGCTGCATATCACCCCCCAAGACTTCCTTCTGCAAAACCCAAGAGGCCTCATTTTTCATCTCCTCCAGGACCCCAAGAATTGGAACACCCAGACCACTTCCTCTCCAGGAACTAGGGGTTGGATCCACATCTAACCCACCTCCCTCATAATACAGGCACATCCCCAGCCTCTTCTTCCTCCTGGAATCAGACTGCTAGATCCTCCTGCTGCAAAGTAGAGAGATTCGTCCCCCAACTCTGTTCTTTCCCAGGACCAAGGACTTCCTCATCCACCTCCAAAGTTTCAAGGGTCCAACCCACAGGCTTTCCTTCAGCTTCTGCCTTCCCAAGACCCCCAGGAGCTAGAATCCCTAGACTTTTTCCTCTCTGGGACCCATAGATTAGATCCACAGTCCATCCACCTTCCTCATAACCCACAGAATTCTTTTCCTCCTGGGCATAGGCATCAGGTTGTTCTCTGTTCAGGGAGTCCCATCCTTGGGCTGCTCCTTCCCGAGAACCCAGGACTCCCACCTCTAAGGCCTCAGAAGGTCGTCAAACCTCAGGGTCTCTCTCTCTCTCCCCCCCCCCAAACCCAGAAGGCCCTATCTTTAGACATCTGCTGCAGACCCCCAGGAGCTAGAACACCCCAAAACTCCCACCTCCTTCTTCAAACTGGTAGTCTGGGCCCAACACATCACCTCTTTGAGAAGGAAAGAGGAAGCAGCGAAGGCAAACGACCACCCGTATCGATAGTGAAAGTACTGCTCAGAGCTGCTGGGCCTGTTCATGACCTCATCATTGATGCTGGAGATGTACAGAACCAAGCCCACCACCAAGGAGAGACCTAAGGGGAGAAGGGTGCCAGGAACATGAGAAGGGAGCACCCCCAACTCCAGCTCACTGTTTCCTTTCCAGCTCTCTCCGGTATCTACAACTAACCTTATGCACTATTCCCAGCATGCTATGCAAGTCTTTACTTCTGAGTAATGCCCCCTCACACAACTAGGGGACTCTCGGCAAGTGCTCCTGCTCTATAACTGAGACATATCACCAGAACCTCACAATGGAGGTTCTAGGCAAGCACTCTGCTGCTGAGCCATGCTTCCACATCAGAGAATCTATGTAAGAGTTCTATCGCTGGGCCATAACCTCTGCCCCTCCCTGCTGAATTCTATCTAGGCAGGTACTCCACAGCTAATTCTCAGATTCTAGGCTGTAGCTCTACCACAGAGCTCTCTCCCTTTCTTTTTACTTTTTGAGAAAGGATCTCAGAAACTTGCCGGGACAGGCTTGAACTTTTGATCCTCCTGTCTCAGCCTTCCAAGTAGCTGTCGTGACAAGCCTGTGTGTGTCTCCAGGTTGGACTTCACTTCTGTGTTTTGAAGGACCACCTCTTCCTGGCCTCGGTTGGGTACAGAGAACCCAGAGATGAATCCACCAGTTGCCCTCACCCCACCCCACATCTGAGACCTCAGTGCAACTGAAAGAGGTAAAAGACAGGATAGTGGGCACCCGTGCTGTGCAGGGTGACGTGTGCTACAAAGCTTGTCTCATTGAGTAGCATGGAGTCCACATTAGGCACAAATCCATCTGTGATAAGAAGAACAAAGGGATCAAAGAAATAGGTCTTTCTCCACATCCTAGAGGATGAGATCCAGGAAAGGTTAAAAGCAAAATAAGATGAAAAGCGATACCATGTGTCAGCCTCCGGCCTGTGTGTGCATGTGCATATGCACAAACTAACACACAAGTATAAGTGTCTTAGGAGGCCTGGAGAGGTGGCTCAGTGGTTAAAAGCACCGGCTGCTCTTCCAGAGGAACTGAGATCAATTCTGGGCATCATAATGGCAGCTCACAACTCTCTATACCCAATCCTAGAGGAGATCTGTTAAAACCAGCTAAGGGGATAACTATGCAGCTTTGGCTCTACTGAAAGTTATATATGAGTTATGTCTTATGTGAGTTATACCTCAAATGTTTAAAGCCTATGACTTTCCTGCCTATGAGATGGCTCAGTGGGTAAAGGCGCTTGCTGACAACACTGAAGACCTGAGTTCAATCCACAAGGCAGACATGGTAGAAAGACGAGTTGTCCTTTGAACTCTGAATGAGCTCTATGGCACTTGCAAGTACCCTCAGTAATTAATAAATGAAAAAATACTCAATACGCTCATTAGAATCTAGAGAGATAACTTAGCCATTAAGATCACTTGTTGCTCTTGCAGAGAACCCAAATTCAATTCCCAGCATCCATACAGTGGCTCATAACTGTAACTCCAGTTCCAAGGTATCCGATGCCCTCTTCTGACCTCAGTGAATACTGCACACACATGGTGCACAGACATACATGCAGACCAACACTCATACTCTTAAAAAACAAGCCAGGTGGTGGTGGCTCACACCTTTAATCCCAGCACTCGGGAGGCAGAGGCAGGCGGATCTCTGTGAGTTCAAGGCCAGCCTAGTCTACAAGAGTTAGTTCCAGGACAGGAACCAAAAGCCATGGAGAAACCCTGTCTCGAAAATCAAAATAAATAAATAACTAAATAAATGCTACAAGTGAATTCATCTTTTAATCCAGTCCTGATAATACCCAGTCTCTCTAAGGGTGTAGACCAGGATGGCCTTAGACTTATAGAGATCTTCCCTCATCTGCCTCTCAAGTGCTGGAATTAAAGGGGTTCACCAACATGCCTGGCTTAGAATGTACTCTTAAGCATAAAAGAAGGGATCATTTTAAGAGGTATTTGTTACTGTATGTGAGTGGACAGTATTTGGAGAGGGGAGCTGTACCTAACACAGCACACACATGGAGTTCAAAGGGCAGCTATGTGCAGTCTATTCTTTCCTTTCACTTCTATGTGCTTTCTAGGGATCAAATCCAGATTGCCTCAGGAACAGAATACAAGGACTGGAGAGATGGCTTAACAGTTAAGAGCACTGGCTGCTCTTCCAGAGGACCTGGGTTCAATTCTCTGCATCACAATGGCAACCCACGGTGTCTATACTTATAGTCCTAGGGATCTGACATCTCTTCTGGCATCTGTGGGCACCATGCACACACATACATATAAAAATACTTTTTAAAAAAGTACAATAGGAGGACTCAAGAGATGACTCAGGATTTAAGAGTACTTGGTACTCTGAAAGTTTGTAACTAGCCTGGATCATTGTGAGTTCAAAGCCAGCCTGAGCAAACTAGTGAGACCATGAAGAGGTGTGAGAATATAGCTCAGTGCGAATCCTCCCCTGCACTGTGAGGGGCTGGAGGGCATGGCTCAGTGATAAGCACCAGTCTAGAATCCCTAGGCTGGAAATGTGAAAGGAGAGGAGCCTTGTCCAGCATGTATGAGGCCCTAAATTCAATCCTCAGTGTTGAAATGGGAGGGAGGGAGGGAGGAAGGGAGGGAGAGAGAGAGAGAGAGAGAGAGAGAGAGAGAGAGAGAGAGAGAGAGGAGAGAATACATGTGCATCTGTTTATTTTTGCACAAACAAGCATAAGGAGAACTGACAAACAAGTGAGGCTGATTGCATCACGGAGTAGGTAGAACAAGGAAATGAGAAAAAGCACACAATTCTGCATGATTTTGATCTTCAGAGTTATGTTAATATTTTATACATTCAATGGATAAAATCAAAGCCAGGTGTGATGGCAGCTTGCTGAAGAGAGAGGGACAGAGTTGGAGACTCGTCTGAGCTACACAGCAAAACTCTGTCTCAAAAGCAAGACAAACAACAACCAAAACATAAATAAAAATAAAAGAGTGGAGAACGATTCCAGTAACTTCCTTCTCTAGCTTTCCTTTTTCCCTCCTCCCTCCTTCCCTCCCCACCCCACCTATCTTTTTAAAGGGTAGAATCTCTCTTGCTATGCAGCCCAGTCTTCAAACTGTTAGGTCTTATAGGCATGCCAACTCTTTGCTTTTGAACCCATCCCCCATTGAAAGGAAACAGGACTCCCTGAAGAAACATCTCCAAAGCCAAGGAGAGTGCAAGTAAAAGTGTAGCTTTGCCCTGCAATAAGAAAGAGCTCAAGGAGCTTGAGAGAGAGCTCAGTGGTTAAGAGCACTGCCTGCTCTTCCAGAGGACCAGCGTTTAGTTCTCAAGACCCACATGGCAGCTCACAACCATCTGTAACTCCTGCCTGAGGAGATCAAACACCCTCTTCCGGTGTCTTTGGACACTGCACACAGACACATGCATGCTGACAAACTCTCATAACACAAAGTTAAAATAAAGATGCCTTTAAAAAGAGCATGCTCAAAAATGATGGGAGCAGGTCAAAGGGGGCACGGAAACTAGCTTAAGAGTTTCCTGAGTCAAACTGAGGACAATCTGAGCAGCAAATGAGTCATTAAACTGAAGGCTTATAGTCCACTGAGATAGAGAGAAATGAAGTGAGCTCATGTTGGTCGAGGGCTTGTCTAGCATATGTGTGGCTGTGAGTTTGATCCCAAATTTTTGTGTGTATGTTTGTGTGCGTGAGTGCATTTATAATATACAATGATTGCTTGTTTGACATATGATTTCCTCATGTAACACAAATTCTATACAGATTTTTTTTTCTTATTGGAAACAGGGTCTTATCTTGTCCGGACTTGGTGAAACTTGCTAGGTAGCTAAATATGACCGTAAACTCCCTGATCCTCCTGCTTCCACATCCTGAGTCCTGAGGTGCCAAGTCTGCACCACCATGCCTGGCTTTTGCATTGCTGAGGAGAGAAACCAGGACTCATTCATGCTAGGCAAGCACTCTACAAAACTAAGCCACATTGTCAGCTATGGGTTTTGCTTTCTTTTTCTTTTTTCTCCTTTTTTCTTTTCATTTTTTTTTAAATTGGGCAAATAAAGTGGTTCAAAGGGTCAAAGGGTCACACAAGTCTACTGGCCTGAGCCTAATCCCCAGAACCCATGAGGCAGAGAGAGGCCTGACTTCTGAAAGTCATTCTCTGACCTCCACAAACAGTGGCACAATCATGCATGCATGCATGCGAACACACATCCAATAATAAGAATGAGGACAATGAATAAATGAAGTGAATAAACGAATACACCAAAAGGTTTGTTATGGTAGCACACCCATCTACATGTGTACAAGGAATGGTAGTCACAAGACAACACACACTTGACAATGTCAGTTGTAACAGCCGTCACTAAGCAGGAATCACCAACAGGGGCTGGAGAGATTGCTCAAAGGATTGGAGCAAGGGCACTGGTTGCTCTTTCAGAGGACCCTAGCTCGATTCCCAGCACCCCTATGGCAGCTCACATCGGTAACTGCAGATTTAAGGGGTTCTAACACGTGTGGCTTCTGAGGTCACTTACACTCCTGTGCACACAGAGATCCACGTGATTAAAAATAAATCATCAACAGACACTAAATCAAAGGGTAGCAGAATCTCCTCATTGAATACCGACTTGTTACCAAGAGATTAAAAGCATCTTTCTCAGCTAGGGATGTAGCACAGCTGGTACAGTGCTTGCCTGGCATACACAAAACCTTTGATTCTTCCCCCAGCACCATATCAACCAGGCACGGTGGTGCAAGTCTGTCATCCTAGCACGGGGGAGGTAGAGGCAGGAGGATCAGGCATTCATGGTCATCCTTAACTACATAGTGAATTTGAGCCCAGCCTAGGCTAATACATTAGATCCTGTCTCAAAACAAGCAAAGAAAAAAAAAAGTATCATTTATTGTGATTTCTTGACCCAGCAGGTATCACGTTGAGCAAGCTAGTAACACTGATAAAGGGCAGACAGACTCCAAACACCAAGTGCTACAAAGTCTGTAAGTCATTCCTTCCTTCCTATGCTGTTCCCGTTGAAGCTGTGCGACCTGAATCCATTGAGAAGAACACCGTGGGGCTGCCCTTTGCAATAAAAATGTCAACATGAAAGAGTAAAGGAAAGTGACAGAACTTTATAAAAGATAAAGAGAACGCCACTGGAGTACTCAGAGCTCCACAGAGATGCCGTCGGGGTATGCCGGGCGCCGGGGCACTCTGGAAGATTATGAGACAGCAAATCAGGCCCTAAGAATCAGAGGCAGGATATCCCAGGTTCTGCGTGGTGCTATTTTTCCTGTCGTGGTGGCCGCTAAGGGAGAACAGCAGCCATGATGTGTGCTAGCTCTCCTGCCCCCAGCAAGCCGTGAGCACCTCACCAATCACATCAGGTTCGTGCGGTACTTGATGTGGGAGTGTGCGCCCTACAAGCGGAGGCCGTCGAGCATCTCATGGTGTTCAAGGACAAGAGCTCACACAAGTTCATCAAGAAAAGGTGGGCACATACGTTCGTGCCAAGAAGAAGCAGGGGGAGCTAAGCAACGTGTTGGCAGCCATGAACAAGGCTACGGCCAAGGACTAATGGGCCCACCCCCATAAACCTTTATGCCGCACGAAAACAAAAATAAAGAAAAAGAATCAGACCAGCGTGTCCGCATGTGCATTCTTTGAGCAGATTTCCCAGAGGCACAGGAGGTGCTCAGATCCTTTGGTCTGCTCCATGTTTCTAAACAATGGTCCTGTAAGGACAAGGCTGTTCTGCTAAAGAGAATGTCTGAAGGCACAGCATATGTGGGCAGTCTGCTTAGGAGAGAGAAATGGAAATAGGACCTGCCATGATGGATCTGAGGACCTGTCCGCCTCCCTGAGGCCTCACAGGCAAATAAGAGTTGCTGGGACAGGGATAAACAGACAGACAGACATTTTCTTCAGTGATACAATCACTGGTAGAGAGCTCACTCCCCAATCAATAATCCTTCAAGAACGATATTGTAAGAAACCCTGATAAAATACATTGGTTCACCACAGAAAGAAAGAAAGAAAGAAAGAAAGAAAGAAAGAAAGAAAGAAAGAAAGAAAGAAAGAAAGAAAGAAAGAAAGAAGGACAGATAGAATAAAACAAGAAAACATGGCCTGGCAGGACGGCTCAGCAGTGAAGAGCTTGCCATCAAACTCAAACTGGAGTTTTGAGTCCTAGGTCCCACATAACTGAAGGAGAGAACCAGCTGCTGGGAGTTGTCCTCTGACCTCCACGTATGTGCCTTGGCACCATGTTATTGGGGGGGAAAAAAAGGAGTTAAACATAAAAATAGAAAGCTTCTGCTTCCTGAATGCTGAAATTAAAAATATGCACCACCAAGTCCAGTTTTTATAAAAAATGAAGAAGAAAAGTAAACATGAAAATAGAAAGGTATTTAGCTAGTAAGAAAGATATCAGAAGGCAGGAGAAGGAAACAAGAGGTGGTAATGGGAGGTACTGTCATCAAAATGCATAATACACATGCATGACAGTGTTACAATGGGCTGGTGGGGCAGCGCACAACATGCATCATACATGTGCATGACAGTGTTACAACGGACTGGCTAGGGCAGCGTATACCATGCATGATACACATGCATGCCAGTGTTACAGTGGGCTGGTTGGGGCAGCGCACACCTTTAATCCCAGCACTCAGGAGGCAGAGGCAAGTGTAGCTTGGTGAGTTCCAGGGCAGCCAGAAAGAAAAAAGTGATAATGAAACTCATTACTGTGTGTGATACATGTGAATAATAGAAGAAACCTCAGGGCTGGAGAGATGGCTCAGCAGTTTAGAGTACTTGTCACTCCAGAAGAGGACCTTGATTCCACTCCCAGCAGAGTCCAGTTCCAGGGGATTCGTTGCCTATTGTTGTTGTTGTTGTTTGCTTTTCTCTGTATAATCCTAAAACTCACTCTGTAGACCAGCCTGGCCTCAAAGGCAGAGATCCTCCTGCTTCTGCCTCCTGGGTGCTAAGATTAAAGTCATGCACCACCACTGCCTGGCTTCATTGCCCACTTTTAAACTCCACAGGCACTAGGCACACACGTCCTGTATGTATGTATGTGTATACATGCATACACACACAGCAACAACAACAACAAAACTGGATCCCTCCTCCTAAGGAAACAAGACGAGGAGGAAGAAGAGGAGAATGTTGATTAACGTTTATCTGGGGATGCAGCTTAGCTAGTCCAGCATGCATGATTGCATGATGCCCTGGGTTCAGTGTCCAGTCCTGCATAAAACTGGGGTAGTGGCCAGGCGGTGGTGGCACACACCTTTAATCCCAGCACTCAGAAGGTAGAGGTAGGTGGAACGTGGTGAGTTCAAGGCCAGCCTGGTCTTCAGAGCAAGTTCAGAACAGCCAGGACTGTTTCCATAGAGAAACCCTGTGTCTAAAAACTAAGAAAAACAAAAACAAAACAAAAAACTTGGGGTACTACTGGAGACTGGCAGATCAGAAGTTCAAGGTCATCCTTGGCTGTATAATGAGTGTGAGGTCAGCCTAGGTGACAGGACATCCTGATTCAAAAACAAACAAAAAAATGTTCAAAATTAAGGATCTATATTCGCCCAAGAGGCCTCCCTTGACCTTCTTTTCTGTTCTGAGTTTTGCCCTCAAACCCAAGAACAGCTGAGCCTGGCCACGGTGGTGTTGCAAAGCGATCAGGAAAGCCGTGGATCAGACATGCTGTAAATGATTGGCAGCTACACAACACAAGAAGGCTGCTGAGCTAAAGGCAAAGTATGGGAAGACCATTGTCCATGGCAAGCTGTGGGCTGGTCTGATACAAGAAAGGGCAACAAACAAGAGGAAGAACCAGGTCATGGTAACTCACGCCTCTAACCCCAGCACTTGGAAGGCTGCAGCAGGAGCATTGCTGTGACTTGGCAACAAAATGAGACTCTTAAAACTCTAAAAACTTCAAAATAAAATTAACGGTGGGTTGCTGAGACGGCTCAGCAGGACTGTAGCCCAGCCTGGTGACTTGAGTTCGAGCCTCAGAACTCGCATAGTGGAAGCAAAGGACAGACTCGAGCAAGCTGTCCTCTAACCTCCACGAGGTTTTGGCCACTCCCTCCCTCCCTGAGAGCTGTATGTAATTCTGCTCCAGTTGTATACGGTTTTAGAAGATGATGGTAGGCAGAATACAGAGGTGAGAAGCTGGCTGAAGCTTCATTTGTGCAGCTATGGGGAGGTTGTCATCCATGCCAGGGTGAGGCTTTTCAGTACAGCTGCTTTGTTTGTTTTGGTTTTTCGAGACAGGGTTTCTCTGTGTAACAGTCCTGGCTGTCCTGGCACTCACTCTGTAGACCAGGCTGGCCTCGAACTCACTGAGATCCACCTGCGTGTGCCTCCCAAGTGCTGGGATTAAAGACATGCGCCACCACTGAGCAGCCATCCACACTTTTATAGGTAACTCCTCAGGCACACTCCTGTAACCTGTCACCCATCCTCCTGTAAGGAAGCCCAATAAGCGCACAAGTTCACCAAGCTAGAATTTGGTGCATTACTCTGGTCCTTCACTGGTGCCCTACCTTGAGAGAATAAACATTGGTTACCATCTGCCCAGGAGAAGTGAGTGCAAACGTTATGGGGAGAGATGCAACTACTACCCGAAGAGATCACAAAGCTTGTAACAGCACTTTTTTTTTTCTTTTTGCCAATTATGTTTAACCCAAATGCAATTCGAGCCTCAAATCCAGCATAGCTTTCAGATTACAGCACAGACAGGAAAGAGAAATAAGCTAAGCAAGGAAACAGATAAAATACAGAGTGAGGTCCAGGCGGTGATGGCACGTGCCTTTGATCCCAGCACTCAGGAGGCAGAGGCAGGTGGATCTCTGTGAGTTCAAGGCCATCTTGGTCTATAAAGTAAGTGCCGGGACAGCCAGGATTACACCGAGAAATCCTATTTCAAAAACACAAAACAATGGGGCTGGAGTGATAGCTCAGCGGTTAAGGGCCCTGACTACTCTTCCAGAGGACTTGGGTTCAATTCCCAGCACCCACATGGCAGCTCACAACTGTCTCTAAGGTCAAGATCTGACACCTTCACACAGACATACATGGAGGCAAAATACAAATGCAAATGAAATAAAAGTAAATGAATTAATTATTTAAAACCAAACATAAAAACCAAAAACTGCAAGGGAGGATATTCTACAGAAACCCTGCCCTGCAGCATTCTAAGAGCGGTGAATGGACCAGGGATCGATCCTTGCAGCAGAGGGGGGGGCAGGAAGGGAGAGAGGGAAGTGGAGGGGAGAGAGAGAGAAAGGGGAGAGAGAGGGGGAAGAGAGAGAGAGAGAGCATTGCATTTCCTAATAGAACTTTAATAGCCCCATCAGTCTTATAACCCAGCCTGACCTTAACTGTCTTTGAAGCCAAGGACAACCCTGAGTTCCCCACTCCTGTCTTTATCTGCTAGATGTGTGTCTAGCATAGTCAACTTTAGGAAGAGCTCTTGACAAAACAATAAGAAATTAAACCAGGCTTTCCCAAGCTTCTTCAAAATCCTAGTTTACAAAGACGGATGGATGCATTCAACCACAGCATGGAATGCCTTTAGAAGAACACAAAGTCTGGCGGTGGTAGCACACACCTTTAATTCCAGCACTTAGGAGGCAGAAACAGGTGGAACTCTGTGAGCTCGAGGCCAGCCTGGCCTATGAAACGAGTTCCAGAACAGACCTCCAAAGCTACAGAGAAACCCTGTCTCAGAAAAACAAAACAAGAACACAGAACGTGAGGTTTCTATACCACAAACTGCCATGCTCCCCCTCCTGCCAAACTGGACGGCCTGAGTTCAATCCCTAGGACACACATGGGAGGAGAGAACAGACTCCCCGGGCTGTCCCCTGACCCCTACACATGTGCAGAGCCACAGCCACAGATAAATAAATGCTTATTTTTTACCAGGAAAAAGAGAGACTGTCTGAGCTTAAAGGAGGCATCAGAGAGCCATCAGTTAAATGCCCGTTGTAATTTACATGCTGATTTGCAGCCCGCTCACAGTTAAAAGGCATTTCTGAGACCAGTGTGGGGATAAACAGTAAGGAGGTACGAGACGGTATTAGCTTACTCTCTTTGCTTTGTTTTGTTCAGGCTCTGTCGCAGTACCGTGGCTAGTGTGGCTGGCGTAAATAAGAGAGTACTTCTTACTCGGAGACATACTAAAATACGTGAGGACAAAATGAGTTGCTGGTGTCTGAGGCTGGCTTTAAAATAAGGCAGCAAAGCACGGAGGGGGGACATGGCAGTGGTTGGCTAAAAAAAGATCCGCCATATGCTGGCAATTGTTGGAACTGAATGAAGGGTGCATGGGATTTCCTTACACTATTTTTTTCCATATTTTAAAAGTCACTGTTGGGGGTGGGGCAGAAAAACAGTGGCAGAGCCAGTATATACCAAAAAAGACTTATTAACAAAATAAAATGCAAGAGGCTGGATGGAGTCCTGGTTCTGAACAGAAACCTAAAAAAAAAAAAAAAAGAAAAAAAGTATTTTTTTCTTTTTCTTTTTTTTTCCAATGCTGTTGAACCCAGAGCCTCAAGTACACATGTTCATAATCCCGGAACTACCCCACCAACCCCAGAAAAGGTATTTTTGAAACAAATGGGACAGTACAAAAACGGATTAAATTGGGCCAGTGAGATGGCTCAGTGGATAAAAGTGTTTGTTGCTAAGCCTGAAAACCTGAGTTTGATCCCTGAGTCCCACAGCGTAGAAGGGGAAGACAGACTCCCAGAAGTTACCCTCTGACCTTCATGCATGTGCCAAGTCACACATGTGCATGCATGTGCATGTGTGCATGCACATATTATATAAATATATGCAATTTTTGAAAAAAAAACAAAAGAAAATAAATTACATTACATTAGACACATATTGTCAAATTTTAGGTGTGATATATATTGGCACTGTATTCATGCAAAGAATGTGTTGTAAAATCATTAAAACTGTGATAAGTATGTGTACATGTTCATGTTTCTGTGCGCTCAGACACGTGTGTGTGTTTGCGCGCGCGCGCATGCGGATACCAGAGGTCAACACCACACATCTTCCACAATCTCTTGTTTGATTTGGTTTGCTTTGGTTATTTTGAGACAGGGTTTCTCTGTGTAGTCCTGACTGTCCTGGAACTCGCTCTGTAGACCAGGCTGGCCTCGAACTCACAGAGATCCGCCTGCCTCTGCCTCCCTAGTGCTGGGATTAAAGGCGTGCGCCACCACCACCGGGCTCCACATTATTTTTTTTTTTTTTGCTTGTTTGTTTTGTTTTTCGAGACAGGGTTTCTCACTGAAATTAGAGATGACTGATTAGATTAGATCCTCCTGTCTCCCCTTCCCCAGCTCTAGGGGTTCAGATGTTAGATGTGTACTCCAAATGAAACTCTTATGTGGGTGCTGGGGATTGAACTCAGGTGTGCGTGCTTGGGTGGCAAACACTTCACCCACAGTCATCTCCCCAGTCCCCTAACTTAAAACCAGGGAAAATGACACAGTATCTACAATTTACTTTCTCTCTCTCTCCCTCTCTCTACAACCACCGCCTCCTGCTTTTTTGAGATAGCCCCAGTCTATACCCCAAGCTAGCCATGAATTTGCAATCTTCTTTGTCTTAGTCTCTCTTTTTTAGGAGTGGAGGGGACAAAGTTTCTGTATATACCCCTGGGTGTACTGGAACTCACTCTGTAGACCAGGCTGGACTTGAACTCACAGAGATCCACCTGCCTCTGCCTCCCAAGTGCTAGGACTAAAGGTGTGTGCCACAATGCCAACTCTACCTCAAACTCTCGAATGCTAAGATTACAGATGTGTACTACCTACTATACCTGGCTCTAAAACTTATCTTCAAATGGTAATGAAAAAATGTAATTGGTAATCACAGCTACTCCGCAGACAGAGGCAGGAGGATGCCAAGTGTAAGGTTTGCCTGAGCTACAGAGAGGGTTCATGCAAGGATCCCATCGCAACATTAATAAATATAAAACGACCGGGATGGAGCCCAGTGGTAGAGCATTTGCTTGGCACGTGAGAGATCCTGGTTCAGTCCCCAGTGTTTTGGGGGGCAGAAGGTGCATTCTGTGTGGAAGGAAAGGAGGGACGCTGGAGAGACAGCTCAGTGGTGGAGGACACTCGCTGCTCTCCCAGAGGACTCAAGTTCAGTTCCCAATACCTATGTCAGACAGCTCACGGCCACCTGTAACTCCAGCTTCAAGGAATTTTACGCCCTCTTCTGGTCTCTTTTGGCACTGCACCCTTATGTGCATATGCACAGGTGCACAAGGAGAAAGAATAAGGGAAAAGAGAAAGAGGAAGGAGAGAATGGAGAAATATCTGGATGGTTTGGATAGGTGTATAAAATCATTCCTTATCTCTCATTTTCCCCCAGCCTGTCTTATTCATTAGTTAATTTTGTGAGGAAGAGGTGGAGGCACACCATGGAGTATGTGAGGGTCAGGGAAGAACGTGTAGGAGTTGGTTCTCCTTCTACCATGTGGGTCCCAAGGATAGAGCCCAGGCTGGCAGGTTGGCAGGCTGGCAGCAAGCATCCTCACTTCATCTTATTGGCCCCTGGATTGTTTTCACTGCAGCACCCATCACTATCTAGACTGTATTCTCCGTTGCTGTTTTATTGTACATTGTTCCCACCTCATTGGAAAGTTCTCTAAGCTGCATGGTGCTGGGAATGAGTCCATTGTCTTTTCTACTGCATTTCTAAAGGCTCCAGCACAGCATTCAGCACATGAAAGACAGTCGTGTCCTGGCTGGGTTTGTGTGTCAACTTGACACAAGCTAGAGTCATCAGAGACCAAGGAGCATCAGTTGCAGAAACGCCTCCATGAGGACCAGCTATAAGGCATTTATTTTCTCAATTAGTGATCAACGAGGGAGGGCCCAGCCCCAGCCCATGGTGGGTGGGGCCATCCTTGGGCTGCTGGTCCTGGGTTCTATAAAAAAGCAGGCTGAGCAAGGCACATGAAGCAAGCCAGTAAGCTGTACCTCTGCATGGCCCCTGTGTCGCTCTTACCTCCAGAATCCTGCCCTGTTGGAGTTCTTCTCCTGACTTCTTTCAGTGATGAATGGCAATGTGGAAGTGTAAATCAAACAAACCGTTTCCTCCTCAACTTGCTTTTTGATCACTGTGTTTTGTCGCAGCAAAAGTAATCCTAACTAAGGCAAGTAGAATGGAACTTCTGGAAAATTTCACGAACTAAACTAGCCTTGCCAGTACCCAGTAGTGATGGAGATTGAATCTATGGGGCTCCAGAATGCTAGACAAGTGCCCTACCACTGAGCCACACTCCCAACCCCTCACTGGGGAATTCTAGGCAGGTGTTCTACCATTTAGCTATGCCTCCAGCTCCTCAATGGTGAGTTCTAGGTAGGTGGAATATCACTAAACCCCATCCCCATCTCTCATTAGGGGATCCTAGGATGTGCTCTACTACTAAATCATGCCTCTAATCCTTCACCGGGGTGTTCTAGACAAGAAGCACTCTACAGCTGAGCTATATCCCTAGCCTTAACTATATATATATATATATATATATATATATATATATATATATATATATATATATATGTTATATTTGTATGTACAGGGGTTAGCGAGATAGCTCTGAGGTTAAGAGCACTGGCTTCTCTTCAATGGACCTAGGTTCAACTCCCAGCAGCCAAATGGCGGCTCACAACTGTCTATAACTCTGGTTCCAGAATATCCAGCACCCTCACACAGACCTACATGTAGGCAAAATAACAATGCACATAAATTTTAAAAATTATTTTAAAATATGTCCTTTATTATTTCTGTGTATGTGTCTGTGTGAATGTATGTGCACACATGTGCATGTGGTTGTGAGCCAGAAGAGGTCATCAGACTCCCTGGAGATGGAGTTACAAGCTACTGTGAGCCATCAGACATGGGTGTTTGGAATCAAACTCTGGTCCTCTGGGAGAGCAACATGGTCTCTCCCCCCTCCCCCACCCTCTCAATCCTCTTACTTTTTGGTTTGTTTTGAGGCAGTCTTGCTAAATTGATCAAGCCTCCTTTAAACCTACTCTGTAGCCCAGGCCATCTTTGAGCTTGCCTGAGCTGCCCTAGTAGCTGAAAAGCCTGCACAATAAGACTTTTCCCTTTCTGGCCATTTGGCAGCATCTCTGAAAAAGGCTCTCTCTCTCTCTCTCTCTCTCTCTCCATTTCTACACCTGCAGTGCATCTCTCTCTCGTTTTCTCTGTGTCCCCTCAAGTTCATCTGTGCACAAATCTCAGCTAACGGTAGACATCACATCCCAAGCGAACACGAACACAATCACCCCGACATTAGAGCAGAGATTTTTTCAGGACCATGGACAACTGCGGTTGTAGCAGCTCTGGTCTGATGGCCTCCAGTCTGTGCTATACATTGTAGCTCATTTCAAGGCACCTGTCTTGCTTTGCCTATTTCTCCCTCTGTGCAATCCACTTTAATGGGCTGCCTATGGAAGCCATCCCTGTTGCTCCCCACATCACACTGTGCCAGGTCAACGCATATTGTCTTTTCTGGGAATGCCAGATCCGTCACTCTCATCCATTCTCCAAATACCTCCTCCCTACCGGAAATTCATATGGACTCTTCAGACACACAAATGAGGGTACATTTCAAAAGTTCCCTGTTGGGCTAGGGGGGGTGGTTCTGCAGTTAAACTGCTTGCCATGCAAATGGGGGGACTGGAGTTTAGAAGCCCAGAACTCAAGAAAATGCCTGGTGGATGTGGGGGTCTGCCTGTGATTCCAGCCTCAGAAGTGGAACAGATCCCAGAATAAGCTCTCTAGAGACATGAGCCACATCAGTGACCTCTGAGTTTGACTAAGAGACCCTACTTCAATAAAAATGATAGAGAATTATTCCCAACCTCAGCTCAGGGACTCAACATGCATGAACACACATGAACATTCACCTCAGCCACAGGCACACACACACACACACACACACACACACAGAAGAGGAAAGGGGGAGGATTAAAGAAAAGGTGCATGTGTTTTAGAGTTTATATTTTGAAAGCAGGCAGAAAAATAATAAAATAAGCCTAGTAGTGGTAGTGATGGTGCACAGCTTTAATCCCAAGAGCAGAGGTGGGTGGGTCTCTGTGAGTTCAAGGTCAGTCTGGTCTACAAAGCTAGTTCCAGGGCTACACAGGAAACCTTATCTCAAAAAAAAAATGGAAAAAAGAAAAAGAAATAATGAGACTGAGACTAAGGATAAGGGATATGAAAAATATGTATGGCAGTGGGGGCGTGGCTCAGTTGGTAGACTGCTGAACTAAAGGGACAAAGTCCTGGGTTTGACTCCTAGTGTCATATAAAGCAGACATGATGGCCCATGGCTGTAATCCAGCACTGAGGATGTTGAGGCACAAGAGTCAGGAATTCAATATCATCTTTGGTTACATAGTAAATTCCAGGTCAGCCTGGGCTAGAAAACCCCCGTTTTGGAGACATGGCTCAGTGGATAAGAGGACCTGCCCTGCAAACATGAAGACCTAAGTTCAAATCCCCTGAATCTATACAAAAGGTCAACCCTTGCTGCTATGCCTGTAATCTCAGCACCAGGGTGTGGGATACACACATTCTTCCTGCGAGCACACTGGCCATCTAGTGACACCCAAAAGACAAGTCCCTGTCAGTCAGAGAGCCTGTCTCAAGATAATAGCACAGAGCTGAGTGTGGTGGTGCAGGACTTTAATCCCATCACTCAGAAGACAGAAGTAAGCATATCTCTGGGTTTGTGACCAGCCTGGTCTACAGAGTGAGTTCCAGGACAGCTAAGGTTACATAGAAAAATGCTGTCAAAAAAGAAAATCAAAAAATAAAACTTTTTTTAAGAAAAAAGATAAAAACACAGGAAGTAACAATGAAAGTCACTCCACATTCTGCTCTGACCGCTACATGTGTGTAACCACTCCCATGTGAGTGTAACACACACACACACACGTTGGGGGGTGATTTGATGTATTACGACATTAGAAATTGTTTCCATTGCAGGGGAGTCCCTTTGTTGCCTGCCTGCTTGACTTCTTCACTGTTTGTTTAACTTATTCATGTAATGTGTTCGTGCAGAAGTCAGAGGACAGCATCTAGATTTATTGGTTCTTTCGTTTTACCATGTGGATTCTGAGACTAGAACGCAGGCTTTCAGTCTTGTGACAAGCACTTTTACCCACTAAGCCACCTCGGAGACTTTTGTGTGTGTGTGACAGGGTTTTGCCATGTATCCCAGGCTGCCCTTAAACTGATTGCATAACCCAGGCTGGTCTCAAACTCAAAACAATTCTTCTACTTCCTAATTGCTGGGATTGCAGGCATAGACTAGTAAACCCAGCCAGAAGAGGCAATTTTTGAAGAGGCCCTGAGGGTCAGGAAAAGAGACCCCTGCAGGGAGGAATAATGAAGTGCAGAGGTCCTGCAGGGAGGCTGGGATCTGCCTGCTCCAGCAATTGAATGAGGTTGGGACAGCCTAAAGAGGTGAGATGTGGAGCGTTAGTGGGTCGGAGATGAGGTCACGGACCTGGACACCAGCTAGACCCTAAAAGACCTTGTTGGCTGAGTGAACAACCCAAATGCCTTTTGACACATTAAAAATGTGCAGGAGAGATCCGGGAAACTGTGACTAGCTAGGAATAACATGGAGATGGGGTTGTCCTGAGACTGTCGGGGCATTCGTCTAGATTTAGCCACGTGAGACCTGCTCCCCTGGATAGCTGATGGATAAATGTTAAGGCAGATATGGGGCTGGGAATGTTGCTTGGTTGGTGGAGTGCTTGCTTAGTGTGCACGAGCCTAGACTCAGTCCTCAGCAGTGCATGCGGCAGCTGTTGTGCCGTGGTCCCCAGGACGTAGAAAGGCAGGAAGATCAGAATGTCAAGGTCATTCTCAGCTACACTGTGCGCTCAAGGCCTTTCTAGGGTACGTGTTTGTTTGTTTGCTTGGATTAAATGTACAGACTGAGCTTGAGAGCTGGAATGAGTACGGGGTGTATAGATGTCTGTCTGTCATGACCTACAAGAAAATCTATGCAAGCTGGGCAGTGGTGCATGTCTTTAATCTGAGCACTAAGGAGGAGGCACAGGCGGGCAGATAGATTTCTCGGTTTGAGGTCAGCCTGGTCTACAGAGCAAGTTCTATAACAGCCAGGGCTAGACAGAGAAGTCCTGCCAAAAAAAAATACAAAAGAAAGAAAAGGAAATCTATGCCACCTTGGCTTTCTCCCAGCTCCCCTCTCCAGTCAGTCAGTCATAGGGTCTATTGATTCTCCTGTCAATAGCCCTCTCTCTCACAGCCATGTGACACCCAGCATAGACCTTGTCTGCTGTTGCCTGGACCACTGGACACTGTCCATTCTCAGCCTTGTGATGGATAAAATTGAATGTCAACTTGACCAAGTCTACAATTATCTAAGCGACAAACTTTCGGGCATACACGTAAGGGAGTTTCTAGATGGAACTAACTGGGGTGGGAAGACTCACCCTAAACAGGGGTGGTCATTTGAGGTCAGCATTTATGGCTCTCTGCTTCTGACTGCTGATGAATGTGACTGGTTGCCTCCTGCTCCTCCCAGCAGGGTGGACTGCACCCTAGAACTCTGAGTTTTAATAACCCCTTACATCCTTGAGTTGGTTTTCTTAGGTCTTTTGTCTCAACAATGAAAAAGAAAAAAATTAACCAGTCAAGTCTTTTGCCCCCCAGCTCTTTCCCAACAGGTCCTTGGGGGATGTTTGACAACCAGCTGCATCCCTTCCTTTCTCCTGCTCCAATCTCCAGCACCACTTTCTCTAGTTTTGAGTGCTGATGTATCAGTGATAAACTCGGAAGTGACTCCTGTCTCTGAGCCTTCAAGTCTTCATTGGGTTAAGTCTAAGGTCTAAGGAATTGATGTCACACATGGAGTTTCTGTTTGGTTTGGTTTTGAGAAAAGGTCTCATGTAGCCTAAGCTGGTCTTGAACTCACTATATAGTCTTGGATGCCTCCACCACCTCCTGAGTACTGGGATAACATGTGTGTACCACCACACCCATTGTGTATGGTTGGCATAAGAAAAGATCTCACTATATAGCCCTGGCTGACTGGAGCTCTCTACACAGATGAGTCCCCGGCCTCAGACTTGTAGAGCTCTGCCTGTCTTTGCCTCCTGAGTGCTGAGATTAAAGTCGCATACCGCCATGTCCAGTGTTATTATTGTTCCTTTAAAATGGTCTTGCCATGTAGCCCAGATTGTTCTCAAACTCTCAGTCTTCCTGCCTCAGCCTCCTGAGAGCTGAGCTTACAGGCACATGCCTGGTAGAGTTTTAGAAGCTGTGATTTTAGTGGGTGGTGCAGAGCTGTGGTAAAAATGCCTGGTCTGGAACCCTGGTCTCATTCTGAACAACTTCACCTCCTACTGCTTCTGCTTTCACAGGGGTTAACAAAGATATTGGGACTGGCGAGGTAGCTCAGAGGATAAAGGCACCTGTTGAGCAAGCAGGATTTCGATTATTAAAACCCACACCAAAGTGGAAGGCAAGAACTGACTTCCCAAGGCTTCCCTCTGACCACCACATGTTCACCTTTGCACTCACAACCACAGAGACATCCTTCACATACATGTGCACCTGTGTGCGTGCACACACACACAGTAATAATGATGATAATGGCAATAATAAATTTTTAATGGAGCTATTAATAGTCAAGGAAATGAAATAATGAAATTCACATAAAACAGAGCTGCCCAGACCCAAACACGCCACCAAGCCAGCAGGGACACTACTAACACCTGCACATTTATTTATTTATCAATCTTTTCTGCTTTGTTCTATTTCTTTCTTTCTTTCTTTTCTTTTTTTTTTTTTGAGACAGGAATTCATGTAGTACAAGCTTGCCTTTAATTCATTTTGTAGACATAAATGGCCTTAAACTCGTGATCCTCCTGCCTTCACCTTCCACGAGCTGGTATTGTAGGCATGGACCACCACACTTTGTTCATGTGATGCTGAGGACGGAGCCCAGGGCTTTGTGCATGCTAGACAAACACTCTACCAATGAGCTACTACTACAGCCTCTGCTCGTTCATCTGTTCTACTACATACAGTTGAACACATATTGTTACAGTCCAAAAACATGATGTCCACCACTGAGATCAGGGTTCGGACAATTGCAATTCTTCTTCTGCATGGCATTTGCTTGTTTCTTTGTTTTGTTTTGTTTTGTTTTTTGGCAGGATTTCTTTGTGCAGCCTTGGCTGTCCTAGAACTAACTCTGTAGACCAGGCTGACCTCCAACTCACAGAGATCTGCCTTCCTCTGCCACCAGAGTGCTTGGAGATTAAAGGCGTACACCACCACCAGCTGGTTTGTGCCTAGTTTTGTTTGGTTGGCAAGCTAAGGATGGGCTTTACATTTTTAACTTCATGATAGAAAAGAAAAACAAAGAGAGAGAGAGAAAGAGAGAGAGAGAGAAATATTCCACGACACTATGATTTGAATACGAAATGTACCCCAACAGGCTCATATGTGGAAAGCTTGTTCCCCAGCTGGGGCTGTAATTTTAGAAGGTTCTTTAGGAAGTGAGACTGAGCTAAAAGATGACTTGGATATAGATTTTGTCCTTGCCTGGTCCTTACTCACTGTCTCTGATCTCTAGGCAACTTTGTTCAACTCAACACTTGTTTATGATGGAGGCGAGGGTGTGTGTGATCTGAGGTACACAGGGGGGGATGGAGAGATGGCTCAGTTAGCACTGTGTACTGCTCTTGCAGAGGATGCAGGTTCAGTCCCAGCACCCATATCAGGCAGCTCACAAGCACCTGTAACTCCATCTCCACAAGTACATGAGTTCCCAACCCACACACAGACATACATATATACAGAAAAATCAAATAAAATTTTAAAAGGACCAAGCGAGAACAAGGTGGGGTGGGAGCTCTGGCATAATTCCCCAACACTCTCCACCCTATCCCTTGAGGCAGAGTCTCTCACTGAACCTGGAGCTCATTATTCAACTAAGTCAATAAGCTCGAGGGACCACCTGTCTCCACCTTCCCAGTGATAGGGTTTGAGGCATGCATTGCCATAATGCTTTTTTGTTTTTGCTGTTTTTGTTTTTAACATGGTGTTGTGGATCCAAATTGAGGTAGGCACTTTACCAATGAGCCATCCCCCTAGCCCAAACCACACACTTTTACTTCTATGACATTCTGCCCCACCATAGGCTCACATCAATGGAGCCAGATAACCCACAAAATGAAATCTGTGAAATCATGATCTACAGCAATATTTTCATCCTGGAAACTCTTCTCTCGTCTCTCGGAGTGAGCTCATTCAGGCAGTAAGGGGTCTGAACCCACATCTCTCTAGGTTTACAACATGTGGCTCAGGTACTGCAACCCGAAAGCTTGAAAACACATGAGCAAATACCCTGGAATAGGGTAAACAGATCAAAATCTATTAAATGAATTCAAGAAAAGGATTCAGTCAAGATGTGATGGTATACACCTATCACCCCAGCACTAGGGAACATGAGATAGGTAGATGGCCATGAATTTTAGGCTAATCAGATCTATATATGGAAAGCTTATCTAAGCCCCTCCCTATGTATGCCCTGGATATTTCACCTGGGTGTTTTATCACAGTGAGAGAAATCAAAGTAGAACACCACACACACACACACACACACACACACACAGACACACACACAGACACACAGACACACACACACACCACACACACACACCACACAGACACACACACACCACACACAGACACACACAGACACACACACCACACACACACACAGACACACACACAGACACACACACAGACACACACACACCACACACACACACCACACAGACACACACACACCACACACAGACACACACACCACACACACACACACACACACACACACACACACACACACACACACGCGCGCGCGGCGCGCATCAGACTTCCAGCCCCAAAGGCATCATTAATCTGCAGTTTGACCTTGGCCCAGCAGAAAGTTACTGGTTCAGTGCTGGAAGGGTGGCTTTTGGACGCAGAATACTCTTGGTTCAAAGCCCAGCTCTGCCATTGACTGGCTGAATCGACCGGTTCCATTCCTGTGATCTGCAAACAGTGGGACTTTATATCCAACATACTGGGAAGACTGAATAAAAGTCCCCATGGGATCCACTCTTGCCCCACTTTCTCTCTCTAGGCTACTATTTTTCCATCTCAGAAATGATGAGCCCTTTCTGCTCTGACACTCTGGGATCGTGATATCCAACATGTCTTATTTTAGCTCAGTGTCTGGCTCGAATGCTGAGATTTGAGTCTGCACGAAGGCTGCACCCTGCTTTTCCCTGGAAAAGGTCTCCTCGGGTTAGGGTGAAGGCTTGGGGAAGATTTGGCCTCAAGAGAGCTGGGGGAGGAGCAGGGATATTCTTCTGTAACACAGTGAGCTATAAAGATGGACCTACGCTTAGGCAGAGTGAAGAGGAAACACACAATAGGTTAATATAATATATCATATATATGTATATAGAAAGAATCAGATCAAGGGGCTAGAGAGATGGCTCAGTGTAGAAGAGTGTTCAAGCATGTGTACCTAAGTTCAAATTTCCAGCACCCATGTACAAAAAGGGACATGGCTACCGTGTCTGTAACCCTAGCATTGGGGAGTGGGGGCAGAGACAAGCAGATCCTCTGACCTCACTAGAGCCAGTCTAACTGAAAAGTTGAGCTTCCCAGGCAGGAGCACACCCTTTACCAAGGCCATAGGCAGAGGGTGACCAGTCAAAGACACCCAGCATCCCGCTCTGGTCTCTGCCTATACACGCACAGGTGCAAGGATTCATCTACCTCACATGTACATCACACCACACACAATGCACACACATTAAAATGGCAATCAATTGGAAGGACCTGGTTTGAGTTAAATTATGTAATGATGAACTAATTTGGATTGAATTGGAGAAATAAGTCAGAATGAATCGGGGTTAGTTGGACAGGATTGAGGGGATGAAATATATTTCATCCCATCAGTAAGCTGACCTGAATAGAACTGGATAGAACAAAGCTGGAAAGGTAAGACACCCCAGAGAGCGGCGTTTGGATCTCTGGACACTGGCATCATCTGGAAGAGGTCTGTGCTGGTGCCTTGGGTGTGCGGATCTTAGAACCTTTACTTCATCAGGAGATGGCTAACAGCTCCCCACGGAGTTCTTAGAGGATGGAGTGTTAGCTCACACATGCTAAAGATAAAGAGCCTCACACCTCAGAAGACGATGAAATCTGCACTCTAGCTAATGGCATGCACTGTGAAGTGGTGGTGGTGAAGGACACTAGAAATACACCTTGAAATGCTTTAAAAAAATCAAAAACTGAGATAAATGATAGATAGCTAGAAGCTTAGATTAAAGGGTTGGATATAGCTCAGATGGTACACGGCTTGCCTAGGAGCATGAGAGCCTGGGTTTGATTCCCAGCACCATATAAACTGTGCCTGCATGTCCAGTATTCCGAAGGTGGAGGCAGGTGACTCAGAAGTTCAACATCAACCTCAGCTACGTAATGAACTGGAAGGTAGCCTGAGCTATTTGAGACCCTGATTCCAAGAACGGAAAAGGAAGAAAAAGAAAAGAGAAGGGGAGGGAAGAGACAGGGAAAGGAGGAAAGTCAAGGGAAGAAAATGGAAGGAGATATGATGAGAAGGAAGAAAAACAGAGACAGGGAATGATAAAAGGAAATGTAAACCCAGGAACAGGTCATCGGCTGACTCGAATTGATGGGCCCGTGCGGCTCACTACGAAACTCTTGTCTGTTTGTTTGTGGAAAAAAAAATTAAAATAATAAAATGTTGCACCCAAAATAAAGAGCTCTGTAAACTGTTAATTTCTAAAATAACAGTGCTGGTTAAAAATACAACTTCTGGAGGCGAGTGACGTGCGTTTGATTCCCAGCTCTACCCCTCACTCTCTTTTGGCCCCAAGCAAATGACTTCACCCCTCTGAGTGGCTCCTTCCACGTCTATAAAATGTGGCTATTAATAGTCCTCACCTCATGGGCTTCTATCAGAGCAGAGCCTGACACCTGATCAAGAACGTAGCTGTGGTTTAGCCCACTAAACAGCACAGTGCATGGACACTACACCATCTCTACTTCACACAGAGATCCTACATGCCTCCTAGGCAACACAGCAAAGAAACCTCTCAGTGAAAGAAGGTCCCTTTCTAGCTCCGAAGTTGAAAGTCTCTTACCCTCCTCACCCCTGCCCCAGCCCACACACAGTTCCTTGGACTCACCTGATAAAATGAAGAAGATGCCAGACACGAAGGCCAGAATGGTCCTCTGAGGTCGGATGTGGCCGATGTTGCTGATGACAAAGGCGGTGAACACAAGGAAAAGACTAACCATAGGGAAGGGAGTAGCCGTGCGTACCGTCTCTGGGGGAGGTGGACAAGAAGAAGCAGGGGTGAGGGCCAAGTCTCCAGTGAGCTACTTCCCCATGCCCCTCACTATTGTTCCCTTTCGCTTCCCCCTTCTCACCTACTCCATCCTTCTGTGAGCTATGTCCTCTGCTGACTCCACTCTCAACCAAACCACACCCTTGGATCAACCCCACCCGTCTCCTGCAGATACCTCCCCATCCCAGACAAAACATTTCTATTTGACTTCTTCTCTCCCACTTCTCTTTCTTCTTTCAACCCCCTGCCCTCTGTATGAACCCACCCCTTCCCTACCTAATCCTGTCCTTTCTCCCAAAACCCTCTTGTTGCCTGTGCCCCTTCCCTGATCCCCCTCACTCAAAATATTCTCCGTGTTTTCCGTCACCAAGTTGATCTCTGGTTCAAGAAAGTACTCGGAAGCCACACAACGCCCCTTCTCCCGACCTGGTGGGGAGGAAGATAAGAAAGCATGGGTGGAGGAGAGGCTCTGGTATTCAAGGGAGGCTGTCAGGGGCAGAACAGGACCCAGGATGCACCCAATATTTATAATCTGCACTCTTGGGGCTGGAGAGAAAGGGTTGAGCCAGCTGAGCCAGGGGGTACAGGAGTGCAACCATATCTACTGGGGAGTCTGAGGCAGGAGGACTGTAAGTTCAAGGCCAGCTGGGCTATATAAATGAGATTAAATCCAGTCTGGGCAATTTAATAAAGCCCTGTCTCAAAATAGGAAGCAAAGAGAAAGCTAGGGATGTAGCACTTGCCAAGGACGCACGAGGCCTTGGGTTCCTTCCCAAATACTGAAAAATGAAGAAATTCATAGAATGGCGGGCCATTAGAGTGTTGGAAGATCTTAGTTGCTCTGAATATTGGAAGGTGGAAGAGGACAGGGCTGGATTTTAACATTTGAAATGAGGAGGGCTCTGTGGACAAGGATTCCTGGGTTCCTAAGGTCCAGGGAGCTGGGGTGTCTGAAAGGAAATAGTCTTAATGTTCAGCTAGAAGGCAGGGAATCTCCCCGTTACCCATGAAACATGGGAACTGTCCAAGGAGTAAGGTTTTTTGGTTTTTTTTTTTTTTTTTTGGTTTTTCGAGACAGGGTTTCTCTGTGGCTTTGGAGCCTGTCCTGGAACTAGCTCTGTAGACCAGGCTGGTCTCGAACTCACAGAGATCCACCTGCCTCTGCCTCCCGAGTGCTGGGATTAAAGGCGTGAGCCACCATCGCCCGGCCAAGGAGTAAGTTCTGAATCTAAACTGTTGACAGGTTTTGTTTCTTTGTTGTTATTGTTGTCGTCGTCATTATTATTATTTTGGTTTTTCCCGACAGGGTTTCTCTGTGTAACAGTCCTAGCTGTCCTGGAACTCACTTTGTACACCAGGCTGGCCTCAAACTCACAAAGATCCACCTACTTCTGCCAACCAAGTACTGGGATTTAAGGCGTGTGTCATCACCACCTGGCTTTCTTTTTGTTTTTGAGACAGACTCACGTATTCCAGGCTGGCTTTGAACTCTCTCCATAGCTGAGGCTGACCTTGATCTTCTTGCCTCTGATCGCCCAGGCCGTGATTACAGACAAGTACTCTTACACATAGTTCTTGAAGTTCCAGGGGTCAGTTCCAGGACTTATTGTGTGCTAAACAGCCACTCGACCAATTGTATTATCTATAGCTCTAGACCTAGAATTCTGGCTTATTTTTGTCACTTTAAAAAGTATATTACTCATTTTGGGGGAGACAGGTGTAAGTGTGCCAGCCTGCAAGTGTGGAAGTCAGAGAACAACATTCTGGAACAGACGCTCTCCTTCCAGCATGTGTGTGAGTCTGGGCATGAAACTCAGGTCATCAAAACCCTGTCCACTGAAGCACCTCCCTGGACCTAGGCTGCTGACTTCTAAGAGTTAAAGCCAGGAGAAGGTTTGAGACATGGATTTTGAGTAACTTAGCTTCACTATCTAAGGGATAAAGGGGTAGGCACGAGGATTCTGTGCTGAAATTAACTTCCGGAAAGAAATAAGATCAACTTCTGGATTCTTGGAGTCTACAATATGTGACTATAGATAAAGACTTTGGGCTGAGAGAGGGCAGATCAGGGGGGCACCTGCAAAGAAGCAGACTCTCCAGAGGCCAGCGTGCAGCGCCATCTTGACCTCGGTGGTCTGGTTCTGCGGCAAAACGGTCCCCTCCTCCATGTACAGCCAGTAGTCCGTGCTGACCGCGATGCCCACGAGGAGCAGGCCGCAGGCACCAAACACGCTGCTCAGCAGGGTCAGGGCACGGCTGCTGCAGTGACTCATCCTGAGCGGCGGGGGGCGCCCTGCGGGGCCTGCGAGACCAGAAAATATAACAGAGAGTGCCCAGAGTCCCCAGCCCCACGCAGCCATTTAGGACATGAGCTCCAGTCAGAGACACAGAAACCCAAAACCAAACTTCTAGGTCTGATTTCTGTGCAGTGAACCACCATCCCAGCCCTGAACTCTGAATAG
This sequence comes from Alexandromys oeconomus, assembly GCA_963919705.1. Taxonomy (NCBI): domain Eukaryota; kingdom Metazoa; phylum Chordata; class Mammalia; order Rodentia; family Cricetidae; genus Alexandromys; species Alexandromys oeconomus. The sequence continues at coordinate 4,934,124 of CAWTZB010000267.1, forward strand.
AGATACCAGCTGTTGACTCCAAACCTCCACACTGGACTTCCCTGACCCTTCATTGTGCTCTGTTCTTAGGAATGCAGATCCTCAACTTGAGATACGACTTGCAGCCACAGTCTTTAAATTCGACCGGGAGATGAGCCATGTTTTGACTTGAGCCATGTCTAGACCAGAGGTCCAAAGTATCAGTCAGGATTCTGACTAGACTCCAAATTCTCAACTCATGACAGAGTCCCCCAGATCCAACTTCCTGTGTTGGCTTGCAAGCTCAATTTTAAAAGCCAGACCTTAGCAGAGTCCTTAACCTTTGAAGTAAGCCAGTGACTCAGAGACAAGCCTAATTCAACAGCTTCAAATTTGGACCTGGTACCTCAACCCTGACTGTGTGCCCTGATTAACCCTCAATTCTGCACACTAGACACGCCCCCCACAAAGGACCTGCTAGCACATTTTAAGAACTGGGGTACTAGGTTTAGACACTGAATTATGGACAACTTGGTTTATTCAGAAATTCTATCCCATGCTGCCCAGCTTTAACTCTATGCTCTGACCTGTATATTGGAATGTTCTCTGTAGAGCCTGTCTTCTGAAGCACATTTGATAATCCTCAAAGTAGGTCACCACTCAGGGCTCCCTAACCCCATACACTGGACTCGCACACTTGACTTCAGGCCTATCTAAGACTTTGAGCACAGCCCTGCTCCTGAGTTGACACTCTTGGATGTCTATCCTTACCCCAACACTTAGTTGTAATTTTTAACACCCCCCCCCGCTGCAATGTGTGTGTGTGTGTGTGTGTGTGTGTGTGTGTTCACTGTGGTGGTCAGACGACAACCTCAGGTGTCTGTCACCTTGCACCATGTTTGAGTTGTTTGTCCCTGCATATGCCAAGCTAGCTGCCATACAAACTTGAACCAGGGACTCATCTGTCTGTATCTCCTATCTCATCCTAGGAATGCTTTCATTACAGACACATGCTACCGTGACCATTATGTGGGTTCTAAGACTCTGAATTCAGGTCCTCACACTTCTGTGGCTACTGCTTTTACCCTTTGAGTCATTTCCCTAGCTTGGGGTCAAATCATTTGTATATCAGTTCCAAACCTAACCCTACTTTCCAGATCCAGGCATGTCTCTGAACCTGGGATGCTGGACTTTGTTCCAGGACATTAGGACCCAGAACTCTGAAGCATCATCTGGATTAGAGACTCTAGAATAACAAGAGCTTGAGCTGGGCCCTCCAAGCTAGCATTCCCAGAGATCTCCAGTAAAAACCAATGCCCTTCATCCTGCAAACAAGAAACCAGCACTCTGAACTGACTATCCAATCAGGAATTCCAGTACACTCCATCCCATTCCCCCAATTCTGCCAGACTCCGGGCCTTGATTTTTCATACTAGAACTAGACATCCAGTCAGTAGTGTCTCAGTCCTGCACTCTTCAAGCAAGAAATACCATCTTCGACCTCCCAAATTCCAATTAGGAGCTCAGAAGTGCTAATGGGGGGCGGGGGGCAGTGTCCTGAAGGCTTCCAAATCTTTTTTATGTAATGTATTCAGTGTGTGTGTGTGTGTGTGTGTGTGTGTGTGTGTGTGTGTGATCATGGCACTCATGTAGAAGTCAGAGGACAACTTTCGAGAACTGGTTCTTTCTTCTCACTGTGTGAGTCTGAGGGATCCAGCTGAGGTCATCAGCTAGACAAGCCAGACACTAGGACCTTTACCATCTGAGCCACCTCAACAGTCCCCAAATTCTTTATCTACACTTACACCCCCACTCACCACACACGAAATCCCACCTTGCCACAAAATGCCATGATGTGCACACAGGACTCATCTTGGGGTCCCCAATTTACCTCAACCAGAGTCCTCTATGAGCAAAGACACTCATTCCCCTTTTAAAAAATTATTTGTAGGTGTGTGAGTCTGCATGTGGGTATGTTCAGGAGAATGAGGCCAGAGTTGATAGACCCCTGGAAAAGAGGCCAGAGGTGATGGATACTCCGGAACCGGAGTAACAGACAACTGTGAATCGTCTAATATGGGTGCTGGGACCAAACTCCAGACTTATGGAAGAGCAGCAAGTGTTCTTAACCACTGAGCCACCATCTCTCCAGCTCCCACCCTTGATCGTTTTCATTATAAAGTTTGAGACACCTCCCCAAAACATTTTCCCAACAGAGCAGTTAAGACGACCCGAGACCCCACTTTCCACATTTCCTCATAATTCTGTGAGTATTGGGAATCTACTTCCCAATAAGACCCTAGAATCAGAGTCACCCCCGACATTCCGGCACTCTGAGCCTCCAGAACTCCTGACTTCCAACCTCAGCCTCGTGGAGGACCCAAAGATCTAGATTCTGTCAGAGCTCTGGCTAGATTTTCCTCCCATCCCCCTCCAAGTGGCTCTGGAGCTTGACCGCCAGCTGCCTGCTCAGCTTCCAGTCCTCGGCTCAAACAAGCATCATCCACCCAGTCACCCAGTCAGTGGACTGTCTCGGTCCAGGTAGCTGACCTCAGCCTCCGGGTCTGCTCCTCCGACTGGACCTTTCCAGCTCCCCTCACTTTTCATACTAATCCCACTCCTTCCCCCGTCCAGTTCATCTTCTTTCTACCTGACCCACTCAGAGCTCTTTATCTGCAGCCATTCCTCCTCTGGGACACCCCCACCGCCATCACTACCAGGCCTGGAGTCTCCTTCTGGTCTTTTACCCCAGCGTTTCCGCGATTTGGATATTGAACGGCTGAAGTTCCATTCCTCAAAGCCCAAGTCCAAACTCAATCTCCCAGACCGTAACTCTTCGCTTTTCTGGGGACCCTTTCCCAGACTAACAGCTGCTCTACCAACCTGGGCCTCTCCGCCTTTATCCGTTACCACCTTTTTCAAAGACCCCGCCTAGACCTTGCCCAGTGGCGACGATCTCTGAACTCAAACACCACAGAGTTTGTTTTCTTACTCCCGGACCCTTGGATTCCGGTCCTCTGGGATCCACCAGGCCCAAATGTCCCTCCATCCACCCAAACCTTCCCAAATCCGACACTGGAACCCCCAGGATCCCACTCTAGGAGCCCTCTCTAACCTCCCTGAGCCCCAACTCCCGCTGAGAGTGGTCTAGCGCGGAGACCCCTGCCTTGCCGGACCCTCCCCTCACACTTACCTCTCTCAGGGCTGGGCGGACGCTCCGGGCCGCGGGCTCCGCAGCCGCATGACCGGCCCCGCGGTTTCCAACGGCCGCCGCCGCCGCCACCGGGGTCTCCGGTGCCCGCGCCCCCCGCCCCCGCCCCCGAGCCCGGCGTCCCGGCCCCCTCCCGGCCTCCCACCCCCCACCCCCCGCGCCGGCGGCCTCACTCGGCGGACGCAGCCGGGAGCAGGGACCGGCGGCCGCTCATTGGCTACTGCGGAGGAGGGGAGGGGCGGGAAGGGAGGGGGAAGGATGCAGAGACGGAATGAGATGAGCCTTCAGGATGGGGGGGAGGCAGGGAGGGAGAGAGAAAAGAAACAGAGGCAGAGAGCCTGAGAGGAGCAGAGAGAGAGAGAGAGAGAGAGAGAGAGAGAGAGAGAGAGAGAGAGAGAGAGAGAGAGAGAGAGAGAGAGAGAGAGAGAGAGAGAGAGAGATTCTGGAACTCACGAGTCCTGAGTCTGGAGGAGACAGACAGAAAAGGAGAGAGATGGAATAGTTTCAGGTGTCCCCACCCCCACCACTACAGAGGCTCAGAGAGTCTAAGGCCCTGGAAGTGGAGAGGTCAGAGAGCCCCAAAATTCAGACAGGAGAAAGCTCAGAGGCCTTGGGTCAAGGAAAACTGAAATCCAGGGATCTTGAGCTTGGAGATGGAGTAGGGGAGAAAGAGAAATAGAGATTGATGACAGATAGATAGATAGATAGATAGATAGATAGATAGATAGATAGATAGATACTCTCTGAGGAGAGACAGCAGGGGCAAGCCGGAGTGGGAGGTCCCCTGGTGAGGACTGGGGCTGTAGTCAGGCAAGGGGCGGAGCCTGGGGTCTGGGCAGCTGGAGAAGGCGGGAAGGGGCGTCCCGGGCCGGGGTCCCTAGAGCAGCAGGCGGGCAGGCGCAGAGCAGAGCCGGGTCCTGCAGCCGCCGCGGAGCCGGGAGCGGGGCCAACCCCCCCCCCCCGCCGTGATGTCAGCGGGGCCACTCTTAAAGGGGCAGGCCGCCTGCGGAGGGTCGGAATTTGGGCTGGGGCCTTCAGGAGCGGGGATAGGGGTACAGGGTTGGTGGTGCTGGAGAAAGGGATAGTTTTAGCATCCAGCTGGAGTGGGACTCGGAAACCCAGGGAAGATGCCGGGCCCTCAAAGGAACCTGCTAAGCTTTTGAGGCTCTGTCCCCTCTAAACACACTGACAGGCACACCATTCTGCTGGCCTGCCCAATCCAGTGACTACATTCCCCATCAGCCCTGGCGGCCAGAGGCCAGCACCTGGATCGGGGGTCAGGGTCTTCTCCGATGTCTTCTGGGAAACGTAGTCTGAATTGATTGCTCCACTCCACACGCTCATCGCTCCCCTCCACACACACTTGCAAGTGGGTCAGGAGAGAAAGAGGCCGGGAGAACGCTTTTGCCTGTTTTCTGCCTTGCTAACTGGTTTCTAAGCCCCCAGGTTCTGATTGTCTCGCCTTCTGTGACATGGGGTCCATCCTTCTGATCATGTCTGTCTCTCCACAGGAGGCCAGCCTTTCATCTCCCTTCCCATGGACTTCTCTGGATCCTGGTGTGTGTGTGTGTGTGTGTGTGTGTGTGTGTGTGTGTGTGTGCACTTTGCTCTGGGTGAGTATACACGTGTGGTATCTGGGTGGAGGGTCTGTCATTTGCTGACACAATTAATGGTCAAGGGGTGTTCTTCCCCATCAAGTATTTGACTGCTTCTTTAAAGCAGTCTCTGTATGTTGCTCACATGCCGAAGGTGTCTTCGCTTTTATTTTACAGGTCTGTGCAGTCTCTCTCTCCCATCTCTCTCCACACCCCCTATGTTTGTTTCTATGTACAGCCGGCCCACCTCCGCACCCCCTTCATTCCCCAAGCTTACAAGAAAACATCCAAACATTTTAGCATCAGCATCCCAAATTTATTCTCCAGCAGCTGTGTCTGGGTGGGAGAGGCTAAAGGAAGGGGGTGGGGGAGAAAAAAGTCCCAGAGAGTGGCAGGCACTGCCGAGGACATGGATGGGGAGGTGTGCTTCCGACCAAGGCTGGAGCCATGCACCGGGGCAGGTGAGCAGTGATGGGTTCTGGAACAAGTCTAGAACAAAAGCTGACTGACAACAGCCAGGGAAAGAATTCTCCGTGCATGCCAGGAATCCCCAGAGCGTGGAAGGGAGGTGGCCTGGAACACGGAGCCCAGCCTCCCACTTAACTCTACAACTGAAGTGGAGGTAGGAGGGGCCTTGAAGGATGCGGGCGGGCTGATCTGGAATCTTAGTCTGGAGCAGGCAATCTCATGAGACTACTTCTCCCAGGGTGTTGGAGGGGGGAGAAGGCATAAAACTACCAAGATGGAGTCTAGAACCCCTCACGGAGTGGGGTTTCTGGGAACAGTGGGAACAGCATCCAGATGTTGGGAGTGGGGTGGGGAAACAAGGCTCAGCACAACGGAATCTAGAGCACAGAAAGGCTCTAGAGACTGTATGGCGTTTAAAATGCCAGCAATGCTTGGGAACAGCATCTAGAACCCGTTGGGGTGCGGGAAAGAGGCCAGAGGCTGGGGTGCGGGACCTAGAATCTGGACTAGAGGCAGGGAGGGGCTGCAGCCGGCGTGGCGGAGGGGGGCACTGGGGACACCTAGTGGTGTCAGGTGAGATTACATGACAGGCACGGGCACTGGGCTTGTGGGGCTACGGGCATCTGGGTGCACGAAGTCCGGGTTTACATAGGTAAAGCCCTGGAAATCCGATTGGTCGATGCTGGCTAGGACCAGGCGGTCTGGCGGAGTCAATGCTGGCGCCGCCCGTGTGAAGAACTTGTCAAAGTTTTCGCCACTGCGTCCACACTGTGATATGAACAGATGGAAAATTAAGCTCTGATAATCAGAACCTAGGCACACCCCCGTAGTCTCTGATACTCCCTTTGGGAGCATCTCTGCTGAAGGGTCCCCACAACTCCACACACAGGTATTGAAGGTCGGGAACTCCAACCCCCAGGGATGGAAGCTGGGAAGGCAACTGACCGGACGTGGTCTGAACGGAGGTGCAATCTCCAGTCTCTCCAACCTCTCCCAGTCGATCCAGCGGAAAAAGCCGTGTGCCCGGATGGTAGGTTCGCCATCTGGCCCTGAGCCCAGGCGCTTTCCCGGGTGCTTGGTCAAGAACTGAGAAAGACACACAAAGATAGCTCATTGAGTAAAGATTTGTCACAAGACTGATAGATGACTGAGTTCAATCCCTAGGATTCGCATGATGGAAGGGAGAAATGACTCCCTAAAATTGTTCTCTGAACTCCACGTATGTGCTATGGTATGTGTGTGTGTGTTCACGCACACACACACAATCAACAGATTAAAAATGTAATTTAAAATGCCTTAAAAATCAAGTGTGGTGGTCTAAGGATCAGAGAAAATAAAAGAGAAATAAAAAAATCCCAAAGGGGGAGGGAGGGAGGGAAGAAGGGAAGGGGAGAGAGAGAGAGAGAGAGAGAGAGAGAGAGAGAGAGAGAGAGAGAGAGAGAGAGAGGAGAGAGAGCTGGAAATAGAAGATCTCCTCTGGATCTTCTGTGCCAACTAAGGAAGAAGAAACTGGGGCTTGGGGTTCACAGTTTGGGCGACTCATCAAGATCCCTAAAAAATAAAAGTCACAGGAATTGGAGGTAATCTGACCCATCCAGCTCTGGAAAGACAGGCCTTTCCCTTTCGGCATTCCCCACAGAGTGCCAGGATGTGGGTACTGCAAAAAATGATGAAGTAGAAGCCAACGTTGGTTTGGAATGACAGCAAGGTGGCAAACTACTGTTCAGCCAGCTTTTGCAGCAGATGGCCGTAAAGAGGTTTGAGTGATAGGAACCTATTTCTAAAAGAGTTGGAAACTGGGGTGTATGGGTTGTGGATCTGAAGAAGCTGGGAGCTGGGACTCTCACCCCCTTGCAGATGGCCACCGCTTCCCGGGAAAGTGACTTGGGATAGGTGACAGTTTGTTCCATGATGGCTTGAAAGAGCTCCTCCTCATCTTCCCCATCAAAGGGCGGCTACAAAAGTAGGGAGAATAATGTCAGGGCTTGACAGGCTACCTTTCCCGAGGCTGCATCTCTTTATTATCCACTTCAAACAAAAGCATTCTGATAATGCACCTCCACCCTTGTGGACACCCCTGGGAAAAACCTAGAAAACTATCCCACCTTCATCTCCAATCGCCTCTCACACATGCTCCAATTCTGTGTATCTCTCTACTGTTTGCCTGTATTTTTCTGCTATGCAAATCAATGGAGTGTTGATTAGGAAATATGTCATCTAATGGGAGAGGTAGGGAAGGAGAAAGACACACACACAGAGGGACAGGGAGTCACAGAAGGAGAGGCTGCAGGGAAGACTGGAAACAATTACCCTCACTGAAAGTGTTCAGTCTTCCACGGTTAGGAAAGGCGATATGAAGTAAAGGTTTGCTTGTTTATCTGTTTGTCTTGAGACAGGGTCTCATTTAGCCAGGCTAGGTAGCTAACGATGAGTCTGAACTCCTAATCCCCTTATGTCCACCTCCCAAGTGTTGAAGTTATAGGCATATAATAACACACACAGTAATCTTTTGAATTTAAAGACATCCTTCCCATGTTCATACCACAGATATCACTTTGTTCTGGGGAGTGGTGATATGGTTCATCAGACCACTAAAGAGGTCCACGGGGGAAAAAGATGAAACAAAAGCCAAACTGACAGGGCTAAGCCAATGTTTCAGGACCGTGGACAGCGCTGTCCGGCCCCAGCTTCCAGCGGTTTAGACTGGACTCTGCTTCCTTCAAAAATCATGCCATACAAAAAGGAGCATCCACTCAATGTAATCAAGTCAACACATCCGCACTTCCCCTTACCTGTCCTGCCAACATTTCATACAGCAGGACCCCAAAAGACCACCAGTCAACAGACTTCCCATACGGCTGATAGGCAATGATCTAAAAGAGAAAGAGTAACATTTTTTGAGAGAGGGTCTCATGCAGTTCAGGCTAGTTTTGAACTATGTATTGAAGGGTGACCTTAAACTATTCTCCTGCCTCCACCTCCTGCGTGTTAGGAATTCAGATATGTGGCACTGTGCCTGGCTGTGGCTACTTTAAGATGTGCAGAACTCCTCTGGCCTCTCTCTCTCTCTCTCTCTCTCTCTCTGGATCCTGACCTATTTCAAGTGTTTTTGACACAAATATTTTCCACTCTGAATATTTTAGCAAGAGCTCCACCCTTTGGAAAATCCAGGAAATGATGTTTATATACGTGCAATATTCCTTTGCGGTCAGATATAAAGGCTACCTAAGGGCTGGAAAGATAGCAGCAGATAAAAAGGCCCTTTCCACACAAAGCCTGATGGCTAGAATTGGATCCCCAGAACTCACATAGTGGGATGAGAAAACTAACTCCCTGAAGTTGTTCTTTGACCTCCATATGTTACCTATCACACACACACATATATACACACACACACACACACACACACACACTTGTAAATGCAATACTTTTTTTTAAGTGGCGAGAACAGGCCCTGTAAAGTTTTCTTATAACCCCCACAAACATGCTGTGACATGTATACCCATGCATACACAAAGTAATAATAAACTTAATATTTTAAAGCCTATCTAGGCCAGTCACAGTGGCACACACCTTTAGTCCTAAAACTCAGGAGGCAGAAGCAGGCAGATCTATGGGAGTTCGAGGCCAACCTGATCTACAAAGCAAGAACCAGAACAGCCAGGACTACACAGAGAAACCCTGTCTTGAAAAACCAACAAAACAACAACAAAACCACAGAAAAAGTTTGTCTCAAAAAAAAAAAAGAAAAGAAAAGAAAGGAAGGAAGGAAGCAAGCAAAAAATAAAGACCGTGAGCTGTAGGGATGACTCAGTGGTTAAAACCGTTTGCCACATCAGTGTGAGGACGAGAGTTTGAATCCCCAGAACCCACATAAGTGCCAGGTGGGTGTAGTGACCCATCTGTGATTACAGCCTTGGAAGGTGGGGGCAAGGAACCCTTAGTACAAGCTGGCTAGGGAGACTAGCTATATCAGAAAACTCTAGGTTTGACTGAGAAAATTTGCTTCAATGAATAAAACAGAAGAGTAGTGGAGGGTTCCTAACATAACCCTGGGCCTCTGCATGCCTGCACAAATGTGCCCACACACATGAAAACATGCATATACATGTCACTATACAAACACACACTAGAAAAATGGAAAGAGTTCTTTAAAATTCAACAGCAAAGCTACATGTACTATCAATGAACTGCCATTCAATTCTGTACCAAAGGGTAAGCCCCACCCAGCCAGCACACAGAAGAGACAAAGCCCTCACAGCAGGCATAGTGTTCTCAGGCCTTCCCACTCAGAATATACTAGAAATAGTCTCCACCTTCTCCACTTGGGAATAGTGCATGCTCTACTCACGCTCCTACAAGCCGATCCTACTCCTGTACACTACTCATCCTCTATTCTGCTGGCTTTACCCGCTTGAAGGAGGGAGATCTAGACCACTGTGAGTGGTACCATTCCCTAGGCAGGAGAGCCTGAAGTGTAGGAATGGTACAAGGTGTATGGGCTGAGCACTGAGCCCATGTGTGAACACATTGCTTTCTGCTCTTAACATGAAAGTGACCAGCTCCGTGACTTAAAGTGCTCGGCCTATGTGTCTCTCCACTCAAGGCAGTGGTGGAGACGACCATAGATGGGGACTGATAAGATGCCCACAAACCAAGGACAAGCCTTGTCTCCTATGACTACTAGACAACTGCACCCACTGAGAGATGTTCACAAAGCAGCAGGCTCAGGGTTACCTCAGGTGCTATGTAGTCTGGGGTCCCACAGAAGGTTCGGGTTGTGGACCCAGGGAAGACATTCTCTTTACACATGCCAAAGTCTGTGATCTTGATGTGTCCTTCGGCATCCAGCATCACATTATCCAACTTGAGGTCCCTGGAAGGTGAGAGTACAAGGGAGAATTGCAAAAGAGTAATGTGATGGTCAGCGTTCCATGTCAACTTGATACAATGCACTAACTCCAGAAAGAGACTCTCAGTGAGGGAATTGTCTAGAGCCGGTTGGCCAGTGCACATATTTGCAAAGACTTCCTTGATTAGTTTAGACGGGCAGACCTAGTCTACTGTGGGTGGAACCACTCTAGACAGGACACCAGCTTCGTAAATTAATTCATTGCGCTCTACTTTTACCCGTGGGGGTGAACAGCCTTGACTTTTCCTCGGTGATGGAAACTGTAAGCCAAACCAAACTTTTCCGCTCCTTGTTTTTGGTTTTGTTTTGATTTTGGTTTTTTTTTTCTTTCTTTTTTTTTTTTTTTTTTTTTTTTTTGAGACAAGGTTTCTCTGTGTAGCTTTGGAGCCTGTCCTGCAACTCACTCTGTAGACCAGGCTGACCTCAAACTCACAGAGGTCCACCTGCCTCTTCCTCCCAAGTGCTTGATTAAAGGCATGCATTACTCCTGCCCAGTGTCCCTAGGTTGCTTTTGTTAGATTCAAAAATTGTGTGTGTGTGTGTCCAGGTGCCTGGGGAAGGATGCAAAAGAGGATGTCATGGCCGAGTGGTGGTACCACATGCCTTTAATCCCAGTACCAGGAAGCAGAGGCAGGTGGAACTCTGTGAGTTCAAGACCAGCCTGGTCTAAAAAGTGAGTTCCAGGACAGCCATGGCTACACAGAGAAACTCTGTCTCGAAAATAAAACAAACAAACAAACAAAAAGATGATGTCATATCTCCTGGAGTTACAGGCAGTTGACTTCTGTCTTCTGCTGAACAATCTTTCCAACCCCCTTGTGGTGCAATTTAGAACAGCAATGGATGCAAAACCCAAAGCAACTAGCATTCAGCAATCCAGAGCTATGTGTTGGAATGGCATCCATATTTTCACTCCAAGGAAAGTGCCGGGGCTACTGACCTGTAGATGATGCCCTGGTTGTGAAGGAAGAAGAGGCCTATTGCAATTTCCGCAGCATAGAATCTGGAGGAGCACATGGGAAGTGGGAAGGTCAGTGACAAGACCACCCTTTCCTGCCTCCCACTCCCTTCACTGTCGCTGAGACTGCTGTGACTTACGCTGCATGGGGCTCCTTAAACTTGCCCAGCTGCTGAATGTGGTACATTAAATCGCCTCCGGTGACGTACTCCATCACAAAATACAGGCGGTCCTGAGGAACAGTAGGTGTGGCTTAGTGTCAGGGACACACCACACCTGGACAGAAAAGTTTTATTGTTTTGATTTGGTTTGGTTTTGGTTTTTTGAGACAGGGTTTTTCTGTGTAGCGCTGGATGTCCTGGAACTTTCTATGTAGACCAGGCTGGCCCCAAAGTCACAGAGACCCGCCGGCCTCTGCCTCCCAAGAGTTGGGATTAAAGGGCTGGAACACAACCGCCTTTTTTTATTTTTTATTTTTTGAGTGTTCTGCCTACATGTATATGTCTCCACATTTGCACCTGGTATCTTTGAGTGTCAGAAGAGGACAATCAATCGATGCCAAGGACATGGAGATTCCACCATGTGGATGGTGGGAACTGAACCTGGGTCTTCTGCAAGAGTGGTGTCTCTAACTGCTTAGTCATCTCCCTAGCTCCAAACTATTTTTTGTTTGTTTGCTTGTTTAAAGACAAGGTCAGTGGTAGTGCAGGCTTTTGATCCTAGAACTTGGGAGGCAGAGTCAGACAAATCTCTAAGTTTGAAATCAGCCTGGTCTACAGAGCAAGACTCAGGATGACTAGGGCTAAAACAAAGAAATCCTGTATCACAAACATACAAATAAAAAGACAAGGATGGTCTCCTGTAGCCCAAGCTGGCCTTGAACTCACTATGTAACTGAGGATAATCCTGAACTCATAATCCTTCTGCCTCTGATTTCCAAGTGCTGGGAATACAGGGATCTAACACAGCCATCTAAGAACAGCTCTTTCCTCCTCCCCACCTGGGACAGACATGGAGATCTCCCAATTCACTCTGCCAGTAATCCAGAGGAACTGGACAAACACAGAGGCAAGCTCCGAGATTCTAACCCTGCCACCTCAGAATCTCCACAGCCCTGTCTCTGTTACTCTGATTACCTGATTTTCTAAGAGACCCACAGGACTGCACTGAAATCCAGGAACACTGAATCTCATGCTGCAGCCACACACAAGTGTAGCTCTGGCTGTCTGGGCCCAACGGCGGCCAGCTTTCTCTGCAGCTCTCAGTTTTTATTTCTCTAGGGGGAAACTGTAGACGTGTGTACTCATATGTGTATGTGTGCATGTATGCTGTCAGAGAAAATAGAATGCACTGCCTTATTCCCTGAGACAGGGTCTGTTAGTGAACCCAGAGTTAAGGTGGCACCCAGTAAAGACCCCCTGTGACACTGTTTCCATCCCCACCCCCACAGTACTGGTGGTACAGGGGCTCATGAAGCCACAGCTGGCTTTTTACATGGGTGATGCGAGCTCAAACTTAGGTCCTCACGTATGCACAGCAGGCGTTCCTACCCACTAGCCATCTCTATTATTGTTTTTGTTTGCTTGTTTTGTTTTTGAGACACGGTTTCTCTACGTAGCTTTGGAACCTATCCTGGAACTCACGCTGTAGACCAGGCTGGCCTTGAACTCACATAGATTCTGCCTCTGCCTCCCAAGTATCAGTATTAAAGGTACGTGCCACCACGTCCCGGCCATAGCCCCTATTATAGCCCCTATTATATTATTTATAGGATCTCCACTCTGAGGCCCAGGTTAAGTTCAAGCTCATGGTAATCCTCCTGCCTCAGCCTCCCAAGGGCCAGGATGACAAATATAGGCCACTACACTCAGTTGCCTGCAATTAATTTTTGCTTGGTCAGAGACCAGGGAAAGTGAAGCCATACCCTCCCCAAGCCCCGAAAATTCTAACTTCTTGTTCAATCCCTCAGTCTCAGGGAAACTCCCTTTATGACTCATACTTCAGTCAGAATCCAGAAGTAATGAGCTCACCCTGGAAGCCCAACCATTCTGAGCATGTCCAATTGGAAGACATCACTGGGGGCTGGGGATACAATTCGTTTGGTAGAATGCTTGCCTAGCATTCACAAAGCCCTGGTTCGATCCCCAGCATGGCATCAACAGGCTCATCCTCTATAAATAGCAAGTTCAAGACAAATCTGGAATACACGAGACCCTGTCTCAAGGGAAAAAAAAATCCCATCTAACTTATTCTCGGCTCAAAGCCATAGAACACTGACTACAAGAATTGGAAATTGAGTTCACAGGAACCACAAAACTTCAGACCACACCCACTCAGATTTCGTCCTCTGACCATGCCCTGCATGGCACCAGCAACCCCACCCCACTGGATCCCTCAGTAGGACCACATTCATTCATTTTTAAAATTGATTTTTATGGGAGGCAGTGGCACACACCTTTAATGCCAGCACTCAGGAGGCAGAGGCAGATAGATCTCTGAATTCCAGGCCAGCCTGGTCTACAGAGTGAGTTCCAGAACAGCCAGTGCTACATAGAGTAACCTTGTCTCAAAAAACATCAAAAAAAAATTTTTTTATTAAAAATAAATAAAATTAATTTTTAAAATGATTTTAAATTAGGTATCGGAGCAGGTATGTGCATATGAGCACAGGGGTCCCCAGAAACCAGAAGCATCAGCACCCCCGGAGCTAGAGCTACAAGTGGTTAGGAGCCACTGCGCATCTGGTACACAAGGGAACCAAACTTAGGAGCTCTGCAAGAGCAGCCCATTCTCGTCACTGCTGGGCCATCCTTCCAGATCACTCATTCATCTCTTTATTTTTATTTTATTTTATTGAGATGCTGTCTCACATTGTAACTCTGGCTGTCCTGAAACTCGCTCTGAAGACCAGGTTGGCCTCTAACTCAGAAAGCTGCTGCCTCCTGAGAGCTGGGATTTAAGATGTGCATCACCTCCAGACTTATTCATTTTAACAATTTATTCATAGTTATATGTGATATATAAGTGTGGTTACATGCATGTGAGTGTGAGGGCATGTGAACCCATGTGTCCCATGTGGCAGTAATGGTGTCTCTTAGCTCTCTTATTGCTTTGAGACAGGGTCATTTTCTGAACTGGAAGCTCACCAAAGTGACAAGCCTGGCTATCTTGGAATCTATTGTCTCTGATCACCTCCCCATTCTGCACCACCACCACCACCACCACCCCCCCCCGCAATGCTAAGGTCACAGAATACACAGCTGTATCCTCATTTTTGTTGTTGTTATTGGTTGGTTGTTTTGTTTTCAAAGCAAGGTTTCTCTGTGTAGCTTTGAAGCCTGTCCTGGAATTCTCTCTGTAGATCAGGCTGGCCTCGAACTCACAGAGATCCACCCGCCTCTGCCTCCCAAGTGCTAGGATTAAAGGTGTGCGCCACCACTGCACAGCCATACCTGACTTCTTAAGTGAGGACTGGGATTCAAAGTTGGCCCTCACACTCATGAAGCCAGCGCTCTTACCATCTCTCAGCACTGGCCACACCCTCTCAGAACACAAGGTTCTTTTTGCCTTTCCCTGAACTCAGCCTTCTGAACCATGACCCCCATTCCCTCCTTCCTCACCGGTGTCTGAAAGGTGGAATGGAGCTGCGTGAGAAAGTGGGGCCGGCCTCCGGGACCTCGGCCTCCCAGTGCCAGCACGCGTTTCTCCACTAGGGTGCAGTCCACGTCATCATCCTGGACTATGACATCCTTTTTCAGGATCTTGATGGCATAGAGTTCATCAGAACCTCTGCGTTCTGCCAGCATCACCTACAAACAGATGTCCAGAAGGACCAGTCCATTTGAGAAACTCAAGGCCGCAGGGCCATACACCACTCCTCATACAGAAGACAGAATGAGAGCCCCTTCCTCCTCTCCCAGAGGACCGGATATTCTGCAGTTGCGTCTACTCCCCTTCAGAAGAGTGCTGGCATGTTTGCTACGGGGAGGGATATGAGTGTCAGTGAGTGTGTGGAAGTCAGGGACAACTTGGGGGAGTCAGCTCTATCCTGCCACATGGATCCTGAGAATCACACTCAGGTAGTCTGGCTTGGTGGCCAGCGCCTTTATCTGCTTTGCTATTTTGGTGGCAGCCCAGTTTTGGTTAACAGCCCAGTATGTAGCAGAAATATTCAGATAGCCAATCTTTTTTTTTTTTTAATATGCATTGGTGGTTTGCCTGCATGTCCTTGTGAGGGTGTTGGATCCCCTGGAAATAGAGTTAGAGAGAGCTGTGAACCACCGTGTGAGTACTGGGAATTGAACCCGGGTCCTATGGAAGAGCAGCCAGTGCTCTTAACCACTGAGCCATCTCTCCAGCCCCTAGATATCTAATCTTAGCCTAACTCCATTTAGGGACTCAGGAGCCTAGTACATCCCCCCCCCCAAACTTCCTCCCTGAATAGAAATCCAACCTGTCTGCAGGCCTCCTCCCCTCCCTCCAGAATCCCAGGAATCTAACCTTCCCAAAACTGCCTTTCCCTAGAACCATGAGGAAGCTGAAGTCAGAGATATGCAGGCGTCCTGGGCTGGCACTGAAGAAACATCGCTTGGAGTCCGTGGGACTGGGGGATGGGGAAGGAATGGGGGAGGAAGAAGGGCCCATCCGCACTCTCTGTGAGAAAGAAGAGAGAGATTCAGAGAAAGTCAGAACCTAGAGAAGTCCCCAAGGGACACAGCACCCCCAAATGAAAAGGACCAAGAGAGACAGAATGGAGAGAAAACAGCATTGTCCTCATTCTGTGTTAGGTTAAGAACGTTCTCTGGCTATGCTCGCCTGTCATCCCAGCACTAGGGAACCCGAGGAAGGAGAATGGAGAGCATAAGACCAGTCCGGGCTGCCACAAGACCTTGTCTCAGAAGATAAGAGAAAGTAGAGAGGGAAGGTAGAGGGGAGGGAAGGAGAGAAAAGGAAGAGAAGGAGGGAGTGAGGGAACGAGGGAAGGCAGGATTCTCCATAGCTGGTGGACATATTATTTAACTAACACCTAGTCAGATCCAAAGAATTCACATTTATAGATTTGCACCTGTTAGCCTCTAAACCAGAACTCCTTGAGGGATCAGAAGAAAGAAAAAAAGAAAAAAAAAAAAACACCTGAGTCTCATTTCCAGGTTTTCTGGAAATAGGGCCTGAGAACTTAGACTTGAAACAAGATCCAAGGGGACACAGCCTGAGGACATTGGTCTGAGGACAACACTGAGTTTTGATGATGGAGTGTTCTCATCCTTTCGTGCCTCCACCTCTCGAGGGGGGAGCAGAGTTGGGGGTCCCATGACTGAACTACAACAGCTGCCACATGGGTCCCTCTATATCCACTGCCATTCTTTCTGATATGTTCTCTGCTCTGCAGGCAGAAGGACCAATTTAAAAATAAATAAATCAGGTCATATCTTCCCTTTGCCTTCAAAGCCTCTAACGGCTTCCGTGTATTAAGATTTTATTCCCTGCAGCTTCAAAACCAGGCTCTAATCGGTCCTGAGTGTCCTTCCTCTCTCTTCCCCTCCCTTTCTTTCCATGATATAAACCCTGGCCTCATTCGCCTAGTCCTCTGTCTCCCCTCAAGGCCTTGGGAGGTGACACCGAGACTTCTTAAAGGCTGTCCTGTCCCATCTCCTGCAATCTGTCCCTCCTTTCGACCAGAATCAAGTGTCTCCTTCACAGGTGTCTCCTGGTGGCTTTAGCAGGGTCAGACGCCTCTCTTGAGGCCCCTGGCTACCATGGACAGCTCCTGCGTGGATAGGAGTAATTAGCATCTCCCCATCAGTGCGATTGTTGCCTTACTCCCTGGGAGATCCTACAGGGCAGTCTGTTTGTTCTCCAAGACACAGCGCCTGGAGCAGAGCCAGGTTCAAGAAAAACTGCACACATATATGAGATAGAGAGACAGATGGACCGGTGGACGGACGGACAAAGACAGAAAGAGACAGAAAGTAGGAGTATTTGCATTTTTGTGTGACAAGATCTCATGTAGCCCAGACCAGCCTCAAACTTGCCATGCGCCTTGAGGTCTTCAATCCGCCTGCTCTGCTTCCCAAGTGCTAGGATTACACAGACAAGCCATCTAACCTGGCTTCAAGAAGCAGTTCCTACAGAATGTGTTCTTATGCAGGGGTGCAGTCTGACCTTCTGAATTTGGGGCCCAATCACCAAGGGCATTGCTTCATAGCCTCATCTATAATGTAAGTGTCATAGGTGTAATTTCCAATAGAGTTAGCAAGAGTTGGTGATTAACATCTGCAAATCGCTTAGAACAGTACCCAGCATGCCCCTTTGTACCCAGCACTGGGCCTGAACAAGCTAGGCAAGTGAGCTCTATCTCCAGGCCTCTCAGGGACTTTCTTTGTTTTTCAAGACAGGGTTTCTTTGTGCAGCCCTGGTATGTCACATAGTAGGTCTGCATTGGTGACACTAATGTGTGCTTACTGGTTGTGGAGACAACTGTGAAAAACACCACACACAGTCATACTAATCATTGGTACTCATGGACTAAGCAGTTAGTCTACACTGGGTATGGTGACACATGCCTGTGACCCAAGCACTAGGGAGAGGGAGGCAGAAAGATCAGAAATTTAAGGCCAGTCTCAGCTCCATAGTGACTTTGAGGCTATCCTGGGTTATATGAGTCCTCCCACCCACCCACCGCCTTTTCTTCAGATGCTCTCACTGTGTAGCCTTGGCTGGCCTGGAAGTGTCTGTGTAGACCAGGCAGTCCTCAAATCCACATAGATCTACCTGTCTCTGTCTGTCTCCAGGATGATGGGATTAGAGGCACGTGCCACCACGCCCAGTTTAGTATTTAAATTATCTCAGGATACAACACAGCTCTGCCCAGAAACCTCCATTCTTGCTTGGCTTAAAATCAGACATCCTCGTGAGGAATGACACAGCATTCTCCCTGATGCCATCTCCTTTCCTTCCCCCACATCCTTTGACAAAACGTCACTGTCCTTGTTGCTCCCAGCCCTCCTACCTGGCTCCTACCTCAAAAGCTCACACATGCCCTTCCCTCTGTGGCAAGGCCCTTCTCTGGGGATCTGCACTCTTTGTCTAGCTTCATTTAGATCTTTGCCCAATAGTCCCTTTCTCAGGCAATCTTCTTACTGCAAGCTCACATTATTATCAGCAGAATTCCCAGTGCTTCTCGAAGAAGATTGCAGTATTACCAACAGAATTCCCAATGCTACTCAGTGCTCATTGTGCTCCCTAGCGCTTATGACTTCCTAACATACTGTCATGCACTTTTAGTTTTTAGTAGTAAGAGAACTGAATCTGGAGTTTCATGGGTTCAAGGCAGGGGCTCTACCACTGAGCCACACCCCAGCCCTCACTGGGGGATTCTAGGCAGGGGCTCTACCCCTGAGCCACACCCCAGCCCCTCACTGGGGAATTCTAGGCAGGGGCTCTACCACTGAACCACACCCTAGCCCCTCACAGGGTGATTCTAGGCAGGGGTTCTACCATTGAGTCACACCCCAGTCCCTCATTAGTGGATTCCAGAAAAGAATTCAATTGCTAAGCTATAATTTCAGCCCCCCCCCTTTTTTTTTACTTTCCATTTTGAGACAGGGCCTCACTAATTTGCCCTGCTGTCTTTGGACTCACTCCATAGCTCAGGCTGTCTACTCATTCTGTAGATGGCAAGCCATGAACTTGGGATCTTCCTGCCTCAGCCTTCAGAGTAGCTGGGATAGCTGGCAGGCACCACCAGGCCAGAATCATGTCTTACATCATGGGTGGGTTGGATGGAGGAAGGAAGGACTGTTTTGTTGGCTGCATAGGGATCCCCAGGGACCAGACCCTTGCCTTGTACGCAGAAATGTGCTTTTTGTTTGTTTGTTTGTTTGTTTGTTTGAAAGAGCAAAGGAGGGGAAGAGTCACACTGCCTCCTTCCCTGCATTCTTCCCTCCTCCCATCCATCAGCACTCTCTAGGAAGTTGTCCTGACTCTCAGACTATGCCGGTTCCCTGGTGCCTGAAGCTATTTCCACCATCAAACACATCCCCGTTCTGATGTCTCAAGCTGCCTCCTTCATTAGAGAGGAGCCCTAGGGAATGGCCTGATTCTTTGCTGGCACCATGCTTCAGGAAATAGTGTTCAATGACCAAATGAGTGAATGAAGAGGACAGTGTCCTCATGACAGAGACACAAAGCTCAAGGGCCAATTCAAGGAGAAGCCTCACTGACTGCTCACTCTTCGGGGTAGACTAAGACTTCAGGACCTATAATTGAACTCAAATACCTATGATGGTGGCCCTACCTCATGTAGTCACTGATATTATTCAGCAAACACAAAGTAGGTGGTCAACTTATGTGTGCAAAATTGAAGACAGGAATCAGAAAGATAAGGAGTGATACTCACCTCATACAATTCCAAGGGGTAATTACAGGCCTGGAGGAGAAGAAAAGTCACAGTCAGAACCCCTTGAGAGATAGGTAATTGCCCTAGAGCAAAGGCCCACAGGGGCACCTAATACCCCAAAGTCATGGGGATGGAGAACTACAATTCCCATGAGACCCTGTGGCCTAGACCCCTAAGAAAAGTTGAGGAAGGAGCCCTGGAGTCTTCTGGGAATTGTAGTCCCAGTCCCAGTGATCGACCAGGGATAGAGGGCAAAGCCAGCTCTGAAGATGGGGAGGCTGGGCTGGGCTCCCCTGGGGGAAGCCAGTCAGTCGGTCAGGGTACCTCAAACTTCTGGAGGAGGCTGCAGTTGTCAGCATCGGCCACCGGTACATTGTAATACTCGCCCTCCTCCTGGTTCAGTAACTTGTACCTGACATACAGACGGAGACCAGGGCCGGGCAGGGATGGGGGAAGCAGGGCACCCATGGGAGAGGCAAAGACATCCAAAGGGAGGTAAGTGACACAGAAAGACGGACACAGAGATGGAGAGAGAGAAAGAGTGAGATACGGAGAGAGGGGAGAGGCAGGAGGGGAGAGAAGAGGAAGAGGAGGAGGAAGAGGAGAAAGGGGAGCAGCTATGTTGGAAGATAAAGGGGGAAAAGATGGTGGCCTAAAAGAGAGACCACATATGGAAAGAGAAGGTGACACCCAGGTCCACCACCAGCCCAGCCCTGCTCCTCACCATCCATCCACAGGGGCCTTGAGGAGCTCTGAGACGCCAAAGGACATTGCACCCATGAAATCATTTCGGGATGTTCTATCCCAATCCCACACCTCCACACTGAGCCGGCGTTCCACATCCCCTGGCTTCAGGTTGCTGTGGGAAGGGTGGAAGCAGAGTGAGGAGCCAAAGCCATGGCTCCCCACTTCTTTTTACCCCAGGCACTGGAGGTTTTCCCAACTCTGACCCTCAGAGAGCCTCCCCCACTGTCACCGTTTATAAACATAGCTATCACAAGCTCTCTCCGTTCCTCTCAAATTCTTGGTCCCTTCCCATCAGTTCTCTGGCCCTTTTCTCTTTACTCTGACTTTCTGTGCTCTCTGTCCTCATGTCCTGGCTTTCCTTTCTGTCCTTGTCACTCCCCTCCTCCTCTCCTCTTTGTTTCTTTCCTTTCTTCTCTTCTCTCTCTATCCTTCCTCTCTCCCTTACTTCTTTTCTTTCTTTTGGTTTTTTGTTTATTTGTTTGAAACAAAGCCTCTCTATATCATTCCAGCTAGCTTTGAATTTGCCTCAACTCCCAAGTTGAGTTACATTACAGGCTTGCACAACTATGCCCAGCCTCTTTTTTTTAAAAAAAAAAATTTTGTTTATTTATTTATTTATTATGCATACAATATTCTGTTTGTGTGTATGTCTGCAGGCCAGAAGAGGGCACCAGACCTCATTACAGATGGTTGTGAGCCACCATGTGGTTGCTGGGAATTGAACTCAGGACCTTTGGAAGAGCAGGCAATGCTCTTAACCACTGAGCCCTATGCCCAGCCTCTTGACCCTCCTAGTTGTTTCTGTCTGTCTGTCCCTCTGTCCTCTTTCTGTGCCACCCTACCTCTGAACTCTTCTCTGGACCTCTCTCTCTCTCTTTTTTCTGTTCTCACATATTCTGACCGCCTGTCTGAGCACTTGTGTATCCATCATCCTGCCCACTCATTCTCTCTGACTGCTTCCTTAACAATTTAAATATTTTGAATGTGTATGAACATTTTGCCGGCACATGCCTATAGACCACGTGTGTGCCTGGTGTCTGTACAGGCCGGAAGAGACCACCAGGTCCCTTGGAACTGGAATTGCAAGTGGCTGTGCCATGCAGGTGCTGAGGTCCCAGTTCCTCACCAAGAGTAGTACTCACACTTCACTACTGAGCCCCTCTGCCTACTTCTTGAGAGTCCTGTCCTCCTCACTCTGTCTCTCCTCTGATATTCTCACTCTGACATGTAGGGCACTGAGGCGGAGTAAATACCCAGAGACCTGTCTCTCAGCTCCTCAATCCCTGTCCTCCTCGATCATTCCATTCCTGTCTCCCACCTTCTCCTGTCTCTTATTAGAGACTTCCTCTACCCTAATACCCTGCCCCCAAGCACTCTGGGACTCTCAGATCCTCCTCTGTCATCACAGCCCCAGAGCTCACAACACGAAGGTTTCATTCCACACAGGATTCAGCGTGGCTTTCACAGTCCTCGTCTTCTGTTTCGTCAGGTTCCGAGGGTCTGGGATGAGTTTCAGTTTCACATAGGGATCAGACAGACCATTGGGGTCCATGGGAATGAGGTTCCGGGCCTCGCCAACTGAAGGTAGAAGGCAAGGAAAGATGACTTCTTGAGTTAGAGATCCAAGAAATAGCTCCCAGCCCTCCCACAGCCAGTGATTAGGAATGCAGGATCACATCCAGCAAGACAGCTAAATGGTAAAGGTGCCGGCCACCAATCCTGATCCTCTGACATGGCAGGAAAGAATGACTTCTTCCCATTGTCTTCTGACCTGCACACATTCGCTGTAACTCACAGTGCATACATGTACACGTATACCTGATAACCTGATAGATAAATGAATGTTTAAAAGAGAGAGCTGGAGAGATTTCTGAGAGGTTAAGAGCACTGACTGCTCTTCCAGAGGTCCTGAGTTCAATTCCCAGCACCCACACGGTGACTCACAGCCATCTGTAATGAGATCTGGTGCCTTCTTCTGGCACGTACATGCCAGCAGAATGTTGTATACATAATAAATAAATAAATAAATCTTCAAAAAATAAAGAATAAAGTAATAGAGACTGAAGAGATGGTTCAGTCATTAAGAGTACTTGTTTTGCAGAACACCTAAGTTTGGTTCCCAGCACCTACATGGTGGTTGGCTACTATAGCTCCAGTTCCAAGGGGTCTGACACCCTCTTTTGGCCTCTATGGGCACCAGGTATGCACATGGTGCTCATGCATACATTCTGGCAAAACACTAACACACAGAAAATAAATACACCTAAAAACAATATTTTTAAAAACAGAATTTAAGGTCAGTTTCCTTTCTCTAGGACTTATCTTTCTACCAACTATATCCAAAACGTAAGGCCTGTTTGCCTGGAGTATGTGCCCAGAAATCGGTGTATTTCTTCCACTAGAACTCAGGAGTCTGGAGTCAGACTCTGCTTGATAAGTCAGATCTTGCCTCTCATCTTGCCCTCTCAATGGCCACTAATTGGAAATCTGGGATGAGAGTGGGGATATAGCGTAATGACAGAGTGCTTGAGAAGCACCATGAATTCCTAGGTTCAATCCCCAGTAGTAGCGCGTGCGCGAGCACGCGCGCGCACACACACACACACACAGAGCCTGTCATGGTGTTGCATTATCTGCATTAGTGAAGTAGAGCCATGTAGGCCACAGGTTAGAGACCAGCCTCTCCTGCATATCTGCTACATATCTAGTTCTCAAACAGACATGAGCCTGGGCTACATGAGATCACAGCTGGAAGACTAAGGCTGAAGACAGGTCTTCTGCTAGAAAGGGACTGGATAGATGGAGCCCAGTGGGGATGGTGTCAGAGATGTGGGCAGTGTCTGTGGGGGGTGTGGTCTGCTGGTTTCCCCACAGAGAAGACCCCAGGTGAGTTCAGCCAGCCTCGGCTCTAGGTTGAGGGCGTGGCTACTGAGGAAGCAAGTCCTCACCAGTGATGTGGATCTCATCTGACGTGGGAGCCCGGATTTCCAGTTGCAGACGTCCACGGCGCTCGGTGTGGTCCACGCCGCACAGGGAGGGGACGCTGCGCACACAGCGTCGGTGCACGTTCATCTCGCAACCTGGAGGGACAAAACTGGAGTTAGTATTTCAGGCACAGGCGCTCACCGTTTCCCCCTTAAATCTCCCCTCCACCCAGACATTGCATTGTGGTGAAGAAGGAGCGCCCTCTAATCCCCGATCTGAGCTAGGGCAACAGACATCCTGGTCGGCTCACTCACAGGAACATTTCATGCCCTGGTGCACCAGCCCGTAGAGGAGGGAACCACAGTGGTCGCAGAAGGTGGGGCTGCTGTAGCTGTGCAGGCGGAACTTGTGCTTGTTGCGAGGATCCTGGGGGGCAAAGAAGAGCCATTTAGGGAAATAGGGTTAGAGAAGGGCCCTGAAATCTTAAGAGAGGTGATTTAAAAAAAAAAAAAAAAGGTTTATTATTTTTGCCTACACGTCTGCACGTGAATGCAAGTGCAGGTGGAGGCCAGAAGAGGGCGTCAGATGCCCCGGAGCTGATGTTACATGAAGTGTGAACTTGCCAGTACGGGTATGGGAACGGAACTCAGATGCTTTGGTAAGAGCAGCAAGTGTCCTAAACTGCTTTGCCATCTCTCCAGCCATGAGATGGGGTTTCATGTAGTCCAGGCCAGCCCTAAACAAGATGTAGTGGAGGCTGACCTTGAGCCCCTTGATCCTCCACCCTCCAACTGGGATAGTAGTATAGTAGTAGGCATGGACCACCATGCTTGGATAGAACTACCAACAAAGAAGTCCCCAGTCAGAGAAACATCCTTTCGGTTTTCTTCCTTTGGCCTCGCTATCCGTCAGCTTTCTGCTCCACCTCTCTCCTTTCAGTCTACACGAATTCACCGAGATCCTGCAGTGTGTCAAGCCCAGCACTGAATACATGCAACTAGAAATCTGTCACGTGGAGGGACTGGAGATTTAGCGCGATGAAATGCCTGTCTGGCCTTCATGGAATCCTCTGCTCCCCGGCACCCCATAAACTGGGTGTGGTGGTTCGTGTCAGAGGGTCAAGAATTCAAGGTATCATCCTTTAGCTGCAGAGCAGCTTCAAGACCCTATCTAACCAGGCGGTGGTGGCGCACACCTTTAATCCCAGCACTTGGGAGGCAGAGACAGGCGGATCTCTGTGAGTTCGAGGCCAGCCTGGTCTACAGAGCTAGTTCCAGGACAGGCTCCAAAGCCACAGAGAAACCCTGTCTCGAAAAACCAAAAAAAAAAAAAAAAAAAAAAAAAAAAAAGACCCTATCTAAAAAAAAACAAAACACAGAACAATGAAAACACTAGTCACCTGACATTTTTCTTTCTAATGGAAAGCGATGGAATCGTAAGCGCAGTAAATAATAAATAAATAAATAATATGGTAAGACAAATGTCCATGGCTGTTTTGGAGGAAAATGAAGCAGCGGTGGGGACCTGGTGGCACAAGCCTGTCATCCCAGCTATTATCGAAGTGAGACAGGTGGATCAGAAATTCAGGGCTAGTCTGAGCTACACAGAGAATTCAAAGCCAGCTTGGGTAACTTATTGATACCCTGTCTAACATTTTAAAGGGGCTGAGAGTGTTGCCCGGTGATACAGCACTTGTCTGGTATACATGAGACTCTGGGTTTGATCCCAGTATTTTAAAAAGAAGCGCGGGGGGGGGGGGGGCTGCAAAGAAAGAGACAGCAGGGGAGGAGGAGGGAAAGAAGGAGGATGGGAAGAAGGAGATGAGAAGGGTGAGAATGAGGAGGAGGGAGAGGAGGAGGAAAGAGGAGGAGCGTGAGAATGAGGAAGAGGAAGAAGAGGAGGAAAGAGGAAGAGGAGGGTGAGAGTGAGGAGGAGGGAGAGGAGGAGAAAGAGAAGGAGGAAGAGGAGGAGGGTGAGAATGAGGAGGGAGGGGAGGAGGAAAGAGGAGGAGCATGAGAATGAGGAGGAGGGAGAGGAGGAGGAAAAAGGAGGAGGGTGAGAATGAGGAGGAGGGAGTGGAGGAGGAAAAAGAAGGAGGAGGGTGAGAGTGAGGAGGAGGGAGAGGAGGAAGACAGAGAAGAAGGAAAGAGGAGGAGGGTGAGAATGAGGAGGAGGGAGAGAAAGATAGAGGAGGGAGAGGAAGGAAAGAAGGAAAATGAGAAAGAGGAAGAGGAGGAAATAACCAAGGAGCAGGAAGAAGAAAAAGGGAGAAGAAAAGGAGGAAGATGAGGAGGGGTAAAATCTGACATTGGAGACGCAAAAAGGAGTGTTCAGGGAAGGTCTTAGCCACAAAGTGATATGAGAGCTCCCAGAGTCCTTCTCTCCCCCAACTTGCTCTCCGAGGACCAGTGAGCCACCCTTAGCCCCAGGTTCTCTGCTTGCTGCCTCCCTCCAGGCTGCCTTCACCGGGCACCATGTGAGACAAGAATCAGTTACAGCAGGCACCAGAGGGCCTGACTAGATTAATGGGAGACTCACAGCAGAGCTTAGTATGTGGGACAGGCCCACTGCTGCTAGCCTGACAGCAGTTATTGTGGTGCTGTGGTTATTAGGAGTGGTTTTATTGCTGGCCCTGAAGAGCTCTGAGTTCAAATAACAGCTAGGTCACTTCCCAGATGAATGATTATTTGGGGGGGGGGGGGCAAATTCATTTCCCAGTTGTGAGCCCCAGCATCCTTATCTGTCAAATAGAAATAAACATTCTTTCTAGTCTTAAAGCGACAGTAAATGCCCAGTGTCCAATTATTCAGGAATTTAGGACATCAGCCACTACCTTCCCCACCCACATTCCACCCTCAGGGTAATGTCTGGTTCTTAGAAAATTATTTTACTTTCTCCTGCTCCCTTCCACCCTTTCTTCTTCCTTCCTACCTCCTTCCCTTTCACCATCCCTCTCTCTGATTTTCCTTTCCGTCCTTTTTACAGGCTTGTTTGGAACTTATTGTGTAGCTCAGGATGTTTTGAAGTCCTGGTCCTCCCGCCTCTACCACTGTGATGCAGGCATCCCTTGCCATGAACAGTTTACACAGTGTTAAGAATGGAACCCAGGGCTTCTGGGCAGGTGCTCTGGCTTCTGAGCTACAGCCCCAGCCTCAGATTTACCTTTCTCTGAGCAAGCATTGGAAAGATTATCCTAAAGGGAGGAAAGTGAAGATATTCTCAGGCTTTCATTTATTTTAGTCAGATTGCTATCTTTACCTTTTAGATTTATGATTTTATGTGAATGAGGGATTTACCTGTATGTATGCATGCATGCATGTATATATGTATATATATGCTGCACATGTATGTGTCTGGTGTCCACAGATATCAGAAGAGGGCATTTGATCCCCTGGAACTAGATGGTTGTGAGCCACCGTTGGACGCATGGAATTGAACCTGTGTCCTTTACAAGAGCAACAATTGCTCTTAACCACTGAGTCACCTCTCCAGTCCCTAGTTTTCTGTTTTGAACTTGTGCGCACACGTGTGAGTGTGCATGTACATGTGTGTGTGCATGTGCGTGCATGTGTAGGCACACATGTGGGGGTCAGAGGACAACTTGCAGGAATTCCATCTTCTACTGTGTGGGCCCTAGGGATGAAATTCAGGTTGCCAGCCTTGGCAGCAAATGTCTTTACCAGCTGAGCCGTCTTGACGATCCAATATTTTCCTTACTCTCTTTCAGATACTATCCCAAGGGTTTGATGCAACTGATACTGGGAAATGACCCCGTAATTAGGCACAATTCTCACCTCACTTTATAGCCCAGGAACTTAAGATGTACTGTAAGTAATTAAGCCAGCTGTTTCGGCACACACCTGTCATCTCAGCATTTGGGGGGCTGAGTCCTCAGTAGAATAGGGTTTTAAGGGCAGCCTGGACTACATAGAAAGATCCTATCTAAAACCAAAACAAAACAAAAAACAGAGAAAAACATGGGACATGGTGGTGTATACTTTTAATCCCAGCACTTAGGCAGCAAAGGCAGATGGCTCTTATGTGGTCAGCCTGGTCTACACAGCAAATTCCTGGCCATCTAGGGCTATATAGTAAGATGCTGTTTCAAACAAAACAACAAAAACAAGACCTCCAAAAGAAGCAAAAAAGACTTTTGATCTCTCCCAAAGAAACAGAAAAGACTTTAAAATGTATTTAAATTTTTTAAAGAAAGACTGTAAGAGATAATTCCTCATTCATAGAAGGACTGGCATTCAGATCATGTGTTCTAGTTCAAGAGTCTCTGCTCAGATGGGAACAGATGAAGAAGCAACTAATCTAATCTTATGAGCAATTATACGGATTCAAGCCTACACTGGGTGTAAAATAGTTGATGAGTATGTATGTAATCAGGACCTCATAAGACACAGCTAGCGTTGGAGGCAAGCAGGTGCACAGACAGGCAACAACACACCCTGGCTTTGGTACACAGTGGTGCTCAATATGTGCTCTATGTAGTCACATTCTTTATGCAAATTTGTTTTCTTTACTTGACAAGCAGGCAGGTGCCTCATGAACTTCCGTGAATCTTTCCTCCTGTCTTTTCTTTGTCTTGCTAAATAGTGTCTTGCTATTTAGCCCAGTCTGTCCTCAAACTCACGATCCTCCTGCCTCAACTTCCCGATTGCTATCTTCCTTGTCTATGAATCATATGACTATCTCTTGCCTTGTACCAAACTCTGGGAAGAAACAACCTCTGTTGAACCACTAACATAAAATTGGAAATGTCTAGATTGACGCTACCCCGTTCAACCATGTAGGTGTTCAAATTTAAATCGATCTGAGCAAAACGGAGTTTAGGTTTCTTTTCCTCACAGCATCCCTGTTTCATGCCAGCTGCATGCTGCTGATGGCAAGCATAGAAAGAAAACGTATCCATTACCACAGGCAGCTCCACTGGTCACTGCTAGGTCACAGCTCCATTTAACAGGGGAAGAATCATTGGCTTGATGAGACAGTGAAGAAGAGGAAAGAAACCAGTGCCCAGAGTTGACTGTGCTTATCAACACTGCTGTGCAGAGGAACAGCAGGGGATGGTTGTAGATCCGCAAAGTTTCTGTGCACTGTGGGGTCTCTCTGAGTCTCCCTAGACATCTAAACGTCTCTACCACTTCCCATTTCACACACCCTCTTCAGAAAAGTCCTATGTAGCTCAGGCTTGCCTGGAATTTGCTATGGAGACAAAGTTGGCCTTCAATTCCAGATCCTCTGCCTCCACCTCTTAAGTGCTAGGATACCTGGCTTGTGCCATGACACCCGACTTCAAATTTCTCTTTTCCTGCATCTCTGTCCATCTTCTGAGATTCTCTCTGCCTATTTTACTATTTCGGTTTTGGCATTAATAACTCTGTGTGTGTGTGTGTGTGTGTGTGTGTGTGTGTCTGTGTGTCTGTGTATGTCTGTGTGTGTCTGTGTGTCTGTGTGCGCGCGTGCCAATCACAACTTCATCCTTTCAATGACTTTGGTCCCTTCAAGCCCTGCTTCCTTTCTATGCCCTCACCTGTGTCCCCAGCCTCTTCCAGGCCCCCTTCTCAGTCCCCCTTTTCAGGCCAAGGGCAAGGAATCTGGGCCAGACTAGCTCCCCCTATCTCTCCAGCCCCCCTCCCCTCCCAGCCTTAAAAATAGAAAGAGAAATTGGGACGGACGCCGAGGGGGTGAGGGCGGGGACATGGCCTGAGGAGGAGGAACCAGGTGTCTGGGCACTCACGTCCGTCTGGGGGCCCTTTCCAGCGCCTGGACACTCGAAGGTCACAAATTCGTGGCATCGGCGGTGGACCACAAAGCTGCAGACTGGAGATGAGAATGCAAGAGACACAGAGGCAGGGAGAGACCCCCATAGACACAAATTCAGAGCCAGGCATTTCAGCCCACAGAAGACCACAAAAAGAGGGATTCCCACATAGAGTCCAATAGAGAGAAAAGTCAGAGGAGAGACTCAGACCAAGGACTACATGGAGACAGACAGACACAACCCAGAGAGCAGGACGTAGAACCCCAAGAGATAGACTTCAAGGAAGACAAAAAGAGACAGAGAAACACAGTGACACAACCCTCATGCGCACACGTGCGCATATACAAGAGAGAGAGAGAGAGAGAGAGAGAGAGAGAGAGAGAGAGAGAGAGAGAAGAAAGCAAGGAGAGAGACGGGTTTTGAAGAGAAACAACAAAAATCCTTAGACATAGCAGAGAGCAGCAACTTGAACAGAAGTGAGTCTGGGGGCGCTGCTTCGGCCCGCCCCCCACCTTGAGTCACTCTGTTCTCAGCCAAGTGGCAGCTGGTGTTTTAGGACTCGCCCCCCTCGCCCGGCCCCCACCCGCCCATTAGTGACCCCACCCAGCCTGCCCCTGCTTTAGGGATGGATGGTGTTGTCATGGCAACGGTAGTCTGGGGAGGGGGGGCTTTGATTTTGCATCTCCGAGCCCCTTCCCCCCCTTCATCTCCCCTTTTCCAAATCTCTCTGTTCCCATGGAAACAGATTCTCCAAATATCTGTCCCCACCTGGAGCCGGCCGAGGGAGGGGCCCCCAGCACCACCTCCGCCATGGCCCTGCCATCAGAGTTTCCTCCCCACCACAGGCTGTGTCTCTGCCACACCCCCCGCCCAGGGCTCCCCCGCGCCTCTCTGGGGACCACAGAACACGTGTGTCAGCCGCCTCAGCTGTGAGGCCCCAGCCTCCACCCTCGAGGGTCCCAGGAGTCCAGGTCTCAGCTCTTACCTTGACATTGCAGGCCCTGCTTTCCAATGCCCCTGGAAGAACCAAGGATCTAAGGTCAGTGCAAAGAGGGGTATCAGGGCCCTCCCACCTTTGCAAGTCATAGGTTTGCGGCTTCCCATCCTCACCCAGGTGTCTGTGTGAGTCTCAATCTCTTTCTATTAGAACCAAGAAATTCTAGTCCCAGCTCCTTTTCCCTTGGACCCTAAAATCTAGCTTCCAGCCCCTCCTCCCTCAGACCCAGGAACCTAGGCTTCACCACCCCCCACACACCCTTGAGCCCAAAAATGGGTGCTACAGCCCCTTTCTGCTCAATCGCTTGGGGACCGGTGTGACATGACCGACCCTCAAGTCCCCTCTTCCTCCAGCCCTCTCCCCCAGTCCGCTTCCCTCACCAGATGAAGTCGGTACAGTGACTGCAGAAGGTTGGCTGCTTGAAGAAACGAGCGGTGAACTTGTGACTCTTCACCTCGTGGACCACCTTCTGTCTCAGCGCCCCCTTTCTGCAAAACAGGGGCCGGGGTCCCCCCTCTGAGTCGCCTCCGCCGGGGCCCAGACCCGCCATAACCCCAGGAACGCAGTAGGGACCACGATCTGGCCCTTTTTCTGAGGAAACAGGTGGACGGGAAAGGGAGACTCCGCAGACTCAGAGATGGGAAGGACAGGGGCGAGGCACCTAACGGTGAGCGGAGCAGGGTAGGAAGCAGCACCCCGGCACCGGCTGCACCGAAGGGGGAGCAGGCGGGTGGGGTCAGAGCAGAAGGCAGGGGCACCGAAGAGCCGCAGGCACGGGCGGCGGCGGGAGCTCCGACTCCCGGCACCTGCTGAAATGTAGAAGCTGGGGGTGGGGGGGTGGGAGAGGCGTTGCCATGACGACCAAAGGGCGGGGTTTCAGCTTAAAGGAACAACGAGCCCCCCCCCCCAGAATCCCGGACAGATGTCCCCTCCCTCCTCTCCACGTACACACACCCATTCCGCAGGCTATATGCAGGTAGGGTACATCCTTTTACACTTGTCCATCCCCTTCCCCCCAAATCCATTCCATTCTGTCATCCTGGTCCCCCACACTCCACTTTCCTCCCTACTCAGTTGCATGGGTCGGTCTTGTCAGGCTCGTGAATCTGGGCTAGATCTGTGGGTCTCTGGTCATATTAATCCTTGAATCAAGAAACTTTTGTGTTCAGTGCTGAGGACTTCCGAATGAACCGAGAGGCTAGCGTCTCACTCCCCGTGAAGCTGCAGCCTCTTTTATTGCTCTCTGATCTCTGAATTTACAGCTTGGCCTCCCTCTGGGTGTGTCCCTCCTTTCTCTCCCGTTTCTTGTCTCTTCTTCCCTTTCTTCTCTCCTCTGTGTTTTCTCTCCATTTCCCCAATCTGCCTCTTTCGTTTTCTTGCTCACATCTCTCCTCATGCCCCAGTTGATGCACTGGAAGTGTTTTCATCTCCACCTTCCTGCCTTTCCCGGTCTTTTCTCCACTAACGTATGTTCCCTGCTTCACCTCTCTGCCCGTTAAGTTCAGCATTTTCCGATGTCCGTCACTCCCTGCTTTTGTATTTCTCCCCTTCTGTCGCTAGGGGATGCTCTCCCTGAATAGTTGCCTGTCCCTCCTTTCCTATGCCTCTTTCCTTCTGTCCCCTTCTCTCGGACCCATTCAGAAACAGGATTTTTCTTTTAGGCTCTGTGACCCTCTTTGTCTTTGGGGATCCCTCCCCACTCCTTGTGACTCTATCTCTAATGGTCTCTTCGCCCTCCGCATTCCCCTGTCTTTGGGAGCCCCACCCTCCTCGGTGTCTCCCTGTGACCGCTTCCTCTCCGGGGTTTCTCCCTCCTCTATCTCCCCGTGAGTCTCAGAGACTTCTCCCCACTGTATCTCTCCCTACAGCTCTCCGTCTCTGGAGGTTCCTCCCCACTCCGTGTCTCCCTGTAACTCTCCATCTCTGAGGGCCTGCCTCCTCGGTGTCTCCGTGCGACTATATCTGGTTGTGAGGGTTTTGTGGATCTCTCTGTGACTCGGTCTTGGGGGGTCTCTCGTGTCTCCCTGTGACTATCTGGATGGGGGCTTCTCCCGACTCTGTGTCTCCCTGGGATTTCCCAGGCACCCCCACCAGATTTACTCCCCTGCGTTCCTCCCCCAAGCCACGCCCCACGGTGCGCCTTTCCCGTAGTTCTGGCACTCCAACCGGTCCATTCTGGCAGGAAGCGGCTCATAGGTCTTGGGGAACCCTGGCCCGCCAGACTGTCGAGCTCAGTGCACTCTGGGACTTATAGTTGGGACTTCGTATGGGCAATTTTTGGGAAGCAATAGAGAACTACTCCTCCCAGCGTGCCCTGCGCGTCGGGCTGGACGCCGGCATTGGCGCGGTTGTCTGTTTAGCACTACGCCTTCTTTGCGGTTTTGCTTAGCTCGCGGTGGCGTCGGGATTCCAGAAGGTGCCAGGGAGGTGGAGGAATTCGAGTCAACCCTTAAGCACCCTTCGCTGAACGCAGAGTTCCCTGCCCACCCTGCAAGCCACCTCTAGGTGTACGTGGCTTACCACAGCCTGAGTGCTCAGGTGCTGAGGATTAAACCGAGGACCTTGTACCGACTGACCCATCAACACAACCCTCTAGCTGTTCTTTCTGGTATCTTCTAGAAGGTATTCTGAACCGGGTAGGGGAAGGAGTGGGTGTGATGCCCTCCTAAAGAGAGAAATTCATGCACATAGGTCTTGGTAACCACTGAAAAATAAAAAAATAAAAGACTTTTCTTTTGCCTTGAGTGCGTGTCCTAACTGGCCCTTCTCCTACGTACTTCCTGTTGAATCTTAAACCCGGGTCAAAAGGCTGACGTTCCTATTTAACATATCAAAGCAGACCTGGCAGCCAGGTTCCCCCTGCATTCCTCATCCCCCTACCTGTTAGTAGGGTAGGGTTTGGCTAGCATACTCCAATCCCTACCTGAACTTCTCCAGGCGAGGTTGAGCTGCCCTTCCCCCAGTTGTCCTTCCGTGTAGAGCCCAACTAGCTTGGTTACACAGTTCTTCTGTCTACCTTTACTGTCCTGACTTCTTGGTCTCCTGACTCTCCCCTCCCCGCTCTCCTCACGGGGCCCAGCTCGGTCCTGTTCACTCTGAACTCTCCCAGATGTCTTTCTCTGGCTATGCTCTCCCTTTTCTCTACAATAAACCTCCTCCACCATACCTAAGAGCAGTCATGTCCTTCGTTTTCCAAGTTACAGGTGGGGAAAAAATTTTTCTTTTTGGTTTTTCCAGACAGGGTTTCCCCGTGTAAGAAGAGTCCTGGCTCTGCCAGAGCTCGCTTTGTTGACCGGGCTGCCAAATGCTGGGATTAAAGGCATGCGCCACCACCGCCTAGCTAATCCTGGAATTGTCTTTAATGATTTATTTTTATATGCATTGGTGTTTTGCCTGTGAAGGTGCCAGACACCTGGAACTGGAGTTATAAGCAGTTGTGAGCTACCATGAGGGTGCTGGGAGTTGAACTCGGGTCCTCTGGAAGAGAAGCCAGTGCTTTTAAGCCCTGAGCCATCTCTCCAACCCGATCCTGGAATCTCTACATGTTCTACGCGTGTGTATTTTCCGTATGTGATACCTTATTCAGGTGTATTTCAGCAGGGATTGGCAAAATCAGAACTGGATGGAGTGGCCCCTCTGGGAAAAGGGTAAGTTGGACAGGAGGTAGTCAAGGAGAAGGCAGATATGAGTGGAATTCAGGAGAAAGAATGGTGTCCATGCACCAAGAGTCTTGCTGAGAAACACGGGGAAAGGAGTGCATTTTGGAGAAAGCTTTTGCACTCAAATTGGAATATATATGTTTGTTCTTTTTTTTTTTGTTTTGAGGCAGGGCTCCCTGGGTAGAAGTGGCTGTTCTGCAGCTAGCTCTGTAGACCAGACTGGCCTTGAATCCAGAGATCTGCCTGCCTCTCCCTCCCGAGTGCTAACATTAAAGGCAAGGGGCAACCATGCTCAGCTTGGACTCTAGATTTTTTTTAAAGGCTTACCTGTATAAGTCTGTGTAAGTGGTGGAGACCAGAGGGTGTCAGCAGTTTTAACCTCTGAGCTATCAGTCTCCTGAAACTGTTGTGAGCTGCTGATGTGGGTGCTATGGGCTGAGGTCAAGCATTTTTAACTGCAAGGTCACCCCCTCTAGCCCCAGGACACTGGATTTCTGAGATTTTCCTCCTGAATCTCTGTGTGCATTGCTAGGGAGAGGACTGCCAGGGCCTTGTACATGCTAAGCGAGCCACTTGCCAAGCCATGGTGCTTTGTATTTCTCACGTACTCATGGTTTTACAGAATAAGTTGGAAAACAAAGAGGCTATGGTACATAGCTCAGTTGGCGAAGTGCCAAGCTCTGGGTTCAGTCCTTAACCCCTACATTAAGGGGAAGTGGTGGCTCATGCCTGCAATCCCAGCACTGGAGGTGGAGGCAGGCCTTGAGTTCATCCTCGGCTACATAGTGATTTTGAGGTCAGCTTAGGCTACATGAAACAGTCTTAAAAGAAGGGGGAAAAAATTCCAGACACTGCCACTGTTTTCTGATGAAGCCCAAGGTTCTTAGTCGCAACACCCCTCTGCCATCAAACTGAAGAATCTGGGTCTCAACCCTCTCTTAGAGCCTTCCCCACCCATCTTCCCAGACTCCCCCCAGCAGTGATAAATAAAGCACGAGTCTTCCTGTTATCTTTATATTGAGATTCTAAAAAAGAACATTATGGATGTGGGGGGTGGGAAGGGATGACTGACAGTAGGAGCTAGAGGAACCCAAAGCTCCAGAAAATTAAAAAAAAATAAAATATATATTTATACACTTATTTTATATATATATATGTATATGTATACCAAGTAATGCATGTGAGTCCCAGAGAAGCAAAAAAGCAGCAGCAAGAAGCAACTAATACACACAGACCTGGGTGTGTGTGCAGCACACACAAGGCATTCCAACCCTGACCTCCCCCCCCCCCAAAGAAAAGATTGTTAAGAGTTAAGGGAACTTCTCTCCTGAATGAGGCTACACAATTGGGGTGTGGTAGTAAACCTGTAATCTCAGCACCGGGAGGATTCAAGGGCAGCCTCAGCTACACAGCTTTGAAACCAGCCTGAGCCATATGAGACCCTGTCTCAAAAGCCTTTAAAAAAATAAACAAAAAGCTGGGCGGTGGGTGATGGTGCAGGCCTTTAATCCCAGCACTCGGCAGAGGCAGGGGGATCTCTGTGAGTTCGAGACCAGCCTGGTCTACAAGAGCTAGTTCCAGGACAGGCTCCAAGGCTACAGAGAAACCCTGTCTCGAAAAACCAAAAACAAAACCCAAAAGAGCTTCTTAGTTGTTTTGTTTTTGCCTTCATAGTCAGGAAAAAAAAAAAATCAAAGAGGCTAATAGTGCCTTTAAGGCCAGCAGAGGCCGCTTTTCTTCACCATGCTAAAAGCGGGTCATGGTATTTTTAACACTGAGATAGGAGGGTACCGTGACTGCCCCTCAGAAATACTTCAGAGTCGTCTTGAAGACCATGTGGCTATTTTGGTGGGTTTCTGTTTGTTGTTGTTGTTGTTGTTGTTGTTTTTTTTTGCTTGCTTTTTGAAATAGCACAGAGAATAAGTCAGCAAAAGGTATCCATCCTTTGCTTCATCTAGGATAGACAGGTTTTCAGGAAATCTGGTAAAAATTCAAGAGCCAATTTAAAGCAAAAACGGAGTGACAGGTAGAGACAGACTCTGCTTAATGACTCCTGGCTACCGGGAATCACTGACCTCCAGGGTTTTAAACCTTAAGGAGAGGTGCGATATGCAGCCTGCTCCCCAGCCCTCCCCAACCACTTTAACACACACACAGACTAAGGCACACCTAAGGCAGACAAGCAGGCAGGCAGACATGCTTTGGCAATGAGGCTCCGAAAGAGGCCCATGGGTGAAGAACTGCAAAGGAGTATGGGATGTGTGGGGCCAGCACCTTTGAGGGGTGAGGGAGATAAAGCAAGAATTCTGAGGGCTCCCAGGAAAACAGGCAGGTGACAAAACCAACCAGAGAACAAGAGAAACAAGAATACGAAAGAGGTAAGGCAGAGCGCGCTGTGGAGACAGCTCAGGGGCAAAACAGGATATGGGCAAGCAAACAGGTAGAGGAAAGGGAAGAAAAAGAAACAAGGAAAGGGAACAGTAAGTCAGGAAGAATACATAGGAGGAAGAGCTAATGGGAGGGAAGTAGGAAGAGGAAACAGCACAATACTGAAAGCTTGGGTAATCAGATGAAGAGGCCGCAAGAAGGGATGGGGAGGGGAGCCCCTTGTTAACCTTAGACCTTGACAAACACCAGACGAGTGGAGTACACCAGATCAGACACATATGCCAGCAGGTTGACACCCGTCAGGATGGCCACCGCCAGTCGGCGGTCCCAGTAACACACTGAGTGCGGGTGTGTGTAAGTGCAGCTGGCATCCGAGGAACGCCGGGGGAAGCCATTATACCTCTGATCAAATTGGTAGAGGGGCCAAAGGACAATGGCAGTGGCATACATGAGGACAGACAGTAAGGCCAGGCCTGACAGGAAGGTGGGAAAGGGGATGGGCAACATGTTAGTACAATCCCCCAGGTTGAGCAGGATGGTCACCCCAGCTAGTATGAAGCAGATAGCATAGACTGCCACACACCACTCCAGGGCCGGCTTTTGCTGGTACAGAAACGGTTCGCTGATGAAGGCAAAGATGATACAGGCTACAAAGGTCTCAAAGACTTTGAGCAGCCCTGGCACTGTAGCCATGTAGCCAGTGATCTCACCAGGCCTCGCACGAGTCCAAGCCACTTCAGTGGCATAGGCCAAACAGGCGACACAGGAGAAGGTGGTGGCGGCGATGGCGTGGTCCCGGGTACGTCCGTGAGCCATGAACTGCACATAGGTGGTGGGATAGATGATGGAAGACGACAGGCAGAAGAGAGCTGCATAGCAGGCGTAGGTGATGGGGAAGTTTCGCCATGACAGGGGGAAGCGGGTCTGGAGTCCGCCTAATTCCACGATCAGGATGATGAGGGTCACGGCAAAGCAGAAACACCAGGTGAACATGGCCCAGTTACCCATGGGCCCAGTCCAAGCAGCCACACTGGCCACCAGCGAGAAAGCCACACAAGTGGATATTAGCTGCAGGAGACGCAGGAGGCCCAGGGGCTGTGTCAGTGCCCGAGGGGACCCCACAATAGTGGAGGATGATGTCGTTGTAGTCGTGATGGTGGTGCGGGTTACTGTTACCGGCATGGCTGAGAAAAAACAAAAGCATTTGGATAAGGTCTCATACCAAGGAATCCAGGCACCTAGCCCCTCATCTGTCTTGGAAAAATTACTCTGAACTCTGAAAAGGGTTTGTCTCAAAATATGGAATTTGTTGCTCAGGAAGTGGTGGTGAACACCTTTAATATCAGCATTCAGAAGGAACTCTGTGAGTTCGAGGCCAGCCTGGTCTTCAGAGCAAGTTCCAGGACAGCCAAGGCCACACAGAGAATCCCTGTCAAATGGGGGGGGGGTGGAACTTGTTTATTAACTATAAGAATGAATTAATTGGTCAGCTGGGTGGTGGTGGCGCACGCCTTTAAACCCAGCACTCAGGAGGCAGAAGTAAATGGATCTCTGTGAGTTCGAGGCCAGCCTGGTCTACACAGTGAGTTCCAGAACAGGCTTCAAAGCTACATAAAGAAACCCTGTCTTGAAAAACAAACAAACAAAAAAATGAATTGGTCATCTAGGTTCTAGGCTCATCCCAAATCTACCTGTGAGAGAAGTCAGAATCCAGAGACCCAAAGCAGCACTTCTTGCTCCCCGTCCCCAGGGGCTCAGCAGCCCCTCGACTCCTGAAGTATTGTGGGCCAGGGAAGACAGTGGACAAAGGAACTTGTTGCCATCCTGGACAAACGGAACTGGATCCCTGGGAGACACCTGGTGGACGGAAGGAGAGCGCCAACTCCTCCGAGTTGCCACTGAACTCCACATGTGCACACACAGAAACCACCCCAAATGCGCACCTAAGATGTGGTCTTGAGGATGTGGCTTAGTTGATAATATGCTTGCATACCATTCAGGAAGGCCTGGCTCCAACTCCTGCACTGCATAGACCAAGTGCAGAAGTGCAGACTGTGAACCCAGCTTCTCAGAGGTTGAGATAGGGTTACCGTGAGATAGAAGCCAGCCTGAGTTAATCTAGGCCTGCTTGGGCTACAAAATGAAAGATGATTCTACCTACCTTTAAATAAATAAATAAATATATATATATATACATATATATATATATATATATCATTCAACCTTCAGTGAGGTCCACCAGCAAAAAAAAAAAAAAAAAAAAAAAAAAAAAAAAAGGCATTATGGTCTAAGATCCTGCCTGTGTCATTTCCTCCTCTGCATGACCTGGGGCTTTATACCCCAGGCCCTATGAACAGAGTTCCCCCTTTGACCCTGCAGCAAGCCAGGCATCTGTAGTTTCCCCACAGCCAAGACTCAAACTTCCTCATACTTTAGGCCCTGTGAGTAGACTTTTTTTTTCTTTTTTCAATATAAGACAGGTTTCTCTGTATAAATGCCCCAGCTGTCCTGGAACTCACTGAGATTTACCTGTCTCTGCTTCCTGAGTGCTAGGATTAAAGGCGTGTGCCACCACTGCCCCGCAAAAAGATTTCTTTTATGTAAAAGCAACCTAGACATTAGCAGCCCCTACACATCCAATATTCCAACTTCAGTTCCAGTTCCCACATCTAACCAGAGCGCTGGACCTCCATCCTTCTCACTGCCCTCCCAGAGACCCCTGATCCAGAACATCAAGTTTTCTTTCTCCCCTAAGTTTCACCCATCCTCCCCCTAATCCTACTTCAGACTTGGAAACATGTCAAAAAGACAGCTCAGTTTCCTCTTTCCTATCAGTAAGCCTATCACTTCCTATAGGGACTCAGTCAACAGGTTCCTCACGTTCAGGAAAATCCAACTCCCTCCACTCCCACCGGTCAGTGGTTCAGCTTCATCCACTGAAATTTCTAGTTTTCAAGATCAGTCCTGCAGGGTTGGACCTCAGGACAGGCCTCACACTCTTCTGATGTCCTATGTGACCCAGACATAGGATGGGGGTAGAAGGACTACCATGGTTTTTTCCAGTGACAACCACAGCTTCTATTTCCTTGTCCTGGACACTCAGAACAAAGACCAGATGCCAGAGCCCTCCTCAGCATGACTGTTGACCTCTCAGCTGATACTAGGGAGGTGGTTCCCAGACCCTGGAAAATAAAACTTCCTTATTGCTAGTATCATTCTACAGTTATTTCCTCTGACTTAACATCAGCTGCTGGAGGGAGGGGAGAGGCTCAAATGACTCAAAAGCTAAGAAGACCCGGGCCAAATTAGATGCTCAGCAGGTAAAGGAACTTGCAACAGAGCATGGCAGTCCTGAATTCAACTCGCAAGACTCACATGGTGCATAGAACTGAATTCTGCAAATTGTCCTCTGACCTCCATATACTTGCCTCAGGTATGCACACACCTTTAATCCCAGCATTCAGGATGCAGAGACAAGCGGATCTCTCTGAGTTCAAGGCCAGCCTGGCCTACAAGAGTTAGTTCCAGGACAGGCTCTAAAACTACAGTGAAATCCTGTCTCGGAAAACAAAAGCAAAATAAACAAAAAAAACACAAAAGAAAACATACACACACACACACACGAAATAATTACATGTTAGAAAGAAAAATGATCATAGTAACTTTCAACGTTCAGGAAACACACTTAGAAAGTTACAAGGTTACGGTATGAGGTCCCTTACCAAAACCGAAGCCCCACCACAAGAATATATTAGCATCAGCCAGGCAATGGTAGCACATGCCTTCAATCCCAGCACTCACAAGGCAGAGTTCGAGGCCAGCCTGATCTACAGAGCGAGTTCCAGAACATGCTCCAAAGCTACAGAGAAACCCTGTGTGTCGGAGGGAAGCATTGAACAATTAAGATGGGATGCAGGTGGGTGGTGGATATTTCATTGGATTGGGGCGAGTGTGAGGGGTGGACATTTTATTTAGTTGGGCAGTGGTGGTGAATGCCTTTAATTCCCAGTTCTTGGGAGGCAGAGGCTGGTGGATCTCTGAGTTCTAGGATAGCCTAGTCTACAAGAGTTACAGATGGGCAGATCTACACAGAGAAACCCTGTCTCAAAAACCTTCTGCCCAGCTACATACAAGTATGCTCCAGGAATGTATCTTTCTTTCTTTTTTTCTTTCTTTTTTTTTTTTTAAAAAAAAAAGACATGATAGTTTATTCTGAGCCAAACAGGTCGTGAACACAAATTCATTCAAGTTACCCTGAATGAAGTATTTCAGCGTGGCTGCGTTTTAAAAACAAACCGAGGGGGCTGGAGAGATGGCTCAGAGGTTAAGAGCACTGACTGCTCTTCCAAGGGTCCTGGGTTCAATTCCCAGCAACCACATGGTGGCTCACAACCATCTATGATGAGGTCTGGTGCCCTCTTCTGGCATGTGAACATACATGGAAGAAATGTTGTATACATAATAAATAAATAAATCTTTAAAAAAAAAAAACTGAGGAAGGTATGACTTTACAGCTCTGTTGGTAGAGGGTTTGCTCCTCAACACAGGATGGACCAGGTGTGGCGGTACATGATTGTAAGCACACAGAAGGCGGAGACTGGAAAATCAGAAGTTCAAGACTATCCTCAGCTACTCAGGGAGTTCAAAGCCAACCTGGGTTACATGGGCTATATATTGAAAATATATTTCGATTTGAAGTTTCATACAAACACCCACACTAACTCCTGGGTTGCTGGGATGGTCCAGGCCGGACACCTCACCCTTATTCCTGTCCCAGGTCGCTTTCACACGTGACTCTGAACCCATTTTTGGCCTAAATTAGGGATCTTCCCGAGCTGGCATCTATGGCTGAGCATACGTAAAAGGTATGAGGCCCACCGACCTGTGACCCAGAAATGTATCTTTCAACACCTATGCTGGGATGGGTTTTTCAGTGATGCCCATGCCCCTCCCTGTAAGTATCCCAATCAACTCACTGGCTCAACAGGCTGTACCTGGCTTAACAGATTATCATCCTTTTTTGGTCCATCATCCTTTTTTATTTTGAGACAGGGTTTCTTTTTTTTTTTTTTTTTTGGTTTTTCGAGACAGGGTTTCTCTGCGGCTTTGGAGCCTGTCCTGGAACTAGCTCTGTAGACCAGGCTGGTCTCGAACTCACAGAGATCTGCCTACCTCTGCCTCCCGAGTGCTGGGATTAAAGGCGTGCGCCACCATCGCCCGGCCCCTGAGACAGGGTTTCTCTGCGTAGCCCTGGATGTCCTGGAACTCACTCTGCAGACCAGGCTGGCCTCGAACTCACAGATATCCGCCTGTCTTTGCCTCCCTTGTGCTGGAATTAAAGCTGTTTCCCACCACCCCGCAGCGGTACATCATCTTATGCTCTGAGACAAGCATAAGCTATTCCTAACTTTCCCTCAGGAAAAGTCATGCTAAGGTCAGACCCGTGGAAAGACAAAAGGGCAGGCTTTAACCTCTGGAAGCTCACACCGTCCCAGAAGAGCTCCCAAAAGTACACAGGAGCCAGCTCCTGGATACAACTTCTTAGGCACATGGATAACTCTGATTATATCATCTGGAACCTTACCAGGCTCCTCCTCTATCGGGGATCTAGGAATCGAGGCACCATTCCCCTCCTCCCTCATACCCAGAGATGGGGCCCTAGATCCTGCAGATCCAGTTCACTATTCCTGGTCAACCTCCCTTAGTAAGCCAGGAAATCACCAGCCCTCCTATCATAGACTCAGAAGTTCAGGTTCCAAGCACTTCGCTCTTAGGCTCAGGGGTCCAGGCTCCAGGCCCTCCTCCAAAGACTCAAAAGAAAAGCACCCTAGATACTCTTCCCTTAGATCCAGAACCCCCCAGCCTTTTCCCTTAAACTCGGAGCTCTTCCTACCCCAGCCGTTCACCTTCAAGAACTGTAATTACAGTCCAGACCACAACTGTTCCACTCTCAAGAACTAGGAAATGGGGCCACTAGCACACTCACCTGCTGTCTTAACTGAAGATTGGAAGGAGGAAGATCACGCTGCGAAGGCGGAAATGGTTGAGCACCTGGAAAAGGCTGAACAGAAGCCCTGAGAATAAGAAAGGCAGTCAGGACGGAATTCAGACTGTCCTTCCTCGCAACACCCTAACCCCGAGCCCTAGACGCGACAGCAGGGACAAATCTCCCGTTGGGGACGCATTCTTGGCAGCCTGCCCCGGGGTGAGGTCTCAGAGAGTAACCGGAGGAAGCACCGCCCTCTCGTCCCTCCCCTTAGGATTAGCCGCGTGGGCGAGGTGGAAGCAAAAGTGGACAAAGGGCCGGCCCTCGGGACCGCTAGGGGCGTGAGTGCTGTTAACCGTTTAGCCCAGCCTTGCAGTCGGCTGGATTGAGATCCCTGGGCGGAGGTTCTGGGAGCGGGAAGCCCAGCCTCGCCCGGCGTCTCCGCGCCTTATAAGGGCTTTAAGTCGCCTCAGTCTGGGCTATGTGGCAGGGACCAGGAGGTGGTGCCAAAATCCAGGAGACCCACTCAGAGGCTACCTACCCCTCCAGGACACCCTAGCTAGAGACTGGCTGTGTGTGTACGTGTGTGTAGGAGAATGTGTGAATGTGTGTGTGTGTGTCTGTGTGTGTGAGTCTGTGTGCGCGCGCGTTTCCAAAGAAGCGGGAGGGTCTGATTTGTAGTTCCTTGAAAAGTGAGTTGGGAGAACCAGGCAGAACTGACTCAGTGTGTGGGGGTAGGGAGATGGGGAAGAATCTTCTTGGGTTCTAGGAGGAGGCGAGAGGGTGTGTGGTTCCTTGAAAAGTGAGTTGGGAGCCAGACAGAACTAACTCCCACAAGTTGTCCTATGACCTCCACACATGCCTTGTGGTATGTGCGTCCCCAACCCCATGCAAAGTAAGTACATTTTAAAAATCTATTTTGAGACAAGCTCATGCTCTGTAACCCTCACTCGCCT
Organism: Alexandromys oeconomus; assembly: GCA_963919705.1. Classification (NCBI taxonomy): domain Eukaryota; kingdom Metazoa; phylum Chordata; class Mammalia; order Rodentia; family Cricetidae; genus Alexandromys; species Alexandromys oeconomus. The sequence goes on from CAWTZB010000267.1 coordinate 4,977,052, forward strand.
GGCGCTTACTATGTGCTGGCCTGGAGCTCACAGAGATCCGTATGCCTCTGTCTCCCAAGTACTGGGAATTTTTATTTTATCTTTTTTTTTTTTTTTTTTTTTTTTTTGTCCCTCCAAGAATGGATTGGAGATGAGTCTGACCTGGTAGCGCAGGACTGTATTCCCAGAACCCTGGCAAAGGCCGAATTGGAAATTCAAGGCCTTCCTGTAGCCATAGACTTCAAGACAAACCAAAACTCAAAAAAAAGGGGGGGGGGAAGATCGGTAGTGGTGAAGTAGGTGGAGGTACTGGGTTCAACCCCCAACAACCAGTGGGGGTGTGGTTAGGGAAATAAAACTCTTGAGTACCCACCAGACCTGAACTCCTTTAAAAGGCTCCGAATTCGCCTTGCTAAACTGGAGGACGCATCGCTTTCCCAGCTCCAGGCTGTAAAACTCATGCTAAATTAGAATTAGGTACACACAATAAATGTATGTTCCCAGGTCAGTGCTAGTTCACCTGGTAGATGACACAGGAAGGGAGAACCTCAGTTCCACCTGGAACAGCCAGTGGGAAGCCAGGATTAGTCCCATACCCAACACTGTAAAAAGTGGGCTACTGATCGCCTTTAATCCCAACAGGAGGCAGAGACAGGCGGATCTCTGCGAGCTCAGGGCCAGCAAGGTCTACCTACAGAGCAAGTTCCAGGACAACCAAAGTTATACATGGAGAGACCCTGTCTTTCAAAAAAAAAAAAAAAAAGGAGAAGTAGGCTACTGTCCCGCCATAAACATCCTTCGGTCTGGAGGAAGGTTGTTTAGGAAAGGAGGGAGAAGAGAAAGGGAGACGTGAGACCTAAGAGTGACTACGCCTTGCCCCTCGACAGGGCCTCCAGCACTGTTTGAAATCAGAGCTCAGGAATGCTCAAAGACCTAAGCAGGGCAAGGAAACGCCCCTTGAGCTTCCTCCTAGATCTAGTTCCACTCTCTTGGGCCACACCCAGCACCCCTGCTACCATCCCCCCAGCTACACTCCTGAGGTCATCCATCACTCCATAGATGCGGGCACTGCCCTGATCAGACTCCCAGCCACGCCCCACACCATCAGTGGGCACAGCCTTAATCCCACAACTCCTCCCACACTCCAACTGCCCATACAGGGCCTCTGGAAGGAGGTTCAGACCACGGAATTCTCCCCATCCTGAGCACTTCTGGGTACCAGATGCAAACCTCGTATCCAAGAGTCCCATCTCCCCTCAGATTCAGGCATCTATACTCCATCTCTCCAGGTCCTCAAACCCTGGAGTCCGGATCCCAGTCGCACCCGCCTCCTTCAGTACAAGTTCAGAGCCCAGTCCTTCCTCCCTCAGAACAAATTCAGACCCCCGCCCTCCTCCAGATTAAACCCAAAATCCAGCCCTCCGTGCCCCAAGACCCATTTAAGTCCGGATCCCAGGCCTGTTCGGTCTTACCTAGTATTCCAGACCCCATCTCACCTCTCTCAGCCTCAAGGGCTCAACACCCACCGTCCTACCTCAGAGCCAGGCGCCCACTCTCTAATCCCTTCTCGTTACCATGTTAGACCTGAATGAGCTCAGGGTTCTGGCTCAAATGGAGTGTTTCTAGGGACCCAGACATCTGAATCCCTGCTCACTTCTCTTTCTAGACCCCTGGATCTTGGGCTCCCACTCCTTCCCTTCGGGGTCTCTGCAGCCTCACCTCTCCAGTCAGTGGCGTCTGCAGCAGAAACAGAGCAACAGCTGCAGACCAGAAGGGTCTTGGGCTGGGTGGAGTTGACCATCTGAGAAGCGTGCGAGGGCGGGGCCGAGGGCGGGGTTGAGGGCGGGGTTTGGGCCTGATTTGGACGCGTGAAGGGGGTACTTTCCCTCCGCTTGAGCTATCCCTGGTCGGCCCCCAGGCGGGGCTAATGTCACACCACGCCCCTCTAAAGACTAGAACGTCGCCTATTTCTAGCCCAACCAGGGAGGGGGTGCAGGGCTGAGGTCACCGTTGCCGTGGAGACAAAACAGGAAGACACAGCAGCTGGCGGCGCGGGGGCTCCCAGGGGCTATCCTCCTTGACATAGCTCTAGAATGAACTCTCCAGGGTAGGCCCGAGAATGCCGTTGCCGTAGAAACCTGCATGTTTACGGTTTGTTTTTAGATGGAGTCCCTTCCCCGCTCCCCCTCGCCCCTAGCGTGGGTACCCACGCCTAGTCTTACCCCTCATTCAATTTTCCCTCTCTCTGCTCCTGTCCTTGTCTATCTGATCCCCAACGCTGACTGGAGAAAAGAAAGAAAGAAAAAAAAAACATATCCAGGTCGCAGCGTATTTAGGGCCAGACCTCACAGTTTAACGGAATCTATGGGCTAGGGTCTTGTCTACCTGAAAAAGAAAGAAATTTAGGGTGCCAGACCTAGAGCTTTTAGGAGTTCTGAGCAAGCAACCTTGAGAAGCGAGGCTCCATCCCCAAAGAACAAAGACTATATTTCTGTGTTGGGGGGGGGGGTCTTCCTAGACTGGAGTGGGCCGGAGTGGGCCGTGCACTGTAACTGCGGCAAGAGGACTGGGCCACGCCTCTGAAGATCACAGTCAAGAGAGGCGAAGGGGTGATGAACAAGTAGCTAAATTACTGGAATTCTGGGGGAGAGGGGGTGTCTGAGCGATCAGACGGTTTTCAGAATATATGTGGCTAGTTGTCTGCTGAGCCTCCTGAATCTAGAAGGGCGAGCTATTTTTGGCTAGCATTCCTGCCTTCAGGAAACAGGGAGGGACTCAGAATCTTTACGAGGATGGGCCTGGAGCCTGGAGTTCTGAATTCTGGGTTCTACCATATGGGAGGGATACGGTGGACCCTGTGGTGGCCCGAGGAGGGGGGGGCAAAGCAGGGAAGGGCTTTAGGATTGGGCTTTTTTTTTTTTTTTTTTTTTTTTTTTTTTTTTTTGGTCGGATTTGAGGACCTGAAAGGATTGGACCTAGCCAAATGGGAAAGGGAGCTGAAGGTCGTGCTGCCGAGGGAGCTGCTGAAGGTCGCGACGCCGGCCCCTTGGGCAGGGCGGGGACCCGGGATACCTGGCTCCCTCCCTCCTAGTCGCCCTCACTCACCCCGCTCTGCAGCGGTCCCGGGCGCGGCCCTGCTCCGCTGCTGCTGGGCGGGGCCTAGAGGCGGCTGCAGATGCTAGGCTCTACCCCGCGGCTGCTTCTGGTCGTCTTCCAGGAGGTCTAAGGAGGTTTAGAGGCGCAGCCCTATAGTGGGAGCCAGGAACGTTGCGAAGGGAAGGGTCGGAAGGGGTCCAGGATCTCAGAACCGCCAGCAACGTGCCCTACGGTGGAGGGAGGAGCTGTAGGGGGGGACCTGGGCGCTTGCTTTTGGATTTGCTGAAGTGGGGGTGGGGACCGAGGTATAGGGAATGGGTAGGTGAAGAACTGCACACTCACTTTGCATTCCCGCGAAGAGACACAAACAGACCCTCTTCGTCATCCTCTGGCCTGCGTAAGGCAGGGTTTTAGTTTAGTTTAAACACATACACGTTTACTTATTTTATGTGTTAGAGTGCAAATGTGGAAGTCAAGAGGAGAACTTGTGGGATCAGTTTTCTCCTTCCGCCATGTAGGATCTGAGGAACCAGCTCAGGTCATCAGTTTGATTAGCAAGCGCCTCTAGCCACTTGAGGAATCTTGTTGGTCTGTGAAAGGCAGGATTTTGCTTTTTGTTTGTTTTTATTTATTTATTTTTTTAGATTTATTCGTTTTTAATGTGTCTGGGTGTTTTGCCTTCATGTATGTATGTGCACCACGTGCAAACCTGGTCTCTTCAGAGGTCAGAAGAGGGAATCAAATCTCCTAGAACTGAAGTAACATATGGTTGTGAGCCACCTTTGCGGGTGATTGAACCCTCTTCCTTCTACAAGATAAGTGCTCTTAACTGCTGAGGAGTTTTTAATAGGTCCAGCATCAGACATTGCACACGTGCATGTGCACGCGCGTGCACGCGCACACACATACATGCTTGGAGCATAAACCTATATAGTCTATAAATAATGGGTTGGGTTTCCCATAGATTCTATTTACAAGCCTCGTTAGCACTGGGGTTCAGGCTTAGTCTCTCTCCCCCTTCTACTTAGTAAGTCACACAACCACGAAGTTGGAGGCACCTCAAGTGGTCTGCAGAGGTCTTGGTTTTCACAACCTACCATGCCATATCCTGTGAACTATTTCCTGTACAGAGATGGTTTGTAACACCTGCGTCTATGTTACCCTCTCGGTAGAGTTAGCATGCCACTGTACCATACGGGAGACCTGGGTCATTCGAAAGGAGATCAGCCGAATGCCATTTATTCAAATTTAGGGAAAACCTTAAATACCTAGCTGCTGCACAATTGAAATACCCCCCAGACAGATGGGAAATTACCACACCCAAGGTGGAGTCAACAAAGCCCTATAGTGGAGTCAACAAAACCCTATAGCTAATCACCAGGTGGGGTAGAGGGAGCACAGGAACAAACAGGAAATGCAAACGCTGGCTGGCCAGAGACTGCCCTCAAAAAGAACCCCGGAAGCAGGGGTAGACCCATGAGCCCTACAATGATTCAGTGGGTCATGTCAAGCCTAATGACCTGAATTCCAGAACCCATGTGGTAGAAGGAGAGAACTGATTCCCAAAAGTTTTCTTCTGGCTGACACATGTCCACTGTGGCGTGCATTCCAACACATGCATACACACACACACACACACACACACACACACACACACACGCACGCATAGATGTAAAACAAACAAATAACAAACAAAACATCTCAGTGTTCAGGGTAACATGAACAAGATACAAGAACAACCTGGGGTGCACACATGTGTGATGCTGAAGACTGAACCCCCCAGCCTCAAACATGCTAGGTGAGCTCAGTACCCCTGAGACCTTTCCCCAGCCCAGTTAGCAAACATTTGAAGAATGAGTCACAGGGTGTGATTTTGGAGAAATGTTACTCTCTTGGGTTCCCAGGTCTGTGTAACCTGGAATCAGGTATGTGCCACTGGTTCAGTGTTTACACATCTTTTAAGACAGAGCCCCCACCCAAATGTCCCCCAATCTGTCACTCTTACCGCCTGCCTTTCCAGTAGGCTGTGCCTGTGTTCTAGGAGGCTGAGTGCTTTGGGGGTGTTTTTGTACACGAACAACCCCTCTCCAAACTCAACCCAACTTCTAAATAAACAGTCCCTTGATCAGAAGCGGTACTGTGTGCTTTAACACGATGGTGAATGGTGAATAGAGCCATTCATTGTACACACACAGGCTGCTGTTGGCAGAAGTGAAAAGGGCAAAAAAAGCAAATAACAAGAACAGAGTTACTTATTCCATGGAGAAAAAACATATTGCCTAACCCATGATAGGAGAGGCCCAATGCAGTCCTCAGAAGACTGGGTATTTTCCTGGCCTCCATAGTATACTGTGCTTCCTTGGGGGCTCAGCAAGTGTTGCTGCCAACAGCAAGGTTTGCATTCATTGATAATGCGACATGCTAAGGTTGGTGAGTTGAATCTATTATGGTCTTCCATGGCCATTTTTGCTTAGGAGCTGAAATATCCAGAGAAGAGCTTGTAATAACAATGCCTGCATTACTTTCTACAATACAGTTCGCGCTACTGTACCATTCGCGAGCTGGGCAAGGGCCTGGAGATTAAAAGAACATACAAGAGACATGGGTCATTCCTGAGGAGATTATGCTAAATGCCACTTATTCAAGCTTAGGAAATCCCTTATATACCTAACTGCTGCGCAGTGGAATTCCCCCCAGGCAGGTGGGAAATTATCAAGCCCAAAATGGCCATAGCTAACCACCACGGGGAAGGGGGGGGCTGGGGGGGTGAGGGGTGGACCGCAGAGGGAGCACAGAAACAAACAGGATGTTTAGCTGGAAAAAGCAACAAGATGTCTGACCAGAAACTGTCCTCAAGATGAACCCCGAGAGGAGGGATAGACCCATGGGCCCTGAACAAGAGACACCAAGCAACCATCTGGTCTACCACGTGACATAATAAAATTCCCTCTAGTAGAGGTGGTTATGGGAGAGTTCATGAGATATAAACTATGAGGTAGTTCTCATTCTCACAACTTCTAACATCTACTGTTCTCCTGGAAGCTTCACCCCAGGCCCTGGCATCCATAAACCCAAAGAGCCTGGAATGTTCAGGCTGCAGCTCCACCCAAACCCTAGCACTCTCCAAACCCTGCTTCATCGCAGAGGGCCCGCCAAACAATGACCCCTCCCCTGAGACACTCAAGACCACTCCCACAGGGTATTAAACTGCCCCCCCCCCAAAAAAAAAACAGAAGTGTGGTTTTCAGTCTTCCTTTCCTGTCTCCTATGGGTGGGGGTGGGTGGTGCTGGAAAGTCATCTGAAAACCTTTTATCCATTAAACCTGGGCTTTTTAATTTTTGTTTTGTTTGTTTGTTTTTCTTAAGACCGGATTTATCTGTGTAGCTTTGGAGCCTGTCCTAGAACTCGCATTATAAACCAAACTGGCCTCGAACTCACAGAGATCCATCTGCCTCTGCCTCCCACCATTACCCAACCTTTTGTTTTGTTTTGTTTTTGTTTTTCCACTAAACCTGGGTTTTTTTAAAATCTGTTTGATTTGGTCTGGTTTGGATTGCTGCGTTGGCAGAGAGGCTTATTAAGGTGCAGAAACTTTTCACCTATTATATAAGTTTTATTTTCTGAGCTAACAATCAAATCTTTTTCTATCTTACAATTCAATTAAAAAATTTTTTTTATTCTAATGTATGTGTGCTTACGTGAATTTATGTGCACCACAAGCATCCCTCAGAGGCCAGGAAAGGGAATTAGATACCCTGCGTGTTAATGGATGGTTGTGAGCCACTGTGTAGGTACTACGACCTGAACTCGGATTATCTGGAAGAGCAAAGATTTTGTTGTTCCCAGGATGGCCTTGACCTTGCTTGGTAAACAAGGGTGACCTTGAATTCCTTATCCACCTGTTTCTAACTCCCTAGAGTTGATATTACAAGTGTGTATCACCTAGACCAGTTTGTGTTGTTCTGAGCATCAAACCCAGGGCTAGTGACAACACTGAACACAACAACAGCAAACAACTGTCTTCCTGGGTAAGGTGGCTCAGTGAGCAAAAGTGCTTGCTCAACACATGTAAATTCAATCTCTGGAATCCACGGTAGAAGAAGAAAATTGTCTTCTGACCTCCATGCTCACATCTAGACATGCACATGCACACACATGTGTACACACACACATAATAAAATTTAAAAGTTACACAGAAACATAGTGAGATACCGCCCCCTCCAGACAGGGTTTCTCTGTGTTAACTGTCCTGGAACTCATTCTGTAGATCAGGCTGGCTTTGAACTCTCGGAAATCCACCTTCCTCTGCCTCCTGAGTGCTGGGTTTAGAGGTGCACATGATCACCACTGAGATCTTATTTAAGGAGGGAAGAAGCTTCCATGGGGCTGGAGACCACTCTGTGGTTAATAGCCCTTACTACTCTCGCGGAAGACCTGAGTTCAGTTCCTGGTATCCATACTTGATGGTTCACAATCAAGTCATGAGACTTGCAGGTAAATGCCTTTACTAGATAAACCATCTCCATGGCCCTGTTGGTGCTTTTGAGATAGGTTTTCGTGTAGCCCAGGCTAGTCATGAAGCCCCTACATTGTCTAAGTTGACCTTGAACTCCTGATCCTCTTGCTTCCACATCCTGAGTGCTGGAATTGTCACTCTCATGGATGTTTTTGGTGTTTTGAGACAGGATCTTACTCTGAAGACCAATCTAGACAGAAACAAGGAAGGAACATAGCTTAGGAACTCACAGCCGTCTTCTTACCTCTGTTTCTCAAGTGTTGGGATTAGAGGTTTGGGCCGCTGTGCCCAGTTCTATGGTGTAGATCTTAAATGTCCCACAAAGTTCCATGTATAGAAGGCTTGATACCCTTCTGGCACTGTTTTGGAGATTCTCTGGAAACTTTGGGAGGCTGGAAGAGCTGGAGGAAATAGGTCAGTGAGGACGCATCCAGGCCCCTCGCCTCTTCCCATTTCCTCATCACCTTGACACAAACAGCTTCAGCATGCCTTCTCTGCTGCAGTGGATGGAACCCTCTGAAAGCATGAACCAAAACAAACCTTTCTTCATGTTCTTTCAGGAATAGTGACCATGGAAGCACAAAGTAACAAACAGAGCCAACAGCACTACTCTTGTGGTTTGGGACCACTGTTAAAACAATAAAGTTTGCTTGAACACAGTGCTGTGATACCATGGTGATCTGTCTGATCACCAAGACAGCTCAAGTGTACTGGAAATGTAGCATCCTAGAGTTAATTCCTAACACTAAATAAACCAGGTATTCTGGAGCATGCCTGTAATTCCAGCATTTGAAAGGTGGTGGAGAAAGAAGAACCAACAGTTCAAATTCATACACGGCTACATAGTGAGTTCAAGGCCTGCCAAGCCACATGATGCTGTGGGACAATGGTCTGTACCCTGTCAATTGTATTTTAATAAAACACCGATTGGCCAGTAGTCAGGCAGGAAGTAGAGGTGGGGCACAAGAATTCTGGGAAGAGGGAAGTTTCAGTCTGTAGCCAGCACCCAGATGCTGGAAAAGTACCAAGCCATGTAGCTAACACAGATAAGAATTATGGGGTAATATAAGTTATAAGAGTTAATAAGAAGCCTGAGCTAATAGGCCAATCAGTTTATAATTAATGTAAACCTCTCTGTGTTTATTTGGTACTAAGCTGTAGAACCTGTTTGGACAGAAACCTCTGTCAACAACATGAAGCTCTGTCTCAAAAGTGGGGATGTATAAGCCAGGCAATGGTGGCACATACCTGTAATCCCAATACTCAGTGTCAGGAATTTTCCTAACGCGAGCTCTCTACCAATGCAAAAATCCCAATCAAGTCAAATTAAAATATATCCAGGTTTAATGGGATTCCTGCACTCTTGGGTGGGCCTGAGGGGGAACTGGGAAGCCGCAAATGTGAGGGAAGGGGGGCGGTGTGTACAACGACGACAATGGGGGGAGATGGGGGTGGGACACGGAACACGCCAGAACTTTCCTTCGGGAAGCTGTTTAAATAGACTGGTGGAGTGGTCAAGATTTTGGCAGGCTGTCTTGGGGACGAGGGTCAAGACTTGGCGGGCACAGGAACGGGGCCTCCAAAGATGGACCAGGACTTGGGACTTATACTCAGGAGTCAGAGGCAGGCAGATCTCTGTGAATTTGAGGCCAGCCTGGCCTATAGGGCGAGTACCACGACAGCCAATGTTGCAAAAATTCTGTCATCAGTTCGATTAGCCAATTGTAAGAAGCAGTTGGGCCCAAGGGGTGGAGTTTTATTGGAGGCTTTGTGACCTAGCTACCCGAATAAGAGGCCAGAGTGGAGCAAAGCATGCTCTCCTGGGTGCTGGCCAGCTTGCCGTGAGCCATGGGAGTTAGAGCATGTGTGGCTGGCGGCTCGGTGCACAAACCTTTTGGAATGAGACAGCGGTGCAGTGGGAATGGCGACAGTGTATCAACTGGACCTGCAGTGGTGTAGCAGCCTCAATCTAAAGTGTACTAAAAGATTATTCTACAGCAAACCAAAAGTGGAGGTATGTGAGACAGCTCATCCGATAGAGATGCTTGCCTCCAAGGCTGCTGGGACCCACATGGAGGAAGGAGAGAACCAAAATGGCTCCTTCGAGTTATACTCTGGTTTCATACTTACAATGTGTGCCGTGCAGGGCCGGTCCTGTTGGCATTCGCCTTTAGTCCCAACACTCAGGAGACAGGCAAACAGATCTCCAGTGAGTGTGTGATCTCAAGTGAACCCATAGTGAGTTCAAGGCCAGCCTGGTCTAATAATGAATCCCAGGAGAGTTAAATAGTCAGACTCTGTCTCAAACAAAAACAAAAGGCAAGAGCTGGGTGTGGTGGGAGCATGCCTTTAATCCCAGCCAGCACTCCAGAGGCAGAGGTAATCTATTTAAGGAAATACCTTTCCAATTGCCCAGTGCCTCTCCTTTTTTGTCTTTACTGGTCTATTTTCTAACTTTCCAGAAATATCCATTGCATAATATCCATTATTTGTGTTTCCAGAAATATCTATCCACATGTATTCAAGGAGTATAGGTGCCCATGTCAGAATATCCTGAGATAAAATACTGTTGAATATCTGTGACGACTTGATTGAGAAATGTCCCTCATGATATCAGGCATTTGCAGTGTTTGTTCCGAGTGGATAAAGCTGTTTGGGAAGAATTAGGAAATGTCGGAGTTAGGGTTACTATTGCTGTCATGAGCCACCGTGACCAATTGGAATTTGGAAAAGAAAGTTTTGGGGTTTTTGGGTTTTTTTTTTTTTTTGAGACAGGGTTTCTCTGTACCTTGGAACCTGTCCTGGAACCACCTCTTATAAACCAGGCTGGCCTTGAACTCACAGAGACCCGCCTGTCTCTGCCTCTCGAGTGCTAGGATTAAAGGCGTGCGCCACCACCACAGGGCAGGAAATAGAGTTTTTACTTCATTCACACTTAAATGTAACAGTTCATCACCACAAGCAGTGAGGGCAGAGAAAGAACCTGGAGGGAGGAACTGATGCAGAGGCCACAGAAAAGTGCTGCTTACTGGCTTGCTTGTTTAAAAGCACTTACTTCTGCAGAGGATCCAGGTTCAATTTCCGGCACTCACAACCATCTGTTGTCCAGCTCCCGGAAATCCAGCTTCCCATCTGGCCTCCAAGGGCACTGTGTGTATATGCACAGATATATCCAGGCAAACCCATACACATAAAATAAGTAAATAAATTCTTTTTTAAATGACATTTCTTTGCTCACATTGTTGGGGAGAGGTATCCAAACAGCACGTCTGTGGAGATCAGAGGATAACTTATCAGAGTTGTTTCTCTTCTTCCTCTGATTCCTCTGGTTCCTGAGGATCTCCCTCAGGCTGTCTTTCTTGGCAGCCTTTGCCTTTACCAGCTGTGTCCCCTCAATGTCCCAAACATTCTCAGTTTTCTCACAGGTAATAATTGTGTCTTCATACCCCATTCTACACCAGGACTTTTTAACTCAAGACTCTGTCCTGAAATTTTTTCATTTATGTAAACATAATTTCCTGATTCTATTTTTAAGCCATGTGCATTGCCTGGTGTTGCGGTGCGCAGTCACCCCCATACTCTCAGTCACCCCCATACTCTCAGCACTCAGGCGGCTGCTGCAGGATTCTTATGTTTTTAAGGTTCTGGTCATCACTGTGTACCAGAGAAAGAAAGAAAAATAATATATGTACATTATTTCATTATCTTAACCTTTTTTTGAGACTGGATTTCTTTCTGAAGTCCTGCCTGTCCTGGAACTCACTCTGTAGACCAGGCTGGCCTCGAACTCACAGACCCACCTGCCTCTGCCTCCTCAGTGCTGTATTAAAGACGTGCACCACCACCCCCTTTAAAAACTTTAAAATATTTATTTATCTTAATTTTTTTGTGTGTATGACTGTTTGCCTGCATGTATCTAGGTACACCATGAATGTACCTAGTACCCATAGAGGCCTCAAGAGAGAATCAGATACCATGGAACTGTATGGTTGTGAGTTACCATATGGGTGCTGGAAACTGAACTTGGATCTTCTGCAGAGCAGCCAGTGCTCTTAATCCCTGTGCCATCTCTCCACCTTTAATAATTTTTATTAACATTAAAAATATTTTATTACAAACCAGGAGGTGGAGCCGGGCGATGGTGGCGCACGCCTTTAATCCCAGCACTCGGGAGGCAGAGGCAGGCGGATCTCTGCGAGTTCAAGACCAACCTGGTCTACAGAGCTAGTTCCAGGACAGGCTCCAAAGCCACAGAGAAACCCCGTCTCGAAAAACCAAAAAAAAAAAAAAAAAAAAAAAAAAAACCAGGAGGTGGTGGCGCATGCCTTTAATCCTCTGAGAGTTCAAGACCAGCCTGGTCTATAGAGAGAGTTCTAGGACAGCTAGGGCTACATAGAGAAAAAAAATGAAAGAAAGAAAAAAATGAAAGAAAAATATTTTATTACGTTTATTTGTGTTCAGGGTGGAGGACACAAGTGTTTGGAAGTCAGAGGAAAATCTGTGGGAGTCAGTTCTCTCTTCATCTGTTTGGATCCTGGGAATTTAACTCAGGCAGTTAACTTGGCAGCAAGCACCTTTATCCAATGAACCATCTCAATGGCTCACATTTTTAAGTGTGTGTGTGTGTGTGGTTGTACTTGCTGGTCATACGGCCTTCTGTGGGAATGTTAATTCGCTTTCACCATTTAGGTTCTGAGGTAGCCAGATTTGGCTGCAGAGACCTTTGCTCGCTGAGCCGTCTCAACAGCCCGTTACATTCTCTAACTTTTCATTGTGAACCCAGTTCTTAACATGGAGGCTTGACTCATTTCCAACATGATAAATGCATTTAGCAACTTTAGAAATCAAATAGATTTCCTTCCTGCCCTGTCCCCCGATGCAGCCCACGCCTTCAAAACAGACGACTTCATCCTCTTCGGTCTAAGGATGACAAAGCTGCCATCTGTTAATCCAATCTGCATCAGGAAGAAAAGAAACTCACTTCACCATGTGAAAGCCCCTCTCCCACTCCACCACGGGGGAATTTCCCAGGGTCTCACCGGGGCAAAACAGCCACCAGAACTTGTGCCCACCCTGGCTCTTTGCAAATTATGAATTTGCAAACCAGGAAAGGAGAATTGTGTCCGAGGATGCTGAGTAAATCATGGGACGCCACAGGAAGACGAGAAGCAGGCCCAGGAATTTGTCAGAAAGCCGAGTGTAGATAGCATGAGAAATGCTTCCTAAGTCACGTTGCACCCACAGCCAGTTTGTGAGGTTGCCGCTCAGGAGCAACTAACTGTTCACCTCGCCCCAGTGACACTGACTGATCATACATTCACCCGGCTGCCGCTCACCAACCTTTCCAGACTTCTTTTGTTCGTTTCTTTTTTGTTTTGTTTTTGAGACAGAGTTTCTCAGTGTAGCCATGGCTGTCCTGGAACTCACTCTGTAGACCAGGCTGGCTATAAACTCACAGAAATCCACCTGCCTTTGCCTCTGAGTGCTGAGATTAAAGGCATGCACCACTACCACCCAAGACTTCTTTGTATCTTTCTTCTCTAACTAGTGAGGTTTGGATTGCAGTTTGAGTGTGTCCCTCCCGGAGTTGTGCACTAAGTGAGGTGTGTTAGGCCTGGGTGTGGCAGAGTTGAGAGGTGCTGGACTTTTAAGAGATCAGTCACCTGGGATGCTGTCTTCAGAAGCCATTAATGTAGCTCTTGTGGGGCTCTGCTCAGTTCCCCTGAGAGGACTGCTGTGTGACCAGAAGGACCATGGTAGCGCAGCTCTGTCATTCCGGTGCTCAGGAGGCTCAGGCAGTAGGATCAGTAGTAGTTCACCGTCAGTCTTCCCTTTGAAGACAGTGAATGTCAGTCTGAGCCACATGAGACCCTGTCCCAAAAACAAAACAAAAATTGAAAGTAAAAACCCAAGAATCTGAAAGCTAGCCAGGCGTGGTAGAACATACACCTTTAATTGAGGCACTCCGGAGGCAGAGACCAGTGGTTCTCTATGAGTTAGAGGCCAGTCTGGTCTACAAAGGGAGTTTCAGGACAGCTAGGGAATCCTGTCTTCTAGAGAGAAATTCTCTAAAACCTGAAAGAAAAATAATAAGAGAGGGGGGAGGGGAGAAGAAAGAAAGAAAGAAAGAAAGAAAAGAAAGAAAGAAAGAAAGAAAGAGAATCTAAAATCTAGTAGAAAAAGTCACACCCAAAACAAAAAACCCCAAGTCCTAAAAGTTCCTTTCTGCACTTTAACACACAAACTTATTATTGGGGGAGGTGGAGATAGGGTCTGACTATGTGATCCTGGCTGGCCTGGAGCTTGCTGTAAAGACCAGGCAGGCCTTGAGCTCTCAGTGATTCAACTGACTCAGAATCCTGAGACCTGGAATTACGGCTATTATTTATCCTTGTTGAGTTCAAAGTTCGACATTTTAAAACCTTCTCCCCACTTGTAGTGGCAGCAAGCACTTTTACCTGCTAAGCCATTTGCCAGCCCCAAAGTTTGACTTTTTAAAAATTTGAGACAGAGTCTTGATACTTAGCCCTGGATTCCATAAATCCATAGTACACAACATGTTTCGATGTACATATATCCTGGGGAATGATAAACTACCTCGTGTATACATAACCTCACATATCATGGGAGACAGGGTCTCACTATGCAGTTCTGGCTGGTGTGGAACTCTGTATGTAGACCAGTATGGCCTCAAAGTCACACAGAATTGCCGGCCTCTGCCTCCCACATGCTGGGATTAAAGGCACACACCTGGCAGGTATTATTATTTTTTTCCATGTGATCAGAACACGTAAAATCTTCTTAGCCAGTGGGCATGGCAGTGCAGGCCTGCAGTCCCAGCACTGGGAAAGCTAACACAGGAGGAGGGTGGACAGTGACAGATCAGCCTGGGACATACAGGGAGACTGATCACAACCAAAGAAAAGCTCTGACTCAGTCTACGTAGTGAGTTCCTTTTTTTTTTCTTTCCTTTCTTTTTCTTTCTTTCTTTCTTTTTTTTTTTTTTGGTTGTTGCTGTTCTTTTTTTTTAAATATTTTTTATGGTTTATTTAACTTTATTTTATGTGCATTGGTGTGAAGGTGTCAGATCCCCTGCAACTGGATCTTCAGACAGTTGTGAACTGTCATGTGAGTGCTGGAAATTGAACCTGGGTCCTCTGGAAGAGTAGTCAATGCTCTTAACCACTGAGCCATCTCTCCAGCCCCATGTTGTTCATTTTTTGAGACAGGGTTTTTCTATGTGGCGTTGGCTGTCCCAGAACTTGCTTCATAGACCAGGCTGGCCTCGAACTCAGAGATCCTGCCTTCTAAGTGCTGGGATCTGTTGTAGGAAGCTGCTTGTTTGTTCCTGGCTGCTCAACCCCAAAATAACCACACAGAAACTATATTAATTAAATTACTGTTTGGCCTATTAGTTCTAGCTTCTTATTGGCTAGCTCTTACATCTTAATTTAACCCATTTCTATTAATCTGTGTATCAACACTTGGCTGTGGCTTACTGGCAAGGTTCCATCCAGCATCTGTCTCTGGCAGGGCTACATGGCTTCTCCTGACTCTGCCTTCTTTCTCCCAGCATTCTGTTTGGTTTTCCCTGCCTGCCTCTATTCTGCCCTGCCAGGCCCAAAACAGATTCTTTTTTTTTTTTTAAGGATTTATTTATTTATTATGTAGTCAACATTCTGCCTCCATGTATGCCCACATGCCAGAGGAGGGCGCCAGATCTCCTTGCAGATGGTTGTGACCCACCATGTGGTTGCTGGGAACTGAACTCAGAACCTCTTGAAGAGCAGGTGGTGCACTTAACCACTGAGCCATCTCTCCAGCCCCCCCCCCAGATTCTTTATTAACCAATGGTAATCATAATATACAGAGGGGAATCCCGCATCAGGGAGCAAAGGCATCCACCACACTACGTAGCAATTTTCAACAACACCAATCATTGTTATTAGCTTCAGTTTTACTCTGTTACTCCCTTGGCCTTTTTCTTCTCATCTGTCTCCCTGAGACTTTGCGTCCTTTAAACAACAGTGTCCCAGCCCTCCCCTCTGCTGACCCTGGTGAGGTTCTTTCGCTCCTAGCTTTTGTGAGTTGAACTGTTTTTCCTCTCCACTTGTGAGTGGTTTGTTCTATGTCAGATTTATTTTAGTTACCGTAAAGTCTTGCAGGTTCATTCATCTTGTGACAAAGGGCAGGAACCCGCAGCCAGATGCAGTGGATCATGCCTTTAAGCCCAGCCTTTGTGAGAAAGAAGCAGGAGAATCTCTGTGAGTTTAAGGCTGACTTGATCTGCATACTGAGTCCCAGGACCAGTCAGGGCTACATGGAGAGACCCTGTCTCAAACAAGCAAACAAACAAACCCCTAAAAACAGGACAGGAATCCTCCTTTTCCTTCCTTTGACCCTCCTTTCCTTGTTTTATTTCTTTCTCTCTGTACTGAGGATGGTCACCAAAACCTCACACACTCTAACCAAGTACTCTACCACTGGAATTTATCCCCAGCCCAACTTTTTTTAAGGCTGAATAATAGTCCATTCTATATCTCATTGCTGTTATCCATTCATCTAGTGATGGCTAACAGGCTGCTTCTCTTGGCTGCTGAGATGATGGTCCACACAAGCAGAGGATGCTGGTATCTCTTCCTACAGCGGCTCCATTTCCTTTGGATGTATACCCAGAAGCTGGGTTGCCTCATCAGATGGAGGTTCTATTTTTAATTTCTTAAGGATTCTGAAATGATAACATTTAAGTCAAGAACTGAAAGATAAAGAAAAGCCAGTTATTTGGAAGATCTCAGGAGAGGCTGGGCATTTCAAACTAAGGGCAGAGTAGACCTAAAGGTCTAGAGCGTGGAATCCAGAATGAAGAGCCCAGTAGCCCAGGGGTCAGCGTAACGGAAAGTTGATAGGGAGCTGTGATGAGATGGGGAAGCTGAATAGAAAGCAGGCCAGGACATGATAAAGCATCTGGCTTTTGTTCAAGTATAAAGGGAAGCAACCAGCAGCAGGAAATGACACAATTCCATTTCTGGTTTTGAAAGAACCTGGGTTGAATTTTTTTTTTCTTTTCTTTTTAAGGTTTTTTTGAAGCAGGATTTTTCTTTGTAGCTCTGGTTGTCCTGGAACTAGCTCTGTAGACCAGGCTGACCTCGAACTCACAGTGATCCACCTGCCTCTGCCACCTAAGTGTTGATTTGTGTTTGTTTGCTTTTGTTTTTTGAGACAGGCTTTCTCTGTGTAGCTTTGGAGCCTGTCCTGGAACTCTCTCTCGGTAGTAAAGGTTGGCCTCGAACTCACAAAGATCCACCTGCCTCTGCCTCCTGAGTGCTAGGATTAAAGGCACGTGCCACCACCACCCAGCCCAAGTGTTGAGATTAAAGGTGTGCACCATCATTGCTCAGTTGAATGAATCTTGCTGTAGCAAAAAGTGAGTTGAAAGATGGAAGGGAGGAGATCTGATATGCTGGGATACTTGGGACCATTGCTGGAGGCTTCCCATGGGTGGCCACAGCGCAGCCTGGCTCTGTAAGCTGTAAGGAGATTTTTTTATCTTCACGTATTTATATAGGGATGTCTGCCTCATTTGTAAGCACTGATGAAGCTATGAAGAAAACAAAGTCCGTGTCCTGGAGGACACAATGAAAGACCGATGGCACAGTGCTACATGGCTAAGCCTCTTTCTCCTTTCCCCTGCACCTCTCTCTCTTCCCCTCCCTCTCTCCCTCCTTCTCCTCCGCTCTCCCTTCCTCCTTATTGCCTTTTTCTTTATTTGCTTTTCTATTACTCGGATAAACACCACAACCAAAAGCAACTCAGGGAGAAAAGGGTTTACTTCTCTCACACTTTCACATCACAGTCCATTATGAGGGGGATCAGAAGAAGACTGCTCACCGGCTTGCTCTGCGTGGCTAGTTCAGCTTGGTTTCTTCCTTCCTTCCTTCCTTCCTTCCTTCCTTCCTTCCTTCCTTCCTTCCTCCCTCCCTCCCTCCCTCCCTCCCTCTTTCTTTCTTTCTTTCTTTCTTTCTTTCTTTCTTTCTTTCTTTCTTTCTTTCTTTCTCTTTCTTGTTTTTCCAGACAGGGTTTCTCTGTGTAGCTTTGGAGACTGTCCTAGAACTCGCTTTGTAGACCAGGCTGGCCTTGAACCTCAAACTCACATAGATCCCTCCTGAGTGCTGGGATTAAAGGTCTGTGCCACCACTGCTCAACTCAACCTGATTTCTTATACAGCCCAGGACCACCTACCCAGGGACAGTACCACCGTGGACTAGGCCCTCCCATAGCAATCATCAATCAAGAAAATATTTCACAAACTTGCCTACAGGTCAGTCTAACGGAGACATTTTCCCAACTTAAGTTTTCTCTTTTCAGATGACCTAGTTTATGTCACACTGAAAAAAAAAAATTAACCAGCACTCACACTTCTCTCCCTCCTTCCCTTCCTTCCTTCCTTCCTTCCTTTCCATGTGTACATGCAGATGTCCTATACCCCTTGAGGCTGATTTCAAACTGAATATGTAGTTTAGTTAAGGATAATCTTTCACTTTTTTGGGTGTGCGTGTAAGAGAGACTGATTACTCTGTGTAGTACCCCTAAGCTGTCCTGGAACTCACTCTGTAGACCAGGCTGCCCTTGAACTCAAAGATCTGTCTGCCTCTGCCTACTGAGTGCTGGTATTACAGGTGTGGGCCACCATGCCCGGCTTGCACTTCTCATCCTCCTGCTTCTGCTAGCTGGTGCTAGCTTGCCACCAGGCCAGGCTTATGCAGTGATGAGGGTGGCAGTGAGAGCCGCCTGCATGCTGGACAAACACCTACCAACTCAACTACAGGCCCAACCCTGGCTGTTTGATTTTCTCTTAGTTTGAAAAATTGCATCATAGGTTTGCGTGTGTATGTGGGGGGGGGCATGCATGGCACAAATGTAGAGGTCAAAGGACAGCTTTAGAGGGGTTGGTTCTCTTCTCCTACCATGTGGGTTCCGGGGACATCAGAAACTTACATCATCACTTGTCCCGGTACAGTTTCCTCTACCCACTTGCCAGCTTGCCAGCCCATCTCTCTCAGTTTTTTTTTTTTTCCTTAGTAGTTTTTTTGTTTGTTTGTCTTTGAGACAGGATCTTGCCATGTGGCTTTTTCTGGTTGAGTACTCACTATGTAGCCCAGGCTAGCCTAGAGGAAATCCTGCCTTAGCCTTCCAAGTGCTGCAATTATAGGCATACACAACTCTGTCTGTTCTGACCATACAGTTTTCATGCTACACAAAGCACCAGCTCTGAGAAACTTTTTTTTTTTTTTTTTTTTTTTTTTTTGGTTTTTCGAGACAGGGTTTCTCTGTGGCTTTGGAGCCTGTCCTGGAACTAGCTCTTGTAGACCAGGCTGGTCTCGAACTCACAGAGATCCGCTTGCCTCTGCCTCCCGAGTGCTGGGATTAAAGGCGCTCCACCATCGCCTGGCCTGAGAAACTATTCTATGAGAAGCTCTTTTTAGAAAATCTGAGGTTTTACTTACTAGTTGGGGACAGAAAACACATCAATCAGATCACAAGCAGAGAACCAGGCATGGCAGTACACATCTCTAACACCAACAGTAGGAGGTGGAGGCAGAAGAATCCTGAGTTCCAGGCAAGCCTGGATGACAGAGTGAGTAAAGAAGTTAAGAAAGGGCTCAGGGGTGGAGTCCCTGCCTAGAACCCCCAGTGGGCAGCTGTGAGTGTGGCTCAGAAGTAGAGCAATTAGCTTAAAACCCACCAGTAGGAGCAGGGGTGGGGATGTGGGCACCTTTAACCCCAGCACTGGAGAGGCAGAGGCAGGTGGATCTGTTGAGGTAAAGGATCTGCCTAGAATTCACCAGTCTGTGGGCATGACTCAGTGGTAGAGCACTTGCCTACAATCCACGAGTGAGGGGTTGAAGACATGGCTCAGCAGTATAGCAACTGTCCTAAAATCCAACCAGAGGGGCTTGGGGCATGGCTCAGTGTTCTATTGCGGACCTAATCTCTACCAGTAAAAGACTGAGAATGTAGCTTAGTGGAAGATCTCTGACTATAATCCACCATAGTGGGGCCACGGGCATGGCTCAGGGGTAGATCCTCTTGCCTAGCATCAGTGAAGGGCCTGGGCACACACACACACACACACACACACACACACACACACACACACACACAGGAGAGAGAGGCAGGGACAGAGACAGAGAGAGGTGGTATGACTCTTCCTCATACAGACTGTGAGAATTCTTGTGGAATTTAGTCTCTGTGTGTTATGGAAGCTGGCCACATCCTCCTCCCATGTGTTCCCCACGTGTGAAATTGGATGTGAAGACAAAATGGGATTGGCTGCAAAGATGGGAATGGATGTCATGCGGGGAGGCCATGGATGAAATGAAACCATGTTTCGTCTCACTCCTTCTATTGTTTTTCATTGTGATTTATCATATAAGTACACATTATAGGTCTGTTCAGCGACTGAGGGATTTAATGAGCATAAAGCATATAAACCATTGGCCCGACCTGCCAGGCAAGGCTAGACGCGTGCCAGAGCTCTGCCTCAGGACTCATTAAATCTGGGGAAATAAGGAAGTGGAATAAGGACTGGTGAGATGGCTCAGCCTTAGGAGCACTGGCTGCTCCTGCAGAGAACTGGGGGTTCCATTCCCAGCACCCACACTGGAGGGTTCCTAACAACCTTTAACTCCAGTTCCAGTGGATCTTTTGCCCTCTTCTGCACTCCAGGGGCATTGCACACATGTGGTACACAGACATACCTGCAGGCAAAACACTCATACATATGAAACAGAAACAAATCCACGTTTTAGTGAATAACAAAGTTGCGCATTGTTTGTGCCTGGAATCACAGCACTCTGGAGGCTGTAGTAGCAGGATCACGAGGAGTTTAAGCCCCACGAGTAAATAATACATCTCCCTGAACCCCCACCCATGGCTAGTCTGGAAACTGCTATGTAGAATGGGCTGGACTGGAAATTAGCGATCACCTGCCTCTGTTTCCTAAGTGCTTGGATTAAATGAGTGCACCACCATATCTGGCCCCACACAGCCCAGAGCATTGGTGTGCACCACCACATCTAGCTACATAGTGAGTGTGAGTGTGAGAATAATCTGAACAATGTAATACGACCATGTTTCTTCGAGACCAGCCTGGTCTACAAAAGGACAGGCTCCAAAGCCACAGAGAAACCCTGTCTCGAAAAAAAAAAAAAAAAAAGACCGTGTTTCAAAGAAAAGAGGAAGAGAAGAGGCAGGAAGAAGAGATCTTCCTGCTATCTGACGGTGCAGCCCAAGCTGTTCTGAGGGTCTGGAACTCATGTCCCTCGAGGCTGGACTTCTAGAGAGGTGAGGTTACAAGTATGCACAATCTTGCCTGCCTCTAGCGAAGCAAGCTTCCTTCTTTTCTATGTATTATTATTATTATCACTGTCATCATCACCACCACCATCATCTTTATTTATGTATGTATTTGTTTGTTTATTTATTTGAAATAGGATTTTCCATATAGTCCTGGCTCTCCAGAAACTTACTATGTAGGCCAGGTTAGCCTCAGATTCACAGAGATCCCCGTGCCTGTGCCTCCCCAGGACTGGGATTAAAGGTGTATGCCATCTTGCCTGGCAGCTTCCTTCCTTTCTGTGGGGGGAGGTGCGCTCACACTGGCTAATTTTATGTCTGCTTGACATAGGCTAGAGTCATCTGAGAGGAGGGGATCCCAATTAAGAAAATGTCTCAGAACATAAGGCTGTAGGCAAGCCTTCAAGCATTTTTTTAAATTAGTGGCTGATGGGGGAGGGCCTAGCCCGTTGAGTGGTGCCCTCCTTGGGCTGGTTTTTCTAGGTTCTACAAAAAAAGCAGGCTGAGCAAACCACAGAGAGCAAATCCAGTAAGCAGCACCTCTCCATGACCTCTGCCTCTGCTCCTGCCTCCAGATCCCTGCTCTGTTTCAGTTCCTGTCCTGACTTCCTTCAGTGATACACTAAGATGCAGAAGCTTGAGGCAAATAAACCCTTTCCTCCTCAACATCCTGTTGGTAGTGGTGTTTCATCATAGCAACAGTAACCCAGATTAAGTTAGCACTTAAGCAAAGGGAGGGGGTGGAGAGATGGCTCTGCAGTTAAGAATACTGGCTACTCTTCCACAACTATCTGTAACTCCAGTTCCAGGGGATCCAACATCCTCACACAGTTAAACATTCAGGCAATACACTGATGCATAAGAAATTTAAAAAAGAGGCAGAGGGAACGTTGTGAAGGTGTAGGTAAGAGGATCAGCTGGTTTGAATTACTTCAGAGAGCCCTGGAGCATAGTGGTTTTCCTGGGACCTGCCCTGGGATCACAGCAAACCTGGGCAAGAGAGCCTAGTAGAGCCGGTATCACTGGGTTTATAGGCCCTGGATTGTGTAACCAGCAGAAGAATAATTGCCTCTGGCAAACTGTTTGCCACACATAGAAATGTCTTAGCTCTGGGAGGGGCAGAGGCAAGAACCTCAAGTGCCAAAAATTCAGCAGTAAAGAGTCAGGCCAGGCGTGGTGGTGCATACCTTTTATCCCAGCACTCGGGAAGCAGGGGCAGACAGATCTCTGTGAGTTTGAGGCCAATGTTATCTACACAGTGAGTTCCAGGACAGCCAGAACCACATAACAGAGAAACCCTGTCTCAAACTGCACTCCTCTCTCCCCCACACCCGGGGAAAAAGTGGTGGGCCAGTTTGGGAGAAGGTGGCAGGAAGATCAAAGCCTATGGTTTCCTTGGCAGCAGGTGCCTTACCCATTGAGCCATCTTGCTAACTCAGTTCTGCATTTTCCCTACAGCTCAATGGTAAATCTCTTGCCTAGCATTTTGAATGCTTTAGGTTAAATTCCCTGAACTGAAGAAGATGGGTGAGCTGGGAATCAGAACAGGCCAGGGGAACTGGTACAATCCTGTAACCCCAGCACTCAGGGGGACCAAAACAGAAGAATGGTGAAATTAAGGCTAGTCTACGCTACACAGACAAAACAATAATAATTATTTAAAACAAGAATAGGCCAGTCGGTGGTGGTGCAAGCCTTTAATCCCATTACTTAGGTGGTAGAGACAGGTGGATCTCTGAGTTTGAGCTAGCCTGGTCTAAAAGAACAAATGCCAGGACATCCAGGGCTGCACAAAGAAACCCTGTATCAAACAAACAAACAAACAAACACCAAGAGTAGGTTTTGGGGGCTGGAGAGATGGCTGGCTTAGCCAGTAAGATTACTGCCTGCTCTTCCAGAGGTCCTAAGTTCAACTCTCAGCAATAAGTCTTGAAAAACCAAAAAAAAAAAGAAAGAAAGAAAGAAAGAAAGAAAGAAAGAAAGAAAGAAAGAAAGAAAGAAAGAAAGAAAGAAACTAGGTCCTGGGATACTTTCGCTTTGGCCAGCTGTCACCCTGAGCCATGTGGCCCTCTAAAATCTTCACTGTTGCTTGTTCTGAATAAAGTTATCTTGTGACATCTGCAAAAAATCAAAACAAAATAATGAAAAAAGAAAAGCTGCTGGGTGGTAGTCAGCACTTAAGAAGCAGAGGCAAGAGGATCTCTGAGTTCGAAGCCAGCCTAATCTAGAGAGTGAGTTCCAGGACAGCCTGGGCTGTTTCAGGAAGGAGGAGGAGGAAGAGAAAGATTAATATGTCGCATCGCCTCTGGGGAGCAACTGCAGTGGCTGCAGACAGTTTGGGTTGGGGTCAGGGACACTACTGATAGCTTCTAAGAAGAGGTCCAGATGATCTCACTAAACATCCAGCCAGCTCTAACAACCGAGAATCGCCCAGGCTGGCTGGGTCGACATGCCAAGAACAAAACTGACAGCATTAATTTTCCCCAGCCGATTTATTGCATAGTTTCCTAATTCAGTAGACTTTCCTTCAGCTTCTTGCTTTAGCCACGGTGAAATCACCAGCTGGATGCAGTCAGTCTCCAGCCCATGTAACCGCTGACTCAATCGCTCCTCCTCCCAGACGGGGTAGAGCAGAGCATTTCCAACACCAGATAAACGGACTGTGCTGGTTTCTCTCCAGAATCCCAGCGTGAGGGAGGTGGGGCAGGAAGTTCGAGGTCTTCCTTGGCTGTGCCGGGTTTGAGGCCAGTCCTGAAGACAGGAGACCCCGTCTAAAAGGGGCTGCGTAGATAGACAGCTCAGTCTTGAGGACCGGGTGCTGCTCCTCTAGACGACTGAGTTTAACACCCAGGACCCACATATGGTGGCGGCTCGCAGCTTCTGGGAACGGGATGGATCCAATGCCCTCCTCTGGCCTCTGGAGCAGCTCCTCCCATACACATACGAACTTAAAAACTATAAATAAGCAGCGGCTGGAGAACTGGCTCGGTGGTTAAGAGAACTTGCTGTTCTTGTGAGGAACTCAGGTTCGATTCCCAGCATGCACGTGGAGGCTCACCACTCCCTCAGGCATGCAACGTGGTGCACAGACATATGTGGAGGCAAAACACTCTAATGAGCAAAATAAATCTAGAAAAATATAAACAAATGATTTTTTTTAAAAGAGGTTGTTCTTGCTTTGGCAGCACACATACTAAAATTAAAATGATACAGAGATTAGCATGGCCCCTGCACAAGGACAACGTGCAAATTCATGAAGCATTCCATTTTTATGTAAAATAAATGAAAAGTGTTATTTAAAAAAAAAAAAAAGAAGAAGCTGGAGCGATTGCTCTTGCAGAAGTCCTGAGTTCAGTTTCCAGCAACCACATGGTGGCTCACAGTCATCTGGCGCCCTCTTCTGGCATGCAAGCATAGATGCAGGCAGAATACTGTCTACGTAATAATTTTTTTTTTTTTTTAAAGATGAAAGCAGGCTGGCTCTTCAGAAACATTAATAACGAAGGAAATGTCTATATAAAACAGTCAATGTCATTTTTTAAAAAAATAAAAAACGTAAAACCAAAAAACAGGGCTCAATAAGATGACCAGGTGGGTGAAAATATTTGCCGCCAAGCTTGACGATCTGAGTTCAATCCTTGCATGCCCTCCTTCCTCCTCTCTTTCTCCCAATCTTTCCCATTCTTCCCTCTCTCCTTAACTAAAAACGTTGAATGTCTGTAAGTTCCTGTATCCTCTGGCAGCATTGGGTATCTCTGATGTTTGGGTCCATGGTGCAATGACTTCACAAATATTTTCTAAGTAAACAGTCGGTAGAATTTATTAGGTTGTGGTTTTTAAAAGTTTTGCTGTTGTTGTTTCTTTTCTTTTCTTGAAAAAAAAAAGGGGGGGTCTCCCCGTGTGGCCCAGAGTGACCTTTGGCCCCAGCTCCCCTAGAGCTGGTGTTACTGGTAGCTTTTCTTTATCCCTCTGTGTGGTGAAGGAGCATAGTGTGAGCCCTTATGAATTTACGTTTTTAAGTACTAATGCAAGAGCTGTTAACCTCCTCAGCTGCTGACTGACCATGTGAACCTGCTTTACTCTCCGCAACTGACGCCTGACTTGAGGTAATATTGACCCCTTTTTCCCCTTCACAAAGCAATGACCTTGAATTTGCACTTGTTTTATTAAGGTCTCCACACTCCACTGCAGCTAAAGCCTTTGCTCCTTACGATTTCTATTTATCTTACTTAACTAACTGCGCCCCGGATTGAGTCACTTCGTGGTTTATGGGACTCTTTCAAGGCTTGTTCTCTGTTTACACTTGCTCCGTTCCAGCGCCCCCTGCTGAGCTCCAACGTCCTCTGCAAGTCAGAGGCCCGCTACGTTTGGCCCTCCAGAGAGGACGTCTATAAAGTCCAGAAAGAGGCCTGGGATGTGGCTCCCTTAGTAGAGTGTGACTGAAGCCCGGGTTTGATCCCAGCATCTCAGAAATTATGCAAAATTGCAAATAAGGACTCAGAAAGGGGTGTACTTCTACATCCCATAAGAAAACAGTTCATGCTGGGCTGTGGTGATGCATACCTTTAATCCCAGCACTCAGGAGGCAGAGGCAGGTGGATCTCTGTGAGTTCAAGGCCAGCCTGGTCTACAGAGCAGCGAATTTCAGGACTGGCTCCATAGCTATTGAAAAACTCTGTCTTGAAAAACCAAAAGAAAGAAAGAAAGAGAAAGAAAGGAAGGAAGGAAGGAAGGAAGGAAGGAAGGAAGGAAGGAAGGAAGGAAGGAATCACTTGCCTGGGTAGAGCTCTGTAACTCAAGCTTCAATTTGATTGCGTGAAAAAGATATCTTTTTTCTTTTTTTTTATATTTTTTATTTATTATGTATACAATATTCTGTCCGTGTGTATGTCACGGCAGGCCAGAAGAGGGCACCAGACCTCATTACAGATGGTTGTGAGCCACCATGTGGTTGCTGGGAATTGAACTCAGGACCTTTGGAAGAGCAGGCAATGCTCTTAACCACTGAGCCATCTCTCCAGCCCCTGAAAAAGATATCTTCATTGTGTGATTATTATTATCATTATTCCTTTTTGAATTTTTATTTATTTATTTTTTATGTGTACTCGTGTTTTGCCTGCATGAGGGTATCAGATCTTGGAGTTGCAAATAGTTGGGAGCTGCCATGTTGGTGCTGAGAATTAATCCCAAGACCTTTGGAAGAGCAGCCAGTGCTCTTAACCACTGAGCCATCTCTCCAACCCCTAATTATTCCTTTTTCTAACACTGGGAAATCAAACCTATGGTCTCATGCTTGAAAGGCAAGCACTCTACCAATTGAACTTTGTGTACAGTTTTTAATTAACTAATTAATTAATTTTGAGACAAAGTCTCTCTATGTAGCCTTGGCTGTCCTGGAACTCACTATATAGACTAGGCTGACCTCAAGCTCATAGACATCCACCAGTTTTACAGTTACATTAGAGTCTGGTGGACCTGTGTGTTTATTGGGGTTACTAACAGGAACATGAGTGACAGGCTCCATAGCTACTGAGAAACCCTGTCCTGAAAAATCAATAAAAGAAGGAGGAGGAGGAGGAGGAGGAGGAGGAGGAGGAGGAGGAGGAGGAAGGAAGGAAGGAAGGAAGGAAGGAAGGAAGGAAGAAGAAGAAGAAGAAGAAGAAGAAGAAGAAGAAGAAGAAGAAGAAGAAGAAGAAGAAGAAGGCCGAGCGATGGTGGCGCGCCTTTAATCCCAGCACTTGGGAGGCAGAGGCAGGCGGATCTCTGTGAGTTCGAGACCAGCCTGGTCTACAAGAGCTAGTTCCAGGACAGGCTCCAAAACCACAGAGAAACCCTATCTCGAAAAACCAAGAAGAAGAAGAAGAAGAAGAAGAAGAAGAAGAAGAAGAAGAAGAAGAAGAAGAAGAAGAAGAAATAAACCCCCCAAAAGAAAACAAAACCCAACTTTGACTTCAGCATGGGTGCTAACTCGTGAAACCTGCAGCTCTCTGCAGGACCTGCCACCTGCTGAGGAGGAGGACAGGACAGAGAACCTCTGCAGGCTATTGGCCTCCTTGAGCATTTGGCGCTTAGGTAGAATATGCAAGTAAAATACTCATACACCTAAAGTAAATAAATAAGCATTTTATTTTATTTAATTTCTCAAGACAGGATTGTTTTTTCTATGTAATATCTTTGCTGTCCTGGAACTTCGTCTGTAGACCAGGCTGGCCTCAAACGGCTTCTGCCTCTTGAGTGCCAGGAGTAAAAGTGTGTGCCACCATGGTTCGGCTTTATTTTTTTAAAAATTAAAAAAGAGTGGATGGTTGCAGAAGACCTAAACAAACACACACACACACACACACACACACACACACACAAAAGCACTTAAACTCCAACTCCAGGGATCTAGTGCCCTCTTCTGGCCTTTACTGGTCACTACACTCACAGGCACATACCCAGATCTCACAGACACACATGCATACACACAATAAAAACAAAAACAAATCATGCAGGTCAGTGGTGGCGCTTGCCTTTAATCCCAGCACTCAGGAGGCAGAGGCAGGTGAGTTTGAGGCCAGGTCTACAAGAGCTAGTTCCAGAACAGGCTCCAAAGTTACAGTGAAACCTTGTCTCGAAAAACAAAAGCAAAAAAAAAAAAAAATCATTCTAAAAATGGGCTAAGAAATGAACAAAGAGTTCTCAGAAGAAAAAATACAAATGGAAAATATTTTTTTAATGTTTAATTTCTTCAACCATTGGGGAAAATGCAAATTAAACCTACTTTGAGATTTTTTTAAAAGATTTATTTATTATGTATATAGTGTTCTGCCTGCAGGCCAGAAGAGGGTACCAGCTTTCGTTATAGATGGTTGTGAGCCATGTGGGTGCTGGGAATTGAACTCGGAACCTCTGGAAGTGCTGCTACTGCTCTTAACCTCTGAGCCGTCTTTCGGGCCCCTACTTTGAGATTTTATCTCACCCCAGTGAGAATGGCTATCACCTGAACAAACAAACAAATGAATAAATGAATTAATTGATTGATTGATTAATGACAGCAAATGCTGGTGAGGATGTGGGGAAAAGAGAACTTTTATTCATTGTTGGCTGTGTAAAGTGTGTGGCCACTATGTAAATCAATCTGAAACCATCTTTTTTTTTTTTTTTTTTTTGGTTTTTCGAGACAGGGTTTCTCTGTGGCTTTGGAGCCTGTCCTGGAACTAGCTCTGTAGACCAGGCTGGTCTCGAACTCACTGAGATGCACCTGCCTCTGCCTCCCAAGTGCTGGGATTAAAGGCGTGCGCCACCACCGCCCGGCTGAAACCGTCTTTTTAAAAAATAGAGCTATAGTATTATGACTGTGCCACTCCTAGGTGTGTCCTCAAAGGATTCTAGATTCTACCAGGAAGATGCTTGCGTCTACATGTTCATTGCTGCTCTATTCACAGCGGCCAGGAAACATGATCAGTACAGTTGTCCATCAACTCACAAATGGATCACGAAAATGTGCTACCTACCCATCATGAAACTGTTTGGGGCTGCAAAGAGAAGTAAATTGTGAAATTTCAGGAAAATGGCTAAAGGATGAAAATGTTAAGTGAGGCACTAGGCTCAGAAAGACTAATACTGAACGTTTGCTTTCATATGCAGATCCTGCTTTCTCAAACACACACGCACACATACATGTATGTGGGAGTGTGGATGGAGAGCCAAGGAAACTAGAAAGGGGCTTTAAGGAAGGAGGGTTCTTTAAGGCCCATATGAAAAGAAAATGAAGGGGGCTGGAGAGATGGCTCAGCAATTAAGAACACTGAGTGCTCTGCCAGAGAACCCAGGTTCAATTCCCAACCCACATGGCAGCTCACAACTGTCTGTTACATCAGTAACAGGGGATCTGATACCTTTGCACCAATGCACATAAAAAAATAAAGTTAGGTTAAAGAAAGAGAGAGAGAGAGAGAGAGAGAGAGAGAGAGAGAGAGAGAGAGAGAGAGAGAAAGAGGAAGGAAGGAAGGAAGGAAGGAAGGAAGGAAGGAAGGAAGGAAGGAAGGAAGGAAGGAAGGAAGATAATGATGAAGGGAGATAACTAATAGTGGAAAGATTCCAGGGGAGATGGGAAAGAGGAGAAGAGCAGAGAATCAACCAAAACTAAGAATGTACAAAAAAGCCATAAGGAAGCTGGAGAGATGGCTCAGTGGTTAAGGGCACCGGCTGCTCTGCCAGAGGACCCTGGTTTAATTCCCAGCACCCACATGGCAGCTCACATCTGAACTGTCTGTAACTCCAGTTCCAGGGGATCTGGCATCCTCACACAGACATACATGCAGGCAAAAACACCAATGCACATAAAATAAATTTAAAAAAAAAACGGGAAAAAAAAAGCCATGAGAGTATCAGTACACCCCTTTAGTCCCAGCACTTGGGAGGCAGAAGCCAGAGAGTTTGAGGCCAGCCTTGTCCGCAAGAGTTTCAGGACAGCCAGGGCTACACAGAGAGCCCTATTTAGAAAAACAAATAAAACAACAACAACAAAACTGTAAAGGAAATGGAAATTTGCTAAACTGATTTCAAACAAAAACTTTAAACAGATTAAACAAAAGTGTTGCATGAGTGAATAAGTTTGTCCCAGAACAGGGTTATTAAATGGAAGATTTCTGTGTTCAGTATGTGACCCAGGAAAGTCCCTTATACCCCCCAAAACACAATACAGGCTATTGATATTACTATTATTTACTATTTATTGCCTACCAGAATTAGGGTAAGACACTATTTCTGTTTTTTGGGTTGGTTTTTATTTTATTTTATTTTATTTTTTTGGTTTTTCAAGACAGGGTTTCTCTGTAGCTTGTCTGTAGCTTTGGAGCCTGTCCTGGAACTAGCTCTTGTAGACTAGGCTGTCCTTGAACTCACAGAGATCCACCTGCCTCTCCCTCCTGAGTGCTGGAATTGAAGGCGTGCACCACCACCACCCGACCCCCAGGGTTGCAAACCATAGATTAAGAACTGCTGAGCTACAGTCATCTGGAAAGAAGGAATCTTTTATTGTTGTTATTTTGTTTGTTTTTATTTTGAGACAGGGTTTCTCTGTGTAGCTTTGTCAGTCCTGGAACTCATTTGTAGACCTAGATGGCCTTGAACTCACTGAGTTCCTCCCGCCTCTGCCTCGCGAGAGCTGGGATTAAAGGCGTGTGCCATCACTGCTTGGCAAACGAAGGAATCTTAATCAAGAAAATGCTGCAATAAAATTGGTCTGTAGGCAAATCTATAGGGAATTTTCTTGATTAATGATTCATGTAGAATGGCTGAGCCTGCTGTAGATGGTACAACCCCTGGCGGGTTATCCTGGGGTATCAAAGAAAGCAGGCTGAGCAAACCTTAAGGAACAAGCCAGTCAGTAAGCAGTGCTTCTCTGCGACCTCCACTTCTGTTCTTGCTTTCAGATTCCTGCTTTGAGTTACTGCCCTGACTTCTCTCAGTGATGAACTGTGACCTGACAGTTACAAGCTGAAATAAATCTTTTTCTTCCCAAATTGCTTTTGGACATGGAGTTTTAACATATCCACTTCCCCTTCAGTGGGGTAGCCACTGGAAAGATGCCTATAAATAAAACCTCTTGTAAGTAATTGAAATGAAGCTCCTTGGGATGTTCAGAAAAAACTGTGAAAAATTAAACAAGGTATAAATTGTACACGGCCGTAACCCCGGCATGCAGGAAGATCAATGCAAGTTCTACATGGACAGGATGGAGGCTTGCCCCAAAGCAACAACAAAAACTGGTTGTTTCCCATTTTCAAACAGAACACCTCTGTCTAATAACTACTTGAGGGCTGGGTGTGGTGGCGCATGTCTTTAATCCCAGCACTCCGGAGGCACAGGCCAAAGTGAGTTTGAGGCCAGCCTGGTCTACATGTTCAGCTCCAGGACAGCCAAGGCTACATAGAAAGATGCTGCCTCATAGATAGATAGATAGATAGATAGATAGATAGATAGATAGATAGATAGATAGATAGATAGATAGATAGATAAACACACAGTTGCTCGTCTTCTGTACACAGTATCCAGATAAGCTTATTCCTCCATCCTGGTCTTCCTTCCTGTCCTCAGTGTTTCTCTGCTCTGTCCCCAAACTGTAACCTCTCTTCTTCACCCACTTGATTGATACTTGTCTACCACATTCTCATGTTTTCTACATTCCTGCAACAGGTCCTTTCCTCAGTGAAGGCTGTCTTTGAGATCCAGCTCAGCATATGTCCACGTTTCCCTTCTCCCACTCATCTTCTCTCAGAAGCTGCCTTGCACGACGCCCGCTACAAGCTTTCTCACCTTATAACATAAATGCTCAGCCTCATTTGCTCCTCCTACATTACTTTTCTTTGCCTAACCCTCTTTTTTTTTTTTTTTTTTTTTTTTTGGTCGTTTTGTTTTTGTTTCTCTGAGTCAGGGTTTCTCTGTGTTAACAGTCCTGGCTGTCCTGGAACTCACTTTGTAGACCAGGCTGGCCTCGAACTCACAGAGACCTGCCTGTCTCTGCCTCCCAAATGCTGGGGTTAAAGGCATGCACCACCACCATTTGACCTAATCCTCATTCTTATTGATTGATTGATGGTTGATTTGTTTTTCAAAGCAAGGTTTCTCTATGTAGCCCTGCCTGTCTTGGAACTCTCACTGTAGAATAGGCTGGCCTCAAACTCCGAGATCTTTATCACATACACCTAGTCTCTAAATTCTGGCATGTATCTGCCCCTTCATAGCCTCACCCTTGTCTGTCTCTTCTTTCTTTCTTTCTTTCTTTCTTTCTTTCTTTCTTTCTTTCTTTTTTTTTGGGGGGGGGGTTTGAGGCAGGGTTTCTCTGTATCTTTGGAGCCTGTCCTGGAACTAGCTTTTTTTTTTTTTTAAAGATTTATTTATTCATTATGTACACAGTGTACAGCCTCCATGTATGCCTGCAGGCCAGAAGAGGGCACCAGATCTCATTACAGATAGTTGTGAGCCACCTTGTGGTTGCTGGAAATTGAACTCAGGACCTTCGGAAGGGTAGTCAGTGCTCTTAACCTCTGAGCCATCTCTCCAGCCCTGGAACTAGCTCTTGTAGACCAGGCTGGCCTTGAACTCACAAAGATCTGCAGGCCTCTGCCTCCTGAGTGCTGGGATTAAAGGTGTGCACCACCACCGCCTGGCCTCTCTCTCATCTTTCCTTCCTTCCTTTCTTCCTTCCTTCTTTTTTTTCTTCCTTCCTTCCTTCCTTCTTTCTTTCTTTCTGTTATTTATTTATTTATTTTGGTTTTTCGACACAGGTTTTCTCTGTGTAGATTTGGAGCCTGTCTGTCCTGGTACTCTCTCTATAGACCAGGCTGGCCTCAAACTCACTGAGATCTGCCTGCCTCTGCCTCCCGAGTGCTGGGATTAAAGGCGTGTGCCACCACCACCCAGCACTCTGTGTCTTTTCTGAATGAAACCAGTGGTTATACGATTCTTCCAGATACCAAACAAGTGGGAGGGGAAAACCACAACTCTCTCTGAAATGAGAATATCCAAACAAGTCCCCATGAGCAAAGCTGGGAGGAAGTTGGGTTAATCAGTCCCTTAAGGATGACGACAGTTTTCCAAGTGTTCTTTGTCCCTAAGGCCTGAGGAACTGGGGCACTGAGAAGGAAAAGTCCCTCCCCCACACTGGAGTGTGACCTGGCTCCTGAAATGATAGTGTCTCTAGAGTCCGGGACACTTTAGTGTCTCTAAAGGACCTCAAAGTCTTTCTTTTGTCTCTCTCTAGGTTTGCCTTTCTGATCCCTTCCTTTCTCTGTGCCTCTGTTTTTCTGTTTTTGTTGCTTTCTGTGTTTTCCAGGTCTGTATCGTCCTCCTCCCTCCAGCTCTCTGACCACTAGTTTCTCCCCACCTGCCTCACTTCTCCATCTCTAGTCCTTGTCATGCTGTCCCCTTATACAGAGTCTGCCTGCCCGTCCGTGTGTGTCTATCTCTGTTTCTCCATCGAGACTCTCCCGTAAGCCCATTTCCTGCCATGTGCCTCCGTGGAAATGCTCCAGAATCTGAACCTTGACCCTTCATGATAACGGGGGTTAATAAATTCCAGGTTAAAAAAAAAATCTTTTCTTCAGAGTGAAGTCTCGCTGTATAGTGCAGGCTAGTCTCCAACTCATAATGCTCCTGCCTCAACTACTCACAAGCTAAGGTTATAGGCTGGCATCACCATGCCAGCCCTCCCCTGTTTTTTAATTTCCAGTCAACCCATTTGCTAGAAAGCTGGGGGCCAGAAAGCAGAACACAGCCAAAGATGCAGAAGAGATACCTGTGCAGGAGAGGGGGCTCTTGTGAGGGGGTGTCTGAGATGATTTCTCTGTGTATCCCTGGTTGTTCTGGAACTCACAGAACTCCACCTGCCTCTGCCTCCTGAGTACTAGAATTGAAGGTGTGCACCCGCTAGGGCTCACTTTGGCTTCCCAGTACAACTGGAATAGAGAATTAGAGGTGAGGAAGGCAGCCTAGATGCCTTTAGGCATAGTCTCTTGGCAGCTTCAGATTTGAGTGGTCAATCTTTAGCAGGAGGGAGCCCGTGGAAGTCAAGCAGAGGGAGTGCGAACTTGGAATTAACTTTCTTTCTTTCTTTTTTTTTTTTTTTTTGGTTTGTTTTTCGAGACAGGGTTTCTCTGCAGCAGCTTTGGAACTAGCTCTGTAGACCAGGCTGGTCTCGAACTCACAGAGATCCGCCTGCCTCTGCCTCCCGAGTGCTGGAATTAAAGGCGTGTGCCACCATCGCCCGTCTTTAACTTTCCCTTTTGCAGCACACATTATAACACAGGTTACTTCACATTCATGGCTTTGTTAGCATGTCATAACATGTTGATGGAGAAGACCAAGGAGGTATTAGTGTCACCTCAGAGGGGGCAGAGATTGAGGCTCAGACAGGGAAAGCCACCTCCTCCCAGCCACATGCTGTGGGTTTGGGTGATGTCTCTGTAATGAATTGAGAAGAACCTTGAAGCTCATAAGGCCCCATAGTGCTCTTGTTCTTGTGATGGCATGGGAGCAAGTCACACATAGGATCCTGAGCTGTCCAAGGTGTCTGAGCCTGGCAAAAGCATCCTTCAGCTTTGCATTTCACCTGCAGCCCTCCTTCCTTTTCTCACCCATTAATTGACACACCTACTGACCCATCTTCTCATAGTTATCCTTCCTTCACATTTTCATTCCTTCTCCTCAGAGCACTTACTGCTCATCTGTTCACTTTGTCACCGTTGGCCGAGGCTCCGTGCTGAGATGTACATTATAAACTTGACTTAAGAGCTGAGAATGAAGCTAGGTTGGGAGAACACTTGCCTAGTGTGCTGGATGACTCAGGTTCTATTCCCAGCACCATATAGAGCAAGACACAATGGCACTCACCTGCTATCCCAGCACTTGGGAGGGAGAGGCAGTAGGATCAGAAGTTCAAGGCTATCCTCTGCTACATGTGTGTGCTAAAAGGGCTGGAGAAGTGGCTGTGGGGTTGAGGACAGGGGCTACTCTTACAGAGGACCCAGGTTCAATTCTCAGTACCCACATGGTGGCTACCATCTGTAATTCTAGTTCAAGAGCATGAGGTGCCTTTTCTGACCTCCCAGGGCACTGTATGCATGCAAGCAAAGCACTTATACACATAAAATTAAAAAGTCTTTTTTTTTTAAAAAAAAATGGCTGTATTGTGGCACTGCCATCTAACTATTTGTGCTAACACCCATAAATGAGCACGGCCCTTAACCCTCATCAGAAAAGCCTCATTCCTGTGTGGGTAACAAGGTAGAAACACATGATGGTCAACGTGCTGAGAACAAGTGACTGTTGGGAACTCATCCCCAAATGAGACATTTATACTTACTCCTTTCCCAAAGGCTCAGGGAAGGTCACAGAAGAGGTGGAAGGAAAGCAAGATCTGGAGAATGAGGAGAAGAAGTGCTGTGGAATCTAAGAGGGCTTTTGTAGCTGTGGTCATCTGAACAAGATTAAGCTAATTACGGGATAAGTCAGCATTGCAACAGGTATCATTGACTGGACTCGGTGGTTTACTAAAACAAATAAATAAACAAAAACAAGCATACTGGATTGACGTGACGTGGTGCAGGTCTTTAATCCCAGCTTTCAGGAAGCTGTCTCTGAGGTTTCTTTTCTTTTTTAAAAAATGATTTATTTATTTGCATTGGTATATCTGTGTAAAGGTGTTGGATCCCCTGGAACTGGAACAACAGACAGTTGTGAACCCAGGTCCTCTGGAGGAGCAGCCAGTGCTCTTAAGTGCTGAGTCATCTCTCCAGGACCATTTACCCTCCCCCCCCCCGGCTTTTCAAAATAATTTTATTTTTGGCCTGTACATGAGTCTGTATGAGGGTGTGAAATCTTGGAATTACAGGCAGTTATATAAGCTGTCATGTGGATACTGGGAATTTTGTTTTGTTTTTTTGTTTTGTTTTTCAAGACAGGGTTTTGCTGTAGGTTTTGGAGCCTGCCTTGGAACTAGCTCTTGTAGACCAGGCTGGCCTCGAACTCACAGAGATCCGCCTGCCTCTGCCTCCTGAGTGCTGGGATTAAAGGCATGCGCCACCACTGCCTGGCTTTTTTTTTTTAACCTCATTATAAATGGTTGTGAATGGGTGCTGGGAATTGAACCCATGTCTTCTGGAAGAGCAGGAAGAGAACATGAAGTTGGGAATGGAACCTATAAATGAGTATCTATGATTGTGGGGAGTTGACAGGAAGACATACACACAGTGTAAATACATGCATGAAATTATCAAAGAATAAATAAATTATATTCTTTTAAATATTTTTAGATTTATTTGTTTTTACTGCATGTGAGTGTTTTGACTGAATGTATGTCTTTGCACATGGATGTGCTCAATGCCCACAGGATCCAGAAGAGAGTGAAAGATCACCAGGCACTGGAGGTAGAGACAGTTATGAGCAGTCATGGGGGAGATGGAAAACAGACCGGCAACTATTCTTTTTTGTTGTTGTTGTTTACTTGTCTTGATTTTCTAGGAACTATTATAGAACTCACTTTGTAAACCAGGCTGGCCTTGAGCTCACTGAGATCCCCCTACCTCTGCCTCCCAAATGGTGGGATTAAAGACGCATGCCACTACCACCACCCGGCTAAAGGGTGTTGTTATTGTTGTTGTTAGCTTTTTTGAGACAGGGTTTCTCTGTGTAACAGTCCTGGCTGTCCTGGAACTTGCACTGTAGGCCAGGCTGGCCTCAAACTCACTGAGATCTGCCTACCTAAACCTCCCAAGTGCTGGGATTAAAGGCATGCACCGCCACTGCCCCTACAACTACTCTTATTTTATTTGCTTGTTTTTTGAAAGAAGGTTTCTCTGTGTAGCCCTGGCCGTCCTGGAACTTGCTCTCTAGACCTGGCTGGCCTCAAATTCAGAGATCTCCCTGCCTCTGCTTCCCAAGTGCTGGGATTAAAGCCCTGTGTCACCACTGCCTGGTCAACCTGCAGCTACTCTCAATCAGTGAGCAGACTCTCCAGTCTCCAATAAATAATAATCTAAGAATAAATTATAATATAACAATAATCTAAAAGAATAATATGAATAATAATCTAAATATAAATAATCTAAAATAAATTCTAATAATGTTAAATAATCTAACAATAATCTAAAATAACAGTAGTAATCTAAAAATGAATTAATAAATAAAATAAAAATTGTGGATTGCGTTGGGTGGGCTACTCAGTCTAGGGGTTGTAACCCACCCGGCAATCCGGTTATTCCAGGGTCTCGGAGGGGCGCTACCTGGAAGGGAATGAGCTAGGACAGAAGAAGGAGGCCAAGCAGATTTGTCAAAGCCTCCGTTTATTAGGGACGGGTTACAGTTTATATATGGTAAGGAATGGGGGGCAGGGCACAGGATCTCGCCGCCGCGTGGTTCCGGTCACGTAGCTTGGTCAGGTTAAATTCAGACAGACAGATAGGGCCAGGAAGTCACAAGTTGCCACACCTGGTTCCCTGGATAGCTGGAATGTGAGGCGGGTTCTGCTAACACAATTGGGTGAGGGACAGATTTTCTCAATAGAACATAATTAAGGGTGTGAGGTTCTCTGCAGTCTCCCCAGGGTGATGGTTCCTGTAATGATTTTAGGGGGGAAATGGCTCCTGACATATTCCCCCTTTCTTATATAAAGGCAAGCAATTATTAAGTGGAGGGCACGAGGTCAGAGTCAACCCTGGTGTCAGACTTAAAAGAGAAGGAACTGGGACAAGTAGAGACCCTCCTCTCGAATGGTGAAGCAATTTACCTCTCCTGGGAACAGAGGGGTGCCTTATGATTAGCATTAGTTTCTTGGAGCTTCTCAAAAAGGTATCTAGCAAGACTTAAAGTAAGCAGACCACAGGGCACCCTGGCTTAGGCTATGTGGATAGCGTTCCTCGTACCTGGCACCATGCCATGTTGAGCCGGCCTTTACGGCCTCTGTATGTGCTATTCAGGTGAGGATCCACACTAACTCCCGTCATTGGGCCCCTGTATCTATCATTAATGAAAAACTGTGAGGAACTCCTCAAACAAAAGATATAATGATATAATTTTGGGCACCAATAACTCCATCTTCCAGACAAGAAGAAAGGGCTTTTTCCAAACCCAGTATTCATCTTTTTAGTCTGGCCTAAGGTATCCTCCTTCCAAAATGCCTACTCCACATAAAATTATGAGTGCTGTTTGCCAAAAATTAGTACAGTGTAAAAGGAACTAAATCTAAAATTTTTAACATATGCATTAAACCCAAACACTTTACAGCATGTGTCAAACCTTTTCCAACATCGATAAGCAGTTACAAATATCATTAGATCAACTGCAGTAAGAATACAATGACATACATTGTTGTTACTAAATACCACCAGTTCCAGTCTGAGCAACAGAGACAGGAACCCCAATCTTCCCCCTTCTTAAGTGAAGAGAGGTTAATATTTTAATTTAAAATGAGTTTTGTGTCCCAAAGATTAAAACAGTCTGATGTTTAGTCTGCATCTTAGCTTCAAAGCAAACCAGAGTTCAAACTGTAGAGGCAGTTCAGCATTTGTGCTTCAGGGCAGGTGGGATTCCTGGGTGAGGTGAGCTGGATTCAGGTGAAGCACATCCTGGCACTTATCTCAGGCGGGTCTCCCTGGACTCTGGAGGCAGGATGACACCCTGCAGAGTGGCGTAGCAGGTTCTGTTATCAGGCATTCTTCTCCTTGGGGGCAGGGAAGGCCGGACCAAGGACCTCTCCAGTGGCCTCTGGAAGTCCTCTGTGGGATGTCCGCAGCCTCGAAGTCAGGTCCAGCTTTTTTCTTTCTGTGAAAAAAGCATAAACACATCCTCGACCCCAAATATAAATAGGTCGGGTTTTTTCATAATGCATTGTAAGGGCTTTTCCACCTTGCCTTAGCAAAGGTCAGCTTGGTGTTATCATGCCAGATCCGTTTGCATCAGGATCTTTTTGCAACTTCTATGAGTTGCTTTGAAGGAGCCTTGTTATGCTCCATAATTTTTTTTTATTATTAGCCATATATGCAGTTCCTCCATTGGAAGAGCCATTTGTAAAATTTTAGCATAAAATCCTTTTAGGGATTTTTTTTGCTATAACATAAGCAAAATACAGGTGTGTAAATTGTAGCAATGATCTGGGAAAAGATTACTGGTTTTGGCCTTCGAATAGAGCAAAGGCAATTATCCAGGAATCCATCTTAAAATTATCAATGAATCTATTGTTTAGTATAAGAAACATTGATCATAGTCAATATTCTATCTAACCATTTTTCAGATGTTATCCTGCCCTTTTGTAGACAGGCTACTGTTTTAAATTAAGAGTTTAATATCTTAATTGGCAAAACTGGGAAGGTTTAGCCATAAACAGCATTTTTAATAACACTGTTGTAGAATAAGTTTTATACTTAATATACATATTCTTGCCATAGCTGAATTATAATTAATATATTGTATTTGTTGATTATTGTATACTTTACCTGTTTGAGTACCTGTTAGGCAGCCTGTTTAAGGCTCTCTATTGGAAACTGCTTTTTGTAAGAATTTTACCTAGCAGCTCAAGGTCTTCCATAAGAATATTATAAGTAGGGCTTTAACCATTGGACATCCAACCAAAAGTTTGTAAGCTATCCTCCTCTTAAGTTGTAAGTCTGCCTTGCAGATAAGAAAATGGAAAAATGAAGCATTTTTTTTAACTAATAATGCTGGCCTCATTAGACACCAACATGTAGAAAAATGAAAATAGATCTATATCCATCTTCATGAACAAAATTCAAGTTTAAATGAGCCAAAGGCCTCAGCATATAAAAATTTTGTTGAATCTCATAGAGAAAAATTTTTGAAGTACACTTTGCCACATCTCAAACATAGCCTCAGTGGCACAAACATTGTGAGAAACCATAAATTATATCTCCTGAATTGAGAACCTTTTGTATAACAAGGCTATAGAGTGGGGAAAGATCTTTACTTATCATAAACCCATTTTAAAAATATATGAAGAACTCAAGAAATTAGTTATTAAAAATTTAATTCAATAAAAATATTTGTTATAGACCTAAACTGAAAAACTTTCAACAAATGTACTTAAAAAATGACTGAGAGACACCTAAAAAATGTTTGAATATAACATCCTTTAACTGTCAGAGAAATCAAAACTCTGGAGATTTTACCTTCCTTGTAAAAATGACCAAGAGTAAAAATTATTGTTAACAATCTATGCTTAAGAAAACGTGGGTAGGGAAAAAACTCGCTGGAAGTGAGCTGCAGCCTGTGGCAGCAGCGGCGGGTGACCGGTGTTGGAAGTGCATACCGGCACAGTCACCCCTAGATCACTTACAGCATTGAAAAACCTGGATAAATCGAAACTCTCCCAGCAGGAAGAGAAAAATCAAAAATCCAGGACACCAGACCTCATTCCAGAAGGTTGTGAGCCACCACGTGGTTGCCGGGAATTGAACTCTGGACCTTTGGAAGAGCAGGCAATGCTCTTAACCACTGAGCCATCTCTCCAGCCCCCCCAGCGGGAAGAGGAGAATCAAAAATCCAGGGCTAGCCTGTTCAGCAACCCTGCACCAGGAACTGACTGAAGACTGCAATCTTGAAAAACTAGTTTTCCAGCTGCAATTATCACAGCACTGTTTTAGGAACTAGCTGATTATGACCCTGGGAGTGGTCCCGAGAGGCAGGGAGCCGCGCCCCTGTGACCATCCTGGGTTTTTGAAATTTTTATGACCTTTCTGGACCACGGGGCTGTGGTCTCTTCTCAAAAATTCTTTTTCCCGGTCACTGGGGGTCGAACTCCTCCCCCACCAACTAAGGCCTTGTGCGCGACCTCAGCAAGGACGGTCTTTGGCCAGCCATGAGGGGGCCGCGCCCTCCCAAGACCTGAGTGAGAGTCTCCCCAGCAGTGAGGGACCTCCATTATATAAAATTAGGCAGACATCTACCTCAAAACTTAGCAGTACCCCTTTTGGGACTAAATACAAAGTTGTTTAACCGAACCACAAGGACACGTGCTCTGCCTGCCCAGAGCAGAACTACCTTATCTGAAAATAACCCAGGTGTACCTCTTTTACACCTAGGATAAATGAGACATCAACCTTTTAAATATCCATGAATACCACAAAACATCCCGGAGCAACTCCAAGCAAGCAGGACAGAAGTTTTTTGGGTCCCGTCATCTCTGCCTGTGAAGGCGGAAATGTTTTTTTATTTTTATCCATTATCATTTGTTAAGAGTATAACTCTGGCCCTTGATAAATTTAGTGAGAGGCCTGAGTCTGAGCATTCCATCCTGAAGCCACACCTAGCAGCAGGGAAGAACCTCAAGCTGAAACATTACGACTCCCACCCAAGAGCGGGCCGTACAAACGAAAAAACTTGTAGGATAAGAACTTTAAATCTTGAAAGATCCCCTACTTTCTTGCGAAAGCAGAAGAAACATAGCAAAAATGACAATTTCACTGAAAGCAGTCTACAGATTCAGTGTAAATGTCCATTAAAAATTATAGCAACATTTCTCACAGAACTCACATACAGATTTTATGTAAATGCTCATTAAAATTATAGCAAAACTTTTTACAGAACTCAAAAGAACAATATAGAACTCAAAAGAACAATCCCCAACCTTATACAAAAGAAATAAAAACTCAGGATAGCCTAAACAATTCTAAAAATCCTCTGAATGCATCACAATCTTTGATTTTAAAACTTTTTCTACAGAAACACAGTACTGAACTTAATCTACCTTAGATATAAACTTTTACACCTACAAACTAAAGATTTTTGACCAAGAAGCAAGATTTTTGAAATGGAAAAGAAGCATATTTACTGTCCTAAATGCAGCTGCAGCTTTTTGAGTCTAGACTCCTGTATAGCAAACCTGCCTGTCAGCTTTCGCTCCATGTGGCAGGGGGTTAAAGACCTAGGCTCTCTAGCCCTAGCAGCCAGCCTGCTTGGCAGGCACAGCTGTGTGGATTGTACCCTAACTTTTCGCATCTCGAGGGACTCCCTCTTGAGTCCGCAAGCAAACATATAAAGCAAACACATAAATCTCTGTTTTTGACTCTTACTCCTCTGTCCCTGAGTGAATGCTTAAATTCCTATATGAATTTCTCTCCCTTTGAAAGTGATTGTCCCATCCCTTGTCGGACGACGGTGAACCTGCGCCTACCTCCCGTTCTGCCATCTGTCCGAGTACTACAGCCGCAGAACCTTCTTTTTCTTCTTGTTGTCCCGGGACTGCGCGATGTCGTCCGGTAGCTGACCGTACTCCGAGTCACTGGTCCGGGCGCCACTGTGGATTGCATTGGGTGGGCTACTCAGTCTAGGGGTTGTAACCCACCCGGCAATCCGGTTATTCCAGGGTCTCGGAGGGGCGCTACCTGGAAGGGAATGAGCTAGGACAGAAGAAGGAGGCCAAGCAGATTTGTCAAAGCCTCCGTTTATTAGGGACGGGTTACAGTTTATATATGGTAAGGAATGGGGGGCAGGGCACAGGATCTCGCCGCCGCGTGGTTCCGGTCACGTAGCTTGGTCAGGTTAAATTCAGACAGACAGATAGGGCCAGGAAGTCACAAGTTGCCACACCTGGTTCCCTGGATAGCTGGAATGTGAGGCGGGTTCTGCTAACACAATTGGGTGAGGGACAGATTTTCTCAATAGAACATAATTAAGGGTGTGAGGTTCTCTGCAGTCTCCCCAGGGTGATGGTTCCTGTAATGATTTTAGGGGGGAAATGGCTCCTGACAAAAAATGAGGCTCCAAACAAGTTCCCGTGGGCAACATCTGAAGCAAGTTGAGTTAATCACTCCCTTAAGGAGGATGAAAATTTTAGATGTTTTCTGGGTCCCTAAAGTCTGAGGCCTTGGGGAAGGAAGCTGAGAGGGCAAGGTCTTCACACTGGCTCCAGCAATAATAGTGTCTCTGGAGATCAGAGCAGCTCCATGTCTCCCAAGGTCCTCAAAGTTTTTCTTTTGTCTCTATCCTTGCCTTCCTGACTCCTTCCGTTCTCTGTGTCTCTGTCCTTATTTTTCTCTTCCTCTGTCTGTCTGTGTTCTGCGTCTTCTTTTTCCGTCTGGCTCTCTGGCCACTGCTGTGTGTTTTTCCCCAGCTGCCTCTCTTCCCCACCTCCATCTCTGTGGACCCCATCCCACCCTCTCCCTGCATTCTTGCCTTACAGTAGTAGTGATTCTCAATCTTCCAGATGCCCTGACACAGCTCATGTTGTGGTTTCCCCAACCATAAAACTATTTTCGTTGCTACTTTGTAGCTCTAA
The DNA here is from genome assembly GCA_963919705.1 of Alexandromys oeconomus. Lineage (NCBI taxonomy): Eukaryota > Metazoa > Chordata > Mammalia > Rodentia > Cricetidae > Alexandromys > Alexandromys oeconomus. The sequence goes on from CAWTZB010000267.1 coordinate 5,019,772, forward strand.
TTTGGCTACTTTAGGAATCGTATGAATCGTATGTAAATACCTGAAAGTCAGGATATCTGATATTCGACCCCTGTGAAAGGGTCATTCGACCCTCGGAAGGGTCACCGCCCACAGGTTGAAAGCCACTGTCTCACAGGGTCTGACTGTGTCTGTTTCTATTCCACTCTGAGGACTCCTCCTCTCGTCATTTGGGCTGGTTTGACTAATGAACCTCCTCTGTCAGTCCTCGCCTGCCATGTACTTCTCTGGGAACTCGAGAAATAGAACCTTGGCTCTTCATGATAAAGGGATCTGAAAGTTTCCAGGTATTTTGTTTGTTGTTTGTTTTATAAATGTCATAGCAGAGTCTCATGGTGTGGCTCATGCTAAGCCTTAAACTCATGACATGCCTGCCTTAACCTCTCAGGCACTGAAATTGCCCATATACATCTCCACACCCAACCTTCTCCTGGCTTGTGATCTCTGGTCCATCCATTTGCTCTGAAGTTGGGGGCTGCAGAGAAACTGGAAATCGTCACAGTTGTGAGAGTGTAAGTATGTGCAGGCTGTAAGAAAGCAAGGGACACAAAAATGTTGTGTGCACTTATCAAAAATACATTTTACCATTCAAACATAAACAAGCAATATGACAGTTGCAGGAAATGAAACGAACGCTGTCTGTGACCTGGTCAGTGCCAAACTATATTAATTCAGTCCATATATAAGAAAGTCCCCGCAAAGAATAAGGTCTCCCCAAGATGTATCCATCAAGCTGGATTGGCAAAGTTTTCACTCAGTACCTAACAAGCATCTTGTAAGAGTAGGAAGCAAAAATCACCTAATTAAAGTAATATTTTTGTGAAATTTATTTCTGACGTGGAATCCAGGTTGCAGAGGTGACTCAGCGGTTAAGGTACTGGTTGCTCTTCCAGAGGTCTTTTTTTTTTTTTCTTCCAGAGGTCTTGAGTTCAATTCCCAGCAACCACATGTAGGCTCATAACTATCTAGAATGGAGTCTGACTGATGGTATCTTCTGTCTGATGCTCTCTGTCATACATACATACAAATAGAACACTCATACACAAAAAAATATAAAAATAAATCAATCTTTTTTAAAGTGTTTTTTGAAATGGAATCTCATATAGTCCTGGTTAGCCTGAAACTTCTTATGTAACTGAGGCTGATCTTGAACTCCTAATTTTGCTGCCTCAGCCTCGCAAGTGCTGGCATTAAAGGAGTGCATTACCAAGAAGTTCTGAACTCTTTTCCATTGTTGTGCGGTTGAACTCTGGGAATATCTCGCATTCATGCGATGTTCATATGCTCACGATATTCCAAGCGCTGCTCTAAACTTCCTGCATTTTATTCGCAGTACGCTTAGCTACAGACACTGACTGCCCCTGTACTTCCGAGGTTCCTGACACCCACACAGGCTCCCCACAGCGCTTGCAGATGGAGGCCTCTGCGCCCATCCCCGCTGTCAACCGCTCCTCAGTGCTGGAGTTCCTGCTTCTGGGGGTAACAGACAAGCGCGGGCTCCAACTCCTTCTCTTTGGGGTCCTCCTGGTCACCTACACGCTGACCTTGCTGGGCAATCTGCTCATAGTCGCCCTCACCTTGGCGGACCGCCGCCTGCACACCCCCATGTACTTCTTCCTGCGCCACTTCTCGCTGCTGGAGGTGGGTTTCACATCCACTGTGTCCCCGCAGATGCTAACACACTTACTGTCGGCACGCGGGGCCATCTCCCGCCACCGCTGCTTCGCACAGATGATTTTCTACTTCACCCTGGGAGCCGTGGAGACCCTGCTGCTGGCAGTGATGTCCACCGACCGCTTTCTGGCCATCTGCAGGCCCCTGCGCTACCCCGCGCTCATGACGCCCCGTGTCTGCTCTTCCCTGGTACTGGCCTGCTGGGCTGCCAGCCTCTTGGCCCTGCCTGGGCTGTTTGCCTGGATGTTGTCTCTCCCTTTCTGTGGGCCTCGAGTCCTCAATCACTTCTTCTGCGACAGCTCCCCTTTGCTGGAGCTGGTGTGTGCAGACACCAGGCTTCTGCAGCTAGTGGCCTTCCTGGTGGCTGTGTGCACCCTGCTCATTGCTACCTTGATCACAGCCTTGTCCTATGGCTTCATCATCAGCACCATCCTGCGCCTGCCAGCAGCTGGGGCGCGCAGCAAGGCCTTCTCCACTTGTTCTTCCCACATCCTCGTGGTGACGATGAGCTATGGGAGCTGCATCGTCATGTACCTCAACCCCACACAGACAGGGAGGCTGGACCTCAACAAAGGGATAGCTTTCTTCAACACCACGGTGTCGCCCCTGCTGAATCCCTTCATCTATTGCCTCAGGAACCAACTGGTCCACAGCGTGTGCAGGGATTTGCTGCTCAGGGGAAGGGAGCTTTCCTCCAAGATATTCAGAGCATAAAACTGCAAAAGTTTGTCACTGGTTTATTTTGCTTGCTTTTGTTTTGTTTTATTTTGTTGTTTTTTTAATTTAAATTTATTTTTAAAAATTATCTCTTCTTATATATGCCAAATCCATTTCCCACACCCTTCCCTTCTCCCGCTCCTTCCACTCCCTCCCACCAACCCAATCCCATCCACTCCTCAGAGAGGGTGAGGCTTCCCATGGGGAGTTAACAAAGACTAACACATTGCTTTGAGGCAGGACCAAGGCCCTCCCCACTATATCTAAGCTGAACAAGGTATCCCTCCATGGAGAATGGGTTTCAAAAAGCCAGAACAAACAGAAGGGATAAATCCTGGTCTCACTGCTAGTGGCCCTTCAGTCTGACCCAGCCATACAACTGTCTCCCACATTCGGAGGGCCTAGTTTGGCCCTGTGCTGGTTCCCTCACTGTCAGGCCAGAGTTGGAAGGCTTCCATTAGCGCAGGTGAGCTGTTTCAGTGGGTGTCCCTGTCATGGTCTTCACCTCTGCTCCTATTCTCACTCCTCCCTCTCTTTGACTGCTCTGTGGCCTAGTGACTTGTTTGCAGCGCTCGGAACTGCACTTGGAGGCGCTCCTGGGCACCCACACTCTTGTGTGTGAGAAGTCCTTTGTGTAAGCTAGGCTGGCTTGAAAATCAGTAAGTAGTGGAGATTAACTTCAGTTTCCTTATCTTTCTGCTTCTCATTCCTGAGGGAATGCACCTTGAAACCTGGAGGTGCTTTTTTGTTTAATTAATTTATTTTTATTTTATGGCATTGGTGTTTTGCCTGCATGTATATCTGTATGAGGATGTCAGATCTTGGAGTTACAGACAGTTGTGAGCTGCCATGTGGGTGCTAGGGATTGAATCCAGGTTCTGTAGAAGAGCAGTCAGTGCTCTTAACCACCGAGCCTGTCTCTCCAGCACTCTTGATCCAGTTTTTTGTTTGTTTGTTTTGTTGTTTTTGAGATAAGGTGTCTCTGTGTGTTGTCCCTGGAACTAGAGTAGACCAGGCTGGCCTCGAACTCACAGAGATTTACTTACCTGTCTCTGCCTCCCTATTGCTGGAATTAAAGGTATGTGCCACCACTACTCAGCATCCTGGATCTGTTTTTAAATTAAATTTATTTATTTAGTTTATGTTTTGCTTGCCAAGACAGTGTCTCCTGTGATCAAGGCTACCCTCCAACTTGTTGTATAACCAAGGATGACCTTGAGTTCTTTATCATTATCATCATTTTGATAATTTGTTTTTTTGAGACAGGATCTGTGTAGCCCTAGCTGTCCTGGTACTCACTATGTAGGCCAGGTTGGCATGGAGATCTGCCTTTGGAACACTAGGATTAAAGACATTTATCACCATGCCTGGCCTGAACTCATTATTTTTAAATTTTTTTTTTTAAATTGAGACTAGAGAGAGAGATGGCTCAGCCTTTAAGAATATTGTAGAGAGCCAGGCAGTGGTGGTGCACACCTTTAATCCCAACACTTGGGAGGCAGAGGCAGGCAGATCTCTGTGAGGTTAAGGCCAGCCTGGTCTACAGAGAGAGTTCCAAAACAGGCTCCAAAGTAACAGAGAAACCCTGTTTCAAAATACAAAACAAAACAAAAATTGTAGAGGACCTTCATTCAGTTTCCAGCACCCCCATGGAGACACAAGTATCTTTAACTCTAGTTTCCGGGTCTCTGGAACCCTGTTTTGGCCACCTCGGGTGCTAGGCATGTATCCAGTGCCCATATATACATGCAGATAAAATACTCATACATATAAAATAAAAATAAATATTTTTTAAAATGAAGCTTCTGTGAATTCATATGTGTGTGTTTGAGCTGCTGAGATCATCTGCGTGCAGATGCACTCAAGGCCAGAAGAGAACATTAGATTCCCTTGAACTGGAATTATGGGCAGTTGTGAGCAGTCCGGCGGGGGTGCTGGGAAATGAATCCAAGTCCTCTGCAAGAGCAGTAAGTGCTCTTAACCACCGAGTCATCTCTCCAGGCAATGTAGGCATGTTTTGTTGAGTAGGGAAGGAAAACAAAGTAACAACCTAGACTCCTTTAAATGTTGGTGCTTTGTGGTGGAACAAGTCTGTAATTCTAGTCCTGGGACAGGGATGATGGAGGATCAAAGGTTCGAGGTCATCCTTGGCTACATATCAAATTTGATGCCAATCTGGGCTACATGAGTCACTGTCTCCAAATATAAAAATAAAAAAGGCAGGGTATTGTGTAGTGTGATCTGTGATCTGAAGAACTCTTATGATCCAGGAGAGTCTTGAAGTTCATGACTTACAAGTGCCATGTAGGGTGCTGATAGAGATCTCGGAACAGGACTTCAGTGAACATTAAGGAAATTGGATCAAAATCCCCAGACCGTAGTGATCCTGCCCATTCTGTCCCTAATTGTATCAAACGTGCAAATGCTTTATGTCACATTGTCACAAGTTAGACTCACCTAAGTATCATGCCTCAGGGTGTCCTGATTGCCATGAATCATACAGGAAGACTTACTCTGATTGTGAGTGGCACTTTCTGGTGGCAATTCAGATGAAAAGGGCGTAGCAGTTGTAAAATGACTCCTTTGGCCTTTCCCTGACGCTGCTGCCGCCAATTCTTTCCCTAATAGCACAGCCAGCATTTCCAGGCTTCCATTCCAGACCGAGGCCCAGAAACACTTCAGGAACCTTCTACGTCTTCCATGCCAGATTGGGACTGTAGAGGCACCCAGCCCCTTGGATTGAGCAACTCCTGGGCCAACAGCCTCCCCCGTGAGAAACAGCTACTATTTCCAACTGCTGAGGCATGCAGCCTCACCACATAAACTTTGCTTGGCATTACCTGCCCATGATCTCAGCACTCAGGAGGTAGAAGCAGGAGAGTCAGAAGGTCCCGGTCATCTTTATATGTTAGAGGCTAGCTGGCCACGATAAGTGAGGCGCTGTTTAAAAAACACACTGAGCTGGACAGTGATGGCGCACACCTTTAATCTCAGCACTGAGGAGGCAGAGGCAGGCAAATCTTTGTGGGTTCAAGAACAGCCTGGTCTACAAGAGCTAGTTCCAGGACAGGCTCCAAAGCTACAGAGAAACCCTGTCTTGAAAAACCAAAAATAGAGCTGGAGAGGTGGCTCAGTGGTTAAGAGCACTGCCTGCTCTTCCAAAGGTCCTGAGTTCAATTCCCAGCAACCACATGGTGGCTCACAACCATCTGTAATGAGATCTGGTGCCCTTTTCTGGCCTGCAGACACAATACTGTATACATAATAAATCTTTAAAAAAAAAATTAAAAAAAAAGAAAAACCAAAAATAAATAAAAAAACAAACAAACAAAAAATGGCTTAATCCCAGCACACAGAAAGCAGAGGCAGGCAGATCTTTGTGAGTTCAAGGACAGCCTGGTCCACAGAGTGAGATCCAGGACAGCCAAGGCTACACAGAGAAAGCCTGTCTAGAAAAACAAACAAAAACCACCCAAAACCAAACAGAACCGGACTGTTGATGCTTCTTTTACCATTTCTTAGTCTGTAGTTCACTAGTAGGTGCCTCTCCTTCCTCAAGTAAAGCAGTCTGTCAAATCCAAGGCCCTGAATCTGTTCACGTTTTAGAAACACGCCATTACCACCCATCCCACGAAATTTCTCTCTTTGCAGATGAGAACTGCTTTAACTGCCAATCAACTCCAATTCTAAAAGTACCCATCCAGATTCAGCAGCAGGGCCACCAGGGATTTCAAACAGCACACTGGTGCCCATCTTGCAGTATTTCCACATTCTTCTTTGGTTTTGAGTCAAAACCTATGGGGAACGTGAAGAGGACCAAAGCCTGACCATGGAGTCTGACTGAAGCCTCTGGCCAGTAGAGAATCGAAAGTTCCAGCACAACGAACATTTGCTGCGCAGGTTGCCAACCCAGCAACAAACTTTCTTTTATAAAAGAACGTGTTCAGGGCTAGCAAGACGGCTAGTGAGTAAAGGAGCCTGCTGAATGAGCCTGCTGATCTGAGTTCCATCCCCAGAATCCACCCGAGAACACTGACTCCCAAGAGTGATCCTTTTCCCTCCACATGCAAGCTAGAGTGTTCACTAAGTGCATGCCAGGCAGGGTGTCACACCCCTTTAACCTCAGCCCTCCAGGAACACTGTGAGTTCAAGGCCCATCAGCTCTAGATAGCAAGTTGTAGGCAGCTAGGGCTATGTGGTTAAACCCTGTCTCTTGGGGGGGAAAAGACTATTAGCGCTCTTTAAGAACTGAAAGTGTAGCTTAGCTGGTAGAGTACTTGTCTGTTGTGTGACGTTATCACATTCTGACAATAAAGTTTGCTTTGAATCAGAGGGCAAAGTTAGCTATAATCATAGAGGTTTTGGAGGACTGTGGAGAGATAGAGAGACAGGAAGTAGTAGGGTGTGCCTTAGAGAGGGTTTAGGTCCTTATAGATGGAGGAACTACAGAAATAGGAGGTCACTGGTTGTTTCTCCTTCACTTCTCTGATGATTCAAGTTCTTACCCCAATATCTGACTCCTGATTTTTGTTTGTTTGTTTTTCCTTTTTTAAAAAAAAAAATTATTTATTTATTATGTACATAGTGTTCAGCCTCCTTGTATGCCTGCAGGCCAGAAGAGGGCACCAGATCTCATTACAGATGGTTGTGAGCCACCATGTGGTTGCTGGGAATTGAACTCAGGACCTCCTGAAGATCAGCCAGTGCTCTTAACCTCTGAGCCATCTCTGCAGCCCTGTTTGTTTGCTTTTCGAGAGCGGGTTTCTCTATAGCTTTGAAGCCTGTCCTGGAACTAGCTCTTGTATACCAGGCTGGTATACTCACAGAGATCCGCCTGCTTCTGCCTCCCAAGTGCTGGGATTAAAGGCTTGGGCCACCACCGCTTGGCCTGACTCCAGAATTTTTATTGATAAAGAATACTTAGATAAATCTATCACTTATTTTAAATGCATGAAAGCCTTGGGCTTGATCAGCTGCACAATATAAAATCTGGTGTGGTGGTGCTTGCCTGTTATCCCAGCATTTGGGGTGTTGTGATCCAGCTGCCCTTACTACCCTGACTGATAGCAGAACTTCCTTGTGGTCTGTAATTGACAAGGATGTTTGTGTTCTTTCTGGCCAGTGGGTCTCCACAGAAGAAGTAGAGGTATAAAAGGTTGTTGGGCAAAATAAAGGTTGCGGTTCCGTCTTCATGTGTGCGTACAGACCAGAAGAGGGCACCAGATCTCATTATAGATAGTTGTGAGCCACCATGTGGTCCCTGGGAATTGAATCAGGACTTCTGGAAGAATAATAATAAGTGCTCTTAAGCTCTGAGCCATCTTTCCAGCCTGATCTACTTCATGAATTCCAGGACTACACAGAGAAATCCTGTTTAGAAACCCCTCCCTACTCCCCAATAAATAAAATAACTAAAACAAAATGAAAGCAGCTAAAGGGATGTCTTATTGCCTGCTCATATCTTCTGTTCTTCATAGTACCTACATCAGGCCACTCCCAACCACCTGTAACTCCAGCTTCAGGGGTCAGTCCTCACTGGGCACCCCACACATGCACACAGACACACACATGAGTTTTTTCTATCTTTCTTTTCTTCTTTTTTTTTTTTTTTTTTTTTTTTTTTGGTTTTTCGAGACAGGGTTTCTCTGTGGCTTTGGAGCCTGTCCTGGAACTAGCTCTGTAGACCAGGCTGGTCTCGAACTCACAGAGATCCGCCTGCCTCTGCCTCCCGAGTGCTGGGATTAAAGGCGTGCGCCACCATCGCCCGGCTTTTCCTTTCTTTTTGAGACAAGATCTCACTTTTTAACTCTGGCTGTCCTGGAGACAAGTAGACCAGGCTGGACTTGAATGCTGAGATCCACCTGCCTCTGCCTCCTTAGTCTGGGATTAAGAGTTTGCCCACTATGCTGGAGAGATGGCTCAGTGGTTAAGAGCATTGCCTGCTCTTCCAAAGGTCCTGAGTTCAGTTCCCATGCAACCACATGGTGGCTCACAACCATCTGTAATAAGGTCTGGTGCCCTCTTCTGGCTTGCAGACATATATACACAGACAGAATATTGTATACATAATAAATAAACAAATTAAAAAAAGAGTTTGCCCACTAAGTCCCACTTTTTTTTAATTAGAATTTTTTTAGTATGTAAATATAATTAACACAACAACAACAAAATCCCTCTCTTTACAGTGAAAACTCCTATCTGCATCCCTGTGATCTAGGCTTTTACTTTACCAATTCTAATCTTATTAGGTGCCCCTCAAGAGGCACCCCATGTCTACATTTAAAGAAATTTCTTTCTCTAAAATTTTTTTTATTTAGTTTGTGTGTCTGTATATTGGTCTCTGAATGTGCTGGCACACTTGGGGAGTGTCAGGAGCCATTTCCCCCCTAAAAATCATTACAGGAACCATCACCCTAGGGAGTCTGCAGAGAACCTCACATCCTTAATTATGTTCTATTGACAAAATCTGCCCCTCACCCAATTAACTTATCTGCTAGCAGAACCCGCCTCACATTCCAGCTATCCAGGGAACCAGGTGTGGCAACTTGTGACCTCCTAGCCTACGTGACCGGAACCACGCCGCTGCGAGATCCAGTTACCCTACCCCCCATTCCTTACCATATATAAACTGTAACCCGTCCCTAATAAACGGAGGCTTTGACAAATCTGCTTGGCCTCCTTCTTCTGTCTTAGCTCATTCCCTTCCAGGTAGCGCCCCTCCGTGACCCTGGAATAACTGATTGCAGGGTGGGTTACAAACCCCTAGACTAGTGACCCACCCAATGCAATCCACAGGGGAGGTCAGAGAACAACTGCCAGGAGTCAGTTCTTTCCTCCTACTATGTGGGTCTCAGGGATGGAACTTCAGTAGCCAAATTTGGTGGCAGGTACCTTTATCTTACTGGCTTGCTGGTAGTGTATGTGTGTGTGTGTGTGTGTGTGTGTGTGTGTAGTGGGCCTATATATGTATGTTGGCATGGGTATGTGCATCTGTAGACATCTGTGTGTATATGTGTGTGTGTGATGATGGGCTTGGTTTTTGTTTGTTTGTTTGTTTGTTTGTTTTTCGAGACAGGGTTTCTCTGTGGTTTTGGAGCCTGTCCTAGAACTAGCTCTTGTAGACCAGGCTGGTCTCGAACTCACAGAGATCCGCCTGCCTCTGCCTCCCAAGTGCTGGGATTAAAGGCGTGTGCCACCACCGCCCGGCTTGATGATGGGCTTATATATGTATGTTTGCATGGGTGTGGGCATCTGTAGGCATCTGTGTATGTGTGTGTGTATATATGATGATGGGCTTGTATATGTATGTTTGGGTGGGTATGTGCAGGGATATGTGCATGTATGTGTGTCTGTGTGTGTGTATGTATGGTAGTAAGCTTGTATATGTGTGTTTGCACGAGTGTGGGCATTTGTATATGGATGCATGTGGAGGTCAAGTTGCTTTGGTCAGTGTTTTATCACAGCAGCAATAAAGCAAGTGCGGACATCCTGCCTCTATCTCCCAAGTGCTGGGATTACAGGCCTATGCCACCAAACCTGATTTCTTTTTTTTTTTTTAATATTTATTTATTATGTATACAATATCCTGTCTGTATGCCTGAAGGCCAGAAGAGGGCGCCAGACCTCTTTACAGGTGGTTGTGAGCCACCATGTGGTTGCTGGGAATTGAACTCAGGACCTTCGGAAGAGCAGGCAACGCTCTTAACCACTGAGCCATCTCTCCAGCCCCCCAAACCTGATTTCTATCTATATCCTATGCCTATCACATATCTTGTTTTCTTGCTTCCATTTATCATGTCTATCTCTCCTATTGGTTATGTGTTTCTGGAGAACCTTGCCACAGTTGGAGTGGGGTGACCTTGGATGTTAGGAGCGTGGCGTATTTTCTCTAACTGCTGCACACTGTGTCCTGGTGTCACCTTTTGGCATCAGCACGGTGGCTGAGTCCTCCCAATTTAACAGGACAAGATGGTGGAGATTTAGAATGGGCATATATTCTCTTTGTTCCCAAAACCAAAGGGGCAGCAGGGGAGGGGATGACCAAGATGCTGGCTTCCTGACAGCCCCTGTGGTCTGAAGGTGAGCACACAGCTCACAGGAAGTGTCTCAACCTCTGTCCTCAGCCTCCTGAAGAGGTGCTAACTGATCATGGGAAAGAAGAAGCCCTGGGCAGCAAACAACAGTTTTTAGCCGGGCAGTGGTGGCGCACACCTTTGATCCCAGCACTCGGGAGGCAGAGTTAGGCGGATCTCTGGGAGTTCGAGACCAGCCTGGTCTACAAGAGCTAGTTCCAGGACAGGCTCCAAAGCTACAGAGAAACCCTGTCTCGGGGAAAAAAAAATGCACACCTATCCCAAATTGACCTTGAACTCAGTATTTATTTATTTATCTATTGGTTTGGTTTTTAAAGACAGAATTTCTCACGCACGCCTTTAATCCCAGCACGCGGGAGGCAGAGGCAGGCGGATCTCTGTGAATTCGAGACCAGCCTGGTCTACAGAGTTAGTTCCAGGACAGGCTCCAAAGCCACAGAGAAACCCTGTCTCGAAAAACCAAAAAAAAAAAAGACAGAATTTCTCTGTGTAACAGAGCCCTGAGTGTCCTGGAGTTTTGTAGACAAGTCTGACCACAAAGGTGTGCCCTGAGAACTCACTATTTAGCTAGGCATGGTCTTGAACTTCTGACCATCCTTCCTCTAACTCAGGGGTTTTGCACTTATAGAAGAATACATCACCACAGCCTTTCCATGCAGTGGCTTCACTGATACTAGGCAAGCATACTACCAAATGAGCCATATCCCCAGCCCCTGTGGAAAGTTTTTTTTTTTTTTTCTGGTTTTTTGAGATAGGGTTTCTCTGGGTAACAGCCCTGGCTGTCCCGGAACTTGATTTGTAAACCAGATCTGCCTGCCTCTGCCTCCCAAGTCCTGGGATAAAAACACATGCACCACCATGCCTGACTCTAAAAGGCTCTTGATACATATCCCTGGAAGAGGTCACAGCAGTCTTCACACGCCTTTCCTGAGTGAGGATGACGAGAGGAAAGACAGAACAGTGGTTGTTTTGACAAAGAAGCTGGGAAACCAGAGTAGAAATTTCCTCAACGTGTGTCATGCTTACAGTCAAGGGCTCCTGGGATTACCTCATACCAACTTCCCCTTCTTCAAGTAAACACTGTTGTTGAGAGGGGCAGGCACTGGAGGAGCAAGCGTGATTTCTTTTCCTGTACCACCTTGCTCCCTTGCCTGTCAGTGTGGTGGTGGCAGCATGCTAGAGTGCCCACTGCCTCTTCAGAGAAGCATTCGAGTGTCTGATCCCACCGCTGCATTCCCATGTTGCCAGCTACAGCTAGGGATGTTCTCTGTCGACTGTCCACTTACCTGGAAGAACTCGAGGCTGGGGAACTGAAGAAATTCAAATTATACCTGGGGAATGCAGAGGAACTGGGCCAGGACAAGATCCCCTGGGGACGAATGGAGATGGCTGGTCCTTTGGAAATGGCCCAGCTGATGGTGGCCCATATGGGGACAAGGGAGGCTTGGCTGCTGGCTCTCAGCACCTTTGAGAGGATCCACAGGAAGGACCTGTGGGAGCGAGGACAGAGAGAAGACGTGGTGTGGGGTAAGGAGAGGGAGAAAAGGCCCTGCCTGGAATGCACCCGTTCTCTTCGCTTTACAATGTCTGTTGAGCTGGATTCAGATGTCAGCCCAGTGGTCTATGTGCTGTGTGTGTGTTCACGCATGTGTGTGCGTCTGAGACAATTTGTGAAGATCCATTGTCTCCTTCTACCATGAGGGTCCCAGGGATCAGCCCCAGGTCCTCAGACTTGCCGTGTCTCTGACTGTAATGATACTTTCATGTGTGTACATAATGTATGTTAATCACACTCATCCACCCCTACAACCCTTTCTTGTCCTGTCTCCCTGTCACTCCTCTTCACCCTTCCTCTCCCAAATAATCCGCTTTTTACTTTGTTGTCTTTTAAAAAATATTTATGGCCAGGCAATAGCAGAGAATGCCTTTAATCTTAGCACTAGGGAGGCAGAGGCAGGTAGATCCTTGAATTAGGGCCAGCCTGGTCTATAAAGTGAGTGAGTTGTTCCAGAACAGTCAGAACTACACAGAGAAACACTGTGTTTGTTTTCTAGCTTTTCCAAGACATGGTTTCTCTGTGTAACAGCCCTAGATGTCCTGGATCTCGCTCTATAGGCCAGACTGGCTTCGAACTCACAAAGATCAGCTTGCCTCTGTCTTCCTGAGACTAAAGGCATGCACCACCACTGCTCGGCAGAAGCCCTGTCTTTAAAAAAAGTATTGTGAGCCAGGTGGTGGTGGCATACATTTTTAATCCAGCGCTCAGGGAGGAAGAGAAAGGTGGATCTCTGTGAGTTTGAGGCCAGCCTGGTCTCCAAAACAAGTTCCACGACAGCTAGAGATAAACAGAAAAACCCTAACTCAAAAAATTATTATTATTATTGCTTATAAATAGTGTACATACGGCACATGTGAATGAGTGCAGGCACTTGAGTGTCAGCCTGTGTGAGGAGTCAGAGGACAGCTCTAGTTTCAGGGGATCCAACACCTTCTGGACTCCAAGGATACCTGCATGTATGGAATGCACATAAACGCATGCTGCTTCATACACATACACTTAAATAAGAATAATTTTTTAAAGCAAAATCCATTACTATAGAGATCTATCATCTATCAATCAATCTACCTATCTATTCATCCATCCATCTATCTATCTATCTGGACTTCTGAGATACAGTCTTAATGTAGCCTAGGACGGCTCAAACCTGTATTGATCCCTTTGCCTCAGCTTCCTGAGTGCTGGCATTACAGGTATGAGTCACCACGATAGGCTATTTTCTTTCTTTCTTTCTTTTTTCTTTCTTCCTTTCTTTTCTTTCTGCTTTGTTTTCTTTTTTTATTTTTTCTTCAAGACCGGGTTTCTCTGTGTAGCTTTGGATTCTGTCCTGGAGTCCTGGAACTCACTCTGTAGACAAGGCTGATCTTGAACTCACAGAGATCCATGTGCCTTTGCCTCCCGAGTGCTGGGATTAAATGCACGCGCCACCACTGCCCAGCTGTTCATTCCTTTGTAAAGAGTCTGTTCATTAGAGCAGTGGTTCTCAACCTTCCTAGCGCTGTGACCCTTCAATATAGTTAGTTCCTCATGCTGTGGTGACCCCAACCATAAAATTATTATTATTTTTTATTTATTTATTTATTTATTTATTTATTTATTTATTTATTATGTATACAATATTCTGTCTGTGTGTATGTCTGCAGGCCAGAAGAGGGCACCAGACACCATTACAGATGGTTGTGAGCCACCATGGGGTTGCTGGGAATTGAACTCAGGACCTTTGGAAGAGCAGGCAATGCTCTTAACCACTGAGCCATCTCTCCAGTCCTTTTTTTTTTTTTTTTTGGATTTTCGAGACAGGGTTTCTCCGTAGCTTTTGGTTCCTGTCCTGGAACTAGCTCTTGTAGACCAGGCTGGCCTCGAACTCACATCACAGAGATCCGCCTGCCTCTGCCTCCCAAGTGCTGGGATTAAAGGCGTGCGCCACCACCGCCTGGCTCATAAAATTATTTTTATTGCTGCTGCATAACTGCAATTTTTCTACCATTATGAATTGTAACATAAATATCTGTGTTTTCTGATGGTCTTGGGTGAGCTCTGTGAAAGTATCAAGACCCACATGTTGAGAACTTCTGGATTAGACCTTTTTTTTTTTTTTTGACCAGGGTCTCAATCCAGACAAACTTAGTTCATTCTCTGGAATCTACATTAAGATGGACATCTTTGAGGGGGTGGAGACATGGCTCGGAGGTTAAGAACACTGACTGCTCTTCCAGATGTTTTGGGTTCAATTTCAGATGTTTTGGGTTTTGGGAACATGGTGGTTCACAACCATCTATGAGATCTGGTGCTCTCTTCCGGCTTGCAGGCATATATGCAGAAAGAACACTGTATACATAATAAACAAATAAATAAATCTTTAAAACAAGAAAAAAATGGACATCTTCACCAAGATGTTCTCTGACCTCCACATGAGTTCTCTCTCTCTCTCACACATGCATGCACACACACACACACACACACACATCATATATGTACCCAATAATAACAACAATAATAAAATGAGTTTTTCTTCTTTCTTCTTTCTTTCTTTCTTTCTTTGGTGGGGGGATTTTTTTTTTTTTTTTTTTTTTTTTGGTTTTTCGAGACAGGGTTCCTCTGTTGGCTTTGGAGCCTGTCCTGGAACTAGCTCTGTAGACCAGGCTGGTCTCGAACTCACAGAGATCCGCCTGCCTCTGCCTCCCGAGTGCTGGGATTAAAGGCGTGCGCCACCATCGCCCGGCATGTGGGGGGGATGTTTTCAAGACAGAGTTTCTCCATGTAACAGCCCTAGTTGTCCTGGAACTAGCTCTTACAGACCAGGCCGCGAACTCACAGAGATCTGCCTGCCTCTGCTTCCTGAGTGCTGAGATTAAAGTGTGTGTGCCACCACCAATTGCCTAGTAAAACAAGAGTTTCTGAAGCTGGGTGAGCTGCCACACCTTTATAATCCCAGGTCTTTGAGACACTGAGAGGTAGGGAGTACAGAAGCTGAAGGTCAGTCTGGACAACACAGCAAAACCTGTCTCAGAAACCGAATACAAGGACTGGTAAGATGGCTCAGTGGATAAAAGCTCCTGCCACCGAACCTGATGGTTTTCATCCTCAAAATCCACATGGTAAAAGGAGACAAGTGACTCTTAAGGTTGTCCTCTTACCTTCTCAGACTCCCCAAGGTACGCATCCCTCATCACCACAAAAATTTAAAGATCAAATGTAATAAAACTAATTGTGTGTGTGTGTGTGTGTATCAAGCTGGGTGTGCTTTGTGTTGGTGTCTTCCTTTAATCCCAGCACATGAGTGAGGCAGATGGATCTCTATGAGTTCGAGGCCAGCAAGTTCCAGCTCAGCCAAGGTTACATAAGACCCTGTCTCAAAAAAGAAAGAAAGAAAAACAATTAAATTATGTTTATATATGAAGAGAAATATCTTATTTATATAAAAGATTTGCTTATTTACGTTTTTGTTTTATTTATTTATTTATTTATTTGGGGGGGCTTTGAGATAGGGTCTTGTGCTCCAGGTTAGCCTTGAAATCCCTACTTAACCAAGGATGACTTGAAATCCTGGACCTTCTGTCTCTACCTCCTAAGTGCTAGAATTCTCTCTATGTATGTATATATGTGTATCACATAGATGTATATTAAAGAAAATTATTTCCTAGCTGCCCCCCAGAATACCTTCCTTAGACACAATTCCATTTCTTCACCTTGCTTGATTTTGAACCACTCATCACTCAGTGTGGGAAACAATACTGTTTATCTTCCATATATTGCTCTCCCTATACCACTGTGAGTGCTGGACATCCTGGGTTGGCTGGGCAGGAGCTACAAAGGCATTTGATACCCAACAATAATATCAATAATAACAAATAATATTAGGACTGGGGGGGGGTAGCTCAGGGGGAAAGAGCTTGACCATCATGCTCAAGCCCTTGGATTTGATACTGTGTGTTCTCTGGCAGAAAGAGCAGGGGCAGAACCCACCCACTGGACTCTTCCTGGGGCTGAGCGGGATGGTGAGTGTCAAACGGCCCAGCCCTCCCCGTTGCCCATGAGGGAGAAACTCACCCTCAAGTTGGGAGTCTGTCAAAGCAGGATCTTGTTTAATGGTATCAGGCAGGAATTTATATAGGGTTGTGATGGGGGTAGAGAAGCTTGGGATGGGTTGAGGCAGAGTAAGGAACAAGGGCCTAATAATACTATACCATGCTAGCGGTGGCTGGGCAGAGGTGGGTCTAGGTCGGGATATGCTGAGTCACTCACATGTGGACATCATGGCCAAATACAGGTCTCCAATCTCCGGCTAGGCTCAGGAAGTTACACTGGGCCTCACACCCAGGCCTCACGAGGCCCAACAGCTGCGCAGTAATAAAAGGAAAGAATAAAATATTATACTGAGTGCTAACTGACTCCCACAATGTCTCTTCCAGCCACTCCGAATAATGGCCCATGCTCCTATAAGAGCCAATCAACTTGTCTTCCCGATGCCTCGCCCAGTGCTCCAAGGAAAGGTGAGCTATGAGCCCCGTATCAATTAGGATGTACTAGTTGCACATAGGCACATAAGTTGAAGGCAGATGAGACAGAAACAATATATAATATAAAATAATATAATATAATATATATACATATAAATATATATGTGTATAAGAAAATGTGTGTGTGTGTGTCTATGGGGTCTCTACATATCCCTGGCTATTCTGGAACTCACTCTGTAGGCCAGGCTCACAGAACTCCAACTGCCTCTGCCTCCTGAGTGCTGGAACTAAAGGTGTCTGCATTCACATCCAGCCAGAAACCGAATTTAATGTTGGCACATGGCAAGGAGTCTTGGATGGATAGTTGTTGGTTTTGTGTGGTAGATAAATACCATCAAAGACTTCACTTCTTTTAAAATCGTTTACACTTTTAAAATATATATTTGTTTTTATTTTATATGAGTGTTTGCCTGTATTTTCATGCCCTATGAACCAGAAGGCCTTGAAGATCTCCTGGAACTGGAGTTATAGGTGGCAGTGAGCTACCACATAGGTGCTGGGAACCAAACCTGGGTCCTCTGCAAGAGCATCAAATGTTCTTAACCACTGAGTCATTTCTCCAATCCCTTTAAAAAAAACTTACTTTGTGTGCATGGGGGTGGGGAGTATGCCATGGTGCTTGTGTGAAGGTCAGAGGACAATTTGAAGGAATTGTTTTCTTGCTTCACAGGAATCCTGGGGATTCAGCTCAGGTTGGTAAGCTTGGTGGCAAGCACCTTCACTGGCTGACGCATCTCGTCCTAACTTTGTTGATTGAATCAATCTCTATATGTGAGCCATTTGTCATATAATCTTTTGGTTTATTGTCTGGTCTGGAATTTACCATGTAGCTGAGGGTGGACTTGAACTCCTGACCCTCATACCTCTAATTTCCAAGTGTTGGGGTGACAGGTTCTTAGCTTAAGTCCTAAGACTTGCCATTCTGTGGGCGTGAGAAAGCTACCAAACTACCTCTCACAAATGATTCATAGTCTAAGAGGGACAGAGAGCTGGATGTGTTGGTTCAAGCCTATAATCTCATTTTTTTTCCTTCGAGATAGGGTTTCTCTGTGTAGCCCTGGCTGCCCTGGAAGTATCTCTGTAGACCAGACTGGTTCGAACCCAGAGATCTGCCACCTCCCGAGTGCTGGCATTAAGGGCGTGCACCACCACTGCCTGGCCCGTGTAATCTCATTTTCTCAGAAGGCTAAACAGGTGGATTGAGCCTGGCAGTGGGGGCACCCTCCTTTAATCCCAGCACTCAGGAGACAAAGGCAGGTAGATCTCAGGAGGCTATCCTGATCTACAGAGCCAGTTTCAGAACAGCCAAGGCTACACAAAGAAACCCTGTGCATGTGGCCGGGGGAGGGGGAGGACTGAGAGTTTGCGCTGCATATCCAGAAGAGCACTACATACCTGCAAACTGCTAGACCACCTCTCCAACATCACCTCCACTCCACGACTCCATGAATGCATCCCTGAAGGCCCCCCCCCCAAATGCTAGAGAGTTCCACTGAAGAATCTCTTCTCCAGCAATTGTTCACTACTTGTATAACCGTAAGGAGAGGCCTCATGAGCCTTATAAATTTCAGGAACTTCTTGATCCTAGTGGCGTTAGCTCCTGGAGTCTTGTGAGCCTCTCTCCAGGAAGACAGTATTTGAGTCAGAAAAATCAGTCGTTGCATACATAAACAGATGCGGGGCATATGTATTTGTGCAGCTGCACCTGAACGCCTCAGTCTCCCAGAAGAAGGGTTGTCAGACTGCTCCTAGATAACTTTTCTGGGGAACTGGCGGGACAAGAAGGCATTAGACCATGCTTGGCAGTCCGTGAGCAGGAATATCAACAAAAATTAGATCCAGCCTGAGCTACAGGGCAAGGTTGTGGCAGAGAGAGAGAGAGAGAGAGAGAGAGAGAGAGAGAGAGAGAGAGAGAGAGAGGAAATAAGGAAGGAAGGAAGGAAGGAAGGAAGGAAGGAAGGAAGGAAGGAAAGAAGGAAGGAAGGAAGGAAGGAAGGAAGGAAAGCAGAGTGGGCCATGTGGTGGTGGCTCATGCCTTTAATCCCAGCACTTGGGAGGCAGAGGCAGGAAGCTTGAGTTTGAGGCACAGCCTGATCTGTGAGCTCCAGGACTGTTACACAGAGAAACCCTGTTTCGAAAAAACAAAAACAAAAAAAAGTAAAGAAAAAGCAGAATGGTTTACAGCAAGACGTGTAGGGGGCCAGACAGTGGTGGCACACGCCTTTTAATCCCAGCACTCAGGGAGGCAGAGGCAGGCAAATCTCAGTGAGTTCGAGGCCATTATGGTCTACAGAGTGAGTTCCAGGACAGCCAGAAATACACAGAAAAACCCAGTCTCGAAAAAACAAAACAAACAAAGAAAAAAGGTGGAAGGGACCGGGCATGTAACTTAATTGTTTGAATGCTTTCCTTACCATCCTTGAAGTCCTGGGTTCCATCCCCATCACTGTATAAATTGGACATGGTGGTACATACTTGTAATCCCAGCACATGTGAGGTAAAGACAGGAGGACCAAAAGCCATCTTTGAATATGTGAGACCCTGCCTCAAGAAAAAAAAAAAAAGAAAAAGTGATGGCTTGGCAGTTAAGAACATTTACTGCTCTATCAAGGTTTGGATCTCAGCACCCACATCAAGCAGCTCCCAACAGCCTTTAACTCAGTGCCAGGGGATTCAACACCCTTTTCTGGCCCTTGTGGGCACTGGAATTGATATTTATATACCCATACCTATACACATAATTCAAAACTAAAAATAGGGGGTGAAGAGATGGATTCAGCAGTTAAGAGCACTTGTTATATTCCAGAGGACCTGAGTTCGATTCTCAGCAGCCACATGGCAAGTCTATAACACCAGTCCCAGGAGATCCAATGCCTTCTGCTTCCTCTGGCCTCTGCAGTCACAGGCATATGTGAGGTGCACAGACATACATGCAAAAATAAAATAAAATTCACCCATACACATTTTAAAAATTAAACTAAATTAAAAATAAATTAAAATTTTTTTTTTTTAAAAAGTTGCTAAAGGGGGGCTGGAGAAATGGCTCAGTGGTTAAGAGCACTGCCTGCTCTTCCAAAGGTCCTGAGTTCAATTCCCAGCAACCACATGGTGGCTCACAACCATCTGTAATGGGGTCTGGTGCCCTCTTCTGGCCAGCAGCATACATGCAGACAGAATATTGTATACATAATAAATAAATAAATAAATAAATATAAAAAAAAAAAAAGTTGCTAAAGGATATGTTACAGACCTTCCCTTTCTCTCTACTAGATACCCAAGCAACCTACAAAGACTATGTCCGCAGGAAATTTCGGCTAATGGAAGACCGCAATGCGCGACTAGGCGAATGTGTCAACCTGAGCCACCGCTATACTCGGCCTCTCTTAGTAAAGGAACATTCAAATCCTGTCTGGGCACAGCAGAAACTTCTAGATACAGGGTGTGGATACAACAGATCCAAGGGCCACCAGGCTAGCCCTATCCAAATAGAGACCCTCTTTGAGCCAGATGAAGAGCGCCCTGAGCCACCAGGCACAGTGGTGTTACAAGGGGCAGCAGGGATGGGGAAGTCCATGCTGGCCCACAAAGTGATGCTGGACTGGGCCGATGGGAGGCTCTTCCAAGGTCGGTTCGATTATGTCTTCTATATCAGCTGCAGGGAGCTGAACAGAAGCCATGTCCAGTGCAGCGCATGCGATCTCCTCTCCAGGTGCTGGCCGGAGCCTGGTGCACCCCTCCAGGACCTCGTCAGGGCACCTGGTCGCCTCCTGTTCATTATTGACGGCTTTGATAAGCTTCATCCTTCATTTCATGATGCTCAGGGTCCCTGGTGCCTCTGTTGGGAGGAGAAACGACCCACTGAACTCCTCCTCGGCAGCCTGATTCGGAAGTCGCTTCTGCCCCAACTCTCTTTGCTCATCACCACGCGACCCTGCGCCCTGGAGAGGTTGCATGGCTTGCTGGAACACCCAAGGCATGTGGAGATCCTGGGCTTCTCTGAGGCAGAGAGGAAGGAATACTTCTACAGGTATTTCCATAACACCGGGCAAGCGAACCAAGTGTTCAGCTTTATGACGGGCAATGAGCCCCTCTTCACCATGTGTTTCGTTCCCATGGTGTCCTGGGTGGTCTGCACCTGCCTCAAGCAGCAGCTAGAGAGTGGGGAGCTTTTAAGACAAACATCTCGGACCACCACGGCAGTTTACATGTTCTACCTTCTAAGTCTGATGCAGCCCAAGCCAGGGACCCCAACATTCAAAGTCCCAGCCAGCCAGAGAGGCCTGGTCTCTTTGGCTGCAGAGGGCCTCTGGAATCAGAAGATTCTGTTTGAGGAGCAGGACCTTGGTAAACACGGCCTAGATGAAGCAGATGTCTCCACCTTCCTCAACGTGAACATCTTCCAGAAGGATATCAAGTGTGAAAAATTCTACAGCTTCATCCACCTGAGTTTCCAGGAGTTCTTCACAGCCATGTACTGTGCCCTGCATGGCAGAGAGACAGTGAGGAGAGCGCTGGCAGAGTATGGCTTCTCAGAAAGGAGCTTCTTGGCCCTCACCGTCCGCTTCCTGTTCGGCCTCCTCAATGAGGAGATGAGACGGTACCTGGAGAAGAATCTAGGCTGGACCATCTCCCCTCAGGTCAAGGAGGAAGTGTTGGCCTGGATCCGAGACAAAGCTCGCAGCGAAGGCTCCACCCTGCAGCGTGGCTCCCTAGAGCTCCTCAGCTGCTTGTATGAGATCCAGGAGGAAGACTTCATCCAGCAGGCCCTGAGCCACTTTCAAGTGGTCGTAGTCAGCAACATCGCAACCACGATGGAGCACATGGTATGCTCCTTTTGCGTGAGGTACTGCAGGAACGCAGTGGTTCTTCATTTGTATGGGAGCGCCTGCAGTGCTGGCGCAGATGGCCCGCCTCCGGAACCGGAACCCTCAGGAGCCCGGGCTCCATCAGAACCCTTGTAAGTGCCCCTGCAGAACAGTGTTCTGATTTTGTGCCTCCTTAACCAGAGATCTGGGGAGGGGAAGGAGCTTGGGTTTTTTTTTTTTTAATTTTTTTTTTTTTTAAGATTTTGTTAGGTGTGGTGCCTTTAATTCCAGCCCTTGGGATGCAGACCTCTGGGTTCGAGGCCAACCTGGTCTTCAAAGTGAGTTCCAGGACAGCCAGGGCTGTTATACAGAGAAACCCTGTCACAAACAAACAAACAAACAAACCCAAGACAACAACAATAACATAAAACAATCCTTTATGGGGCTGGAGAGATGGCTGAGTTAGTTAAGAACAGGAACTGCTCTTCCAGAGGACTCAGGTTCTATTCCCAGCACCCACACAGCAGCTCACAACCGTGTGTAACTCCAGAACTCTCACACAGACATACGTGAAGATGAAACACCAATACACAAAAAATAAAAATAAATAAGATTTTATTTTTAATTTTTTTTTTTTGAGACACATTTTTTTTTTCTGTGTAGTCTTGTTGGTTGTCCAGGAACTCACTCTGTAGACCAGGTATCCACCTGGTACTGCCTCCTGGGTACTGGGATTAAAGGCATGTGTCACCACTGCCCCATTTCTATTTGTGGTGTGTGTGTGTGTGTGTGTGTGTGTGTGTGTGTGTGTAGGGGAGGGGGGAGATGTATGTAGGAACCCAAGGAAGCCAGAAGAGGGCACCAGCTCCCCTAGAGTTGGAGTCATTCTAAGCCCTTAGGAGCCCCTGCACGTGGGTGCACTCTGTTCTGTGGGGGAGCAGTAAGCCCTCTTAACCACTGAACCACCTCTCCAGCACTTATTTTATTTTTAATTATGTGTGTGTGTGAGTGTGGGCATGTGCACATGAGGCCAGAAGAGGGCGCTGGCTCTCCTAGAACTGGAGCTTGAGAGAGTTACAAGCACTGAAACCTGAACTAAGGTCCTCTCTTAAGCACTGAGCCATCCATCTCTCAGTGGCTTGGAATTTTCAGTTTTTTATTTAAGACCTTTGATTACATTTATTTATTTTGTATGTGTGTATGTAGGTGCAGCGTCATGGCATGTGGGGCTCACGTCTCTCCCTCTACCACTTGGGTCTCAGGGACTGAACTCAGGCCATGAAGCTTAGTGGCAAGTGCCTTTACCCACTGAGCCATCCTGCTAACCCTTACACTTTATTTTATTCAGTTTTAGTATCTGCGTGTATCTCTTTCTTTATATGTGTCTCTGTGTCTCTTTTTTCTTTTTTTGGTTTTTCGAGACAGGGTTTCTCTGTGGTTTTGGAGCCTGTCCTGGAACTAGCTCTTGTAGACCAGGCTGGTCTCGAACTCACAGAGATCTGCCTGCCTCTGCCTCCCAAGTGCTGGGATTAAAGGCGTGCGCCACCACCGCCCGGCTTCTGTGTCTCTTTCTATGAGTGTATCTCTATTGGTGTGTGTCTGTCTCAGTCTCTCTGAGTATGTCTCCGTGTATGTGTGTGTGTGTGTGCGTGCCAGAGTCCAGCTCCAGTGGGGTTCAACTCCCAAAGAGGAGGTGTGGAGCTGGCCAGGGAAACAGACTGGCGCAATCTGAGGGTGAATCAGGATGGCTGCCCCTTTATTGAAAATAGGTTTTAATAAATAAATTAATTAATTAAAAAAGAAAATAGGCTACACCTTATATACTCTAACTGCATTTTAGCTTAACCACAAGCAATATTGAAAGCAGGCAATGATTCTGGCGTGAAAGCAATCATCAATGTCATTACAATATTTTTCTTTTTTTTCTTTTTTTTTTTAAATATTTATTATGTATACAATATTCTGTCTGTGTATATGTCTGCAAGCCAGAAGAGGGCACCAGACCTCATTACAGATGGTTGTGAGCCACCATGTGGCTGCCGGGAATTGAACTCAGGACCTTTGGAAGAGCAGGCAATGCTCTTAACCACTGAGCCATCTCTCCAGCCCTACAATATTTTTCTTGAAGTAGAAAGCAACAAGTTTAGCGAGAATATAAATGCCTATATTTATAAATGTCCTCTAAGATTCAGTAACCGCACCAAGCACCCTGTTACACTTCTTCCTACATGGTCAGGAGGTGTCAGACATTGAATCCCAAGAACCAAGCCCATGAGAGCAATTTCCATTTTTCAGGGGGCATGATGTAGTTTTTTGTACCATGAGCACCACAAGCATTGAGCTGTTTCCTAATTGCATTCCTTTGTGCCTCCGTCTTATTTTTTTTTAATATTTATTTATTTATTACGTATACAATATCCTATCTGTATGTATGTCTGCAGGCCAGAAGAGGGCACCAGACCTCATTACAGATGGTTGTGAGCCACCATGTGGTTGCTGGGATTTGAACTCAGGACCTTTGGAAGAGCAGGCAAGGCTCTTAACCACTGAGCCATCTCTCCAGCCCCCTGTGCCTCAGTCTTATAATATGGCTTGTTACCCTCTTAAGCTTCCAAAAGGGAAGGTCCCGACATCTTCCTCTTTTTCCATTCCTTTAATATATGTGTCTCTGTGTGCCAGAGGGCATCAAGCCAGACTAACTTCTTTTTTTTAAAGATTTATTTATTTGTTATGCACACAACTTTCTGCCTCCATTTATACCCATACGCCAGAGGAGGGCGCCAGATCTCATCACAGATGATTTGGAGCCACCTGTGGTTGCTGGGAATTGAGCCCAGGTCCTCTGGAAGAGCAGACAGTGCTCTTAACCACTAAGCCATCTCTCCAGCCCCAGTCTAACTTCTTAATGGATTCTGTTCCCCTTGGGGCTGATCACAACTTGCTACTCGTCCAGTAAGCCACTATGCTTATTAACTGAACTTGTGCCCTGAATGGTTTCAGGTTCTTGATATGGCCCCATTGTTTCTCTCCATTGTCTACCCTGGGACCAGGTAAGCCCAGTTAGTAAGTCTTTGATGTCTCTCTTCCTGGTGTAATGGGGGTGGGGAGGGCACAGTAGGGAGTCCTGTGTGGAGAGTAGCCGTATCTTGCTATGTAGTTCTTCCAAAGCAAGGACTTTTTTCCAAAGAATTATTTTATTTAGAGACTGCCATTGTATATGTTCTCATCCTACACCAAAGCTCACACAAAATTCCCAAAGGAAAAGGCATAAGGAACTCCCCTAGCACATAGTGAGAATCAATAAGTAGCAAAAAGGTGGTGGAGAGCTGTGGTTCGCAATTCAAAATGCTGGAACTTTGCCCAGCAGCAATGGTCGCCACGTGGTCGGTGCCGTGTGTGTGTGTGTGTGTGTGTGTGTGTGTGTGTGTGTGTGTGTGTGTATGTGTGTGTGTATCTTTATGCCTCTCTGTGTTCCTCTGCCTCTCTTTCTCTCTCTCTCTCTCTCTCTCTCTCTCTCTCTCTCTCTCTCTCTCTCCCCTCCCCTCAAGACAGGGTTTCTCTGTGTAACCCTGGCAGTCCTGGAATTCACTGTACACCAGGCTGGCCTCTAACTCAAAAGATTTACCCACCTCTGTCGAGTGCTGAATGCTGGGATTAAAGGTCTGTGCCTCTACCACTCAGGTGTCTTCTACTCTGTGTGTGTGTGTGTGTGTGTGTGTGTGTGTGTGTGTGTGTGTGTGTGTGCAGGTGCTCCATCCAGGGCAGGTGTTATGTATGTGTGTTTTATGCCTCTGGGTGGGTTCTGGGAATTCAGAAGGTCAAGTGCCAGGCTTATATAGCAAACTTTTTACATGCTCAGCTGTCTCCCTGGCCCTACTTTCGTTTTTGAGTCCCATGTAGCCCAAGTTTGTCTCCAACTAGGTATGTATTGGAAGATGATTCTGAATCCCTGATTCTCCAGCCTCTCCCTCCCAGGCGCTGGAATGACATGTATTCACCACCATGCCCGCTTGCTTTGACAGGGTCTCACCCTGGCAGTCCTCCTGCCTAGCCTCCCGGTGTTAGGATTACAAGTGTGAGTCACCATGACCACCAGCCAAGGATTTTGTTGCCTCTCACCCAGGCCCTCAGCCCACATCCAGGAATTCTGTGACAATGTTTTGATTGTCTCACTAGGAAGCCGGTGATATTACTGACATCTAGTGGCAAGACGTGGGAGATGCTTTGAATTGGCACATTAGGCAGCGTGGTTCCGGCCAAACAGAAGACAGTCCCTAATAGTACTCAGTGGGGTCCATACAAGGTGGTCCCCCAAACATGTATGGTGGCCCTTATAACAAAAAAAAAAAAAGACCAATAATGCAAGAGCCTAAACCTGCGCCTAAACAATACCCACTGATACTAACTGGAGCTCATGATAGGGAGACTGTTATTACAAACCTTTCAGCAGGGCGTGGTGGCACATGCCTTTCATTCCAGCACTTCAGAGGCAGGCAGACCTAACTCTCTGAGTTTAAGGCCTACCTGGCCTACCTAGTGAGTTCCTGGACAGCCAGAGCTACATAGTGAGGCCCTGTCACAAAACAAAACAACAACATAGAAAGTTAGGAAAGAAGGATGACATAATAGAAAAATAAAAGAACTGTCTCTCTGAAGTCAAGCATGATAACTCACACGGCTGTAATCCCAGAAATTGGGAGGTGAAGGACAGAGGATCTGGAGTTCAAGGTCATCCTTAGGTACACAACAAGTTAAGTACCAGCCTGGGCTACCTGAGACCCCATCTCACCACTATATGCACATATACACACAAACACACACACACACACACAAAGAATAATCTAAGGCTTGGAGTTTGAGATAAGTTGAAAATAGCAGAGAAAAGGAGGTGATCTATAAAAGGCCACGATGCTTCCTGAGCTGGTTAGTGAGTTCCTGTGTCAACCATAATGATTACGCAGACTACTGAACTACCCGTCCTTTACCCAGACAGGAGAGGAACACGCTTCCTGACGTCTACAGTGCACATCTCTCAGCAGCGGTCTGCACCAACCCAAACCTGGTCGAGCTGGCCTTGTACCGCCATGCCTTGGGCAGCTGGGGCGTGCAGCTGCTCTGCCAAGGCCTCAGACATGCCAACTGCAAGCTTCAGAACCTGAGGTGAGTCCCAGCTGCAACATGAGCTTCTCGGGGTCCCCACCACCCTCTCCCATGAGGCTCATCTAAGGACACATAAGGTGGCGTATCTGATTGCCATGGCTTGTGTGACAGTATATTACAATGGGGTAGCCTCTTCTTCCACTTTTAAGAAGGTTCTAGGTTCTAGGAATCAAACTCTTCTTGTTAGGCTTGCATACCGAGCCATCTCCAGTGCACCACTTTTATTTTTCTTCTTCACGACAGGGTTTCTCTGGGTAGTCCTGACTGTCCTAGACCAGGCTGGCTTCGAACTCAGAGATCTGTCTCCCGAGCGCTGGGATTAAAGGCATGCGCCACCACTGGCTTATAGCCTTAAAATACATAGGTTTATTATTATTGTTTTATGTGTATGTCTGCATATGAGGCAGAGGTGTGTTAGAACTAGAGTTCTATTGGAGGACTGGAACGAGAGTTCTATAGTATAGGAGCTAGAGTTCTATAGTATAGGAGCTAGAGTTCTATAGTATAGGAGCTAGAGTTCTATAGTATAGGAGCTAGAGTTCTATAGTATAGGAGCTAGAGTTCTATTGGAGGACTGGAACGAGAGTTACAGGCAGTTGTTAGCTGCTTGACATAGGTTCTAGTAGTTGAATTTGTGTCCTCTGCAAAAGCAATATATGCCTGTAACAACCACTGATCCTTCGCTCCAGCCTGACAACCTTATATTTTGAAGCAAGCTCTTAAACTGAACCTGGAGCTTACCCCTGGAATCCACTTGCCTCTGCCTCCTCTGTGCTAGGCAGGGGTCTACAATGAGCTGCACCCCCAGCCCTTCACTGGGGGAATTCTCAGAAAGGGGTCTACCACTGAGCCACACCCAGATTTTTCCTTGGGTGCTAGGGATAGAACACAGGCCTCCACTTTACTCACGGGACCATCTATCGAGCCCCCATAACATTTTTATGATTTTTTTGTTTGTTCATTTTTTGCTTTTGTATTTGTTTTTTGTTTGTTTGTTTTTGATTTTTTGAGACAGGGTTTCTCTGTTTCTTTGGATCCTGGAACTAGCTCCTTTTTTTGTTTGTTTGTTTGTTTTTTAAAGATTTATTAATTTATTATATATTCAGTGTTCTGCATGCATGTACCCCTGCAGGCCAGAAGAGGGCACCAAATCTCATTACAGATGGTTGTGAGCCACCATGTGGTTGCTGGGAATTGAACTCAGGACCTTTGGAAGAGCAGGCAAAGCTCTTAACCACTGAGCCATCTCTCCAGCCCCCTGTTTGTTTGTTTTGTTTTGTTTTTTTGAGACAGGGTTTCTCTGTGGCTTTGGAGCCTGTCCTGGAACTAGCTCTGTAGCCCAGGCTGGTCTCGAACTCACAGAGATCTGCCTGCCTCTGCCTCCCGAGTGCTGGGATTAAAGGCGTGCGCCTCCACCGCCCGGCTTGGAACTAGCTCTTAAAGACCAGGCTGGATTCGAATTCACAGAGACCTGCCTGCTTCTGCGTCTCACTACTGCCCAGCTCATTTTTTGTTTTCCAAGACAGAGTCTCACTGTAGCCTCAGCTGTCCTGGAATAAAAATCCCCATACCAAGCCTTAACAGCTGTCATCTCCCTACTTCCTTACATAATTAGGAATGCATGCATGCATTGCAGAAGAGGACATCAGGTCTCATTACAGATGGTTGTGAGCCACCATATGGTTGCTGAGGGAATTCCGAACTCAGGACGTTCAGACGTTCGGAAGAGTAGCCAGTGTTCTTAACCTCTGAACCATCTCTCCAGTCCTCTCTCTTCTTCTCTCTCTCTCTCTCTCTCTCTCTCTCTCTCTCTCTCTCTCTCTCTCTCTCTTTGCCCTTAGACCAGAAACAACCTGCAACTCAAGGACTCTGTCGCTAACTAGGAACTCCTTTATTTTATATCAGATAAAAGGGGGAGAAACAACCCAAGTATGGTGGCACACGCCTTTAATCCCAGTACTTGAGGGGCAGAGGCAGGCAAAGATCTCTGTGAATTCAAGGTCAGCCCGCTCTACTAAGTCAGTTTTCCAGGACAGTCAAGGCTACATAGAGAACTCTGTCATAAATAAATAAATACAGAATTCCAGAAGAGCTACCAAATAAATGACTTGGTTCCATCTTCCTTCTCGCCTCAGGCTGAAGCGGTGTCGGGTCTCTGGATCAGCCTGCCAGGATCTTGCAGCAGCTCTCATCGCCAACAGGAATTTAATCAGGCTGGACCTTAGTGGCAACAGCATCGGGGTCCCAGGCCTGCAACTGCTCTGCAAGGGCCTGCGGCATCCCAGGTGTAGGCTGCAGATGATTCAGTGGGTGTTCTTCCCCTCCTCCCCTTCTCTCCCTTCTCCTCTTTTTGCTCCCTCCTCCTCTTTATATCCATAAGCATATTAACTGTACATATTACTGGAGTTCAGTGTCTCATCCTCCCCCACCCCCTGCTCTCTCTCTCAGTTTATTAAGACCGGGTCTCGTGTGGGCGAGGCTGACCCCAGTCTTGCTCTGTAGAATAGGCTGCCCTTTTATTTGTTTCTATGCTGATAGTGTATCACCACACCTATCCTCCTGTACATTTTTGCTGTATATCACTTGCACAGATCAAACCTGCCCCCCCTTTTCCTACTATCCCAAAAAGTTTGATTAAAAAAAAAAGTAGATAGATTTTATTTGTTTTTGTTTATCTTGGGTTTTGATCTTTTGAGGCAAGGTCTCACTGTGTAGCTAACCTAGAACTTGCTATGGAGATCAGGCTAGCCCCGAACTCACAGAGATCTGTGTGCCTTTCCCTTCCCAGTGCTGAGATTAAAGGGGTACATGATCACACCCTTGGAAGTCAGGTGTGGTGATGCACACCTTTAATTCCAGCGATTGGGTGCCAGAGCCTGGTGGATCTCTGTGAGCTCCACACTAGCCTGGACTCCTAAGACCCTGTCTCAATAAACAAAACAAACACACAAAACCCAACCACATAGGAAAGAGAGGAAATTGCATAGGTTCCTGTTAGGTGACTAAACAGGAGATGTGTGTAGGTCAGGACATGTCATCCTCTTCACTGTCTCCCAGGCTGAGAAAGTGTCTACTGGAGGCTGCAGCCGGTGGAGAGATCGCCAGTGTCCTCAGCAGCAACTCACATCTGGTGGAGCTAGACCTGACAGGAAACCCCTTGCAGGATTTGGGACTGAAGTTGTTGTGTCAAGGGCTGAGGCACCCAGTCTGCAGGCTGCGCACCTTGTGGTGAGTTCTTCAGGGGTTGACTTGGAGAGTGAGTTTTTCGAGACAGGGTTTCTCTGTGTGGCTTTGGATGCCCTGGAACTTGCTCTGTAGAGCAGGCTGACCTCAAACTTGGAGATCCACCTGCCTCTGCCTCCCAAGTGCTGGGATTAAATGCATGCGCCACCACCTCATGCTCTTGGCATCTTACTCGAACCTGAAATAAAAGGGAGCTAGAGAGATGGCTTGGTGGTTAAGAGCACTTGTTGCTTTTACAATAGGAACTTGGTTCAGTTTAACCAGCACCCACATGGCAGTCACAACTGTCTGTAAAGTCCTAGGGGATCCAATACTCTCTTTTGGTTACCACAGACACCAGACACACACTAATATATACATAAAATAAGATAATCTAATCTTCAAATTATAATTATAAATGATGTTATGTATTTTTATTTCATGAGCTTTGGTGTTTTGCCTGCATGTATGTTTGTGAGAGGGTCCTAAGTTCCTTGGAACTGGAGTTGCAGACAGTTGTGAGCTGCCATGTAGGTGCTGGGAATTGAACCCAGGTCCTCTGCAAGAACTGCCAGTGCTCTTAACCATTGAGCCATCTCGCCAACCCCATAAGATAATAATCTAAAAAAGTAAGAGAGAGAGATATTCGATAGCAGGGGCCAGAAAGACGGCTCCACAGGTAAAGGCACTGACCATCAAGGCTTATGACCAAAGTTCCACTTCCTGAGGAAGTTCAACCATTACCGAATAAGGAAGAAAATGATCTCCACACACACACACACACCCCAAAATACTGGGATCAAAGGCGTGAGACACATGCTAGTCTTGCTTGTTTTACCAATAAAAAGAAGTCTTACTAAAAAAATATTGGTAGGGGCTAGTAAGATGGTTCAGCAGTGAAGGTACCGTCACCAAGCCCGTCAATCTAAGTTTCGTGCCTAAGGCCCACACCGTGAAAGCAGAGGCTGACTTTGCACACTGTCTTGGAACGCTGCCCACGGTGGGCTCCTACATCAGTTCGCTATGGAGAAGATGCCCACAGGGGCTGGAGGGACGGCCCAGTGGGGCAGAGCACTTGCTGCTGTGCAGTACACAGGTACGCCCACAAAATATTTTTTGAGACAGAGTCTTATTGTGCATCTCTGACTAACGTGGAATTTGATACGTAGACCAGGCTAGTCTCAAACTCAGAGATCTGCCTGCCTCTGCCTCCTGAGTGCTGAGATTAAAGGTGTATGCCACCATGCCTGGTTCACACAAAATAATTTTTTTTAATATTTATTTATTTATTTATTTATTTATTACGTATACAATATCCTATCTGTATGCCTGAAGGCCAGAAGAGGGCGCCAGACCTCTTTACAGATGGTTGTGAGCCACCATGTGGTTGCTGGGAATTGAACTCAGGACCTTCGGAAGAGCAGGCAACACTCTTAACCACTGAGCCATCTCTCCAGCCCCCCACAAAATAATTTTTAAGTACAATTTGAAAATCACGTATATATTTATGTAATCCAGTACGTGTATTTGAATCTGTAGACCAGGCTGGCCTTGAAGTCACAGAGATCCACCTGCCTATAACTCCTGAGTGCTAGGATTAAAGGTTGGGATTAACGGTATGTGTGTGCCAGGCAGTGGTGGCGCACGCCTTTAATCTTAGCACTTGGGAGGCAGAGGCAGGCGGATCTCTGTGAGTCCGAGACCAGCCTGGTCTACAAGAGCTAGTTCCAGAACAGGTTCCAAAACCACAGAGAAACCCTGCCTCAAAAACCCAAAATAAACAAACAAACAAACAAACAAATAAATAAATAAAGGTATGTGTGTCACCATTGATAGGCCTTAAACAGTTTGTTTTTTGGGTTTTTTGTTTGTTTGCTTGTTTGTTTTTGATGGTGCTGGAAATCAAACCCTGGACCTTGCACGTACTAGGCAAGTGTCCTACTACTGAGCTCCACCCACACCCCCTTGCTTTTTGAGCCTCAGCCTCCCTATATACCCAGTA
The DNA here is from genome assembly GCA_963919705.1 of Alexandromys oeconomus. NCBI lineage: Eukaryota > Metazoa > Chordata > Mammalia > Rodentia > Cricetidae > Alexandromys > Alexandromys oeconomus. The sequence goes on from CAWTZB010000267.1 coordinate 5,051,541, forward strand.
TAGTCTCTGATGGAGCAGGAGCATCCTCTTGCCTGACTACCAAGGGCTGGTGGGTGTCATAGGTGTGTGCCACATAGCTTGATGAGAACACAGAACTCTGAAGATGGGGGCAGAGCGTGATAGATCAGTGTCCCCAGGAAATCCCCTATTATACTCACTGACTGGCTTTTTTCACAGGCTGAAGATCTGCCACCTGGGCCAGGCTGCCTGTGAAGATCTGGCCTCTAGCCTCAGCACGAACCAGAGCCTGACGGAGCTAGACCTGGGTCTGAATGACCTTGGGGATCCTGGGGTGCTTTTGCTGTGTGAGGGCCTTGGGCACCCAGACTGTAGACTCCAGACCCTCCGGTGAGTGGGATTACCAGCTTAGCATCCTTGCCCTGTCTTCTCTGCCACGGAGGTCATGGTGTCTCCCAATTCCTTGCCAGCTTTCAGGATTTCCTGCCACGGGGCCTTTACACAAGTCTCTGACATCCCCTGAAATCGCCCCTCTGATCTGCTGTCCACTTCATTTCCAGGGCAGACTGGCTCATCTGTCCAGTCTCAGAACGGATACTACTGACGGAAGTGAGCCTCTGTTCTGGTTGGCTTTCTGTAACTGTGATAAAGAGCATGACCAGAGGCGACTTGGGAAGGCAAGGGTTATAGTTTGTCACTGAGGGAAGCCTAGGCAGAACCTTGAAGCAGGAGAAACCATGGGAGAATGATGCTTACTGGCTGGTTCTCTCTGACTGGCTCCGCTGGCTGTTAGTCTGCAGCCCAGGCCTATACTACCCACAGTGGGCACCTACATCAATTAACCATCAAGAAAATGCCTACGATGGGGGGCTGGAGAGATGGCCCAAAGGTTAAGAACACTGACTGTTCTTCCAGAGGCTCTGAGTTCACAACCATCTATAATGAGATCTGGTGCCCCCTTCTGGGGTGTAGGTTCGTATGCAGGCAGAACACTGTACACAATAAATAAATAAAACTTAAAAAAGAAGAAGAAGAAGGAGAAGGAGAAGGAGAAGGAGAAGGAGAAGAAGAAGAAGAAGAAGAAGAAGAAGAAGAAGAAGAAGAAGAAGAAGAAGAAGAAGAAGAAGGAGAAGAGGAAAATGCCTATGATGCCTGGAGAGAAGTCTCAGTCTTGTTGCTCTTACAGAGGACCTGGGTTCTGTTCCAGGACCCACAATGTGGTTCACAACCACCTATAACGGATCATCTGTAATTCCAGTTCCGGGAGCTCTAACACCCTCTTCTGGCCTGCGAAGATGTTAGGGATACATGTGATGCACATATATGCAGGCAAAATACTCATACACCGTAAAGAAAAAATAAATGTTTTTTAAAGGTGTATTTTTAGCCCAGTACCGTAGTGCATGCCTTTAATCCCAGCGCTCGGGAGGCAGAGGCAAGTGGAGGTCTTTGAGTTCCAGACCAACTTGATCTTTATAATGAGTTTCAGGATAGACAGTGAGATCCTGTCTCTAAATAAATAAATAAATCACCCTGGTCTACACAGAGTGTTCCAGAACATCCAGGACTATATGACTCTTTGCTGGCAAGCCTGATGATCTAAGTTCAAATCCTGAGACCTACATGGTAGAAGAAGAGAACCAACTCCCACAGGTTGTTTTCTGACATTGTGGCCAAACAGCATATGTACAGATGCATGCTCGTGCACACATGCTACTAACTTTAAAAAAATGTAAAGCCCAAGGCTAGAGAGATGGCTCAGTGGTTAAGAGCACTGCCTCCCCTTCCAGAGGACCTGGGTTCAATTCCCAGCACCCACATGGCAGCTCATAACTGCCCGTAACTCCCGTTTCAGGGTAAAACACAAAACCCACGTAAAATAAAAATAAATTGTTTAAAAAAAGATAGAACCAGGCTGGGCATGGTGGCTGAGACCTTTAATCTCAGCACTGAGGAAGCAGGGCGACACAGAGAATACTTTCTCAAAAAAATCCACACACACAAAAAGGAAAATAATCTTTAAAACATTTTTACAAATATTAATTTTATTTTTGCATATGTACCTTTGTGAGTGTATGTGTGCCCAGAGAAAGGGGGGTCTCACATCCTCTGTCATTTTTTTTTTTTTTTGAAGACAGGGTTTCATGCAGCCCAGGCTAACCAACCGACTGACCTCAAACTTTCCTAGGTAGCTTAGGACAACCCTGAACTCCTGATCTCCCAGCTGCTACCTCCCAAATACGATGACCACAGACAAACAACACCACACCCCATTCACGCAACACTAGGGATGGAGCCCAGGGCTTTGTGTATCTTAGGCATGTACTCTCTATCAACCACCTGCCTTTCTTCTTTTTTAGATTAAAAAATTCTACATAAGCCGGGCGATGGTGGCGCACGCCTTTAATCCCAGCACTCGGGAGGCAGAGGCAGGCGGATCTCTGTGAGTTCAAGACCAGCCTGGTCTACAAGAGCTAGTTCCAGGACAGGCTCCAAAGCTACAGAGAAACACTGTCTCGAAAAAAAAAAAAAAAATTCTACATATTTGACTTTTTGCCTGCATGTGTGCTTGTGACCAAGTGCATGAACAGAGGCCAGAAGATGGCTTTAAATTGCCTGGGACTAGAGTTATAGCCAGTTGTGAGCTGCCAGAGCCCTTGTTTTCTATCTCTTCCTCTCTGCTTTCTCCCCCTTTGCCTCTCTCAGGAGGGCAAAGCCGCACCCCTACACCCAGCATACACATTTGACACTTAAGCCCAGTCCTGGTGACATTGCTGAAATTTATATGGCAAACTCAGTTTGGCCATCTCTTCCTCTAGGCTGGGCATTTGCCGACTGGGCTCAGATGCATGTGCAGGGATTGCCCGTGTGCTCCAGGTCAACACTTGCCTCCGAGAGCTGGACCTGAGCTTCAATGACTTGGGAGACAGGGGCCTGCGGCTGCTGGGAGAAGGACTTCGGCATCCGGCCTGCAGACTACAGAAGCTGTGGTGAGTGTTTTCCTTGGGAGGAAGGGGACAGGAGTAGGGTGGGGATGTTAATGGAGGGGTGCTGGGATTAAAGGCATGCGCCACCACCACCTGGTTAAGCAGAAATGTTAAGGCTAATTTCAGCTTCATTACTAGTATCAGGCCAGCTTGAGCTGTAAGAGACGCTACTTCAAAAAACAAAACAGAAAAAAAAATGATGGCTGTTTTTAATGTGAAAACAGAAAACACATTAAAAAACATGACCCAGCAGAGCTGTAGTGGCTCATACCTTTAATCCCAGCACTCAGCAGGCAGAGGCAGGCGGATCTCTATGAGTTCGAGGCCAGCCTGGTCTACAAGAGCTAGTTCCAGGACAGGCTCCAAAGCTACAGAGAAACCCTGCTACAGAGAAACCCTGTCTCGGAAAAAGAGAGAGACAGAGACAGAGAGAGAAACCAGAGACAGAATAGATCTCCCATCCTCTAAAAAGCAACCTTCCACCACACACACAAAAACAGGTGACAAACTTCTGGTGTAGGGGAGCATTTATTAATTGTGTAGCTAAAAGGACCAGACTTCAGACATGGACTGATTTGGGCATTTTCTTTTCATCTATGTATAAGTGCATCTGGGTCTGCGGGTGTCCACAGAGGCCAGAAGATGGCATCAGATCCCCATACTCCCCTTCATTATCAGTTACAGGTTGTTGTGAACCAACAAACTTGGTACTGGAAACCACACTTGGGTCCTCTAGGAGAGAGTCTTAACCCACTGAGCCATTTTTTCCAGCTCCTGCTGTTGGGATGTGTGGCTTCTGTGACTTGTTACTATACTGGCCTCACTCTCAGGCTGACCCTGCTTCACAGCAGGATCCCTGTGGGGCTGTTGTGCCTACTGGGTCCCAGATTTTTTTCCTCCCTGAGTCGGTTTCTCTGCTTACCCCTGGCTGTTCTGGAACCCACGCTGTAGACCAGGCTGCGCTGAAACTCAGAGATCTGCTTCCCTCTGCTGGGATTACAGGTGTGAGCCACCATGACTAGTCTTCCAAATCATGGCTTTCTCCACTCCCCCCATTCCACCCCCCCAAGACCCAAACAGGGTTTCTCTGTTTAGCTTTGGAGCCTGTCCTGGAACTAGCTCTTGTAGACCAGGCTGGCCTCAAACTCATAGAGATCCGCCTGCCTCTGCCTGCTGAGTACCACCTCCAATCTACATCCTTAAAAAGCTGCAGGCGTTGGATTTATCATTTATCGACGATGTGTTCTCTGGGGACAGAAACCTGTTGAGGGCTGGAGCCATCCCTGCCTCTACCCTTATATCCAAATTTGGCTCCAGGCTAAAACTGAGGAACAATTAAATGCAAAAGGAAATCACTGACCAGGGATCCAGTCTATAATAACTCACATTGGTATAACTTGTATTATTTTTCTGTCTCCAAGTCCTTTCCACCACCACCCCTTGGTTATTCTGTGTAGCCATGACTCTCTTGAAACTCAGCTTTGTAGACGAGGGTAGCCTTGAAGTCAGATCCAACTGCTTCTGCCCATCAAAGTGAAGCTAATTTAATTCAGGTTACCTGTGGGAGCATGGTAGGGAGACTATTTGCTAAGGGCTACACCGCTCACCAAGGAGTGTGTCCAGCAACCACCGGATGGGCTCATGCCTGTTTCCTTTAAACCTGATCACCTCAAAATCAGCACCCCAATTCCCTGAAAAGCTCACCTTACCCACCTTCGACTTGTTTTCTGCAGGCTGGACAGCTGTGGCCTCACATCAAAAGCCTGTGAGGACCTCTCTTCCATCCTGGGGACCAGCCAGACCCTGATGGAGCTTTATTTGACCAACAATGCTCTGGGGGACGCAGGTGTCCGGTTGCTGTGCAAGAGGCTAAGGCATCCAGGGTGCAAACTTCGAGTCTTGTGGTGAGAGATGATCCTGATTGCTTGGGGAGAATAAGGGATTTGAGAATGCTGGGCTCAGATTTGGGGGTAGGAATACTGAATAATTGAAATGTGTTAACAAGTGGATAAATAGGGGGCTGGAGAGATGGCTCAGTGGTTAAGAGCACCAGCTGCTCTTCCAGATGACCTGGGTTCAATTCCCTGCACCCACATGGCAGTTTACAACTATTTGTAACTCCAATTCCAGGGATCTGACACCTTCACACCAATGCACATAAAATAAAGTTAAATAATTTTTTTTTTTTTTTTTTTTGGTTTTTTGAGACAGGGTTTCTCTGTGGCTTTGGAGCCTGTCCTGGAACTAGCTCTGTAGACCAGGCTGGTCTCGAACTCACAGAGATCCGCCTGCCTCTGCCTCCCGAGTGCTGGGATTAAAGGCGTGTGCCACCATCGCCCGGCTAAGTTAAATAAATTTTAAAAAACTGGATAAATAACTCTGGAGAGATAGCTCAACAGTTAAAAGCACTTGCTGTTCTTACAGAGGACATGAGTTCCGTTTCCAGCACCCTTGTCAGGTGGCCACATCCACATATAATTCTAGCTCCCATAGATCCAGCCCCCCTTTTCCAGCCATCATGGGCATGCCCCCACCTCTCACCCACACAGACATACATATATGTAAATAATAAAAATAAACTGGATAAACACAAGGTGGAGCTATTTCATTCATGGAATTGGGTACAATACATGAGATCAGTACTTATGTAACATGCTAGCTGGGAATTAGACTTAATAGGTAGTCCTCAAACACTCCATCCCCCTGCCTCAGCCTCCTGAATACTGGCATTGCAAGCACATACAGTACGCTTTTATTCCCTATTCTTTTAAATGAAGCCAGTCTCAGCTGAGTCTGTTACTTACCCGCTTGACATGTTTTCCCCACCGTGGTGTCTGCACCTGTAAATGAGAATACAAGTTGGATTTCCCTGTGGTTCTTATTTATTTAAATACACCTAAAACTGGGAGTAAGGAACCCAGAGTGGTGGGGAACATATTTAGTTCCAGCACAGGAGCGCACTTGGCAGGAAGATCTCTAAGAAATCCAGGTCAGCCAAGGCTGAAGAGAGACCCTGTCTCCAACAAGCAAACAAACAACTGGGAAGTAAGGAGGCTGGAGAGGTGGCTCTGTGGTTAAGAACACTTGTTGTGTTCGAGACCAGCCTGTTCTACAAGAGCTAGTTCCAGGACAGGTTCCAAAGCTACAGAGAAATCCTGTCTCGAAAAACAAAATCAAACAACAAAGAACACTTGTTCTTTGTTGCTCACAATCAGTTCCAGAGGATCCAATAACCTCTGCTGACCTCTATTGACACTGCAATATGAGGTTCAGTCATACATGTATGCAAAATACTCATGCATAAGACAAAAATAAAGGGCAGGTGAGCTGACCTGGCAGGTTAAAGCATCTACTGCCAAGCCTGGTGACCAGAGTTCACTCCCGAGGACCCTCGTGGATAGAAAGGAAAAAACATATGCAGGTTGATTTCTGGCCTCCACAGGCACACCTTCACACCAAAAAAACAAAAACAAAACAAAACAAAAAATCTAGGAGTAAACATCCCAGCATTACAGGGAGCTGAGGCAAGAAGATCCCAGGTTCAAGGCCAGTCAGGGCAACTTCATGAGAGTCTATCCCAAAATGTGAGCTAGGAGGATGGCTCATGGCTCATCCGGAGAGAGCCTGCCTACCTAGCATACACAGAACTGTAAGTCCCAATACTGCAAATGAGTATTTAAAATTTTGCATTTATTTGCATTCCAGAGTTCCACAGCACTTGTACAATCTGAGTGAGGCCAACTTGAGATGAGTGCTCTCTGGGTGATAAGCATGGCAGCAAGAGACTTTATCCTGAGTCATCTCTGTTACCCATTCCCTTAAGATTTTGTGATGGCTCGGCGGTTTAAGAACACCGGCCATTTTCCCAAAGGACTTGGGTTCAATTCCCACCACCAAAATGGCAGTTCACACTGTCTAACTCCAGTTCCAGGGGATCTGGCTCCCTCATGCAGGCAAAACCCCAATGTGCCTAAAAAAGAAATCTTCAAATGAAAAAAATGTGAGCCAGGCGATGGTGGCGCATGCCTTTAATCCCAGCACTCGGGAGGCAGAGGCAGGCGGATCTCTGTGAGTTTGAGACCAGCCTGGTCTACAGAGCTAGTTCCAGGACAGGCTCCAAAGCCACAGAGAAACCCTGTCTCGAAAAACCAAAAAAAAAATAAAAATAAAAATGTGATTTGAATTGCTGCTGGGCAGTGGTGGCGCACGCCTTTAATCATAACACTTGGGACGCAGAGGCAGGGGGATCTCTGCAAGTTCGAGGCCTGCCTGCTCTACAGAATGAGTTTCAGGACAGCCATGACTACAGAGAGAAACCCTGTCAAAAAAAATAAGCCAGAGAGATTTTGATGGTTAATTGTGTGTGTATGTATGTGTACACATGCATTTCTGGTGATATAGGCCAGAAAAAGAATGTCGGATCCCTTGGACCTGGAGTTCAAAATGGCCCTGTGGAACTGAACCCTACACAAAAGCAGGAAGCACTCGATTCAGCCCCAGAGAAAACTGAGTAGGGAAATTCTCCTCACCAGGCTATCTTTTTAGTGACCTTAGTGACAGTTCCCTGCTTTGTCTCCAGGCTGTTTGGAATGGACCTGAGCAGAATTACCCACAGGAGGCTGGCAGCACTTCGAGTCACAAAGCCGTACTTGGACATTGGGTGCTGAGCATTGCTGCTGCATCAGAACGGAGGCGACCAGAATCTTTTTATTCCCTCCGACAACTACAATCCAGCACTTTGTGGCAGAGGTCAGCCTCTGTCAGGAGTCAGGAGGATTAGAAATTCAAGGTCACCCTAGGAATCAGAAACCAGAGACCCTGACTTGGGACAGGAGGCCCAGAAAGTGCCAGCTGACAAAAATGTTTGTTCAGTTGAGCCATTACCAATCTTTGATGAAGCTCTTTGGATCTGACGTCGACTCCATGCAGATCATTTAAGATGGGGAATGGATGGTTAGCAGGTTTGAAGAGCAGTAATAAGACAACACAACAAAAATTCGAGGCTTGGAAATTTCAGTCATAGGACCAAGGCTCCCACCTACTGGCCAAAGTCTAAAACTACAACAGATTAAAATCCTCCTCTGTCCTGGAACTTGCTCTGTAGACCAGACTTGGCTTGAATTTGAGTTCTGCTTCCCGAGAAGCAGTTATTTGTACAGTCTGAGCTAATTTTCCAGAGGTGATTCAATAGCAATCAGTAACACAGAACCCTTGCAGATATAGTGGCTCATACTTCCCTGCCTGCCAACTTTCCTACTTAACATTGTTCTCACATGTGGGAAAACTGTACATAGAAACAAGTGGTGCCTTAGAAGCCAAGTAAACTGGGGCTGTAGGTTAAAGGTTCCAGAGGTGGTAGATTTAATATGCTCCAGGACTGCTTTGCTATTCACACATTGAAAACCTGTCCTTAGGAGTAGATTGCATGCCTGGTATTAGTTTGAGGTGTGCCTGTATCTGGGCTGTACATGTACAGGGAGGCAGTCTTTATGAGCAATGGGTTTGAACTCCAGAGTACAGTTCACAACCATGCCAATTCCAGGGCAATATAGGTGGCTTAGCTCCTGGCATTAAGGCTATCTAACCTAAGAATGCCACTGAGCAGGAGGACCAGAGATGCATCACACACACTAAGCACATGCCCAAATTCACTGGGGATTTTACCTTAAGGCCTGAAACAGATGCATCCTCATCTGGTTTCCAAGTCTCAAAAACTGCTTCTCTATTTGGACATGGAACTGGTAATTTCAAAGCCTTGTTCATTACCTCCCATTTCCCCTGATGTGATCTACAGGATCACAATTCTAAGACACTACACCACTACATTCAGAGATAGTTCCAGGACAGGAACCAAAAGCTAAAAGAAACCCTGTCTTGAAAAAATCCACAAAAAAAATTCAGGAGCTGGAGAGATGGATCAGAGGTAAGAGCATTGCCTGCTCTTCAAAGGTACTGAGTTCAATTCCCAGCAACCACATGGTGGCTCACAACCATCTGTAAAGAGGTCTGGTGCCCTCTTCTGGCCTCCAGGCATGCAGAGTATTGTATACATAATAAAAAATTCATTGAACACCCGTTCTGTCCCAGTCCTCCCACCTGGTCCAATAAAGTCCCTCGGACTGAATTAAGGGAGTCACTAAAAGATGCAAATCTTATGCTATATTTAAGCCTCCAGCCCACCCCCGCCACGCATAGTTTTAACAGAAGACTGAAGCCATTAAGTGCCAAAAAGAATACTTTTATTAAAAAAAAAAAGGTTAACATTAGGGTTAAAATTCTCAGCACCCACAACCAGAAAACTGGAGACTGGCCCCCCTCAGAAGCATGGAGGCTCCCACTGCAGACAGGAAGGGGGGGGGGCACGGGCGGGCGCTGAAGGGTGCTCACAGGGGAAACTCAAATGTCGTAGCACTTTCTACTCAGTCCAGAATAGTGCTCCACATTTGAGTTTCACCAAATGAGCAATTCCGGCTGAAGCTCCACGCTGAATTCTCCACACAGCAACACACAAAATGGAAGCACTTTCCACTTTAAAAGGCTCGGAGAGGGCCTCCATTTTGAGTACGGCTACCTGGGACATTGACGGGGACCGAAGACAGCATGAAGACCACATGCAAACTGAAAACAGGATATTAAAACCATTAATGTCAGTAACAGTACAGTACTTCCCCCCCTCCCCCAAATCGGCAGCAAGCTAGCCTCCTGCAATTATCCTCAATTATCCTAAGTGCATCTATCTCTCCCACCCATCCACCTCAACCCCCCATTTCCCGGGAAGGCTCACTGAGCCCCCATCTACTGCACGGGCGGTGGGTGGTACCCACAGACAACACCCAAATGTTGCAACACTTTCCACTTGGAGAAAGAGAAGAGAGCTAACATTTGAGTGCCATCAGGTGGGCAGGCAAATCTCCCCAAGCTGCTTTCTCAATCGGCAATTCTCAAAACTTTGGTGGCACTTCTTCCCTGGAATAAAAAGTGTCTCCATAGTTTGAGTATTGCAGGTTAAGATCTGTGGATCGTGGTAAATAAGCTGAAAAAAATTTTAAATTATCCCCCAGCCAGGCCTTTTATATATACCCTACCGCAAGCAGCCTTCACGCCTGCCCACACTAAGACCCAAGTCTCCCTGCCCCCTCCCCCCCACGCTCACCAAGTTCCGGCATCAACTTCTCCAGCACCAGCGAAGTAGGGTAAAAGGAATTCACCTTTAGCCTTCAGACTCCAGGCTGTAACTGGATGGACTGGGTTTCCAGATGCCTTGTACATACAGAGACCAACAAAATGGATGCACTTTCTGGACAAACCTCAGAGAGGGCTTCCACTTTGATCGTCACTGTGCGCACCAGATCCCAGCGGATCCTGATTCCCCTCAGGTGTGTCCTTACTTGGAAACACATGGGGCCCACCCGTAAAACCCAACAGCACTTGCACAGAACTCATGAGGAAAAAACCATGAGGCACGAGAACCTCGCCGAGCTTTCTCAATCGGTAACACTCAAAACCTGGCGGCACTTTTCTTCAAAGAAAAAAAAAAGAGCCCCCAGTTTGAGTATCACAGGTTGAGCACCTATGCAAATGCTTCTCTGGAAGACTTTAGGGGCCTGCCAACGTAGATACAGGGTTCCCCACAGTGGCACACAAAGTGGAAGCACTTTCTAGTTCTGTCTCAGAGAGGGCCTCCACTTTATTGACCACTATGTGAGTAGTCCGTTCCCTCGAGCCTGGGCCATGACTCCCAAGGTTCCCGACACCGCCGCTTCAGTTACTGGCTACTGGGCAGGAAGTCCGCGTCCTTCCCGAATCTTCCCAGTCTGCAACATCCCTTTACTCCATCCATGCCCGGAAACGCAGCTCATAGAGTAAGTTACCCTAGACACGTGACACAAAAGGGACAGCGTAGCGCGAAGTCCAGAGTGCCCCACACTACTGGGATGCCAGATAAGCCACTAAAATGGCTAGGCTTTTACAGGCCCAAGGAAATCGCCGTTTTCTCAACCGGTAACGCTCAAAACTTGGCGGCACTTTTATTCAAAAACAAAAAATGCCCCCACAGTTTGAGTACCACAGGCTGAGATGGTTCAGAGTCACGCAAAATTTACCCGCCAGAAAGCTGAAATTGAATCCACGCCTTCAATTCGCGCCCAAAACCTGTATGATATGAAAACAGATGAGGTTAGTACCCAGTTCCAAAACTAAGTCAAGTAAGTCACTGGAAATGTAATTGCCTGGGACCCTCGACCTCCTTCCTTGACTCCCACACATGGTCTGTAACTTATACCAATCTTTACTATCTGCCTACCTCTACCTCACCTGGAATTAAACAGAGATGACTGTGGGACCAGGAGACGAAACTCACGGCTGTGTTTTCTTAAAATCCTAGTTTTTTAAAAAAGGCCTGGGAGGCCGGCAGAACTGAGTTTTACTCAGTCTGGCCCATGCAATGTCTCCGGCCCGCTCAAATAAAGATCATTAATATCAAGACTACTACTGCCCCTTCAAAGCCAAGGATCCCGAAACTGAAGGAAAAAAAACCCCCAAAAAACAGATTACCTTTCCTGTGGAGAAAGCCGGCCGGGGAACGTGGCGCAGAAGTCAGTCACCGGGAGCGCAAACTGAAACCCAGGGGTGAGGGAAGAAGTCTCTGGGAGGGGGAAAAGGCTCTAGCTTCTTATATAGTCTGAGGGCTCATTGGCCCCCTGGACTGGGAGGCTCTGGTACCCCTCCCCCACCTGGGGCCATCCTTACCCAACCCACCCAGCTTCCTCTGCGCTGAGCTTCCCTGGGGCAGAATGACCTTCATCGGTTTTTTTTTTTCCCCACCTAGCAGAGGAAATGGATTTGTTTGTTTGTTTGTTGTTTTTTAATCAGCCAGGTAGGGTGGTACCTTTTATTTTTGTACTTGGTGAGGTAGAGGCTTGTGACAAATATATAATGAAACTCAGTCTTCAAAATATTAATAAAATGAATAAAGGGAGTCCTCACGTCTTGGGAAGCCTTTTCAGCACGCAGCTAGGTCTTAGATTTGGGGAAGCAGATAAATATATGGATTTGGCTCCATATAGTGACACACACCTTTAACCCCAGCATTTGGGAGGCAGGTAGATAGATCTCTTGAGTTTAGTTTAGGGACAAGACTACAACGAGAAACTCCGTCTCAGTGAATAACAATAGCAACAAGGATATTGGTTTTATAGTCTAGAATATTGGATTCCTTTTTAGTCTTTCTTCCTTTATTTATTTTGAGACTGGGTCTTCCTAGGCTAGGGTAGGCTAGGCTAGCCTTGGGTTCTCTACACAGCTAAGCATAACCTTGAATCATCCTCCGGTCTCTGCTTTTGCAGTCTGGCCTTGGCCACTATGCCTTGTCTATTCTATACTGGACCTAACCAAGCAAAGCACTCCAACTTAGCTCCATCCTCAGGATTTATTTTGTGTTTTGTTTGTTTGCTTTTGTTTTGTTTTGGTTTTTTGAGGCAACAGAGTTTTTCTGTGTAACAGCTCTGGCTGTCCTGGAACTAGCTCTGTAGACCAGGCTGGCCTCGAACTCACAGACTCGTCTGCCTCTGCCTCTTGAGTGCTGGGATTAAAGGCGTGAGCCACCATCGCCTGGCTTTATTTTATTTTGTGTGTGAGGATGTATTTTATTTTGTGTGTGTATGTGTGACAGGATCTTCCTACGTAGCTCTGGCCAGCCGGGAACTCACTAGGTAGGCAATGCAGACCACTAAGTCACAGAGATCTCACTACTTCTGCTTCTCAGAATAAAGGCTTGAACTACCAACCTAGACTGCAACGAGCTTTTTAAAATTGCATTTAGAGCCAGGCAGTGGTGGTGCACGCCTTTAATTCCAGCATTCTAGAGGCAAAGACAGACGGACCTCTGAAGTTTCAGGCCAGCCAGGGCTACGCAGAGGAAATCCTATCTTGAAAAAGAAACAAAATTACATTTAATTTAATTTTGGTGTGTGTGTGGTGGGTGGTGTATCAAGCGGTGTTTTAGGAGCACATAGATGTGAGAAGGTAAGTTGTGGCAGTGGATTCTCTCTCACAGTGTGGCGCCCAGGGACTGAACTCTCTGGTTTTCAGGTTTGGCAACGAGCACCTTTACTCGATTAAGACAGCTGACAGGCTCCGAAAAGGACAGTTTTGAAAGCCACTAGGGTAAAAGTGTAGAAGGAGTTCTGCAGGCTTCCACTGAGTTCACCTTTGTCCCTGAGGCCAAGCAGGGAACTGGAAGTGGAGGAGGGGTGGAGGTGGACTGCTGCTCCCCCCTCACAGCTCTGTACTGCCAGCTGCCTTCCAGAGTTCTGACTAAAGCCTCTCTCCGAGGCCTGTGAAACAGACATCTGTCACAAAGGGTCTTTTGAGGAGTTGAGTTAGTAGCAAGCCTAGCATTTGGCTAACAAGGTTGCATCCAACTAACATCACTTTGAGGCTAAGAATGTGGCTAAAAAAATGAAAAGTATTTTTCTAGCCTGCACTAAACCCTCCTCAACACCCTATACACGGGGTGTGGTGGCGTTTGCCAGCTCAGCACTTAGGAGGTGGACCGGAAAATCAGGGTCAAGGGTGGCTCTTCACTGAACTTTAGGACAACCTGGGATACATGAAAATCAGCAAAAATGTTCGTTTTGCCTGTGTGCCCCTATTATTGTGCTCCTATGGCTTTCACCTGGTGCTGAGCAACAGCCATAATGCATGGGGCTCCTGCTACAGCTGGGAAGGGAGGCGCCAGGCCAGGCTCTGGCTACTGTTCCCCGGTATCCCCCCTCTTCCAGTCCTACCAATGTGCAGACGAGTAAGAGTTCTTTCCTCATCTAGAGTCTGAGTGGCCCTGATGTTGGCAGAATGATCATAGCCACAGAGCTGAGCCGATGGCTTTAGACTCATTCAATGACTGCTCCATAGTCACAGAGCTGAGCTAACTGCTTCAGACTTGACGAGTAGAGAAAACTACCTCTCCTAATGCTCCTTTCCCGGGCTCAAGGCTACCAGCTGCCCCTGCAAGTTCCTAACACACTTTATTCTATCATACATTACATTATATGAAGTAATTTATTTTACTTTTTTTTTTGTCCCTTTGTGGTTTGGGGGGTGGTATGGGTTATTTATTTATCTTGAGACATAATACAGTCTCTCTATGTAGTCCAGGATGGACTCAAACTCAGAGATCTGTATGTCTCTGCTTCCTAAGTGCTGAGATAAAAGGTGTATGTACCGTGCCTGCCTGACTTATTTATATTTTAGACAGGGTCCCTATGTAGACCCCTGGCTGGCCTGAGACTCATTATGAAAAGCAGGGCAGCCTACAACTCCCAGATCTCTACCTCCCGAGAGCTGGGCTTTTCATTTTATTTTATTTATTTGAGTGCTTCTTTGGAGGTCCAAAGACAGCATGCCTAAAGAAATGTCTCCTGGCTCAGCAGTGGTGGCACAGGCCTAGTATCCCAGCACTCGGGAAGTAGAGACAGGTAGAGCTCTGTGAGTTCCAGGCCAGACTCTAAAGCTACGCAGAGAAACCCTAGGTTGAAAAACAACAAAACAACAACAAAAAATTTCTCCTGGGACTGAAGAGATGGCTTAGAGGTTAAGAGCACTGGCTGCTGTTCCAGAAAACCTGGGTTCAAATCCCAGTACATAGCAGCTCACAACTGTCTGTAAAACCATTCTAAGGGATCTGGCTCTCCATCTCTGTGGTCCTCTGGAACCTAGAGCACTAGGCGTATGGGCCTAGTGCCTTTACCCAAGGGGCATCTCACGTGCTCTCCCACTACCACGGGTGTCTTTTTTCCTTAAAGAGAGTATGAAGGAAGTTACTGGGAATTTCACAGAACCGAGGGATGAGATTTGACAGCTTGAAATTAGCACCCAGGAATGGACAACATTTCACCTCTCCAGAAATTCTCCAGGCTGAAGGACGGTCATTTGCATGCCACCAGACGCGGCTGTAATGGTAATGGCCCAGGCTTCCCTCCCTTCCCCTCCCAGGCCTTGGCTTTGTCTGCTGGACTGGTCATAACAATAAGAACACTTGCTTCCGTAAAGTTCCCTACAGTGTTTGAAATCCTTTTATACACAAAATTAATTGCTGTAATCCCTTTGGCCGTCAAATGCTTATCCACACCCTGAGCAGACTGAAAGATAATCTTCTCTAAGCCATCCTGGAGTAAACTACCATATTTTCTTCTATGAAAAGTGCTATAAGAAACAATGGGGAAAAAGGTTTCTTTTGGGGGTGACCCAGTGTGCTTAGGTCAGAATAAGAAAACGAGATTGTTCCCAGACTAAAGTGCAGGCAGCTGAACCAGGTGTCCCAATCCTACAGAGGCCTAGACCTGGGAGGCCCATTATGCAGCCACGGTTGATCTAAAATTCACTAAGTCCACCAAGCTGGCCTTGAACTCGTAACAGTGATTCCCGTATCCGGGTTTCTCTGTAGCTTTAGAGCCTGACCGGGAACTAGCTCTTGTAAACCAGGCTGGCCTCGAAAACTCACTGAGATCCACAGGCCTCTGGTTCCTGAGTGCTGGGATTAAAGGCTGTTCTTTTTTTTTTTTTTTTTTTTTTAGAATAAGTTATTTGATCCAGGAGATTCCAATTTCTGCAGAATTGCTGCACGGGCTGCTAACACCCTCCACTTGTCAAACCCATTCCTCTTTCCATTCTCCCAGGCTGCTTTTCTAGTCGGATCCAGGAACTGAGTTTTTGTGATGGATCCCTTGTGACTATGAAACTTTTCACTAGCCAGTTCTTTACTGAAAACTTGTTCTGTGGAAACCAGCATGGGGAAGGGGGGCTGGACAAGAATCTCTCCCTCCCTTCCTCCCCCCCCTTTCTCCCTTCTCTCTCTGTGAGTGTGTGTGTGTGTGTGTGTGTTTGGGACTGAACCCACGAAGCTCTCACATGTCAGACAAGTATGTCTCAGCCCACGCTGCAGTCTTCCTATAGGGCTTATGTTTTCAAGCCTTGTGCTAAATATAATATTCTGTTATGACAATGTGGCTCGTTATTGAGAAATGATCCCGACACTCCTTAAAGCCTCACAAGGAAAGGCTGGAGGTGTAGAACAGTTGATGGCGCACGTGGCCCAGCTAGCATTCCTTCTAGGCTGAAGGAAAGAGGGGGAAGGCAGGAAGACTACTGGAAGAGTTTGGAAGGTGGAGGCTGCAGAATCTGAAATTCAAAGACATCCTTTGCTATATCTTTGTTGTGAGCCAGACTATGTTATGATGAGACCCTGTCTCAAAAACAAATGAAGAAGATATAATTGAGTTGGTACGTGCTTTTAATCACAGTATTTGTTGAGGCAGAGGCTGGAGGATTACCACACTGGACAGCCTGGGATACGAAGTGAAATTCTGCTTTAAGAAAACTAACAAACCAGCCAGGTGGTGGTAGTGCATGCCTTTAGCCCCAGCACTCAGGAGACAGAGGCAGGTGGATCTCTGCTAGTTAGAGGCCCACCTGGTTACAGAGTGAGTTCCAGGATTACAACAGAGAAACCCTGAGGGGTGGGGAGGGGGAGAGAAAAAGATTATCTAGGTAGGGGAAATGAATTGAGTTTATCTGAACAAAGCTGCAAAATAGGGACTTTAGCCAGAACCAAGCACAGACTGGGGGTGCTGTGGGCGGAGTGTGTGGAAAATTACTAGGAAGAGCCACCAAGATGGCCTGATTCTTGCTTAAACCGACCCAGCAGGATTCTGGAGAAGGGCAGGCAGGCTTTTCTCTTAACACTTCAAAGGCAGGAGACAGAGTGACTCCTGGAGCTATCTGCGATCAGATACCTGGAATGGGAGGTAACTCAGCAGATTCTTTGCTGAGACTAAATTGGGCTGCTCAAAGATTAGAAGGCTGCCAAGGCCTAGTGGCTGAGCTTCCGGGTTCAAAATACATTCTCTAGAAAGTTCCTCAAAAAAAGCTGGGTGTGGTGATACCCAGCTACAATCTCAGCTCACGTGGGAGTGGAGGGCGGAAGAGCTGGAGTTCAAGGTCACCCTCCAAAAGAGGCTAGCCTGGGATACTTTAGAGCCTGTCACAAATGAACAACTGAAAAAACCCAGGACAGTACTGGTAGTGTTGGTGTCTGCCTTTAATTCCAGCATTTGGGAGACAGAGGCCAGTGGCCTGGTCCACTTAGTGAGTTCAGGGCTGGCTAAGGATACATTGTAACTTGTTTCATGAAATAAAAACAAAACACCAAGAGACAATTCCACCACTCAGGAGGCTGAGACGTGCTGATCTCTGTAAATTCCATGCCAGCCTGGTCTACAGAATGAGGTCCAGGACAGCCAGAGCTGTTACGCAGAGAAACTGTGTCTCTGTGTAGAAAAAATAAAAGTGACAGCACCGGAAGTGCCCAGAGAAGACAGACCCTCAGTTGGGGTTAGAAGAGATGAATAGAAGCACAGCAGTAATGGTCTTGTTTTTTTCAGTTTTTGAGTCAGGGTTTCTTTGTGTCCGCCTGGCTGTCCTGAAATGGGCTTTGTAGTCCTTTAGTCCAGGCTGGCCTCGAACTCAGAGATCCACCCGTGTCTGCCTCCCGAGTACTGGGATTAAAGATGTGGGCCACCCCTGCCCAGCAAGCAGTAATGTTCTTCTTTTTTTCCCAGACAGGGTTTCTCTGTGTATCTTTGGCTGCCCTGGAACTCACCCTGTAGACTAGGCTGGCCTCCGAACTCACAAAGATCCGCCTGCCTCTGCCTCCCAAATGCTGGGATTCAGGGCATGCGCCATGATGCCCAGCTAGCAGTAATGTTCCTTAACATTTACTTCCTGAACTATAAAATGAACCTAGGGTGAGAAGGTAAAAGACTAAATTACCACAGTGGTTAGGCCTGGGCCCTGGTAGCAAAGCAAGTTGACCTTGACTACCAATTTAACAGGCCTGTGGCAGAGAAAGCAGAGAAAAGAGGTTCTTTCAATGTGGCCACCCACCGTGGGAGGAGAGACAAATGACCAGGTCCAGTGACCCCCAAGTCTAACTTCTCAGGACTGACACAGGCTTAGGTTTAAAAGGAGGTAAATAGGTAAGCACCCATTGTCCTCCAGTCAAGGTGTGATGCTTGATTAATTACCGACAAGCTGACTGGGCTCCAGTGCCTCCTTACAACTGACAGAACTGTGTGAAATCCTTTCCCTTTTCTGGCTGGCACCAGCCTTCAGCCTTTCCCTTTTCCCAGCATGAGATTCCTGAGGGCAGTTCTAATGATTCCTTGGGGCTCAGGGGAGGGCCATAAGTCTCTCCTTTTAGTAATGTCTTCTCTCAGAGCTGGAGAGATGGCTCAGTGGTTAAGAGCACTGACTACTCATCCCGAGTTCCCTGGTTCAATCTACAGAGTCACATGATCACTCACAACTGTCTCTTACTCTAGTTCCAGGGCACCCAACACCCACGGCAAAATACAAACAATGTACATAAACTAAAAATAAATATACAGTAGTAAATCTATCTTTCTTTTTGTTTTTCGAGAAAGGGTTTCTCTGTGCTGGAACTAGTTCTTGTAGACCAGGCTGGCCTCGAACTCACAGAGCAAGTTCTGGGATTCAAGGTGTGCGCCACCAGCGCCCAGCTGTATATATGTATTTTCTCACCTGCCTGGACAGTTCAAGTGACTCCTATCTGTCCTAGCACTTGGGAGACGGGACACAAGTTCAAAGTGTCCATATAAATTTTTAGTCCAGCTAGGACTATACATAATAAGAATATTATACATAATAAGAATATTATACATAATAAGAATAGGAATATACATAATAAGAATGACTATAAAACAGAGCCAGGTACAGAGGGACATATCAGGAGGCAGAGAAGGCAGATCTCTGTGAGTTTAAGGCCAGCCTGCTCTGTGGACTGAACTCACAGGGGTCAACCTGCCTCTAGGTTGCCAGAGTTTTGGGATCAAGGTCGTGCTCTGCTACTCCCAGTTTGTAACTTGAGAGGACGTACTGAAACCCAAACTGATTACAGTAGCTGAGGGTGACCTTAGCCTAGAACCTCCAGCCTGCAACCCCAGAAGGTTGATAACCCTCCAAGGAGGGTCTATGCAAAGCTAGGGCCTAGACCTGAGGTTAAGTGCCTGGTAAGAAAGCCTTCTGCTAGCTGAGTTACACCTCCAGGGACCCTGTTGTTTTTCATAGACCTTCTCCTGAGGCTTCCCGTGGCTTGTCTTATTAAAGGTGGGTCGTGGCCTGGTCTCCAGTACTGGTCACATAGGTTTTAGTTCCAACCTAGTGGTTGCTGGATGGCCCAAGTTGGAAACCAGAACGCCAATTAACCATTAACATTGTCCTTAGCCAGGCAAGGTGGCTCACGCTTGTAATTTCACCTAGGAGAGGAGGCAGGAAGATTGTCAGGAGTTCAAATCCTGCTTAGGCCATTCCCAACACCTGGAGGTTGACCTGTGACCTCCACATCTCCATATCTCATGGGCACATATGGGCAACCAATGTGCACGCGCGCGCGCGCACACACCCACACAGCACCACATTTCATTAAGAAAAGAAAAATAGCTTAAAAAACAAAAGAAAAAAAAAACACCCTTAGGTACACAGGATATGGGGTTCTGTTCCTCCCCACCCCCCAGAGATTTTTAGCAGTTTGAAAGAATGAGCTATTCTTAACTTCTCTTTGTCATTAAAAATCTTCCGGGGGACAGATGGCTGAGAGAATTCTCCACCCCTAAATAGTTGCCAGGCCTGAAAACTTCACTTACAAAGGCTAGATCTGGGAGAGGAAAAGATAAGATTAATTATTTATGGATGCCAGAAGCAGCTCCCAGTTTACAGACTCAAGGAATAGCCTGAAGCCAAACAGCCAGAGTGTGCTGCGTCAATTTACCGAAACCTTAAGGAAGCCGTGACTTGCGGCATGCTAGGAAAGGACTCTCTTACTAGCCACATCTCCAGCCCTTCTTTGGTGGCTAGCCTTTTTTTTTTTTTTTAAGACGTGATCTTTGGATGTAGTCCTCTCTGGCCTGGTAGTTGTTTTGTGGCACACACTGGCCTTGAACTGCAGAGCAGTCTGCCTAGGTTTTCAGAGTGCTGCTATTGCAGGCGGAAGCTTTGGAAAAGTGAATTTCTCCTCGAGATTGCCAGCTCATTAGATAATTCTCCTGCTCTCAGCAGCAGGGTTGGTGCTGCCTTCCCCTTCACACTAGGAGGTTGCCCCGTCAAGGGCAAAAGTGTATTGTAACCATCCTGAGCCCAAGGAAGATTTTCTAAAGAGACACCTGTACCCCTCCCTTTTGCTATCAGATCATTGAGACAATGGCTCCCAAGGAAATGGAATTTTCCCCAGGAATCTCACGCTGGGCGAAGAGCTGCAGCCAGTGGAGGGAACCTGCCTCCCAGGTAGAGATTCCACACAGTTCTGACAACTGGTCAGGCCACCTTGCTGGAGCCAAGTCAATGATGGGTTAGGGACGGTGGGGATCTCACCTCCTGTAATGTGGCAACTCTGTTTAGTTGCTCCATTCTTGCTTGTTTGCCGCTGCAGCGCTAGGGTCTGGCCTTGCCGGCTCCAATAGCAACCTGAGTCATGCACAGGGGTGCTGTTTGTGGGGATGGGTGGGAGAGTTAAGCAGTTCAGAACCAGCAGCCATGGGACTACCAGGAAGGAAGAATTTGACTTCCCATGATCCAATATGGAGCAACCATTTTGTGTCTTAGTGAACACCGTTTCTTTCTTCTTCTTTAAAAGAATGTTATTACTATTATTTTTATTTTTTACGAGACAAGGTCTCACTAATGTAGCCCTGGTTGTCCTGTGTCAGGAGCCATTTTCCCAAAAAGTATAGTAGGGACCATTGTCCTGGAACTCACTATGTAGACCAGGCTGGTCTCAAACTCAGACATAGCACCCTCGCCTCTGCCTATCAAGTGCTGAAACTAAAGGCATACCTGCCTATTTTTTTATCCATTAATTTTCTTTCTCTCTCTCTCTCTTTCTTTCTTTCCTTGAGAAAGGGGTTTCTCTGTAGCTTTAGAGCCTGTCCTGGAACTAGCTTTTGTAGACCAGGCTGGCCTTGAACTTACTGCCTCCTGAGTGCTGGGATTAAAGGCATAAACCACCACTGCCTGGCTTCGATTAATTTTCTTTCTTTTTTAAAAATTATTTATTATGTATACAATGGTCTGCCTGCATGTGTCCCTGCAGACAGAAGTTGGCACCAAATCTCATCACCAGTGGTTGTGAGCCAACATATGGCTGCTGGGAACCTAACTCAGGTCCTCTGGAAGAGCAGTCAATGCTCTTAACCACTGAGCCATCTCTCCACCCCTCGATTAATTTTTGAAGATTTATTTTATATATGTGTGCAAGTGGCTGCACGTACATTTGTCTGGTACCCCAGAATCCAGAAGCGGACATGAGATTTCTTGAAACTGGAGTTACAGATGTTTCGGGGCTGCCATATGGGTTCTGAGAACTGAACCCTGAACCCTGGTCCTTTGCAAAAACAGCAAGTGTTTTTGAATTGCTGAACAATCTCTCCATCTCCTTCTTTGGTTTTTGTTTGTTTTCTTTGTCTTTTTTGAGACGGGAATTCTCCGTGTAGCCCTAGCTAAAACTGACTTTGTAAATTTGCCTGAGTGTTGGGATTAAAGGCATATTTAATATGGGGGTCTGTGTATGTTTAGGTGTTGGTGGGTATCTCTCAGAGGCCACAGTGCAGGCTCTCCTGGGTTGTAAGCAGCTATGTGGGTGCTGCGAACCCAGATCCTTTACAAGCCCAGCAACCACTGTTAAATGTTGAGCCATTTACTGTTACTTTTTGTGAAAACCGTGTAAGGAGATAGAAGCAGACAGCCCTGTCGAGGCAAGCGGGGTTTGAACTCATGAATCTTGCTCCAGCTGTGTTCCCACCTAAAAAGCAGCCCCCCAACTTCCTCAGCCCTCCATTTACCCCCCAACCCTGCCACAGCCCCACCCCCACCCCGGCTCCACCAAGCCTGGTCCCCTGACTGCCAGATAGGAAAAAGTTGAGAAGGCTGCTTCTTGTCTTTTCCAGTGATGGCCTCGTTCTTTCCGCCCCCTAGTGTTCGCATAAAAAACTGCATCTCCTTGCTGTTTTCCTGGTGGCTTGTAAGGTTTGGAAGGAAGTTGGGGGTTGAGATCTGGGTCACATTTTAGGTGTGAACAGGCTTTTTTTTTTTTTTTTTTTTTTTTTCCGAGACAGGGTTTCTCTGTGGCTTTGGAGCCTGTCCTGGAACTAGCTCTGTAGACCAGGCTGGTCTCGAACTCACAGAGATCCGCCTGCCTCTGCCTCCCGAGTGCTGGGATTAAAGGCGTGTGCCACCATCGCCCGGCCTGTGGACAGGCTTTTTCAATGGAAAATAAATGCCTGAAGAAGCTCTTAGATCTAAAATCGTTCTGGAGGTGACCATGAAGCCGCGGATTAATGTACCACCCTCCTACCGCCATACACACCTCCTTGAGAACTGACTCCAAGCTCTCAGGCAAACGGAAACTACTAATAGTAGAAGCTATCCAATTATGGTTAAGTACCAAAAGATGTTAACAAACACACCCACCTTGAACAGAAATTCTCTGCAGCCTGTAAGCTACCATTGTAGACAGACATACACTGTCATCTGTAAATCATTTTGAGGTCCCAGTCCCTGAGGAACACTTTGAACAATGGAACATGTTTTACACACAGAAACTGCAAGCTTGGGCATTCTGGACAAATGGGAAATTTACATAGCAAAAATATTGTAACAATTTGTATTTTTTTTTTTTCTCCACACAGTATTTCTTGGTGTTGCCCTGGCTGTCCTGGAAGTAGTTCCTGTAGACCAGGTTGGCCTTGAACTCATAGAGGTATGCCTGCCTCCCAAATGCTGGGATTAAAGGTGTGTGCCACCACCGCCTGGCAGGTTTAAAATTTTTTTTGTTTGTTTGTTTGTTTGTTGAAACAGGATTTCTCTGTGTAGCCCTGGCTGTCCTAGAACTCACTCTAGATTAGGCTGGCCTCAAATTCAGAGATCCAAGTGCCTCTGCCTCCTGAGTACTGGGATTTAAGACATGTACCATCACTGCCAGGACAACCACATATTTTTTAAAAACAGGTCTGTGTTCCTGGTGCTCTTTGTTTAGGTGACTGTTAGCCAGGGTTATCCTGCATACCTCACAAATTTTGCCCTTAGGATAAGAGGATCAGGGCCTGTCTGCCTGCCTGGCTGAATTACATTTCTTTTGAGATGGGAACAGAACCTAACAGATCACAATCTCGGTAACTCAATCTTGCAAAAATTACATCTTAGAAGGGTATTGTGACACCTTCATTTAGTTCCAGCACTAGGGAGGCTGAAGCAAGGGGATCTCTGAGTTTGAGACCAGCCTGGTCTACGGAGTGAATTCCAGGACAGTCAAGGGCCACACAGAAAAACCTGTCTTGAGAGGGGGAAGGGAGAGAAATACACCTGGGGTAACCATAGACTAATCTAGAATGTCAGTTCTACTTTTTTCTTTCTGTAGTTTCTAAGAAGTCCGGGTAGTTCACGGTGCTACGTATCTTGCAGTTATATAAGGCTCCTCAGAAAAGTTCTACTTCTGTATAACTTAGTATTTCCTAAGAAAGTTTACTGTCAAATCCTTTACAACACTGATTTATTACTTCCAGCTCCTTTGTCAATGGGACTGAGTAGGGTTGGTAGAGGCTTGCCTAGCTTGTGTGAATCAAGCAAGTGCCTATGCCTGTCATCCCAGCGTTCTGGAGGTGGGGGGTGCCCTGCCAGCGTGGCCTGGATGCCCAGATTGGCGGAGAGGGGGTGGGGGGTATGCCAGGATTGAGACACGGAGGCCTCTTTTCAGGTGAACGATCAGCAACCTTTATTTTGCCTGGACTAAATCCTTTTATACTTCTACTGATTCTGTGGAAAAACACCGGCCAGAAAGAACACAAACATCCTTGTCAATTACAGACCACAAGGAAGTTCCGCTGCTGGTCAGGGGGAGTGAGGGCAGCTGGATCACAACAGAGGGGATAATGACCACGACAGAAGTTCAAGTCATGGCTTCTATATTCGTTTTCAGATTTGCTCATGCTATGTGAGACTCCATCTCCTGTCCCCATATGAAACCGTTTTTTTTTTGTTTTTTTTTTTTTTTAGTTATTTGAGACAGAGTAGACAGGGTTTCTCTGTAGCTTTGGAACCTGTCCTGGCACTAGCTCTTGTAGACCAGGCTGGTCTCGAACTCACAGAGATCCGCCTACCTCTGCCTCCCGAGTGCTAGGATTAAAGGCGTGCGCCACCACCGCCCGGTGAAACAGAGGATTGTGGCTGTCCTGAAATTGCTGTGCAGAATAGCAGGCCTTGAATTCACAGAGATCCTTCTGCCTCTGCCTTCCAAATACTAGCATAAAGGGGTGTGCCACCACACTTGACCCCAGTTGTTTTTAGATATGGGGATCTGTCTCGTGTGGTCCAGACTGCCTCAAATTTATTTTCTCTTAATTTTTTCCTTCTGGGTCCTCTGAACTCTGACTCCCAAAGGCTGGTTGGGGTTACACCAAGAATCGCCTTGCAGACCAGACTGAATTTGCTGCAGGAGCGCTTTCCTTCACTCTCTCAGACCAGCAGGGCAACCTACCCACCAAGCCCTACCCCATCATCAGCCTTGCAGCCAGGAGTCTTGCTAACTTTACACTTTGGGGAAAGAATCTAGGGGTTTGGTCTCTCCACAAAGGGCTCAGAGGGACAGAACTTCCACTGAGGCTCCTGCTTCCTGCCAGATCTCAACACTGCAGATTGCAGAGCTGATAGCGGAAGGAGAGCCCCGTCACTGGCAGCTTTTTCTGCCACCAGATTGCCCAGGTTTGAGGAAAGACAGAGGGGAAGTGTAAGGCTCTTGGCTCCAACGTTCCAGTTCAGTCCAGTCTAAACTGACTCAGAGTGGCCTCCTACTTCTCCCCAGAGTCCCCACCCGGTCAGAATTTCACACCTGTCACTGCCCCAGGAGGTCCCCTCACAGTTTCCCCGTCAGGAATGCTCTGTGTATGTTTGTGGCAGGATCTCAGGATCTCTGTGGGTCTGGTTGGCCTGGACCTCACAGAGAAATCTCCCCCAACCCCCTACCACCTATAACTCCCTAGTGGTAGGAAGAAAGTTAAAACACTACCACATTTTTCAAACGCACATTGAGCTTGGTGTCAATGCTGAAATCCCTCTCTCGTTTGGGTGGGGTCATTTCTCAATTGCTTTAATTTAGTCTTAAAAATTAGAATTGAGGGCAGGCTGCCAAGGCCTCTTGGTATTAAGTGCATTTAAGGGTTCCCAAATGTGACTTTTGCTAAAGTAAGTGCCTTCATGACAAAGCTATCATCTCCCCAAGACACAGTATTACCATGTTGCCCTGGTTAGCCACTGTCCCAGGTATATGCCTGCCACCTATGTGTTGAGATTAAACACACGTGCCACTAGGAACAGGTAGCCCCAAATCTTTTTTATTTTTCTGGATGATGGAGGGGTTTCAAGACAGGGTTTCTTTGTGTGGGCCTGGCTATCGTGGAACTCTGTAGAGCAGGCTGGCCTGGAACTCACAGAGATCCTCATGCCTCCATCTCCTGAGCGCTGGAATTAAGTGTGTGCCACTGGCCGGCTACATCCATTTTTTTTTTTAAATATTTATTTATTATGTATACAAGAGGCACCAGACCTCTTTACAGATGGTTGTGAGCCACCATGTGGTTGCTGGGAATTGAACTCAGGACCTTTGGAAGAGCACTGAGCCATCTCTCCAGCCCCCCTACATCCATTTTTTTTTTAAAGTATTTATTAAGTTGGGCTCCCCATGGCTTCAGTGAACTAGACCCCAAAGCTGTCTCTTGCCTCCGAGGCTGCATTATCAGCGATGCCCTGAATTGACAGCTGAGGGCGCACATTTCCGTGTTCCTGTAGAGCCTGCCTCACTCAGGAGCGTTTAGCAGGGACTGCGATTCTGGATCCGGACCACAGAAATCTCCAAGGCTGAGTGTCCCAGCTGAGCTCTTGTCCCTCATGACTCCAGCATCTGGAAATGCCAAACACGTTTCGTTAAGACCGTAACTCAACAGCACAGATATTTACTTCTGGGACAGAATCTGGAACCCACAACGCTCAGAATGCTAGGGAAGAGTCTAGCAGTAACTTTAGTGTTCAATTTTAGTTAGGCGTGGGGTCTCACTGTGTAAGATAGGCCAAGTGACTTTCATCTCTTGACCCTCGCCGCACCGTGGGACACCCCGAGTGGGACACCCTGAGTAGGTTAACATTTTTTACTGGCCTGGATAGTGTAGGCTGATACAATTTTCCTTCTCAAAGGGGACTTCAGGAACCTTGTCATTGGAAGGCAGAGTTTCAGTGACCAAAGCCTCGAGGCTGTATCCTCTCCCTCCCTCCACCTTGAGACCCAAAACTTTTGTAAACCTGATGTTTTGTGTAAATTCAGAACCCCAGAGACGGAATGTTCTAAACATAGGCTAGGTAGCTGAGCTATCCCCCAAATGCCTTATACCTTTATTTTCCAATTTCTAATGCCAATCATTCTTCCTCTTTCCATTGACTAAATTTTTAGAAAATATTTATTATGTATGTCATGCTCTGGCATGTATGTCTGCACGCCAGAAAAGGGCACCAAATCCCACTATAGATAGTTGTCAGCCACCATGTGATTGCTGGGAATTGAACTCAGAACCTCTGGAAGAACAAACAGTGCTCCTGACCACTGAGCCATCTCTCCAGCCCTAAATTTTTTTTTTTTTTTTTTTTTTTGAGTCAGGGTATCAACATGAAGCTTTGGGTGGGTAGTTGTTTTGGATAGCATACAGAGCTTGACTTCAGAATTCTGCCTTCCTGTGTCTTTCTTCTTGAGGGCTCTTGTGACATCCCCATGCCACTTAATCATACGTGTGTGTGTGTGTATGTGTGTGTATATATTTTTTTCTACATACATGGATTTATTTTATTTTTTTAATATTTATTTATTGAGGGCTGGAGAGATGGCTCAGTGGTTAAGAGCATTGCCTGCTCTTCCAAAGGTCCTGAGTTCAATTCCCAGCAACCACATGGTGGCTCACAACCATCTGGAATGAGGTCTGGCGCCCTCTTCTGGCCTGCAGAATACACACATTGTATACTAAATAAATAAATAAATAAATAAATATTTTAAAAAAATATATTTATTTATTATGTATATAATATTCTATCTGTGTATGTGCCTGAAGGCCAGAAGAGGGCGCCAGACCTCTTTACAGATGGTTGTGAGCCACCATGTGGTTGCTGGGAATTGAACTCAGGACCTTTGGAAGAGCAGGCAATGCCCTTAACCACTGAGCCATCTCTCCAGCCCCCCATGGATTTTTTTTTAAAGTTAAAGCTGGTCTCAATCTAGGTCAAAAGCCCCATGTCTGCTGGGTGGTGGCGGCACATGCCTTTAATCCCAGCACTTGGGAGGCAGAGTCAGGGGGTCTTTTTGAGTTTGAGGCCAGCTGGGCCTACAGATCTAGTTCCAGGACAGCCAGGATTATTACACATAGAAACCCTGTCTCAAAAAACAAATAAACAAACAAACAAAAACAGAAGCCCCAGGTTGGTCTTGAAATTCGTGGCCCTTCCTCCTGCAGGCAGGGCCAATTTTGCACAGCACAACTGGGATCTGTGCCAGTGTTGACAACTGGGATACCTAGGCCTCAGCCAGGTCAACAGCCTTCCCCTCCCAGGGAGATGGTTTCCCAACTATTCCTATGCCTGGCTCTCACTTTGCCACCGGCACCACTGACCACCAGCTGTACACAATCAAGTGTCTCACGCTTCTACAATGTGGCAAAGAGGACGACGGCCAGCAGAAACTTAAGTGGATTTTACTTTTATATCTGATCTCAGTATGTAGCTCTGCTGGCCTGAGTAACTCATGGTCATCCTCCTGTGCCTGCTTCTCAAGTAACTATGCTGCATATAACTGCAAATACACACACACACACACACACACACACACACACACACGTTCAAACAACTGGGAATGGAACTCAGAGCTCCTTCCTGCAAGGCAAGCATTCTCCTCAGCTGAGCTCTGTTTCCCAGTCCTCCGTGAGTGCCTGGTGGTGGCACTCCCCAATACATCCAAGTGCATACTATTAAAAGGCTGTGAATATTTTCTTTCCCAAGACTCCCGTGAGTTGTTGGAGTACAGTGCACGCTGCTGCTGCTGCACAGGATCGATTCAGTTCCCAGCACCCAGATCAGGTGCCTACCGTAAGTCCAGATTCCTAGGACACAAACACCAGAAATGGATATGGCACACACCCAGTAAACAAAAATGCCCTGCGCTTAAAAGTACTGTAGTGCCCCCTTGTGGGGGCAGCGTTGAGACCTGGTGAAAAGCACTTGCCTTTAATCCCAGCACTCAGAGATAGGAGTGTCTCTGTGAGTTCCTGACCAGTCTGGCCTACAGAGTGAGTTCCAGGACAGCCAGAGCTAAAGAGTGAAACCCTGTCTAAAAAACTAAAAAAAGAATCATGCCTCCACTTTTCGGTCACAACAATGCAGCTGAAGAGGCCGTGGTTGTGCCTTCTTCCCCCTGCCCACTCCCCATTCCCAAATGACATCCCCAAACATGGGGAATGGAGAAGACACTTGGATTTTATTGAATCTCTAAGGCTGGGCCTCAAACAAGATGGTTGTCAACAGGAAAAGTGGGAGTTGGAGACCAGGCTTGGCCTCCTCCTGCCCTGCAGCTACTCTGAGGCCTTGATCCAAAGTTCCCACCATAGAACACAGCCTCTCCAAGGATAACTGCTGGGAGCAGGGACTCGTGCCTGGCATCAACACTTCCATGAGCTGAGGCAGGAGGATCCCAGAACAGTATGGCAACTTTTTGTTTGTTTTTGTTTTTCGAGACAGGGTTTCTCAGTGTAGCTTTGGAGCCTGTCCTGGAACTTGATCTGTAGACCAGGCTGGTCTCGAATTCACAGAGATTCACCTGTCTCTGTCTCCCAAGTGCTGGGATTAAAGGTGTGTGCCACCACCGCCCAGCTGGATTCAGAGAGCTTGAAGAGTGACGTTTTTGCCTCAGATTCTCCAAACCTCAGAGGTGTTTTTTTTTTTTTGGTTTTTCGAGACAGGGTTTCTCTGTGGCTTTGGAGCCTGTCCTGGCACTAGCTCTTGTAGACCAGGCTGGTCTCGAACTCACAGAGATCCGCCTGCCTCTGCCTCCCTAGTGCTGGGATTAAAGGCATGTGCCACCACCACCACTCAGCTGAGAGGCTACATTCTTTTTTTTTTTTTTTAATTTTTTTTAAAGGTTTATTATATATACACAGTGTTTTGCCTGCATGGTCACCTTCACACCAGATGAGGGCGCCAGATCTCATTACAGGTGGTTGTGAGCCACCATGTGGTGGCTGGGAACTGAAGTCAGAACCTCTAGAAGAGCAGCCAGTGCTCTTAACCACTGAGCCATCTCTCCAGCCTGAGAGGCTACATTCTATTGCTCTCTCAGTGCTGAGATCTAAAAACTTTGTGAATGTTGGTATTTGGTGTGAACTGTGACCCTTAGAGATGCCATTCTGCAAACAAGGCTATATTGCTGAGGTACACCCCAAAAGTTTCCCACTTTCTACCAGAGTCAATGCTCTCTTCCAGTTGAATTCATTTGGGGCTTTTGAGACAGCTTTTGACCATGCCACTTTGGATAGGTAGCCTAAAACTGAGTTTGGAGACCAGCCATGACTTGACTTCAGAGTTCTGCCTGCCTCTGCCTCCTGTCCTGCGTGTTTTAATTACAGTGCTGCTATGCCACATCCACGGCTGTCTCGCCTGTGTGACAAAATGCCTCTCAGGTGGTGGCCGTCTCAAAATGAGGGGCTCATGCTTCCCGGAGCTTGGCCCCCGGCCGCTCCCTGGCAGTCTGCTCTAGTTGTGGTGTCTGATCAGCCTCAACGACATCGTTCACTTTGTTCCTGGCGATGATTTCTTGCGTTGGCTCTGCTATCCTTTTCTTCTGTTCTACTTTTCTCTTGACAAGAACTTAATCTGTTCAAGGAACCAGGAAACATTCCCAACGGCTCCTTGAATAGGGAGGAACTGATGCGTCAGTGCCCTCCCTTGATTCAGGCCATTAAGGTTATGTTTAAGACTCAGGCTCGCTCTCTGGGGGAATTCATGGATACCCTAGAACAGAAAGAGCTCATGATAGGAGATTTGGTAGAAGATGGGCAAATTATGAAGGAAAACATATGGAATGGCATGAGTTACCATTTATGGAGAAGCTAGCCAGAATGAGAAAGCCCTGGTGCATTTTAGATAAGAAAAAACAAGGCAGGCTATTCTTGATAACATGAAGCCAGCCATTCAATATTGGAGCAAACCCTGGGGGTGGAGTCCTGAAGAATGGTGTTTGGGTTACCTTGGCTACCTTGAGGGCAGATATGATTTAGGGCCATGAGAAAGCACAGTTAGTTAGTGGTGTGAGACGAATTTCAAAGAAAAGCTCTGCCGACCTGGCCCTGACCACAAGACATGCTGAGAATAATCAATTGCCTGTAATCATTTTCTTTATGTAAGCTTTTATGTCTGCCAAGTTCCTTCTGTAATCTCTTAAAAGTGATGCTTAAATTTTAGTAAAATTGCAGCAGATTCAAACCTTATTAGAGTTGTGTCTGTCTGTCATTCGCCGAATCCTGGGTTCTCCTTAGACTTCACCCCTGTTCTCCCTCGGTCTTCGATCTCCAAGACAGTCGGTCCTCGGCACTGCTACAATTAGACACAGCCCACCTGACTAATTCTTTTTAAAAGCTCTGGCTGGCCTGGCCAGGCAGTGGTGGCACAGGCCTTTCATCCCAGCACTCAGGAGGCAGAGATAGGCGGATTTCCGTGAGTTTGAGGCCAGCCTGGTGTAT
Source organism: Alexandromys oeconomus (assembly GCA_963919705.1). Classification (NCBI taxonomy): domain Eukaryota; kingdom Metazoa; phylum Chordata; class Mammalia; order Rodentia; family Cricetidae; genus Alexandromys; species Alexandromys oeconomus. The sequence goes on from CAWTZB010000267.1 coordinate 5,082,367, forward strand.
AAGAGCTAGTTCCAGGACAGCCTCTAAAGCTACAGGGAAACCTTGTCTTGAAAACGAACAAACAAACAAAACCTAAAACAAAAACCAAGAGCTCAGGCTGGCCTCAAACACCCTCAATATCCCCCAGTGGCCTTGAAATTCATGGTCCCCCCCCCCCCCAGAGGCAGCACAACTGGGGGACTCTACTAGTGCTGAGGTCTGGTGGCCAGGCCTAGACCAGGCCAACATTCCCCTCCCATGGAGATGATTTCCCAGCTCTACCTGGCTGCCGCTTTGCTACAGGCACCGCTGTCCATCAGTTGTACCTGTCATGGTTTCTTTCTGCAGTGTGTAAAGAATGCAACGGTCAACCCAAACCTTCATATCTGACCTCAGTATGTGGTTCTGGCAGGCATGTAACTCATGGTCATCCTGTTGCCTCTGCTTCTCAAATAACTGGCATCCATAGAACCGCATGTGTGCATGTATAGGCACACACATAAACACATACTATGGAAGAACCCACAGCTTCAATCTTGCCATGCAAAGCATTTTCCTCAGCTGAGCTGTGTTCCTCAGTCCTGCATGAATTTCTTGTTGGTGGCACTCCCCAATACATCCAAGCACATAACTATCAAAATGATGTGAATACATTTTCTCCAAAGACTCTAGTCACTGGAGAACAGTGCACACTGCTCCTGCATGGACCAAATTCAGTTCTAATCAGGTCCAAGGGATTCAGGGGATCAGGCCATCACAGGACACACTTAGATACAGTCAAAGAACCTACACTTAACTGAAATTGAAAAATCTTTGTAAGTTAGTTGGTGGTGGCATGTAGACCGCCTTAGCGGGTCACTCAGTCTAGGGGCTGTAACCCGCCTGGCAGGTCAGTAATTCCGGGGTCCCGGAGAGGCGCTATCTGAAAGACATGGGCGGGAGAGAGAAAGAAGGCCATCCTAGGTTTGTCAGAGCCTCCATCTATTTGAGTCATGGTTACAGCTTATATAGCCCCTGGATGAGGAATTTGGGGGGCAGGGGCATGGGCAGGAAGGGATCTTGCAGCGTGGTCCCAAGGTCGGCGGCCAGGAGATTACTATTGGTCAGGTCAAGATTCCTCGGTCAGGAAGTTGCAAGTTGACACACCTAGTTCTTTAGATAGTTGGAGTGTGGGGCGGGTTCCGCTAACAGATAGCTCTCTATTAACAGATAATTGTGTGTGGGATAGGCTCTTCCAATTTTGGGGGGAAATGGCTCCTGACAGTGGCACATGCCTTTAATCCCAGTACTCAGGGGGCTAAGGCAGGTGAATCTTTATGAGTGTGAGGCCAGCCTGGTCTACAAGAGCTAGGTCCAGAATAGGCTCAATGGCTACAGCCAAACCCTTCTTGAAAAACCACCACCACCACCACAAAAAAAAAAAAAAAAAAAAAAAAAGAAAGAAAAGAAAAGAAAAATCTTTGTAACCCGAAATAACCTTATTGCCTTGTGTTCACCTGCACTGGATATTCTTGTTCTCCACTTCTGACCAACAATACAGGACCCTCTTGTATATCCAGAGTGTTGGGAAATGTCAGGAGAAAAGCCTCCCCTCCAATTTCCTCAGTCACAAGAGCAATAAAATGACCAAGACCTTTGGATAGCTTCTGGGGTTTTGTTGATGCCTCTTTCTGCCTTCCCACTGTCCCCACTCCCAAATGACAACCCCAAACAAGGAGATTGGAGAGGAGACTTGGATTTTATTAAAGCTACATGACTACGACTCAGACAAGATGGTTAGAATTGCAGGCAGGAAAGAGTTTGAGGCCAGGCATGACTTCCAACCAGTGCTGAGGTGAATCTGAGGCCTTGATTCAAATCTCCCACCAAAGCACACGGCCTCTTCAAAGAATAACCGCTGGGAGTAGTAACTCATGCCTGGCATCAACACTTCCATGAGCTGAGGCAGGAGGATCACCAGCACACCAAGGCCAGTGTGAACAACAGAGTGCAAGGAAAACAACGTAACAAGTAGAAAGAAAACCCAAGTGACAGAGAGCACTGAGGACCAGGGATGACTTAGTGGCTTAGAGCAATTACTCTTTGTACAGAGAACCTTGCAATCCTGGCACCCACGGGATAGTTCACCATCACCAATAAAGCTATTCCAAGGGGATCTGTTGCCCTGATAGGACCTTCTTGGGAGCCAGGTATACATGCGTTCCACATGTGTCTATGCAGGCAAAAAAAAAAAAAATTCATACACATGAAAACAAACAAAACACTGAAAAAAAAACCCACTGAATTTTGGGGCATGGTGATTGGTGGTACATACCTGCAATCCTAGACAACAGCAGAAGGGGCATGGTTGAGTCTGAGGCCAGGCTGGGGAACTTAGGGAAACCTTTCCTTTTGATTTTTCAATACCAGCAATATGACTGGGAGGACCCTGACACCCACCTTGTGACCTGCTCTAAATCCCTAGAAGTCTCTGTGAATGACTCCGGGGTTGTTGCCTGAATATTATAGCTGCATGGTGTCCATGTCCCAATTATCATTTTCTGTTGTTCTGTAAACACACAACCAAAAAGATAAAAACAAACAAAACACCCCAAAGCAATACAGAAAACCATGCAACACATCCCAGTCCTGTGTCCATATCCAGCTCCTCCCCGCCGACCCCGATAACTGGGCCTTGCTGAAGACTTGTACTAGTGCAGAGAGAGACAAGACCTGATCTGGAACTTAATTGGCTGCCCTTATTGGGTTCCAGGCTGCTGCTTTCAAGAGGGGTGACACCCAAGATGGATGTCTTCTCTCTTGGGAGGTACGGGGCACTTCTCACTTGGTCCTCTGGCTCGACTTGGAAAGAACCTTGTTTAGGAATGCAAAAGGTTTTCAAAGACGTTGGAGTGAACTTTTGTCTTATATTGTGAAGTCCAAGCCTCGGAGGCATTTTCTAGAACAAAAACATCCTCCCAGCATGAAACCACAGTCTGAGCCAGGGTCCTTCCCCAGCACAGCCCCAGACAGTCCAGTGTCAGTGGCTCAAGCTGGAGCCTTACTCCAGCTTGCTCCACTGGTATCACTATGCTGACCAATACGGGTGGCGTATGACCCCACACCCTGGTAGGACTTTGTGTAAAGCTGAAGGGAAAAGACCTACTGTGGGAGAACATTCCTGGGAGACAGTAGCCCACTCCCTTTCCATGTGACGAAGACAAACCCTCCCCTGCAGGTCTAAATACTATACAGCTTTAGGGCTCCTGCAGCTTGCAGCCTTTGTTAAGAGAACACTGCTTAGATACAGACCTCACCCCAGGGATGTGGGCGATAGCAAAGCTGCCTCCTGTCTCAATGGCTGCCTCACCAGCAATGTCCTAGAATGACAGCAGGTGGCGCACGTCTCCACGTTTCTGGAAGGCTTCTTTCAGTCAGGGGCGCTCAGCTGGGACAGCACTTCTGGGTCTTGACAACAGGAAGTGCCTTCAAGGCCGAGTGTCCCTGGCTGTCCCTCTTGAATCCAGCCAGCATCTGGAACTGAAAAGCAAAAAGCAAAGAGCACAGATCTTTTCATCAATGTCCGGGACAGACTCCTTTTTTTTTTTTGGTTTTTCGAGACAGGGTTTCTCTGTGGCTTTGGAGCCTGTCCTGGCACTAGCTCTGTAGACCAGGCTGGTCTCGAACTCACAGAGATCCGCCTGCCTCTGCCTCCCGAGTGCTGGGATTAAAGGCGTGCGCCACCATTGCCCGGCCCGGGACAGACTCTTGAACCCTCAGCTCCCTGAATGCTAGGCAACAGTATAACAGAAGCTTAAGTGTTTAATTTTATTTTGGCATGGGGTCTTACTGTGAGTTAGCCCAGGTAACTGTAATCTAATGACCCTCACCATGGACACCCCAGTCAGCTAATATTTCTTCCTGGCCTGGATAGTGTATGCTGGTGTAATTTTCCTTCTCTAAGTAGGACTTCTGGAACCTTGTTATTGGAAGGCAGCGTCTCAGGGACCAAAGCCCCCCCCACGGAGGCTGTGTCCTCTCCCTCCCTCCACCCTGAGGTCTAAAACCTTTGATAACTTTGTTGTTTGGTGTGAAATCAGAACCCCAGTGATGGCGCATGCTAAATCTAGGTTATGTTTTTGAGCTACATCCCAAATGCCTTACACATACCCTCATTTCCTGACGTCAACTTTCTTTCTTTTTTTTTTTTTTTGTTTTTCGAGACAGGTTTTTTTTTTTAAACTTTTAAAAAAAGATTTATTTATTTATTGTGTATACAGTATTCTCAGTATTCTGTCTGCATGTGTGCCTACAGGCCAGAAGAGGGCACCAGATCTCTTTACAGATGGTTGTGTCCACCATGTGGTTGCTAGGAATTGAACTTAAGACCTTTGGAAGATCAGGCAGTGCTCTTAACCACTGAGCCATCTCTCTAGCCTGAGACAGGGTTTCTCTGTAGTTTTGGAGCCTGTCTTGGAACTAGCTCTTGTAGACCAGGCTGGCCTTGAACTCACAGAGCTCCACCTGCCTCTGCCTCCTGAGTGCTGGGATTAATGGCATGCGCCACCACCGCCTGGCAACCTTTCTTTTCTTATTAAACACATTTTAGTTTTTGAGGCAGTGTCTCTCCAGCATGAAGTCTTGGGTGGGTATTCTAAAACTGCTTGCACAGCAGACAGGCCTTGACCTCAGAGACCTGCATGCTTCTGCGAGGGCCCAGGTGAAAGGCACCACTTACGCAAAGCCTACACTTCTTTCTTTCCTTTAAGATTTACTTATGTTTTTATGTATGAGTGTTGTCTGCATGTTTACCGGCAGGCTAGAAGAAGACATCAGATGCCATTATAGATGGTTGTGAGCCGCTATGTGGTTGCTGGGGATTGAACTCAAGACCTCTGGAAGAACAGCCAGTGCTCTTTAATACTGAGTCATCTCTCCAGCCCCATTTTCCCTTTTTTCATTATCCAGTTTTTTTTTTTTGGTGTTTTTCCACCTTCCTCATCGTAAGATCAATTACGCACAGATTTATTGGCTATCTCTTTCCTTGGCCTGAATCTCCAGATCTTAGGGCACCCACAGAAATTATGTTATGGACTTGGAGAAATGTTGAGTTTATTTTCATTTGCTGCTTTTCTGGATGACGAAGTCTGACTGCCCCTCAGATCTGCCTGTCTTTGCCCCTTCAGGGCTTTGGTCAAAGGTGTGGCTCATCATGCCTGCCTCTGCCAGACTCATGCCATTTTTGTAAAGAAAACACAAGCCTCTTTGAAATTCACCACCGAAACTGTGGAGTATGGTATAATTTTTTAGCACCTTGCCTTGTACAATGTTATATTTATTGTTTTATTTAAGTGTTTCATAGTCTCCTCAAGTAAGTCTGCCTCAGAAGCCATAGTCCTGGGATCTCAGACATGTGCTAGGCCCGTTCAGATCAATTGGTTTTTGATTTAGCCTGATAATGACCTGAGTTCAATCCCTGGTAGTCACATGCAGAACCAATTCCATGTTGTCTTCTGACCTCTACACTGCACCCATACACACATAAGTATATGTAACATGTGTTTACATGCTTAGCTGTGCATGGTGCCACATGCATGTAATCACATCACTTGAGATGATAGGGACTGGAAGCCCATACAGTATGAGGCCAGCTAAGGTTCTGCACCAAATCTATAAATCTATATATTACCAGGCTCACTGGCACACAGACCTCTCATCCCAGCGCTTGAGAGGTAGGATATGGTGAAATCAGGTATTCACGAGTAGTCTTGGGCTGAGCGGTGGTGTCCTACGCCTTTAATCCTAACACTTGGGAGGCAGAGGCAGGTGGATCTCAGAGTTCAAGGCCAGCCTGGTCGACAAGAGCTAGTTCCAAGATAGGCACCAAAGCTACACAGAGAAACCCTGTCTCGAAAAACAAAAAAGACAAAAACAAACAAAGAGTAGTCCTGGTTACTGGAGGAGGTGAAGCTGACATGGGATACACAACAGAGAATAAAATGTCACCGATCACATATAAGGCCGTTGGATCCCTCTCCAGCACTGGGAGAAACAAAGTCAAATACCTGATGGAGAATTGGAGATTTGAGTGAGAAGAGTGCTCAGAACAAGGCTGGAGTCAGAAGAGAGCTTAATGTGGAAGCTATGAATAGGGATGGGGAAATACTCACCCTTGGAGCTCTAAAGAAAGTCACAAGTTCAAAGGCAAACAGGATTTGGCTGTGGGTGCTGTTTCTTTTATATCCTCCAGGCCACTCCCACCTGTGAACTTGACTGGATTATAGACTGGGCACACCCATCCTATGGATTATAGACTGGACACACCCATTCTATGGGTTATAGACTGGACACACCCATTCTGTTGGATTATAGACTGGACACACCCATTCTATGGGTTATATACTGGACACACCTATTCTGTGGATTATAGACTGGACACACCCATTCTGTGGATTATAGACTGGACATACCCATTCTGTGGATTATAGACTGGACACACCCATTCTATGGGTTATAGACTGGACACACCCATCCTGTGGATTATAGACTGGGCACACCCATCCTATGGATTATAGACTGGACACACCCATTCTATGGGTTATAGACTGGACACACACATTCTATGGGTTATAGACTGGACACACTCATTCTGTTGGATTATAGACTGGACACACCCATTCTGTGGATTATAGACTAAACACACCCATTCTGTGGATTATAGACTGGACACACCCATTCTGTGGATTATAGACTGGACACATCCATTCTGTGGATTATAGACTGGACACACCCATTCTATGGGTTATAGACTGGACACACCCATTCCACTCTCCAACCTTGGAGTCAGCCTATTCTCTGGATCTCATTTTCTTGTGATTCTGTGAGTTTACTTAGTCTATGGGCTTAAACACAATAGTTCATGAAGGCTGATGATGAATTGGAAAGTATGGACAAATACAGGGAATTAAACTGGGCGCCTCAACACTGTGTGGTGATAGCACACGTCTTAATCCTAGCACTAGGGAAGCAGACACAGGTGGAGTTTTGTGACTTTGAGTTCGAGACCAGCCTGGTCTACAGAGCTAGTTCCAGGACAGGCTCCAAAGCCACAGAGAAACCCTGTCTCGAAAAACCAAAAAAAAAAAAAAAAATCAAAATAATAAAACAAATGTATAAAAAAATAAACAAAATGGTAGCCTCACCTTTCAGAATAATTAGTCTGTTCTTTAATGGGGAATATAAACTTATCAGCACAAAGCCAGGGCATGGTGATGCATGCTTTAATCCTAGCACCTGGGAGACAGGTAGATCTCTGAGTGTAAGACCAACCTGGTCTACCTAACAAGTTCTGGGATAGCCAGGGCTACAGAAAAACCCTGCCTTGAAAAACAACAATAACAAAAAACAAGATAAAAACAACAACAACAAAAAATATAGTTATCAATCCAGGAGCAGAGAAAAATGTAGAGCTCAATAAATATCAATTAAAAAAATGTAAAAAAAAAAAAAGATATCAACCCAGACTTGGGAATGTGGAGTAACAGAGTCATGAAGTCCTAGTCCTAGTCCTGTGACTTCACAGGGCAAAGATGGCTGGGGACAAATAGTATGAACAGTCAAATAATCCAGGGTGGGAAGCAGGTAGGAAACACTATGGCTGTAGTGTTTGCCTAACAAGCAGCCTAACGTGCAGGAGGCATTGGATTTAAAATATAACACTTACTAAACCTGGAGTAGTGGCTAAACCAGTAACCCTACCCCTCTGGAGATGCACACTGGAGGATCAGACGCTCACGGTCACCCTCACATAGTCAATTAAAGAACAGCACCCCACCCTCCCCAAAGAAAAAGGAAAAAAAGAGAATAAAGAAAGGGGAAAAAAAAGTCTGGGCAGTGGTGGTGCATGCCTTTAATCTCAGCATTTGGGAGGCAGAGGCAGGTGGATCTCTGTGACTTCGAGGCCAGCCTGGTCTACAAGAGCTAGTTCCAGGACAGGCTCCAAAGCTACAGAGAAATCCTGTCTTGAAAAACAAAAACAAACAAACAACAACAAAAACAGAAAAAGAAAAAGAAAGGACAGCAGTTGGGTTTGAAATAAAATGACCTTGAACTCCTGATCCTTCGCAAACACTAGTTTACAGCAGTGCGGTGCCTTCAGACATTAATATTATTTCCAGATAGTTCACTACCTAGTCACGACTCAGCTGGAATTTAGAGATATGAGTGCCTCTGCCTCAGCAGATTAAGGGCTTCTTCCAGAAAGTATAAGTATGGAGTATGATCCTGTTTCTCTCTCTCTCTCTCTCTCTCTCTCTCTCTCTCTCTCTCTCTCTCTCTCTTGCAATAGGGGCTGCTAGGGCTGGAGAGATGACTAGAGATTAAGAACACTGCTCTTGCAGAGGCCCTGAGTTTAATTCTCAGAAACCGCAGCCATCTATAATGAGATCTGGTGCCCTCTTCTGGGTTGCAGGCATACATGCAGGCAGAACACTGTATACATAATAAATAAATAAATAAATAAATAAATAAATAAATAAATAATAAAAAACAGTAGGGGCTGGTAATGTAACACCTTGTTCATTTTTTTGAATAATTTATTTTTATTTTATGTCCATTGGTGTTTTGCCTACATGCACGTCTGTATAAGGGTGCCAGATCTCCTGGAGTTGGAGGTATAGACAGCTGTGGGCTGCCATGTGGGTGCTGGGAATTGAACCCACTTCTAGTGGGTCCACTGGAAGAGCAGCCAGTACTATGAACCTCTCAGCCATCTCTCTAGCCCCTGTTTGGTCAGTTTTGAGAATACAAAGTCAGGATGTAAAATCAAATATCTAACCTTGAGCTGGATGCAGGCATTTGGGGGATGTCGATTGCGTTGGGGTGGGTTACTCAGTCTAGGGGTTTGTAACCCACCCTGCAATCAGTTATTCCAGGGTCTCAGAGGGGCGCTACCTGGAAGGGAATGAGCTAAGACAGAAGAAGGAGGCCAAGCAGATTTGTCAAAGCCTCCGTTTATTAGGGACGGGTTACAGTTTATATATGGTAAGGAATGGGGGGCAGGGCAACTGGATCTCGCCGCGTGTTCCAGGTCACGTAGGCCAGGAGATAGGCCAAGAAGTCACAAGTTGCCACACCTGGTTCCCTGGATAGCTGGAATGTGAGCGGGTTCCGCTAACAGATTAGCAGTTAATTGGCTGTGGGGCAGGTTCTCAATAGAACATAATTATGGGTGTGAGGTTCCCTGCAGACTCCCCAGGGTGATGGTTTCTATAATGATTTTTAGAGGGCAAATGGCTCCTGACATATTCCCCCTCTCTTATATAAAGGCAAGCAGTTATTAAGTGGAGGGCACCAAGCCAGAGTCAACCCTGGTGTCAGATTTAAAAGAGAAGGAACTGGGACAAGTAGAGACCCTCCTCTCGAATGGTGAAGCAATTTACCTCTCCTGGGAACAGAGGGGTGCCTTATGATTAGCATTAGTTCCTTGGAGCTTCTCAAATAAAAGATATCTAGTAGGATTAAAGTAAGCAGACCACAGGGCACCCTGTCTTAGGCCATGTGGAGAGCGTTCCTCGTACCTGGCACCATGCCATGTTGAGCCGGCCTTTACAGCCTCTGTATGGTGTGCTATTCAGGTGAGGATCCACACTAACTCCCGTCATTGGGCCCCTGAGTCTATCAATAATGAAAAGACTGTGAGGAGCTCCTCAAACAAAAGATATAATGATATAATTTTGGGAACCAATAGCTCCATCTCCAGACAAGAAGAAAGGGCTTTTTGCAAACCCAGTATTCACCTTTTAGTCTGGCCTAAGGTATCCTCCTTCCTAAATGCCTACTCCACATTAAAATTATGAGTGCTGTCTGCCAAAAATTAGTGCAGTGTAAAGGGATCTAAATCTAAAATTTTTTAACATATGCATTAAACCCAAACACTTTACAGCATGTATCAAACCTTTTCCAACATCTATAAGCAGTTACAAATATCATTAGATCAACTGCAGTAAGAGTACAATGACATACATTATTGTTACTAAATACCACCAGTTCCAGTCTCTGAGCAACAGTGACAGGAACCCCAATCTTAACTTAACGATGATCACGTCTACTTTTGGAAGCTATCTTCTATTCCACCCTGCCTCATTCCAAAGTCCTCTACCTGCCCCAAGCCCCCTTCCTCTGTAGACACAGTTTCTCCCAAAAAGCTATATAATGATAAGAATGAAACAAAAGTATTTTCAGCTTCATCATTTCTAGGAAACTGTGATAAGTGCAAAAAATCTGTTTTATCTGTGGAACTGGGTTTGGAACACACCCTTCAGCAGCAGGTCTTTAGTCACAGTCTTCTCTTCAGCATCAGCTTGGTCTTCCTTCATCTCCTCCTGGTCTCTGTAGAAGTAGAATTCAGTCATAACTTCCTGTGGGTGCTCATGGGAAATGGTGCCAAGCATGCAGAGAATGTCCTGGGCCAACATGCAATTTAGATGCATGTTGTTGCACAGGATGGCAATGTCCACATAGCCTGGAGAAGAAGCTGTGTTATACAGAACAATGGTAGGCAGGTTGATATAATATACCTCTGTGGTCAGCTCTGGGATCAGTCACCACCAGAAGCATGGCCCCTGCAGGCTGTTGGGATCTAGTCAGTAAAGATCCCAGTGTGAAGTAGTCAGCACTTGGGGTGGCTCCAGAGGCAGCAGCAAACTAGCAGATTTTGCTGGTTCAGTGTTCCTGGAGCAGCAGGGTTCTCAGTGGAAACCACAGCTTAAGCTGCTAGCAACAGCTTCTCCCACATCCTCTTCAGATTTATCATGTAGATACCATCACGTTTCCATTTGGTAGATGTACTGCTCCATCTGGAAGTCAAGGTTGGTGTTAGCTAAGCAGAGCAAAGAATTTGAGGACATCTTTACCCACCTATCTGTAGGACATCAAGGGCTTTGGACATTGTATGAGTTTTCCTTTAAGTACTACAGGAATCAAGAACAATGTCATTGCCCACCACTACATATATATGCATTGTTACTTGAGCAGTGTGTGCCCAGGGGAGGGTTGGGGGGAACCACTGGTATTTTCAAGGGGTCCAAGGAGATGATTCAGTGTTTCAGAACAATGATTGCTCTTGCAGAGGCCCCTAGTTTTGTTCCCAGCACTAATGTAATGGCTAGCAACCATCTGTAGCTCCACTTCCAGGGAATCTGATGCCTTCTTTTGACTTCTGCAAGCATCAGGCTTGTGCACAAATACATTAAGACAAAACAATCATACACATAAAATAAAAAATTAAAAATCTAAATAAATTGTTTATAGTTTTAAAAAAATGTTGTGTCTTAAAGAGTCAGGCTCTTGTTGTGTAGTGGTGGCACATGCCTTTAATCCCAGCACTTGGGAGGTAGATACAGGTGGGTCGGGGCAAAGTGGCACCCAATGTGGGGCTTGAGTATGGGGGATTCAGTGAAAAACGTTATTCAGAAAGGCTGGCAAAGTGAAGTATAGTTAAGAGGGCAAGAAACACAGGAACCTACTGTGTTTTCTGAACCTCAGTAAACAGTGATTATGGGACAAGCAATTATTCAGCACGAAATGTTTATTAGTAGATTGAGACATGCTTTAAAGGCACGAGGGGTAAAGGTTAAAATTAAACAGTATGTGAATTCTTTGACTATATTAAAGATGCTTGTCCCTGGTTTCCAACTGATGGGACTATAGCTGAGAAAAATGGAAGAGAGTCGGAGAGGCTCTCAAAGATTTGATCAAGCATTTGGATCAGAAAAAGTTCCCGTAACTGCCTTTTTCTACTGAAATTTACTTAATGAACTTTTGTCTCAGAGGCATTGGGACCCTGTTAGTTGCCAATGCTAGACAGGAGACAGGAGATGAAATATTATTAAAAGATAAGTTAGAGAAGCCAAGGACAATGGCACGAAGTTTTGATCCTACTTCATGTTCCAGCTTGGTGGGAGCCTAGCCAGTTTGGATGTTCACCTTCCTAGACATGGACGGAGGGGGGAGGACCCTGGACTTTCCACAGGGCAGGGAACCCTGACTGCTCTTTGGACTGGAGAGGGAGTGGGAAAGGAGTGGGGAGGGGGAGAAGGGTGGAGGAGGGGGAGGGAAATGGGAGGCTGGGAGGAGGCGGAAACTTTTTTTTCCTTTTCATAATAAAAAAAAATAAATAAAAAAATAAAAAAAAGATAAGTTAGACAAAATAGACAGAAAGGAACTTAATCCAAAGAATGACACGCAAGGTGTCAAAAAGGGTAAGGAAAAAGAAGGTGAGAACCTTATGTCCTTTGATAGTGCTGCTGAAACATCTGACAAAAAGGATCCAAAGGCTCCTAAAGCTAAGTCTTCCCTGCAGGAAACTAAGGAGTCAAACAAAGATCCTTTCTCCATACCTAAGTTAAAAGCACAAAAATCTCCAGGAGTTAGATCTAAGGTAAAGAAAGTATATGTAGCTTTAAAAGAATTCCTTCTCACCTGGTGGTAGTGGTGCATGCCTTTAACCCCAGCAGAGGCAGAGGCAGAGGCAGGCGGATCTCTGTGAGTTTGAGGCCAACCTGGTCTACAAGAGAGAGTTCTGGAACCGAATAGAAGACCTGGATATCAATCCACACATTTTTGAACACCTGATTTTTGACAAGGAAGCAAAAAGTATCAAATGGAAAAAGAAATCATATTTAACAAGTGGTGCTGGCATAACTGGATATCAACATGTAGAAGAAGGAAAATAGACCCAGAGTTTCAGTTGTCAACTAGATAAGTAATGTGTCATTCATAGTAATAATAATAGTAATTGTTATGACCTGCTGCTGACTTGTCCTGTCCCTTTAAGAGATAAGCCCCCCCCCCTTTACTCCCCCTTCCACTGCAGCAAAGCGATCTTCCTTCCTGTCTCCTGTCTGAAGGGCGGCTGCTGCCTCCTCTCCTCTCCTCTCCTCTCCTCTCCTCTCCTCTCCTCTCCTCTCCTCTCCCTCTCCTCTCCTCTCCTCTCCTCTCCTCTCCTCTCCTCTCCTCTCCTCTCCTCTCCTCTCCTCTCCCCTCCCTCCCCTCCCCCTCCCCTCCCTCCCCTCCCTCCCTCCCTCCCTCCCTCCCTCCCTCCCTCCCTCCCTCCCTCCCTCCCTCCCTCTCTCTCTCTCTCTCTCTCTCTCTCTCTCTCTCTCTCTCCTCCACCCTCCTTCTTCTTCTTCCCCCCTCCCTTCCCTTCCTACCATAACCCCCTGAATAAACTATCCAAACTCTTTCTGCGTTGCGTGCCTATCCATCTCTCACGCTGTGGCTGTGGCTCCTTGTAGGAACCCACTGACCCCTCGAGCTCTCCCCAACTGGGACCCACAGAGGCCTCGGGTGGGGAGGTTGGCTGCCCCTCGTGGCCAGCCGCTGCCCTGCAGTCGCCTGCTATGCCTGGGCCCCTCGGGGAACTGCGCCGTTTTATCTAAACCATTATAGTAATAATAATCATAATATTTGCTAAGAGAGTTTTGACCACATGATAGGTGGGTTAGGTAGGTTTTTTGTTTTGTTTTGATATTGGGGGTGGGGTGGGTGGGTTTGAGACAGGCTTTCTCTGTAACAGCCCTGGCTGCCCTGGAACTGACAGCCCAGGGTGGCCTTGAAGACACAGAGATCCACTTGCCTTTAAAGGTATTGAAAGACCCCCGGTGTGGGGAGACTCTCACTCAAGTCTCTGGTAACACGACCCCCCAGTAACTCAAGGGAGACCGTCCTTGCTGCAATCACACGAGGTGATTGAAAGGTACCAGTGCTGAGGCCGAGACTCATAACCCAACTTCGAGTAGCTGGGAGAAGAGGTATTTAAGGGAAGAAACCACAACCCAGTAATCCAAAGGGGGTAGGGAGAGCATCATTGGAAAATTCCGAAAATACCAGTGATCATTGAAAATTCCGAAAATACCAATGATAATTACAAGGGGATAACTCCCTGTTTCTCAAGATTATTCTCAAGATTACAATCTAACTTTATCTTCAGCTAGTTCCTGAAACAGAGTCACTGAACCAGCTAACCTAGATTTTTGGCTCTTCTTTTCCTCCTAGAGGGGTCTGGATTTATCCCCGGTCTTTTAGTATACACCATTATGCCCAGTGGAAATATAATTCTTGATCTTCCCGACTTAGCCTTCTATTCTCCAATTCTAGGATTACACCTGGTTCCAAAACTTATTTTTTGTTTTCTTGTCTTTGAGACTTTTTTTGCCTTTGCTAGTTAGAGCTTGCTAGACCTGCCTGGATCTGCCTGGATCTGCCTTCCGAGTATTGGGATTAAAGGCGTGTACCACCACTTGCGTCCAGAATTCATTCAGCTTGTTTTTATTTATTTATTTTTTGCATTTAGTTTGTATTTCTTGGTGAACATACATATGGATATAGAGGTCAGATGGCAGTCTCTTCTCCAGTGGTCCCAGAGATTGAACTCAGGCACCTGGGCTTGATGACAGGTACCTTTAATCACTCACCTAGCCATTTACTTGGTCCCGAGAATACCTGCTTAAAACTTCCAGGTGCTCTTCCTATGTTAACATAGACCCATGTCAGCTAACCGAATCAATCCTTCCACGATGACTAGCTTCTCATTAGTTCTAACTGCTGTGATCATTATCTTTTCCTCGTTGGGTTGGTAATGGAAGCCAGGGATTCCATCAGATGCTAGCCAATGGCTTTGCCAGCCCCAACTTTAACATTGACTGGTTTAGAGATTAGGCTGGGTTCCAACTCACAGAGATCCATCTGTCTCTACCTCCCAAGTTCTGGGATATGCTTAATCATCCCTGGCTGTTTTCATTTAAAGCTGCCATTGCATCACTATAAAAATGTCAAGGATTGCAGTCATTTTTGTTTTTTCCTTTGGTTTTTCAAGACAGGGTTTCTTTGTGTAGCTTTGGAGCCTGGCCTGGCACTAGCTCTGTAGACCAGGCTGGCCTCGAACTCACAGAGATCCACCTGCCTCTGCCTCCTAAGTGCTGGGAATCATCTTGCTTTTTAAAGAGAAGATTTTAATTTTATGTGTATTGGCATTTTGCCTGCATATATATATGTGTGTGTGTGTGTGTGTGTGTATGTATGTGTGTGTGTACACACACACACACCTGCTGCACGTGAGTGCCTCCAAAGAAGAGAAACGGCAGCGGATCTCCTGAACTTGGATTTACAGAGTTGTGGGCCTCCCTATGCGTCTGTGCTGGAAATCCAACCCAGCACTTAGAAGAAGAGCAGCAAGTGCTTTAACTTCTGAGTCATCTCTCCAGCGCCTCAATTTACTTTTTGACACAGGGCCTCACTATATAGCCCAGGCTGGCCTGTGACTCCTGCCTCAGCATTGAGTACAGGGGTACAGGTTTGGGCCACTGTGGGCCTGCTTTAATTGTCAATTAACTGTCAGTTACCAGTAGCATCCAAGAGTTAATGAGTTCAGTATCCAATATTATTGAAAACAACAACACAGGAATCTGGGTATTTTAAACTACCCATGCAGAATCTCAGCTCTCTCAAGGTAGAGGCAAGAAAAATCAAATTCAAGGTTTCCCTTGGCTTACATTAATTCAAAGGCAGTCTGGGTAAAGAGAGACTCTAACTCAAAACCAAACACACAGTCAAGTGTGATGAAACATCCCTTAAATCCTAGTACTCAGAAGGCAGAGCCATGTAGACCTAAGCTTCAGGACAGCCTTGTCTACATTGTGAGTTCCAGGTCAGCCTAGGCTACTTAGTGAGAGTGTCACCAAACCAAACCAAACCAAACCAAACCAAACCAAACCTAACCAAACCTAATGTGCATGTGCATTCTTTTAATACCAGCACTCAGGGAGTAGAGGGAGGATGAAGAGTTGCAATAGCACAGTGAGTTGGAGGCTTCACTGGGTTACACGAGAGCCAACCTCAACCAACTCTAAAAACACAGAAACAGGGCAAGGACCTCCTAAAGACACGCACCACAATTTCTGTTCTTTAGGTGATAAAATTAAAACAGGTGCAGGGGTGGGGTCTCAGACCACTGCTTTTACAGAAGCAGAGTGGTAGCCAACACTGAGCTCTTGTGTTGATTGGATTCACACGCATGCAGTTAGACCCACTTGTCTAAGCTGCTATGCCTTCCCTCCACCCAAGGACGTTGCTCACCTTGGAGATGGCCTCTGGCAGTTTCTGCTTCCTGGCTTCTCTAAGGGAAAGGGGATTTGGGCTTTTGTGAGGTTCTCTGGGCTGGGACCTTCCTTGAAGTACAACCTGGGTTAAATCGAGCCTGCGTTCTGGGACTTGCCTCTCATTCTAGGCTAGCAGTCTGCATTTAACAGCACTTGATGATTCTTATGATCATCAGTCAAGTTTGGCGGCAGCCCTGAGCCCACAGGTGGGGAGAGAAGACAGGACTTAGGAGAGGCTTTCCTATGACGGCAGGTGGAGGAGTCTGTACCTCCATATCTCTGGCTTCTTTTTCCATCTCTGTCTCCCTCCCTGCCTTTCTTCAGCTTTTTTTTTTTTTTTTTTTTTTTTTTTGAGACAGGGTTTTTCTATGTACCCTCAGCTGTCCTGAAACTTAGTCTTTAGACCTGTGCCTGCGTTACTCTCTTGGTACAGTTTGTGCGCCACTGTACCATGCGAGCAGGGCAAGGGCCTGGAGATTGAAAGAACACACAAGAGACCTGGGTCATTGAAAGCCGACTGCCATTTATTCAAACTTAGGAAAAACCTTAAATACCTGGCTGCTGCACAAAGGAATACCCCTAAGGCAGGTGGGAAATTACTACACCAAGGTGGAGTCAAAATGCCCTATAGCTAATCACCAGGTGGGGCAGAGGGAGCACAGAAACAAACAGGAAATGATGGCTGGCCAGAAACTGTCCTCAAAATGAACCCCAGGAGCAGGGGTAGACCCTGGGCCCTACAGGTTGAGCTCGAACTCACAGAAATGATTCTGCCTCTGCCTCCCGAGTGCTGGGATTGAAGGCATGTGCCACCATAATCTGGTTCTCTTCTGATTTCTAATATTTTCATTCTAATCTTTTTTTTTTGATATTTATTGAGCTCTACATTTTTCTCTGCTCCCCTCCCTGCCTCTCCCCTTCAACTCTCCCCCAAGGCCCCCATGCTCCCAATTTACTCAGGAGATCTTGTCTTTTTCTACTTTCTATTTCCCATGTAGATTACATCTATGTATGTCTCTCTTAATGTCTTCATTGTTGTCTAAGTTCTCTGGGATTGTGGTTTGTAGGCTGGCTTTCTTTGCTTTATGTTTAAAAACCACCTATGAGTGAGCACCTGTGATAGTTGTCTTTCCGTGTCTGGTTTACCTCACTCAAAATAATGTTTTCTAGCTCCATCCATTTTCCTGCAAAATTCAAGCTGTTGTTATTTTTTTCTGCTGTATAGTACTCCATTGTGTAAATGTACCACATTTTGTTTGTTCATTCTTTGGTGGAGGGGCATTTAAGTTGTTTCCAGGTTCTGGCTATGACAAACAAAGCTGCTATGAACATAGTTGAGCACATGTCCTTGTGGCACAATTGAGCATCCTTTGGATATATACCCAAAAGTTGTATTACTGAGTCTTAAGGAAGGTTGTTTTCTAATTTTCTGAGAAATTGCCACACTGACATCCAAAGGGGCTGTACCAGCTTGCATTCCCACCAGCAATGCAGAAGTGTTCCCTTTTCCCCACAACCTCAACAACATAAGTTGTCATCAGTGTTTTTGATTTTGGCTATTTTTACAGGTGTAAGGTGAAATCTCAGAGTTGTTTTGATTTGAATTTCTCTGATGACTAAGGATGTTGACCATTTCCTTAAGTGTCTTTCAACCATTTTAGATTCCTCTGTTGAGTGCTCTCTGTTTAGGTCTGTACTCCATCTTTTTTATTGGATTATGTGTTCTTTTGGTGTCCAATTTCTTGAGTTCTTTGTATATTTTGGATATCAGACCTCTTTCTGATGTGGGGTTAGTGAAGATCTTTTCCCATTCTGTAGGCTGTCGTTTTGTCTTGTTGACTGTGTCCTTTGCTTTAGAGAAGCTTTTCAGTTTCAGGAGGTCCCATTTATTAATTGCTTCTCTCAGTGTCTATGCTGCTGGGGTTCTATTTAGGAAGTGGTTCCCTGTTCCAATGTGTTCATGTGTACTTCCCACTTTCCTTTCTATAAGGTTCAGTGTGGCTGGCTTTATGTTGAGGTCTTTGATCCATTTGGACTTGAGTTTTATGCATGGTGATAAATATGGATCTATTTTCCTTCTTCTACATGTTGATATCCAGTTATGCCAGCACCATTTGTTAAATATGCTTTCTTTTTTTTACTTGATATTTTTTTCTTCGTTGTCAAAAGTCAGGTGTTCAAAGATGTGTGGATTGATATCCAGGTCTTCTATTCAGTTTCATTGGTCCTCCTGTGTAGTAAGAGCTGCGGGCCGCTTCCCACCGCTCAGCTCCCGGGCACCAGCTAGCTTCACCAGAAATAATTACACAGAAACTGTATTCCTTTAAACACTGCTTGGCCCATTAGTTTTAGCCTCTTATTGACTAATTCTTACAACTTGATTAACCCATTTCTAATAATCTGTGTAGCACCACGAGCTGCTGGCTTACCAGGGAAGATCTTAACCTGCATCTGTGTCGGGTGGGAGAATCATGGCGACTGACTGACTCGGCTTTCTTTCTTCCAGAATTCTGTTCTGTCTACTCCACCCACCTCACGGCTGGCCTATCAAAGGCCAAGCAGTTTCTTTATCAATTAACCAATGAAAGCAACAGATAGACAAATGACCCACCTCCATCATTTTCCCTTTTTTTGTTTAAACAAAAAAGAAAGGCTTTCACTTTAACATAGTAAAATTACATATAACAAAATAGTTATCAAGCAAGAATTACAGTTACAATATTTATATCTATTTTATCTTTTATCATAACTAAGGAAAACTATAACTAATCATTCTTAAACTCCATCAAAGACTCCAGAAGGATATAATATTACCTAAGCAAACAAGAAGTCCAAAACTCTAGAAATGACAGAGACATCTCGCTGCCTGGACAGTCACCCAAAGTTCCTCTGTACCGTTGGGGCATCAATCTTTAGCCTTCAGGCCCATAGTATCCATGAAGCAGGAAATTTCAAAGACATTCAGTCATTATCTGCTGTGTCCTGCAGAAGTCTCGTAGACTCTTTCATGAATCAGGAACCCTGAAAGACCATCTCACCTTTAGGCAAGTTCAGCAGTCCTCTCTCTGCGGGTTCTCTGTGTCCAGTTTATGCAAAAGTCCAGGCAAGAACAGTTTCTTGCCCAAATGGCTATCAAACTCCATAAGAAGCCTCTTCGATGCCCATCTTCCTCTTGAAGTAGATTGGTGCTGCCAGGAGCAGATGTGTCTCATTGTAATGAAAAGCCCTAAGTTATTAAAATATTTTAAATGCTATATTCTGAAGTCTTTGAAAGATATGAAGAATGCCTATCTAATTGAAATATATCTCTGTATATCTAGAAAATCTAACTAACATGACTATAAATTTGACTATTATAGATGATTATCCATTAACAACCTATATACATTACATTTTATTTATTTATTTATTTATTTATTATGTATACAATATTCTGTCTGTATGTATGCCTGAAGGCCAGAAGAGGGCGCCAGACCTCTTTACAGATGGTTGTGAGCCACCATGTGGTTGCTGGGAATTGAACTCCGGACCTTTGGAAGAGCAGGCTCTTAACCACTGAGCCATCTCTCCAGCCCTACATTACATTTTTAAATGAACTACCCCATCACAATACCTTAATCAATATCAGAAATACATATACATATAACAAAATTGACCTTAAAATCCATATGAATGCAAATTATTCATATCTATGTCATATCCCCCTTTAAATATAAAAGAACATTTATAAACAATATTTGGGAACATGAGCGCAGTTTTTTCTCTCCAAACTGCTTCCTGCTGAATCGGGGTGCTGTTATTCAGGTCTTTTATGGTGTAACCTGTGTGCCAGGGTCATCTCAGTCACCAGTTGAGCAAAGTAATTTTTTGAGGGTGTTTACAGCAACCTTTCAGGAGGGCGTGGTCTATCATACCATATTGGGATAGAAGCAATCCATAGGGTCTCATCCTCTGTGAAAACAAAAGAAGACCCTCTCCAAAGTATCATAACCTTAGATCCAAATTCTGAAATCATACTACCCTTATATCCATTCTGGTTTAGCTTGGCAGCCCATGTAATGAAATGTCTCTCTGCACTTAGCTCCTTCACAGTCAAAAATTTTAAAGAAAACACAATGTACATAATCCAGACTCTCTGTGAGTTTTCCATTTTTATGTGGCTTATTTTTACTCTATCACTTTATTCTTTCTCTTTAAAGACTTTACCACCCCCCTTTTTTAAAGGCATTAACTTTATTCTCTACATTTTTCTTTCTCTCTCAATCCTACGTACACTCATCCAACATTGTGATTCATTTAGTGGTCTGAATCTGTCCTATTGTGAATCTGTAATTTTTTTTACTATCCTGGAGCATTTCTTAAAATGTTAAGCACTTCTTAAAAACTTAACTTGCACCATGTAGGGGTAATACGGTACTGCCTGTTTATTGCCAGTCTAAACCAAGCACTGTTATTATGGTAATTACGATAGTTCCCGCCTGAGGTCAGCACAATTCAGCGTGGTGGAGCAGAGCCGGAGCTGCTCTTGCCTCAGCCATTTGGTGCCCATGAGCCGAGCACAGTTCCAGGCACAAAGCAAGTCCACATTGGAGCCGCATTCAACAGTTTAATTCTGAGACTGAGCATGCAGCACAGAAACTCTTTTCGTCCAAGTTATAGCCAAATCTGACACGCAGAGCACTGCGCAGCCTGGAAACATCTCTCTGTATGGTGGCAGGAATCTGCCATTGTCTCCCGCCTGACCAAGTCTGATTCCACCATCTGCCCAGGCAGGAAGAGCTGAGCCAAGGGCATGGTCTCAGCTACTTTCCTCCCGATCCCAAGCGGGAACAGAAACATCCAGTCCCATAAAAGCCATTGAAATGCTTTAAAGCCAGAGTTTGCACTGGCGGCACAGCCCCAGGAAGCCGCACTTTAAAATGACATAGCTAACTTCTAAGCCAGCTCTCTGACCTTCCAAGATATTTATTTCGTGTTTATGTGTGAGCACAAACATGTTATGACATGAGTGTGGAGGTAAAGAGACACTTGTGGCTCTCTTTTTCTACTTTGTGCATCCCAAGGATTGAACTCAGGTTACCTGTCAGGCTTCATAGACAAATGGCCCCCACCTGTTGAGCCATCTTGCCAGCCCCCACCTGTTCTTTTCCTTCTTTTAATATATTGAAACATATATTTAATATATTATTTTATTTTCCAATCATGTTTACTTTTGTGCACATGCATACAGGTGCCACCAAAGGCATCAGAACTGGAGTTATGAGCTACACTTACATGCTACATGTGTTCCTACATATAAACAATGCTATTAGTGTGGGAGGGTGTGTGTTGCTCAATGACAGAGAGTTTGCTCAGTGTGAACAATGTTCTGGCACTGATGAACAATCCCTAGCACTGGTCTAAGAGAAAACCCAAAGCCAAGGCACACATGCTGGGCTTAGTGGAATGCAGTTGTAACCCCAGCCCTGGGGAGGTAGCTGCTCAAAGATTGCCACAGGTTACTGGGCGATGGTGGCGCACACCTTTAATCCCAGCACTTGGGAGGCAGAGGCAGGTGGATCTCTGTGAGTTTGAGACCAGCCTGGTCTACAGAGCTAGTTCCAGGACAGGCTCCAAAGCCACAGAGAAACCCTGTCTTGAAAAACCAAAAAAAAAAAAAAAAAAAAAAAAGATTGCCACAGGTTTAAGGCCAGCCTGGTGTACAAGGGTTTCTCTGTGTAACAGCCCCGACTGTCCTAAAACTCTCTTTGTAGATGAGATTGGCTTTGAACTTACAGAGATCTGCCTGTCTCTGCCTCCTGAGTGCTGGGATTAAAGGCATACTCCACCATGTCTAGCTTGGATTTTTTTTTTTTTATTTTATATTTTCTATTTTTTTTCAAGATAGGGTTTCTCTATGTAGTCTTGGGAATGCTGGAACCCACTCTGTAGAACAGGCTGTTCTCAAACTCAGAGATCCACCTGCCTCCATTTCCTGAGTACTTGTGATTAAAGGTATGTGCCACTGCCGCCAGGCTATGGCAATTTTCTCTCTTTCTCTCTCTCTCTCTCTCTCTCTTTCTCTCTCTCGCTTTACCGAGACAGGGTTTCTCTGTAGCTTTGGAGTCTGTCATGGAACTAGCTCTTGTAGCCCAGGCTGGCCTTGGACTCACAGAGATCTACCTGTCTCTGCCTTTCAAGAGCTGGGATTAAAGGCGAGCGCTACCACCGCCCAGCAGCAATTCTTATAAAAAACAAAAC
This sequence comes from Alexandromys oeconomus, assembly GCA_963919705.1. NCBI lineage: Eukaryota > Metazoa > Chordata > Mammalia > Rodentia > Cricetidae > Alexandromys > Alexandromys oeconomus. The sequence goes on from CAWTZB010000267.1 coordinate 5,104,722, forward strand.
AAAGCAAAAAAAATTGGGACTTCCTTATAGTTTCAGAGGTTTAGTTCATTATCATGGCGGGAAGTATGGTGACATGCACACAGACCTGGTAATGGAGAGGTAGTTGAGAGTTCTACATCTGGACTGGCGGGCGGCAGGAAGAGAGAGTGATACTAGGTCAGTCTTGATCATTTGAAACCTCAAAACCCACCATAAGTGACACAGTTTCTCCAACAAGCTCACACCTGCTCTGACAAGGCCACACCTTCTTTTTTATTTTATTTTTATTGAGCTCTACAGTTTTCTCTGCTCTATTTCCTGCCTCTCCCCTCCCCCTCAACCCTCTCCCAAGGTCCCCGTGATCCCAATTTACTTAGATCTTGTCTTTTTTCTCCTTAGATCTATGTATGTCTCTCTTAGGGTCCCCATTGTTGTCTAGGTTCTCTGGGAAAGGTCACACATCCCACGGTTCTAGGAGGGAACATCATTGTCACCAATCAAGAGTCTCCTATGATTAAAATGGTAATGGCTCTTATACTCAGAGGACAGCACCCTAGGATACATATAGGAAGGCTAGTTTTAATTCCCAATGCATGGTGTCATCTAACCATAAGCACATAAGGATTATCCTTTGCTGTGTGGTCAAGGTCATTCTTGGCTATATGCCACACTTGGGTATGTAGCTTAGTGACAGTGTGTGCTTAGGACATGGAAGTCTCTGTGTTCATTACCTCACACCAAGGATGAAGTAGTTTAGTGGCAGATTACCTGGTTAGAATGGTAAGGTCCTGGGTTCAATACAGGTGGCTGTCGATAATAAATAAGTTATAGAGGGATGTGTCCCAGGTTATGGGAGTTGGAAGCAGCAGGATAGCCCTGACTTCTAGGACATACTGGAGTACATAGTATCAGTTGGTGTATTCTGTCGGTACGATAAATAACCAGACCAGATTGAGAACAGATATAATTTAATAATTGAAAAAGGGGGGAACTCACGCTACAAGAGTGGGAGGTCCGAAATCCAAAATGGTTCGGCGAGCACCGCATAGAGAGAGCATGTACCTACCTCTTCCTGTTTTGCTACCTGGGCTCCAGGTGGCCACACCCTAACCAGATGTGATTGGTTGAGCTTCCCCATCACTAACCAGACTACATAGGAAGATCCAGTCTCAAAAAAAAAATGTCAACTATGAGTTACTATTGTTTCTAGCTTCTTTTTCTGTTTTTGTGAGTAAGGAGACGAAATGATTGAGTGAGAGGTACTTGGGAGACCAAAAGATTGGTTGAAGCCAGTATATGGCAGGGTCCTGGCAACAACCAAAATGGACTATTTTATGACCCCCAGGGGGATGTTTGTAGTCTTTCAAGTCAGGGTACACACTGAGTTGGAAAGAGGGCATCTCATTGTTGGTATAAATTTGGGCCACAGGCAGGATGCTGGTAGGGGCCCCTGGTGGTATATTCTCCTTACTCTGGGATGGACTGGCATTGACTCCACTATGAAGTGAATGTTGGCATTGAACTTGAGGTGACTGTTGGTGTTGAACTTGAGATAACTGAAGTGGAACAAGAGGTGACAGCTGGTGTTGGATTTGAGGTGACTGATGAATTTGGGCTTGAGGTGATTGTTGATGTTGGACTTGATGTGACTGAAGTGGAACTTGAGGTGACTGCAGGTGCTGGACTTGAGGTAACTCCTGATGTTGAACTTGAGGTAACTGAAGTAGGACTAGAGGTGCCAGCTGGTGTTGTACTTGAGGTGACGGATGATGTTGGACTTGAGGTGACTGCTGGTGTTGGAGTTGAGATGACTGCTGAATTTGTACTTGAGATAACTGAAGCGGGACTAGAGGTGATGGCTGGTGTTGAACTTGAGGTGACTGCTGCCTTTGGACTTGAGATAACTGCTGGTATTGAACATAAGGTGATGGTTGATGTTGGAGTTGAGGTGACTGCTGAATTTGTACTTGAGATAACTGCTGGTATTGAACATGAGGTGATGGTTGATGTTGGAGTTGAGATGACTGCTGAATTTGTACTTGAGATAACTGAAGCGGGACTAGAGGTGATGGCTGGTGTTGAACTTGAGGTGACTGCTGCCTTTGGACTTGAGATAACTGCTGGTATTGAACATAAGGTGATGGTTGATGTTGGAGTTGAGGTGACTGCTGAATTTGTACTTGAGATAACTGCTGGTATTGAACATGAGGTGATGGTTGATGTTGGAGTTGAGATGACTGCTGAATTTGTACTTGAGATAACTGAAGCGGGACTAGAGGTGATGGCTGGTGTTGAACTTGAGGTGACTGCTGCCTTTGGACTTGAGATAACTGCTGGTATTGAACATAAGGTGATGGTTGATGTTGGAGTTGAGGTGACTGCTGAATTTGTACTTGAGATAACTGCTGGTATTGAACATGAGGTGATGGTTGATGTTGGAGTTGAGATGACTGCTGAATTTGTACTTGAGATAACTGAAGCGGGACTAGAGGTGATGGCTGGTGTTGAACCTGAGGTGACTGCTGACTTTGAAACTGAAGTAATGGCTGAAGTTGGAACTGAAGTAACTGCTGGTGTTGCTCTTGGACTTGGGGTGACTGCTGGTGATGCTCTTGGACTTGGGGTGACTGCTGGTGGTGCTCTTGGACTTGGGGTGACTGCTGGTGTTGCTCTTGGACTTGGGGTAACTGCTGGTGTTGCTCTTGGACTTGGGGTGACTGCTGGTGTTGCTCTTGGACTTGGGGTGACTGCTGGTGGTGCTCTTGGACTTGGGATGACTGCTGGTGGTGCTCTTGGACTTGGGGTGACTGCTGATGATGCTCTTGGACTTGGGGTGACTGCTGATGTTGCTCTTGGACTTGGGGTGACTGCTGGTGGTGCTCTTGGACTTGGGGTGACTGCTGGTGTTGCTCTTGGACTTGGGGTGACTGCTGGTGTACTTGTTTCTGCTGAGTGTCACATTTGACTCTCTTGCGTTTTGCTCGTTGGTTCTTGAACCAAATCTATGTGGAAAAGGGAGACATGAGGGTTCATAAGTAGAGACTGGCTTAAGAAGCCTGCTACTGTTGCTCCTGTTCAGATATGGGGACTTCTAGGTGAGAAAGGCTAGTCCTGCATCTCTGCCATGTACATCCTGCACTTATATTCTATATCAGGAGCAGAAACCAGAGGTTGTGGAGACAAAGGAGGTTGCAGGAGTGAGAAAACAGAAATGAAGGGCCAAGTATGGTGGCACACTCTGATTACAGCAGAGGCAGACCTCTGTGATTTCAAAGCCCTATCTCTATGAGTTGGAAGCAAACCTGGTCTACACACTGAGTTCCAGGCCAGCCTCGAACTCAGAGATTTGCCTGCGTTAAAGGTCTGCGCCACTACTGCCCAGTTTAGCCAGCCTTTTTTAACTTAAATTATTGCATCTACCTTTTGCGTCTTGCCGTTTACCCTTCTCTATTTCTGTATACCTCTTAGACAGGGTTTTGCTGTAGTTTTAGAGCCTGTCCTGGAACTAGCTCTTGTAGACCAGGCTGGCCTCAAACTCACAGAGATCCACCTGCCTCCGCCTCCTGAGTGCTAGGATTAAAGACATATGCCACCCCCACTCAGCCCTTCCTTGATCATTCTTCCAAGACATCTTCTCCTATTTATTCTCTTTGCCTGCCACCCACACTACCTTTTCTCCTGCCTTGCTATTGGCTACTCAGCTATCAGGTGTGTTTTAGACAGGCAATGGTAACACAGCTTCCCAAAGTTAAATGCATTGTAACAATGCAATCCATCTTTGCATCATTAGAACAAATGTTCAACAGCATAAACAAGTGTAACGCATCTTAAAATAATATTCCCCAACAGTCAGGAAAGAAGCTTAGGGAAATGGAAAGGGTTACTGCTGACCAACCTGCAGAACTTTGGGATTCAAGTCCATTTGCAAGGCAAGCTCTTTTATGAGCTTGGCGTTTGGATATGGGCTTGCCTCATAGACTTTCTTCAGTGAGTCCAGTTGTTTCCGAGTGAATATAGTTCGTCTTCTATCTAGATTGTTCTGGGACTCACCTTGAAAAGACAGAAAGACAAGAGACTCTCAATGTGTCCTTTATTTTTTTTTTTTTTTAAAGATTTATTTATTACATATACAGTGTTCTGCTTGCATGTATACCTGCAGGCCAGAAGAGGGCACCAGATCTCATTACAGATGGCTGTGAGCCACCATGTGGTTGTTGGAAATTGAACTCAGGACCTCTGGAAGAGCAGTCAGTGCTCTTAACCTCTGAACTATCTCTCCAGCCCCTGTCCTTTTTTTTTTTTTGAGACAGGATTTTACTATGTAAACCAGACTGGCCTTGAACTTGCAGAGATTCACCTGTTTTTGCCTTTTCCCCTTATTTTTGAGAAAGGGTCTCACTTAGTCCAGTTGTCCTCCAACTTGCTCCTGATCCTTCTACATCATCTCCCAAGTCCCTTTTTATAATTAGGGCTTAAAAGATAGGGCTACCTATGCCTGGTGTGTTGGTGTGCCACATCACATATGGACAGCACCTGCAGAAGCTGAAAGCTTTGCATGGGGAGAAAGTGCTACAAGAAGGGGCTCAAACAAGAAACATAACTCTCTCTCTCTCTCTCTCTCTCTCTCTCTGTCACACACACACACACACACACACACACACACACACACACTTAAAAATAATAATAAGCAAGGCTTTATCCCAGCACCCAGAAGGCAAAGGTAGGTGGATCTCAGTGAGCTCGAGGCTAGCCTGAACTACAGAGCTAGTGCCAGGGCAGTCTCCAAAGCTGTACAGAGAAACTCTTTCTTGAAAATACCAAGGCCTGGAGAGATGGCTCAGTGGTTAAGATCACTGCCTGCTCTTCCAAAGGTCCTGAGTTCAATTCTCAACAGCCACATGGTGGCTCACAAACATCTGTAATGAGATCTGGTGCCCTCTTCTGGCCTGCAGCATACATGCAGACAGAATACTGTATATATAATTAATAAATCTTTAAAACAAGGACTAGGGATTTGGCTTTGGGCGTGCAAGGATTATCTCAGGGCTTAAAACCTCCGGGGGTGGGAGGGTTCCTAGCAGTAGGAAGAACCTGCTGTTAATGACTGGCAACTGTGAGGTCGTCCTGCTACCATCCAGATTACGCAGCACACGATTCAGCTGGGATAGCACTTCAGGGTGTGTTCTTGGAAGAAATGGAAGTGTCACCCAAAGACTTGTGTGGAAAATGATCATAATAGCCAAAGGCCCCCATACATATGCATGAACATGATGGACAAACGAATATGTAAGAAAATGTTACTTCCGTGCTGTTACCAAGCCGAGGAAAGGGCTGGAAGTGCTGCCATGGCGGCACCGCCTGAACTGGATCCCACGGCCCACTAGGTGATTAATTAGTCAAGTTATCTACAGCAGTTCTCTAATTTTTTTCTTGTTTTGGCTTTTCAAAACAGAATTTATCCAACCTAGATGCTCCTCAACCGGAGTGGATAAAGAGAATATGGTACATTTGCACAACGGAGTACTACATAGCAGTAAAAAAATAATGACATCTCGAAATTCGCAGGCAAATGGATGGATCTAGAAGAAAACCATACTGAATGAGATAACCCAGACCCAGAATGATAAATATCATATGTATTTACATATAAGTGACTTTCAGACATAAAGCAAATGAAAACCAGCCTACAGACCACAACACCAAGGAAACTAGACAACAAACAGGACCTTAAGAGAAACATACATGGAAGGTGAAGACAAAATCTCCTGAGTAAATTGGGAGAATGGAGGTCATGGGAGAGGATAGAAGAGGAGAGGGGAAGAAAGGGGGAGTGATGAAAAATGTATAGCTCAATTAAAAATTATTTAGGAAAAAAAAGACAGGATTTCTCTGTGTAACAGCCCTAGTTGTCCTGGAAGTTGCTCTGTAGACCAGGCTGGCTTCACACTCACAGAGATCCATCTGCTTCTGCCTCCAGAGTGCTGGATTAAACGAGTGCCACCACTGACCCACCAAAAATGATGTATATGGGTGTTTTGAATGCATGCCTGTCTGTGTACCATGTACAGAGCTCACAGAGGCCAGATGATGTCAGACCCCCTGGGACTGCAGTCACAGATGGCACCACACTGGTATTGAATCCAGGTCCCTCTCTAGTACTCTGAACCACAGTATCATCCTTCTAACCCCTTTATAACATTTCTCTATGCTACCTGTGTTTAATGAGCAACTATATTGAGGGAACAAGAACAAAATTAACAAAGCAACTAGAACTCCAAAGTATCTGAGTGCATAATCAATGAGTGTAGTCCTCCTTAAAGACTCAGTTGTCCTTAGAGATCCAAGTAGGCACTGGGCAGTGGTGGTGAACGCCTTTAATCCCAGCACTCGGGAGGCAGAGGCAGGCGGATCTCTGTGAGTTCAAGAGTAGCCTGCTCTACAAGAGCTAGTTCCAGGAGAGGCTCCAAAGCTACAGAGAAACCCTGTCTCAAATAATAATAATAATAAAAAAGGATCCAAATAGGTTAACCTTCAGAGTTTAACCTGAATAAAGCCAGAGAAATAGCTCAGTAAACAAAGGAAACAGCAACCATGCCTGATTACCCAAGTTTGAATCCCGGGATCTTTATGGTAGGAGAGAACCTATTCTAAGTCATCTCTGATCGCCATAATATGGTCCCTTTGCCGACGAATTCTGGCACTTGAAATCAGGCAAATCTCTGAATTTGGGATCAGTCTGGTCTACAGAGGGGCTCCAGGACAGCCAGCACTGTTAAACAGAGAAGCCCTGTCTTGAAAACCAAACCGACCCAAACCAAAACAACAACAACAAAAGTAAACAATGATAAAATGAAAAAGCAAGGCAGTACCTAGGTCTCCATACTGGGTTCTGTACTTGACAAGTACAGAATGTGTCTGTCAGAATCCCTGACTGATTGTAATTCTGACACCCAGGGCTCACCCCTTTCTTTGTCTTACCTTCAGGAAGGGTGCAAGGGGATGATGGCATCTTAACCATAGCTGCTCCCTGGACTAAGTTCTGCAAGTAAGGCCCACGTGGCGGGTAAACACGTGTCTTATATATATATCCTTGTCCAACCACACCCACAGATCCACCTTTTCCTTGTCTTCCTCTTATTATGATTTGATCCTTATTATCCCCAGGATGCCGCGGTGATATCGGGATGCCTGGGGTGACTCTGCAGGTAAAAGCACTTTTCTGGGATGTCTAGCAGTCAGTTTAGTCACTGGAATCCACTTGTAAAAGCGGAGAGGCAGAATCCGAAGTTCTCCTTTGATTTCTATTGCCACGAGAGTGTTCTGACACATGAGCTCTGCATTATTAGTAGCAATAATAGTAATCACTCGAAACTGGAGGCTGGAGAGACGTCTCAGAAGTTGAGAGCAGTGTCTGCTCACAACTGTCTGTATGTAGCTCCTCTTTCAGTGACTCTGATGCTCTCCATCAAGCTGTTCTGGCAATTGCACTGGGGTTGGCAGACGTGGGGGATGGTGAGCATGCCACCAGTCCTAGCCCAATCATTGCAGGCTGATACCATCCATCTGGGTTTTGGGGATCTTTTGGAACCAGTGATTATTGGCATCTCTTGTGAGAATGGCTAACGTTCAGCACCTGGATCAGCATACTAGCGTCAGCAGATGCGGGCTGTGAAGCACCATGGGGTGGGGGGTGGGGGGCTGGGAATGTAACGACACCCTCCAGAACATCAACCTGTGCTCTTCACTGATGAGCAGTCTCTCCAGCCCCCAGCTGTTTTTTTGAAAAAATTATTATGAGTCCATCAGGGGTCATGTGGCACTGCACTACAGAAGTCCCAGAATTCAGGTACAGGTGGTAGGAGAGAAGACACACCACAAATATGTCCTTTAATTTTCATTTGTGTACTGTGACAACTGTATACACAAGAAAAATTTATAAAAATGCAGTATTCAGGCCAAGGTGAACAAGATTCCTCTGTCTTCAGCCTCTCTACCTCCGAACCATTTTAACAAAGCTCTCAGTAGCACCATTTTGGAATAGACTGCAAGTTAATATCCTTGTGGTCTGAGAGGCACAGGGAAGAATTTGACACCTCCAATAGAAACAAATGGTGGTCCCTGCTTATGAGCATTCTGCACCGTTGATTCTGGACTTGCTGTGCATTCCTTTGAGTAACGCACAGGATTCCTAAGGATTATCCAGGCACTCTATTCCATTTATGTGATTCAAGCCTTTGGAGGCTGGGGCAGTAAGACCTGAGTTCTAGGTCAGCCTAGACTACATAGCAGAACACTCTGAAAGGGGGTGGGACATCACTTGTTGTACAGAAAGGAACATTTTATTTGCTTTACTTATTTTTTATTTGCTTGTTTTTTTTTCCCAGGCAGGGTTTGTCTGTACAGCAGCCCTGGCTGTTCTGGAACTTGCTTTGTAGACCAGACTAGACCGAACTCACAGAGATCTACCTTCCTCTGCCTCCAAAGTACTGGGTAGAATGGAACATTTTTTTTAAAAGATTATTTATTTATTATGTATAGTGTTTTGCCTTCATGTATGCCTGCAGGCCAGAAGAGGGCACGAGATCTTGTGGGAACGGAGCCCAGGTCCTCTGGAAGAGCAGCATCTCTCCAGTCCCCAGAATGGAACATTTTAAAGAAATGTCCACTTTTATGTGTCTGCGTCTTCTGCCTGCATACATGATGCTTATGCAGCACAATGTGCGCACTGCACACATGAGCCAGAAGCAGGCGATAGGTCTGCCTGGAACTGGGGTTAGAAATGGTTGTGAGCTGAAGTGTGGTTGTTGGGCACTGGACCCAGGGCTTCTGGGAGAGCAGTTGAGCTCTTAATCATTAAGCCATCTCTCTAGCCCTTAATGTTTATTTTATTTTTATTTTTGTGTATGTGTGTGGGTTTGGACATATGTGTGTAGAAGCCCATAGAAGGCAGAAAGAGGACATCAGATCTCCTGAAAAGGTACATGTGGATTCTGGGAACCGAGATGTGGATCAGAAGAAGCCAGAAGGCATCAGATTCTCCTGGGACTGGAGTTACAGGTGGTTGTAAGAAACCCATGTGGTGATGATTTACGTCTTTAATCCCAGCACTTGGGAGGCAGAGGCAGCAGAGGCAGAGGAATCTCTGTGAGTTCGAGGCCAAGCAAGTCTACAAGAGCTAGTTCCAAGACAGGCTCCAAAGCTATAGAGAAACCCTGTCTTGAAAAGTAAAAATAAAAAAAAAAGAGAAAGAAAGAAAGAAAGAAAGAAAGAAAGAAAGAAAGAAAAGAAGCCCATGTAGGAGCCGGACAGTGGTGGCACATGCCTTTAATCCCAGCACTCAGGAGGCAAAGGTAGGTGGATCTCTGTAAGTTCGAGGACAACTAGGACTGTTACACAGAGAAACCCTGCCTCGAAAAACAAAAACAAAATAACAACAACAAAAAATGTAAGTGCTGGGATCTGAATCCGGGTCCTCTCACAGAACAGCTGGTGCTCTTAACCACTGAGATCTTTCTCTAGCCTCTATTTGTGAGTGTATGGAAGGTGCGTGAGTATGTGAACACAGGTGTCCTGGGAGGTCAGAAGTATTAGATTCTCGCTGACGTGGAGTTCCAGGTGTTTGCTGTGTGACATGAGGGCTGGAGCTCCACTTGGGTCCTCTGAAAAAGCAGTATTTGCTCTTAATGCTGAGCCATCTCTGGCTGACTAATTTTAATTCAAAACTTTTTTTGCAAGGTGGTGGTGGGATACGTCTTTAGTCCCAGCACTTGGGAGGCAGAGACAGGCAGATCTCTGAGTTCGAGGCTAGCTTGGTCTACAGAGCAAGTTCTAGGACAGGTTCCAAAGCTACAGAGAAACACTGTCTGGGGGAGAAACAAGACAAACAAAATAAAAATCTTCTTTTCAAATGTATTTTATGTGCACACGGAGCTCAGAAGACAATTTGTGGGAGTCGCTTCTTTCCTTCTATCATGTGGATCCCTGGATGGAACTCAGTTTATCATACTTGGCAGTAAGCACCTTTATCTGAGCCATCTTTCTGACCCTATTTCACTTTATTTTCTTCCTTCCTTTGTGTGTCACGCGTATCTGAGCCATCTTACCAGTCTTGCATTTGTTGTCTTTATTGATGTTGAGAGTCAGTCTCTTGTAGCCCAGACTGGTTCATTCAAAGGCACTATGAAGCTGAGAACAGCTGTGAGCTTCTGATCTTCCAACCTCCCCATCCCCAGGGCTGAGATTCCAGGTGTGAACTATTGGTTTCAAATCCAGGGCTTTGAGTATACTGAGTTAGCAATCTGTCAGTGGAAACCATATCCTAGCCTTGATGATTTGGCTGCATTGTTTGGATGGAGATACAGGGCATGGGGCTGGATCTCTCGCTCCTGTGAGGTTTGTTAAAGGACACCTTTCAAACTGGGTATACTGGTGCTTGCCTTTAACTCCAGCATTCGGGAGACAGAAGCAGAAGGATCGCTGTAAGGCAGCCTGCTCTACAGAGCTCCAGGACAGCCAGGGCTACACAGAGACACCTTGTTTCCTGTCTCTGTAAAAAAAAAAAATTGTTTTTTTTGAGACAGGGTTTCTCATTAGCTTTGGAGCCTCTTCTGGAGCTAGCTCTTGTAGACCTGGCCTCAAACTTGACTGCCTCCACCTCCTGAGTGCTGGGATTAAGGGTGTGTACCACCACCACCCAGATGAAAATAAAATTTTTTAAAGCTGGGCATGGTGGTGGGTGCTATTAATCCAGCACTCCAGAGTTAGAGGCAGGTGGATCTCTCTGAGTTGCCAGCCTGGTCAGCATAGCATGTTCTAGTACAGTCATGGCTGGCCTGGAGCTCCCTGTGAAGATCCAGCTGGCCTCAAACTCATAGAGATCTTTCTGCCTCCACACTCTCAGCCCTAGGATTAAAGGCTCACAATGTCACATGACTCTAAGGTTTGGGGTGGGAAGATTATTTATGAAGCCCAGGTTAGTCCTAAAGCTCTCCAAGCTTGGCCTTGAGATAGCCGAGATGCTGAGATTAAAAGCAGAGGATGTCTCAAATTGGCATGCAAATTCCTCTTTTTTTTCTTGTAGTTGTTTGTTTGACACAGGTTTTCAGATTTCTCCGTGTACCCCTGACTATCCTTGAACTCACTGTGCTGTGGACCATACTGGCCTTGAACCCAGAGGTTTGCCCACTTCTGCTTCCTAAATGCTCGGATTAAAGGTGTACACCACCAATGCAAGGCACACAACTTCCATTTATTTAGAAAATTTAAATGATGGCACACACCTTTAATCCCAGCACTCAAGAGGCAGAGTCAGGAGCATCTCTGAGTTCCATGCTAGCTGGGTACACAAAGTGAGTTTCAGGAGAGCCAAGGCTAACGACTGAGAACCCTGTCTGGAAAACACACACACACACACACACACACACACACACACACACACACACACACTCATGACAAGAGACTGCTAGAATGTGACAAGAGATAGGAGGGCACTTGAAATCAGGAAGCTAGCCCAGTGGTGGCGCGAGCCTTTAACTCCAGCACTTGGGAGGCAGAGGTAGGCAGATCTCTGTGAGTTCAAGGCCAGCGTGGTCTACAAGAGTTAGTTCCAGAACTGGAACCAAAGCTACAGAGAAATGATGTTTTGAAAAAAAAAAAAGTCTCTAGTGGCCCAGGGAGACTCCTGCTCAGTAGATAAACTTGTTGGATGATGACCTGCGTGCGATCCCTGGGACCTACTTGATGGAAGAAAAGAACAGACATTTGGCCTCTGTACTTGTTCAGTAGCATGTGAGCATATCAACTTCCTGCCCACACCGACACCCCACTTACAAAGAAAAAAAAATGAGCTACTCACCTGCCTTCATGTCCTGCTTTCTTTTGCTTCCCTCTGTCTCTAAGCTGTGGATGTCATGACTGAAATAGTATTCCACTGTGACATGGCAGTGGTGCAAAGGGAACTTTAGTGGTCCACTGTGGGGGTGGACACATCGATGTGTGCAGGCATCCCTGGCTGGATGGTGGGGAGGGCAGGAAGACACATGGGTGTTATCCTTGGAGTGATGACATATTTGGGAGCTGTAATCACAGCTCTTCGGAAACCGAAGAAGGAAGATTTTTTTTATAAATTTGAGGTTAGCTTGTAATGCCTAAAACAAAAACCAGACTTGAGATGAACAGACCAAAACCCCACAAACAAACAAAACTGGAAAATATTTGGAGACTATAGAAAGTGGGTGAATTTGTGATATTATGAATTTACAAATGGCTCATTTACATCACTGCTAATGAATTAATTTTACTTTATGTATATGGGTACTTTACTTGCATGTATGTTTGTGCACCAGAAACCAGAGGAGTGTGTTAGATCCTTTGGAGTGGAGTTACAGAAATTATGAACCACCATGTGGATGATAGGAACTGAACCCCAGTGCTCTGCTAATTCAAGAAGTGCTCTTAACCCCGGAGTCATTTCTCCACCCACGTGGCTCACTTTACAGTGGTTAATCAGGGCAGCTCTTCGCTGTCATTCCATCATTTCGGTGGCTGATGCACTGCAAATGTTCACGCAAATGTTCACAGCTTTAGCCGGCCTGGGCTACTGTCTCAATAAAAGAAAATGGCTGCCTTTCAGTTTGTGAGTTTTACCTCAGATGGAAAAAACAGGGTGAGGTCTGTCTCCAGATAGAAGTAAGTGTGGGGGTCCTGGTCTGGAGCCAGGAGGCAGATGACCCGCCAGCAAGAGGTTCCAGGTCCAGTCTCCAATGCACCACACACACAGCCTTCACACCCTAGGCGGCTCCTTTGTGTCTTGGCTGGGCTGCATTTCTTTCTCCATTTCTTGTGGTTAGGATGTGACCAGCAGGTGCTGCTTTTAAGGAACCTTTATGTTAGCGAAATTCTTTCAGGGCTGTTATTGAGGCTGCTCCATGCTTAGCACGGGCAAAGTCCTCAGCTGGTCTCATCATCAACATACCACAAACCAAACCAAAACAGTTGCCTCCTAAATCCTCCCGAAGCCTAAACTTAACCTCGCTGTGCAGGATTACAAGCTTGTGCGGCCCTTCCTCTATTCTGCCTTTCCTCTTTTGACAGTTAAGTCTACTGGTTTTAACCACTAAAGCATACCCCAGTTTATTGTTATTTTACCTACATGTTCTCAGAAATGCTTGCTTGAGTACTAGTGCCAGTATTCAGAATACGGAGGCAGGTGAATTGCTCTCCCACCCATAACCACCATCACCGCCGACAACCAATCTGTGTGTGGTCAAATACTCAAGGATACAGACAAGCCAACTGTGGTGCTTGTGCCTCTCTGTGTGTGGTGCCCCAGTCCCTTGTCGCTTATTTCCATTTTGATTCAAGTTTAAAAACAAGCTGGAGACGTGTCTTAGAGGTGAAGAGCAACAATTGCTGCTGCTGAGGACCCGGGTTCAGTTCCCATCATCTACGTGGTGGCTGGCAGCCATCTGCTACTTCCGTTCCGGGGGATCCTGTGGGTGGTGTATCTGAATATTCATATACATAAAACAAACGCATCTAATTTTGAGTAAAACAAAGAGTGTTTGTGTGTGTGTCTGTGTGCTCACAGATCCCAGATCGGGTATCGGATTCATCAATCTGGAGTTAAAGGCAGTTGTGAGCTGCTCCACTTGGGTGCTGGGCAGTGAACCCTTGTTGTCTGGAAGAGCAATACCCTCCTATGTTCTGAGCCATCTCTACAGTGCCAGGCCCTTGTTTTTAGAAGAGTTGGACTTTAGCCCCAGGTGCTTCACCATGGGAAGCTGAGTTCAGGGGGAATCCTTGGTTAAGACTTAAAACCCAGAAGGAGACTGAGCCACTCCCAAAATACCAGAGGATTAATTCTGAAGTACCCAGGCCACTCCTTTCAACCTTAGATGTTCATTCCTATGTTAGAGAGTTCCTAGAATTTATTTATTTATTTTTGAGTTTTTGAAACAGGTTTTCTTTATGTAACAGCTCTGTCCTGGAACTAGCGCTTTAGACCATACTCACAGAGATCTGCCTGCTTCTGCCTCCCAATAAGATTACAGGTGTGTGCCACTGCCCTGCCTGGGAGTTCCTCTCATTTAAACTGAATGAGGTGGTCCACAACAGTCATTTCAGTGCTTGGGGATTGGAAGCAGAAGGATTGCCGAGTTTGAGACAAATCTGGGTAACAAAGTGAGGTATAGAGTAGCATGGAACCCTGTTTTGAAAAACAAAGCATAATAAATTGTAATTATACTTGTTTCTGAACTTTTAGGTAGTATAGTTGAAATCCGGTTGTGCACCGATTCACACCCTATCTTAATCTTTCTAATCTTTTCCTTTTTCCTTTTGTTTTTATATTTATTAATTAATTTATTTATTTATATAGTCTCCTGCTTCCCAAGGTTGCCTTAAACTTTCGATGTAGCTTAGGGTAACTTTGAATGTCTGATTTTCCTGGACAGTTTTGAACTCCTGATCTCCTGTCTACAGCTCCTGAGTGCTGGGATTGCCACTCTGGCTGTCTTGTTTTGGTACTCACTATGTAGACAGTGATGACTTCAAACTCACAGAAATCTGCCTGCCACTCCCTGTCTAGTCCTGGATTTAAAGGTGTGTACAACCAAGCCTGACCCACCTTTCCCGGATGATCTCAGAGTATCCTAGACTAGCCTTGAATTCTTCATCCTCCTGCCTCAGCCTCTCTAACTGAAGGGAGCCTAAGTCACCATACCCAGTTTCTCTTGGAGCTCTTTTGTTCATTTTTCTCAAGATCCAAGAATGAACAAGGTGGCTTGAGATGTGGCTAAACTCATGGATAAACGGCCAAGCATGCATGAAGCCCCACAAACAGGGTGTGTTGAGCAGCCTGGGCTATGTAAAAAACCTGTCAAAAAAACAATGAAAATAAAGGCCGGAGTGTAAAGGATTGCAATAACGTAATCTCACACTAGCTCAGAGTGAAGTATGATAAAGGGGTTCGTTTGCATTCTTTGAATCTATTTGGTTATTTAGTACTGGGTGGTTTGTCAGAGGTGATTCTGAAGTAGCTAAAACTCCTGGTAAGTCATCTCTGACTCTGAAAGGACTGGCAATGTTAAATTCTTCCTTTGTATCTTCTCTCCCTGCTCACCAGTTCTAATAACTTCCTCAATGTTTTCAAATCTTTTAACCACTGTCTTCTATAAAGCCTGTGAATATTTTGACCTGTGACTATTTCTAATGATTCCATTGACTCACATGACTTCTGGTCCTCATTCTGCACATATGATTCCAAGATATGACATTTTTTTTTATTAGCGATAACTTCTCATCCTTGAACATTATTTCGATGGTGCACAGCGTGCCTTCCTGGAAAGATATTCTATCTGCTAATGTATCATAACTTTTTATGGTAAGTTTTTATGATCTTTTTAATTTTTTAAAAATTTTTATATTTATTTTTTATTTATTATGTATACAATATTCTGTCTGTATGCCTGAAGGCCAGAAGAGGGCGCCAGACCTCTTTACAGATGGTTGTGAGCCACCATGTGGTTGCTGGGAATTGAACTCAGGACCTTTGGAAGAGCAGGCAATGCTCTTAACCACTGAGCCACCTCTCCAGCCCCTATGATTTTGATTGTCAATTTCAACTGTATGAAATCTTTCAGATAATTTTTCAGCACCCTTTTGTAAAGATTCATAACCCATTGACATGTATTGAATTTTGTTTGTAAAATTGCTGTTATCCTTTTCAGTGCTATTAATTTTTTCAGCTGGCTTTTGATTTTCAATGGTATAAATCCTGTGTCAGCTACTGTTCAATATTAGTTTGTAAAGACTGTATCATTTCTAAAAGTGCCTCATTCTTGATTCTGGTATCAAAGTATCCTTTTTTTTTGAAAAAAAGAGCACATTTTTCTTCTTTTTTTAAGATTTATTTATTATGTATACAACATTCCTTCCATGTATGCTTGCATGCCAGCAGAGGGTACCAGATCTCATTACAGATGGCTGTGAGCCACCATGTGGTTGCTGGGGATTGAACTCAGGACCTTTGGAAGAGCAGTCAGTGCTCTTAACCTCTGAGCTATCTCTCCAGCCCTCAAAGTATCTTTTTAAGAATATAATATGAAGGAGAAAACTAAGTACCAATACCAGAAAAAGGGATGTATAAGAAAAAAATCACATAAGCCTTGCAGAATAGCATCCATAGTGTAAGCAAAAAGGTTATGAAATTCCTGGGTTGTGATATTGTCTGTAATTATATAACTTTCAAATTTATTGATTTATTTATTAATCAAATGAATGTACCTCTTTTTGGGTCTTCAGGATACTGTTGTATGTGCAATAATCTTTATTGGCCAGCAGGTGTCGCAGTTGCAGATACATGACTGGCAGTGGCAAGGCAGATTCCAGTTCCTGAATCCCTGGGACTTAGTTACTAAATTTGGTTAATGAGTTAAGAGCAACGCATTCGTATATGGAGAATTGAGTCGGCCAGAATATCAATGAACCCAAAACTTGCTGGCAGGCGGGAGCCGTGAACAGGGTGTGGATGCGCTGGCCAGCAGGCAGGACACAGCAGGGATCGCGATGAGAGAAAAGCATGCACGGGCAGGTTAGCTGTGGGGCCCGGGCACCAGCTGGAGAGGCTGCAGCAGCCCGCGTGCAGGCCCCTGGCAGGGCAGGTAGTAGAGGAAAAGCGCGCAGGTAGGCTGGGGAGTCACCTCGAGCAGGGATAACTGCTCCACCCCATGTGGTTTGTGCTCCACCCAGCTCCACCCATGCCGGGGACCAGAAGTAAAGGATCCTGATAAAATAATCCCACACTAGCTCAGAATGGAGTATAATAGAGGGTTCTTTATTTAGAGGCAGACTCACAGATCAACAGTCCTCTGCACAGCGGGGAACAGGACCCGATTCCAGCATCCAAGAGAAGCTGCACAGGTTTCTATATCTGTTTCATAGTACATGTGGCCACATCCAGAGTGAGCCAGTATCTTAAACACCATTGTCTCAAGGAATTCCCACTGCAATTTATAAAAATGCAGTATTCAGGCCAAGGTGAACAAGATTCCTCTGTCTTCAGCCTCTCTACCTCCGAACCATTTTAACAAAGCTCTCAGTAGCACCATTTTGGAATAGACTGCAAGTTAATATCCTTGTGGTCTGAGAGGCACAGGGAAGAATTTGACACCTCCAATAGAAACAAATGGTGGCCTGCTTATGAGCATTCTGCACCGTTGAGTCTGGACTTGCTGTGCATTCCTTTGAGTAATGCACAGGATTCCTAAGGATTATCCAGGCACTCTATTCCATTTATGTGATTCAAGCCTTTGGAGGCTGGGGCAGTAAGACCTGAGTTCTAGGTCAGCCTAGACTACATAGCAGAACACTCTGAAAGGGGGTGGGGCATCACTTGTTGTACAGAAAGGAACATTTTATTTGCTTTACTTATTTTTTATTTGCTTGTTTTTTTTTTCCCAGGCAGCGTTTGTCTGTACAGCAGCCCTGGCTGTTCTGGAACCTGCTTTGTAGACCAGACTAGACCAAACTCACAGAGATCTACCTTCCTCTGCCTCCAAAGTACTGGGTAGAATGGAACATTTTTTTTAAAAAGATTATTTATTTATTATGTATAGTGTTTTGCCTTCATGTATGCCTGCAGGCCAGAAGAGGGCACGAGATCTTGTGGGAACGGAGCCCAGGTCCTCTGGAAGAGCAGCATCTCTCCAGTCCCCAGAATGGAACATTTTAAAGAAATGTCCACTTTTATGTCTCTGGGTCTTCTGCCTGCACACATGATGCTTATGCAGCACAATGTGCGCACTGCACACATGAGCTAGAAGCAGGCGATAGGTCTGCCTGGAACTGCGGTTACAAATGGTTGTGAGCTGAAGTGTGGTTGTTGGGCACTGGACCCAGGGCTTCTGGGAGAGCAGTTGAGCTCTTAATCATTAAGCCATCTCTCTAGCCCTTAATGTTTATTTTATTTTTATTTTTGTGTATGTGTGTGGGTTTGGACATATGTGTGTAGAAGCCCATAGAAGGCAGAAAGAGGACATCAGATCTCCTGAAAAGGTACATGTGGATTCTGGGAACCGAGATGTGGATGAGAAGAAGCCAGAAGGCATCAGATTCTCCTGGGACTGGAGTTACAGGTGGTTGTAAGAAACCCATGTGGTGATGATTTACGTCTTTAATCCCAGCACTTGGGACGCAGAGGCAGCAGAGGCCGAGGAATCTCTGTGAGTTCGAGGCCAAGCAAGTCTACAAGAGCTAGTTCCAAGACAGGCTCCAAAGCTATAGAGAAACCCTGTCTTGAAAAGCAAAAATAAAAAAAAAAAAAAAGAGAAAGAAAGAAAGAAAGAAAGAAAGAAAGAAAGAAAAGAAACCCATGTAGGAGCCGGACAGTGGTGGCACATGCCTTTAATCCCAGCACTCAGGAGGCAAAGGTAGGTGGATCTCTGTAAGTTCGAGGACAACTAGGACTGTTACACAGAGAAACCCTGCCTCGAAAAACAAAAACAAAATAACAACAACAAAAAATGTAAGTGCTGGGATCTGAATCCGGGTCCTCTCACAGAACAGCTGGTGCTCTTAACCACTGAGATCTTTCTCTAGCCTCTATTTGTGAGTGTATGGAAGGTGCGTGAGTATGTGAACACAGGTGTCCTGGGAGGTCAGAAGTATTAGATTCTCGCTGACGTGGAGTTCCAGGTGTTTGCTGTGTGACATGAGGGCTGGAGCTCCACTTGGGTCCTCTGAAAAAGCAGTATTTGCTCTTAATGCTGAGCCATCTCTGGCTGACTAATTTTAATTCAAAACTTTTTTTGCAAGGTGGTGGTGGGATACGTCTTTAGTCCCAGCACTTGGGAGGCAGAGACAGGCAGATCTCTGAGTTCGAGGCTAGCTTGGTCTACAGAGCAAGTTCTAGGACAGGTTCCAAAGCTACAGAGAAACACTGTCTGGGGGACAAACAAGACAAACAAAATAAAAATCTTCTTTTCAAATGTATTTTATGTGCACATGGAGCTCAGAAGACAATTTGTGGGAGTCGCTTCTTTCCTTCTATCATGTGGATCCCTGGATGGAACTCAGTTTATCATACTTGGCAGTAAGCACCTTTATCTGAGCCATCTTTCTGACCCTATTTCACTTTATTTTCTTCCTTCCTTTGTGTGTTATGCGTATCTGAGCCATCTTACCAGTCTTGCATTTGTTGTCTTTATTGATGTTGAGAGTCAGTCTCTTGTAGCCCAGACTGGTTCATTCAAAGGCACTATGAAGCTGAGAACAGCTGTGAGCTTCTGATCTTCCAACCTCCCCATCCCCAGGGCTGAGATTCCAGGTGTGAACTATTGGTTTCAAACCCAGGGCTTTGAGTATACTGAGTTAGCAATCTGTCAGTGGAAACCATATCCTAGCCTTGATGATTTGGCTGCATTGTTTGGATGGAGATACAGGGCATGGGGCTGGATCTCTCGCTCCTGTGAGGTTTGTTAAAGGACACCTTTCAAACTGGGTATACTGGTGCATGCCTTTAACTCCAGCACTTGGGAGACAGAAGCAGAAGGATCGCTGTAAGGCAGCCTGCTCTACAGAGCTCCAGGACAGCCAGGGCTACACAGAGACACCTTGTTTCCTGTCTCTGTAAAAAAAAAAAATTGTTTTTTTGAGACAGGGTTTCTCTGTAGCTTTGGAGCCTGTTCTGGAGCTAGCTCTTGTAGACCTGGCCTCAAACTTGACTGCCTCCTCCTCCTGAGTGCTGGGATTAAGGGTGTGTACCACCACCACCCAGATGAAAATAAAATTTTTTAAAGCTGGGCATGGTGGTGGGTGCTATTGATCCAGCACTCCAGAGTTAGAGGCAGGTGGATCTCTCTGAGTTGCCAGCCTGGTCAGCATAGCATGTTCTAGTACAGTCATGGCTGGTCTGGAGCTCCCTGTGAAGATCCAGCTGGCCTCAAACTCATAGAGATCTTTCTGCCTCCACACTCTCAGCCCTAGGATTAAAGGCTCACAATGTCACATGACTCTAAGGTTTGGGGTGGGAAGATTACTTATGAAGCCCAGGTTAGTCCTAAAGCTCTCTAAGCTTGGCCTTGAGATAGCCGAGATGCTGAGATTAAAAGCAGAGGATGTCTCAAATTGACATGCAAATTCCTCTTTTTTTTCTTGTAGTTGTTTGTTTGACACAGGTTTTCAGATTTCTCCGTGTACCCCTGACTATCCTTGAACTCACTGTGCTGTGGACCATACTGGCCTTGAACCCAGAGGTTTGCCCACTTCTGCTTCCTAAATGCTCGGATTAAAGGTGTACACCACCAATGCAAGGCACACAAATTCCATTATTTAGAAAATTTAAATGATGGTACACACCTTTAATCCCAGCACTCAAGAGGCAGAGTCAGGAGCATCTCTGAGTTCCATGCTAGCTGGGTACACAAAGTGAGTTTCAGGAGAGCCAAGGCTAACGACTGAGAACCCTGTCTGGAAAACACACACACACACACACACACACACACACACACACACAAACACTCATGACAAGAGACTGCTAGAATGTGACAAGAGATAGGAGGGCACTTGAAGTCAGGAAGCTAGCCCAGTGGTGGCGCGAGCCTTTAACTCCAGCACTTGGGAGGCAGAGGTAGGCAGATCTCTGTGAGTTCAAGGCCAGCGTGGTCTACAAGAGTCAGTTCCAGACTTGGAACCAAAGCTACAGAGAAATGATGTTTTGAGAAAAAAAAGTCTCTAGTGGCCCAGGGAGACTCCTGCTCAGTAGATAAACTTGTTGGATGATGACCTGAGTTCGATCCTTGGGACCTACTTGATGGAAGAAAAGAACAGACACTTGGCCTCTGTATTGTTCAGTAGCATGTGAGCATATCAACTTCCTGCCCACACCAACACCCCACTGTATACAGAAAAAAAAATGAGCTACTCACCTGCCTTCATGTCCTGCTTTCTTTTGCTTCCCTCTGTCTCTAAGCTGTGGATGTCATGACTGAAATAGTATTCCACTGTGACATGGCAGTGGTGCAAAGAGAACTTTAGTGGTCCATTGTGGGGGTGGACACATCGATGTGTACAGGCATCCCTGGCTGGATGGTGGGGAGGGCAGGAAGACACATGGGTGTTATCCTTGGAGTGATGACATATTTGGGAGCTGTAATCACAGCTCTTCGGAAACCGAAGAAGGAAGATTTTTTATGAATTTGAGGTTAGCTTGTGATGCCCAAAACAAAAACCAGACTTGAGATGAACAGACACAAACCCCACAAACAAACAAAACTGGAAAATATTTGGAGATTATAGAAAGTGGGTGAATTTGTGATATTATGAATTTACAAACGGCTCATTTACATCACTGCTAATGAATTAATTTTACTTTATGTATATGGGTACTTTACTTGCATGTATGTTTGTGCACCAGAAACCAGAGGAGTGTGTTAGATCCTTTGGAGTGGAGTTACAGAAATTATGAACCACCATGTGGATGATAGGAACTGAACCCCAGTCCTCTGCTAAATCAAGAAGTGCTCTTAACCCCGGAGTCATTTCTCCACCCACGTGGCTCACTTTACAGTGGTTAATCAGGGCAGCTCTTCCCTGTCATTCCATCATTTCGGCGGGCTGATGCACGGCAAATGTTCACAGCTTCAGCTGGCCTGGGCTACTGTCTCAATAAAAGAAAATGGCTGCCTTTCAGTTTGTGAGTTTTACCTCAGATGGAAAAAACAGGGTGAGGTCTGTCTCCAGATAGAAGTAAGTGTGGGGGTCCTGGTCTGGAGCCAGGAGGCAGACGACCCGCCAGCAAGAGGTTCCAGGTCCAGTCTCCAATGCACCACACACACAGCTTCCACACCCTAGGCGGCTCCTTTGTGTCTTGGCTCGGCTGCATTTCTTTCTCCGTTTTTTGTGGTTAGGATGTGACCAGCAGGTGCTGCTTTTAAGGAACCTTTATGTTAGCGAAATTCTTTCAGGGCTGTTATTGAGGCTGCTCCATGCTTAGCAAGGGCAAAGTCCTCAGCTGGTCTCATCATCAACATACCACAAACCAAACCAAAACAGTTGTCTCCTAAATCCTCCCGAAGCCTAAACTTAACCTCGGTGTACAGGATTACAAGCTTGTGCGGCCGTTCCTCTATTCTGCCTTTCCTCTTTTGACAGTTAAGTCTACTGGTTTTAACCACTAAAGCATACCCCAGTTTATTGTTATTTTACCTACATGTTCTCAGAAATGCTTGCTTGAGTACTAGTGCCAGTATTCAGAATACGGAGGCAGGTGAATTGCTCTCCCACCCATAACCACCATCACCACCGACAACCAATCTGTGTGTGGTCAAATACTCAAGGATACAGACAAGCCAACTGTGGTGCTTGTGCCTCTCTGTGTGTGGTGCCCCAGTCCCTTGTCGCTTATTTCCATTTTGATTCAAGTTTAAAAACAAGCTGGAGACGTGTCTTAGAGGTGAAGAGCACCAATTGCTGCTGCTGAGGATCCGGGTTCAGTTCCCATCATCTTCGTGGTGGCTGGCAGCCATCTGCTACTTCCGTTCCAGGGGATCCTGTGGGTGGTGTATCTGAATATTCATATACATAAAACAAACGCATCTAATTTTGATTAAAACAAAGAGTGTTTGTGTGTGTGTCTGTGTGCTCACAGATCCCAGATCGGGTATTGGATTCATCAATCTGGAGTTAAAGGCAGTTGTGAGCTGCTCCACTTGGGTGCTGGGCAGTGAACCCTTGTTGTCTCGAAGAGCAATACCCTCCTATGTTCTGAGCCATCTCTACAGTGCCAGGCCCTTGTTTTTAGAAGAGTTGGACTTTAGCCCCAGGTGCTTCACCATGGGAAGCTGAGTTCAGGGGGAATCCTTGGTTAAGACTTAAAACCCAGAAGGAGACTGAGCCACTCCCAAAATACCAGAGGATTAATTCTGAAGTACCCGGGCCACTCCTTTCAACCTTAGATGTTCATTCCTATGTTAGAGAGTTCCTAGAATTTATTTATTTATTTTTGAGTTTTTGAAACAGGTTTTCTTTATGTAACAGCTCTGTCCTGGAACTAGCGCTTTAGACCATACTCAAAGAGATCTGCCTGCTTCTGCCTCCCAATAAGATTACAGGTGTGTGCCACTGCCCTGCCTGGGAGTTCCTCTCCTTTAAACTGAATGAGGTGGTCCACAACAGTCATTTCAGTGCTTGGGGATTGGAAGCAGAAGGATTGCTGAGTTTGAGGCAAATCTGGGTAACAAAGTGAGGTATAGAGTAGCATGGAACCCTGTTTTGAAAAACAAAGCATAATAAATTGTAATTATACTTGTTTCTGAACTTTTAGGTAGTATAGTTGAAATCCGGTTGTGCACCGATTCACACCCTATCTTAATCTTTCTAATCTTTTCCTTTTTCCTTTTGTTTTTATATTTATTTATTTATTTATTTATTTATTTATTTATTTATTTATTTATTTATTTATTTATTTATATAGTCTCCTGCTTCCCAAGGTTGCCTTAAACTTTCGATGTAGCTTAGGGTAACTTTGAATGTCTGATTTTCCTGGACAGTTTTGAACTCCTGATCTCCTGTCTACAGCTCCTGAGTGCTGGGATTGCCACTCTGGCTGTCTTGTTTTGGTACTCACTATGTAGACAGTGACGACTTCAAACTCACAGAAATCTGCCTGCCACTCCCTGTCTACTCCTGGAATTAAAGGTGTGTACAACCAAGCCTGCCCCACCTTTCCCGGATGATCTCAGAGTGACCTAGACTAGCCTTGAATTCTTCATCCTCCTGCCTCAGCCTCTCTAACTGAAGGGAGCCTAAGTCACCATACCCAGTTTCTCTTGGAGCTCTTTTGTTCATTTTTCTCAAGATCCAAGAATGAACAAGGTGGCTTGAGATGTGGCTAAACTCATGGATAAACGGCCGAGCATGCATGAAGCCCCACAAACAGGGTGTGTTAAGCAGCCTGGGCTATGTAAAAAACCTGTCAAAAAAACAATGAAAATAAAGGCCGGAGTGTAAAGGATTGCAATAACGTAATCTCACACTAGCTCAGAGTGAAGTATGATAAAGGGGTTCGTTTGCATTCTTTGAATCTATTTGGTTATTTAGTACTGGGTGGTTTGTCAGAGGTGATTCTGAAGTAGCTAAAACTCCTGGTGAGTCATCTCTGACTCTGACAAGGACTGGCAATGTTAAATTCTTCCTTTGTATCTTCTCTCCCTGCTCACCAGTTCTGATAACTTCCTCAATTTTTTCTAATCTTTTCACCACTGTCTTCTATAAAGCCTGTGAATATTTTGACCTGTGACTATTTCTAATGATTCCATTGACTCACATGACTTCTGGTCCTCATTCTGCACATATGATTCCAAGATATGACATTTTTTTTATTAGCGATAACTTCTCATCCTTGAACATTATTTCGATGGTGCACAGCGTGCCTTCCTGGAAAGATAATCTATCTGCTAATGTATCATAACTTTTATGGTAAGTTTTTATGATCTTTTTTATTTTTCTTAATTTTTTAAATTTTTTTAATATTTATTTTTTATTTATTATGTATACAATATTCTGTCTGTATGCCTGAAGGCCAGAAGAGGGCGCCAGACCTCTTCACAGATGGTTGTGAGCCACCATGTGGTTGCTGGGAATTGAACTCAGGACCTTTGGAAGAGCAGGCAATGCTCTTAACCACTGAGCCACCTCTCCAGCCCCTATGATTTTGATTGTCAATTTCAACTGTATGAATTCTTTCAGATAATTTTTCAGCACCCTTTTGTAAAGATTCATAACCCATTGACATGTATTGAATTTTGTCTGTAAAATTGCTGTTATCCTTTTCAGTGCTATTAATTTTTTCAGCTGGCTTTTGATTTTCAATGGTATAAATCCTGTGTCAGCTACTGTTCAATATTAGTTTGTAAAGACTGTATCATTTCTAAAAGTGCCTCATTCTTGATTCTGGTATCAAAGTATCTTTTTTTTTTTAAAAAAAGAGCACATTTTTCTTCTTTTTTTAAGATTTATTTATTTATTATGTATACAACATTCCTTCCATGTATGCTTGCATGCCAGCAGAGGGTACCAGATCTCATTACAGATGGCTGTGAGCCACCGTGTGGTTGCTGGGAATTGAACTCAGGACCTCTGGAAGAGCAGTCAGTGCTCTTAGCCTCTGAGCTATCTCTCCAGCCCTCAAAGTATCTTTTTAAGGATATAATATGAAGGACAAAACTAAGTACCAATACCAGAAAATGGGATGTATAAGGAAAATCACATAAGCCTTGCAGAATAGCATCCATAGTGTAAGCAAAAAGGTTATGGAATTCCTGGGTTGTGATATTGTCTGTAATTATATAACTTTCAAATTTATTGATTTATTTATTTCTCAAATGAACGTAACTCGTTTTGGGTCTTCAGGATACTGTTGTATGTGCAATAATCTTTATTGGCCAGCAGGTGTCGCAGTTGCAGGTACATGACTGGCAGTGGCAAGGCAGATTCCAGTTCCTGAATTACCTGGGACTTAGTTACTAAATTTGGTTAATGAGTTAAGAGCAACGCATTCGTATATAGAGAATTGAGTTGGCCAGAATATCAATGAACCCAAAACTTGCTGGCAGGCGGGAGCCGTGAACAGGGTGTGGATGCGCTGGCCAGCAGGCAGGACACAGCAGGGATCGCGATGAAAGAAACGCATGCACGGGTGGGTTAGCTGTGGGGCCCGGGCACCAGCTGGAGAGGCTGCAGCAGCCCGCGTGCAGGCCCCTGGCAGAGCAGGTAGTAGAGGAAAAGCGCGCGCATAGGCTGGCGAGTCACCTCGAGCAGGGATAACTGCTCCACCCCATGATTTGTGCTCCACCCAGCTCCACCCATTCCGGGGACCAGAAGTAAAGGATCCTGATAAAATAATCCCACACTAGCTCAGAATGGAGTATAATAGAGGGTTCTTTATTTAGAGGTAGACTCACAGATCAACAGTCCTCTGCACAGCGGGGAACAGGAACCGAATCCAGCATCCAAGAGAAGCTGCACAGGTTTCTATATCTGTTTCATAGTACATGTGGCCACACCCAGAGTGAGCCAGTATCTTAAACACCATTGGCTCAAGGAGTTCCCACAGCCCTGGAGAGATGGCTCAGCGCTTAAGATTACTGGCTCGTCTTCTAGAGGACCTGAGTTCGATTCCTAGCAACCATATGATGACCTACAACCATCTATAATGGAATCTGATACCCTCTTCTGGTATGGAGGTAAACACGCAGACAGAGCACTGATACTTTAGAAAGAATGTATACATAAATAAGTTAAAAATATAATAGTAAAATTAAAAAGATAAAAGAGGGGAAAGTGTACTGGCGATAAAGTTAAAGACTTGTTGAGAGACCTGTTGGTAGCCAGAGGACCCCGGTTCAGTTCCCAGTACCACCAACATGGTATCTCACAACCTTCTGTAACTCTAATTTCAGGGGATTTAAAGCCCTTTTTTTTTTTTTTTTTTTTTGGTTTTTCGAGACAGGGTTTCTCTGTGGCTTTGGAGCCTGTCCTGGAACTAGCTCTGTAGACCAGGCTGGTCTCGAACTCACAGTGATCCGCCTGCCTCTGCCTCCCGAGTGCTGGGATTAAAGGTGTGCGCCACCATCGCCCGGCTTTTAAAGCGCATTTTTGACCTCTGTGGGCACCCTGCATACATGGGGTGCACAGACATCCATGCAGGTAAAACACTCAAGCATGTAAAATAATTTTTTTTTCTTCTGAGACAGGGTTTCTCTGTGGTTTTGGAGCCTGTCCTAGACTAGCTCTTGTAGACCAGGCTGGCCTCGAACTCACGGAGATCCGCCTGCCTCTGCCTCCCGAGGGCTGGGATTAAAGGCGTGCGCCATCACCGTCTGGCTTTCTTTCTTTCTTTCTTTCTTTCTTTCTTTCTTTCTTTCTTTCTTTTTTTTTTTTAGAAGAGAACCTTGTTCAGAATGTATCAGCTACTGCCCTTTCTTGTTGAAATCCTAACAGCAACTTTTATTTTTACAAATTACATTTATTTGTTTTTTTTTTGTTTATTTATTTGTGTGGGTGTGTGTGGGCATGT
The DNA here is from genome assembly GCA_963919705.1 of Alexandromys oeconomus. Taxonomy (NCBI): domain Eukaryota; kingdom Metazoa; phylum Chordata; class Mammalia; order Rodentia; family Cricetidae; genus Alexandromys; species Alexandromys oeconomus. The sequence goes on from CAWTZB010000267.1 coordinate 5,131,774, forward strand.
ATATGTTTTTATGTGTGTGTGTGTGTGTGTTTAGGGTATGTGCAGTGATGTCTATGAGGAGTTTTATAGTGGCATTTCAATTGTAATTTAATAAATAAAGACTGCCTGAAGATCTGAGAGTAAAACAGTCCCACTGGTCAGCCTTACAGACCAGGGTATGATAACACATACCTTTAATCCCAGTAGCCACACACACCTTTAATCCCAGTAGCCACCCTGGCTGCCATAGAAATCAGGTGGTGCATTCCTTTAATCTCAGTGGTATCTGCCTTTGATCCCAGCCCTAGAGAGGAATATGAGACGTGGCGAAACAACTCTCAGAAACAGTCTCCTTCTGAGATTCCTGGAAGCAGGATCTCCATTTCAGTCGAGGTAAGAACCGGTGGTTGGCTCTTTTGCTTTTCGGATCTTTAGGTTGAACCCCAATTTCTGACCCTGTGCTTTTATTAATTGTGCTTCAGAGGATAACTTATAAGAGTTGGTCCTTTTCAGTTTTTTTTTTTTTTTAGGTTTATCGGTTTTATTTCATCTGTGCATGTATGTGCACTGAGAGTGCTTGGTGCTCATAGAGGGCAGAAGAAAGCGTTGGATCCCCTGGAACTGGAGTTACGAATGGAGTGATTGTGAACCACGTGGGTATTGGGAATCGAACCCCAGTCCTCTGCAATAAGTGCTGTTAATCTGTGAGCCTTCCCTCCAGCCCTGGGAGTTGGCTCTTTCCCGCTATCCTGAAGGTCCTGGGGAACCAAACTGAAGGACAGACGTCCTGAGTTCTTGCCTAGACTGATAAATGTAACTCTTACCCCTACAAAAGAAGCTTCATTTAGCAAGAGAAGCTTAATTTCTTTTTTTTTTTTTTTTTTCATAACAGGGTTTCTTTGTGTAGCCCTGGCTGTCCTGGAACTCAGTCTGTAGAGCAACCTGCCTTGAACTCAGCGATCCACCTGCCTCTGTCTCCCAAATGCTGGGATTAAAGGTGTGCACCACTGCTTCCCAGCTCAGAAACTGTTAGTTTTATATCCGCGGGGTGATATGTGCCTGCAAATCCTAGTATTGGGAAATGGAGGCAGGAGGATCAGGAGTTCAGGGTTGTCTTAATCTGCATATTGTGTTTGAGGCCATTAGGAAACCCTGCCATTTTTCTTTTTCTTTTCTTTTCTTTTTCTTTTCGAGATAGGGTTTCTCTGTGTAACAACCTTGGCTGTCCTACCTAGAGCTCACTTTGTAGACCAGGCTGTCCACAAACTCTTCACCTCTCAAGTGCTGGGATTAAAGGTGTGTGCCACCACCACCTGGCTAGGAAACCCTGTTTTAAGAAAGAAATGAAAAAAAGAGCCTGGCGATGGTGGCACACACCTTTAATCCCAGCACTCAGGATGTAGAGGCAGGTGAGTTTGAGGCCAACCTGGTCTACAGAGTGAATTCATGGATAGCCAAGGCTACACAGAGAAACTTTGTCTTCAAAACAGAACCGAACGCCTAAAATTCAATGAAAATGACCACACAGCATACCTAAATTTATGGGACACAATGAAAGCAGCGTTAAGAGGCAAGTTCATAGCACTAAATGCCTACATAAAGAAGCTGGAAAAAAAATCTCACACTAGTGAATTAATAGAACATTTGAAAACTTTAGAACAAAAAGAAGCAAACTCACCTAAGACAACTAGACGGCAGGAAATTATCAAATTGAGAGCTGAAATCAACAAATAGAAACAAAGAAAAAAATACAAAGAATCAATGAGACAAGGAATTGGTTCTTTTTTTTTCTTTAAGATTTTATTATGTATATAGTGTTCTGCCTGCATGTACACCTGCATCCTACCCCTGGACCCAGCAATACCACTCTTGGGAATATACCCAAGAGAGGCCTTATCATACAACAAAAGCATATGCTCTACTATGTTCATAGCAGCATTGTTTGTAATAGCCAGAACCTGGAAACAATCTAGATGCCCTTCAATGGAAGAATGGATGAAGAAAGTATGGAATATATACATATTAGAGTACTACTCAGCAGTAAAAAACAAGGACTTCTTGAAGTTTGCAGGCAAATGGATGGAAATAGAAAACACTATCCTGAGTGAGGTAAGCCAGACCCAAAAAGAGGAACATGGGATGTACTCACTCATATTTGGTTTCTAGACATAAATAAAGGGCATTGAGCCTATAACTCGTGATCTTAGAGAAGCTAAATAAGAAGGAGAACCCAAAGAAAAAATATAGGCATCCTCCTGAATATTAACCTTCATCAGGCGATGAAAGGAGACAGAGACAGAGACCCACATTGGAGCACCGGACAGAAATCGCAAGGTCCAAATCAGGAGCAGAAGGAGAGAGAGCACAAGCAAGGAACTCAGGACCGCGAGGGGTGCACCCACACACTGAGACAATGGGGATGTTCTATCGGGAACTCACTAAGGCCAGCTGGCCTGGGTCTGAAAAAGCCTGGGTTAAAACAGGTCTCACTGAACATAGCGAACAATGAGGACTACTGAGAACTCAAGAACAATGGCAATGGGATTTTGATCCTACTGCTCGTATTGGCTTTGTGGGAGTCTAGGCAGTTTGGATGCTCACCTTACTAGACCTGGATGGAGGTGGGTGGTCCTTGGATTTCCCACAGGGCAGGGAACCCTGATTGCTCTTTGGGCTGATGAGGGAGGGGGACTTGATTGGGGGAGGGAAATGGGAGGCGGTGGTGGGGAAGAGACAGAAATCTTAAATAAATAAATAAAAGATTTTATTATGTATATAGTGTTCTGCCTGCATGTACACCTGCAGGCCAGAAGAGGGCAGCAGATCTCATAGATGGTTGTGAGCCACCATGTGGTTGCTGGGACTTGAACTCAGGACCTTTGGAAGAGCAGTCAGCGCTCTTAACCTCTGAGCCATCTCTCCAGCCCAAGGAGTTGGTTCTTCAAATTAACAAAATAGACAAACCTTTATCCAAACTAACCAAAAGGCAGAGAGAGAAAATCCAAATTAAACAAAATCAGAAATGAAAAGGGGGACATAACAACAGACACAGAGGAAATACAAAGAATCATCAGGTCATGTTTTGAAAATCTGTACTACAAAAAATTGGAAAACTTAAAGGGACAACTTTCTGGATAAATATCACTTACCAAAATTAAATCAAGATCAGATAAGCAAATTAAACAGACCTATAACTGTCTCTCAACCAAAACAAGCCCAGGACCAGATGGTTTCAGCTCAGAATTCTACAAGTCATTCAAAGAGGAACCAATACTGGGCTGGAGAGATGGCTCAGTGGCTACTCTTCCAAAGGTCCTGAGTTCAATTCCCAGCAACCACATGGTGGCTCACAACCATCGGTAATGAGATCTGGCGCCCTCCTCTGGTCTGCAGGTATACATGAAAGCAGAATGTTGTATACAAAATAAATAAATCTTTAAAAAAGATTGTAATTTAATAACAAATAAATGAATAAAGTAATTGATAATTAAATTGTGAGTTAAAAAAGAGGAACCAATACTCCTCAAATTATTCCACACAATAGAAACAGAGGGAATATTGCCAAAGTTTTTTGATGATGCTACAATTACTCTGCTACCCAAACCACAGAAAGACAATACTAAAAAAGAGAGAATTAGAGACCAATCTCACTCATGAACATTGATGCAAAAATACTAAATAAAGTACTAGCAAATCCAAGAACACATGAGAACCATCATCCATCATGACCAAGTTGACTTCATCCTACAGATGCAGGGATGGTTCAACATATGAAAATCTGTCAATGTAATCTACCATATAAACAAGCTGAAAAATAAAAACCACATGATCATCTCATTAGATGCCGAAAAAGCATTTGTCCAAATACAACATCCCTTCATGATAAAGGTCTTGAAGAGAACAGGGATACGAGGAACATACATAAACATAATTAAGGCAGTATACAGCAAGCCACCAGCCAACATCAAACTAAATGGAGAGAAACTTTCAGCGATTCCTCTGAAATCAGGAACAAGACAAGCTTGTCCACTCTCTCAATATCTATTCAATATAGTTTTTGAGGTCTTAGCTACAGCAATAAGACACCAAGGGAGATCAAGGGGATATAAATTGGAAAAGAAGAAGTCAAACTCTCACTGTTTGCTGATGATATGATAGTTTACATAAGTGATCCCAAAAATTCTACCAAGGAACTTCTACAACTCATAAACACTTTCAGCAACATATCAGGATACAAGATTAACTAAAAAAAAAAAATCAGTAGCTCTCCTGTACACAGATGATAAAAGGGCTAGGGAAGAAGTCAGAGAATCAATGACCTTCACAATAGCCATAAATAACATGAAATATCTCAGAGTAACTCTATCAAAACAAGTGGAAGACTTGTATGACAAGAACTTTAAATCTTTGAAGAAAGAAATTGAAGAAGACACCAGAAAGTGGAAAGGCCTCCCATGCTCTTGGGTAGGCAGAATTAATATAGCAAAAATAGCTATCTTACCAAAAGTAATCTACAGATTCAAAATCCCAGCAAAATTCTTCAAAGACCTCGAAAGAATGGTACTCAACTTCATTTGGAAAAGCAAAAAACCCGGAATAGCCAAAATAATCCTGTACAATAAAAGAACTTATGGAGGCATCACAATCCCTGACTTCAAACTCTGCTACAGAGCTACAGTACTGAAAACAACCTGGTATTGGCATAAGAACAGACAGGAGGACCAATGGAACTGAATAGAAGACATGGATATCAGTCCACACATCTTTGAACACCTGATACCTGATAAAGAAGCAAAAATTATTAAATGGAAAAAAGAAAGCATATTTAACAAGTGGTGCTGGCATAACTGAATATCAAATGTAGAAAAATGAAAATAGACCCATATCTATCACCATGCACAAAACTCAAGTCCAAGTGCATCAAAGACCTCAACATAAAGCCAGCCACACTGAAACTTATAGACAAGAAAGTAGGAAGTACACTTGAACGCATTGGCACAGGGAAACACTTCCTAAATAGAATCCCAGCAGCACAGGCACTGAGAGAAACAATTAAATGGGACCTCCTGAAACTGAAAAGCTTCTCTAAAGCAAAGGACACGGTCAACAAGACAAAATGACAGCCTACAGAATGGCAAAAGATTATCACTAACCCCACATCAGAGGTCTGATCTCCAAAATATACAAAGAACTCAAGAAATTAGACACCAAAAGATCACATAATCCAATAAAAAAATGGAGTACAAACCTAAAGAGAGAACTCTTAACAGAGGAATCTAAAATGGCTGAAAGACACTTAAGGAAATGGTCAACATCCTTAGTCATCAGAGAAATGCAAATCAAAACAACTTTGAGATTCCATCTTACACCTATAAGAATGGCCAAGATCAAAAACACTGATGACAACTTATGCTGGAGAGGTTGTGGGGAAATGAGAACACTTCTGCATTGCTGGTGGGAATGCAAGCTGGTACAACCCCTTTGGATGTCAGTGTGGCGATTTCTCAGAACATTCAGAAACAACCTTCCTCAAGACCCAGTAATACCACTTTTGGGTATATGTCCAAAGGATGCTCAATCGTGCCACAAAGACATGTGCTCAACTATGTTTGTAGCAGCTTTGTTTGTCATAGCCAGAACCTGGAAATAACCTAAATGCCCCTCGACTGAAGAATGGATAAGAAAACTGTGGTACATTTACACAATGGAGTACTATACAAGAGAAAAAAAATGACATCTTGGATTTTGCAGGAAAATAGATGGAGCTAGAAAACATTATTTTGAGTGAGGTAACCCAGACACAAAAAGACAATTATCACATGTACTCACTCATAGGTGGTTTTTAAACATAAAGCAAAGAAAGCCAGCCTACAAACCACAATCCCAGAGAACATAGACAACAATGAGGACACTAAGAGAGACTACATAGATCTAATCTACATGGAAAGTAGAAAGTATAAAAAGGCAAGATCTCCTGAGTAAATTGGGAGCATGGGGGCCTTGAGGGAGGTCTCTAGGGGGTAGGGGAGAGGCAGGGAGGGGAGCAGAGAAAAATGTAGAGCTCAATAAATATCAGTTCAAAAAAACAAAACGAACAGAACAGAACAAAGCAAAGCAAAAAAAAAAAAAAAAGGGGGGGGGGAAGGAAAGAAATGGAGAGAGAGGGAGGGAGGAAGGAAGGGAAAGACAGGGCTGGAGGGCTGGATAGTGGTTTACTCCTCAAGAGCTCTCACTGCTCTGATGGAGAAGTTTGGCTCAGTTCCTACAACCATCTGTTGACTCAAGTTCTTGAGGATCTGACACAGTCTTCATGTGGTGCAAAGATATCCACTCGTACTGGATCACTCATATGCATAAAAACAAAATCAAAATCAAAGCCAAATGGTTAGTTTCAGCACTTGAACAGAGCCGGGCAGATCTCTATGAGTTTGAGGCCAGCCTGATCTACAAAGCAAGATCCAGGACTGTCAGGGCTACACAGAGAAACACTATCTTTTAAAACCAAACAACAACAACAACAACAACAACACAAACCACACAAAATCAAGGTCTGGGGAGAGATGGTTCATGGGGTAGAGTGGCTTGCTAACAAACCCAAGGACTTAGTGTGCTATCTGGAACAGAAAAAGAAGGAGAGAACAGATTCCTGCAAATTTTGACTTACGTATGTGCTGTTGGATGCATGAACTATCTCCAAGGATAACTGTAAAAAAAAATGAATAAACAAACAAAAACCATGATCAAAACCCCCAAACAAACAACAACAAAAAGCCAAGCAGAAACAAAAACTGGGGGGACTTAATTCTTTTTTTCTGGTGTTGAACGACTATCAAGACCCTCAAGCTCAGCCAGGTGTGGTATAGCCTAGTGTTAGAACTTTGTACAGCACTTTATTTGCTTATTCTTTTTTTTTTTTTTTTTTTTTTTTTAGTATTTATTTATTCTGTATGCCTGCAGGCCAGAAGAGGGCGCCAGATCTCATTACAGGTGGTGGTGAGTAACCATGTTGTTGCTGGAAATTGAACTCAGGAACTCTTCAGTGCTCTTAACTGCTGAGAGCCATCTCTCCAGCCTCCTCCTCCTCCTCCTCCTCCTCCTCCTCCTCCTCCTCCTCCTCCTCCTCCTCCTCCTCGTTCTCCTTCTCATTCTCCTCCTCCTCCTTCTCCTCCTTCTTCCTTCTCCTTCTCCCTTCTCCTTCTTCCTTCTCCTTCTCCTTCTCCTTCTCCTCCGCCTCCTCCTCCCTCTCCCCCTCTTCTTTTTCTTCTTCTTCTTCTTCTCTTTTTTTAATTTTGAGGCAAGGTCCAGCTGTCGTGAAACTCACTATATAGACCAGGCTGGCCTTGAACTCACAGTGCCTTGAATTCTCGAGTGCTGGGATTAAAGGTGTGAGCCACCACTGCCCAGCTAAAATATTATGTATTTTATGTATATGGTGCTCTATCTGGAGGTCTACCTGCATGCCAGAAGTGGGCATCAAATCCCATTATAGATGGCTGTAAGTCACCAGGTAATTGCTGGGAATTGAACTCATGACCTCTGGAAGAGCTGCCAATGCTCTTAACCACTGAGTCATCTCTCCAGCACCCCCTCATTTTTTTTAAAGTTAACAGTTTTATTCATTATGCATGCATGCATGTGTGGGTACAGGCATGCATATGTTGGTCAAAGGCCAGCTTGTAGGAGTTGGCTTTCTCCTTCCTCCATGTGGAACCTGTGTAGAGAACTCTCACCCACAGGCTTGACAACAGGCCCCATTACCTTATGAGTTATCTCACTGTTCTTATGTTGCTGATTTATTTAGTTTTTAATTTTTTACTTTTTTGTTTTTTCAAGACAAGGTTTCTCTGTGTAACTTTGGAGCCTGTCCTGGAACTAGTTCTTGTAGACCAGTCTGGCCTCGAACTCACGGAGCTCCACCTGCCTCTGGGATTAAAGGCATGTGCCACCATCACCCGACTGTGTTGTTATTTTTATTTTGTGAGTGTGAGTGTTTTGCATGCATAGATGTCTGTGCGCAACGTGTGCATGCAGTGCCCAAGAAGGTTAGAAGAAGGTGTACTATCCCTTAACACTCAAGTTACAGATGGTTGTGAGTTGCCTGATGTTGATCCTGGGAATGGGAACTTGGGTCCCCTGGAAGAGAGGCCTGTGCTCTTAACCACGTACTCATTTCTCCAGCCTGTATTTGTTTATTTTATGATTTATTTTTATTATTTGAAATTCTCTCTATGTGTACGTGTGTGCACGTAAGTGCAAGTGGCCTCAGAGGGTAGAAATATCAGATCCCCCAGACCTGGAGTTACAGGTGGTTGGGAGTTACAGTGGCCTCAGAGGGTAGAAATATCAGATCCCCTAGACCTGGAGTTACAGGTGGTTGGGAGCTGCCTCATGTTGGTGCTGGGAAAATTGGATCAGTTCTTCCAGAAGAACGGCAAGCACTCTTAACCACTGAGCCATCTCTCTGGCCTATTTATTCATTTGTTATTATTATTATGATGATGATGATGACGATGTCTCACCCAGTGTAGTGGTGCATTCCTTTAATCCCAGCAGAGGCAGGTGGATCTCTATGAGGCCAGGTGGATCTCTGCGAGGCCAGCCTGGTTTACAGAGTGAGTGCTAGGAAAGTCAGAGCTACATAGTGAGACATTATCTCAAAAACAAAAACAAACCACCAACAAAAACCCCAGAGAGAGAGAGAGAGAGAGAGAGAGAGAGAGAGAGAGAGAGGAAGAGGAGGAGAGAGACAGGTCTTACTATGTACCCCTGGCAGGTCTGGACCTATAGGCCAGGCTAGTCTCAAACTCACAGAAATCTACCAGCTTCAGCTTTCAAATTGATGACTTGAAGACATGTATTTTTGTTTTTCTGAGACAGCATTTCTCTGTGTAGCCCTGGCGGTAGACCAGGGTGGTCTTGAACTCACAAAGATTGGCCTGCCTCTGCACCTTAAATGCTGGGATTAAAGGTATATACCACCATGCCTGGTTTGTAGTTTTTTTTTAAAGATTTATTATTTTAAATTATATGAACGATATAAAATATATGAATGATATAAAATTATATTTTAAATTACATGAATGTGCTTGAGTATGTGCCCACGAGTTCAGGTGCCCAAAGAAGCCTGAGGTGTCAGATCCCCTGGAGTGACAGGCCTTTTCAAGTGGCCAGGTAAGAATGCTGGAAACAGAGCCTCTGTTCTTTGGGAGAGTAGCGACCATCACTGAGCCATCCCTCCATATCTGTATTATTATTATTTTAACCATAATTTTAAAAGGGTCGAGGCACTTTTAATCCCAGCACTGGAAGCATAGGCATGGAGACTCCTGTGAGTTCGAAGCCAGCCTGGTCTACAAAGTGAGACCCTCCCTCAAAAACAAAGGCCATCTCCAGAACTAGGAAAAAGGCTGTGCTTGCTTCAGGAGGGATGATCCCTGTCCCTCCCTGCCTATCCCCACCCTACCTACCAGGCACTTTCCAGCGGCTATTTGAATGCCATAACTCCCACCTGCTGCCTCAAAGATCCTTCAGTTTCTGCTCCACACAGGTCCAGAAGTCAGCCTCAGGAAGAGATCCAAAGCTCCAGGTTTTCAGGCAGTGGCTCTGGTAAGTCTGTGAGGACTTTCTTGGAAGAGTGTTCCACACAGTTTTGTGGTGGGTGGAAATGTGAGTGGCAAGGAGTTTGAGAATTGTATGATACGGGGTCGGGGAGCTTTTATTGTGTATGAGTGTGTATAAATGTGGGCACGTGAGTCCTGTGGTGTACAACCTGCAGGGCTGAGATTTGAACTCACATTATCAGGCATGGTGACAAGTGTCTTTACTATTGATCCATCCCGCTGGTGTCCATATGGGGCTTTTTGTGTTTTCTTTTCTTTTTTTTTGAAACAGGGTCTCACTATTTAGCCCTGTCTGGCCTGGAACTCTCCTTGTAAACCAGGCTGCCTTGCTAGCTTAGAACTCACTGTGCAGGTCAACTTGGCCTCCAACTTGTGGCAATCTTCCTGTTGGCATCCCAGTATGCACTACATGCTCCGCCCGCCCGCCCCCCCCCCCCATTTATTTTTGGCTTTTGTTGGCAGTTTCTGGCTTTATTTCATCCCACCCCCCCGGGGGGGGGGACAAAACTGGAGATTCTCTTTCTTAAGGTGAGTTACAGAACGTCTGACCCAAGTTTGGGAGGAAGGAATGTTGACTGAGAGGCACACAGGAATCCAAACAAACAAGCCTTTCTGGTTATGCTTGCAGCTCTCAGCTTTTCTCCCCTAGGATCCAGGAGCGCAGGGTTAAAAGGGCTTTTGAAAGCAGTGTCTTGGAGGCAGGCAGGGAGGTAAAGAGATACTTAACCAGGTACTGGGGGAATGGCAGCCCCAGTTCTTTCCCCACTGAATTCAAGGACCCTCCCAGGTGGCATCCTGCCCTTCATTTGCTTTCTCTGCATCCTTTAAAGAAATTTAATTCAACTGGGCAGTGGTGGTGCACACCTTTAATCCCAGCTGAATTGAATCAGGTCTTCCAGAAGAACAGCAAATGCTTTTAACCACTGACCTATCTCCCTAGCCTATTTTTCCTTCCTTTCCTTCCTTCCTTCCCTTCCTTCCCTTCCCTTCCCTTTCCCCCTCCCCTTCCCCCTCCCCCTCCCCCTCCTCCTTCCTTCCTTCCTTCCTTCCTTCCTTCCTTCCTTCCTTCCTTCCTTCCTTCCTTCCTTCCTTCCTTCCTTCCTAGACAGGATCTAACCCAGTGCGGTAGTTCATTCCTTTAATTCCAGCACTCAGGAGGCAGAGACAGAGGCAGGAGGATTAATGTGATTTCAAGGCTAGCCTGATCTGCAAAGCAAGTTCCAGAACAGCCAGGACTGTTACACAGAGAAACCCCGTCTTAGAAAACAGACAAACAAACTGAATCCATTCACTTACTTATTTTTATTTCTTTTGGTTTTATTAAGGCAGGGTCTCAAGTGGGAAACTCATTTTGCAGGCCCATTTTGGGATTTTTTTTCCCCTCCGTCTCCTGAGTGCTGGGATTTGGGATTACAGGCTTGAAGCACTATACCTGGCTAAATGCTTTTTATTTATTTTAACTTATCAGTTTTCTCAAGGCAGGGTCTCAGTCTGTAGCCCAGGCTGACTTCAAACTCCTTTATGTCAGTCTCCTGAGTTCTGGGATTTCACCCCAAAGCCTCCACACTAGGCTCAACATGTCCTTTATAACAAACCAGTCTCAGTTCTAGGGATTTATCTCAGTGGACAGAGTGCTTGGTTAACATGGAAACCCTAGATTTCATTTCTAATACTACTTAAACCTCGTGAGACATCCTAAACCTATACGTATCACTAACAATAGGAAAGGGAAGGCAGGAGGATCACGTGTTCAAGCCATTTTTACCTAGTGAGTTTGAACCTAATCCCAGAGACATGAGATTCTGTCTCATAAGTTATATGAATGAAATAATCAAGCTGGGCATAGTGGTGCACACTTTTAATCCCAGTGCTTGGGAGGGAGAGGCACAAGGGTCTCTGTGAGTTTGAGGCCAGCCTGGTATACATAGTGAGTTTCAGGACAGCCAGGGCTACACAGTGAGACTCTGTCTCTAAAAACCAAATCCAAAACAAACCCAGAAGTAATTGATGTAAGAATAGATTTTTCCATAGCTGGGCAGTAGTGGTGCATGCCTTTAATCTCAGCTCTGATGGCAGAGGGAGATGGATCTCTGTGAATTTGAAGTCAGCCTGGTTTACAAGAGATAGTTTTAGGACAGCTAGGGCTGTTACATAGAGAAAACTTGTCCTGAGAAATCAAAAACAAAACAAACAAAACAAAACAAATAGTATTTCCTTGAGTTCTGTGATACAATTTAGGTCTTTAATAAAATTTGGGAAGTGGGGCTCTAGGACCCCAATGTGTAGCTGATAAGTCAGAAGTTCCTGAGGCTTGGGATTGCAGGTAAGTCTAAAGTGGGCCAGTTTTTGGAGTTGGAACCCTCATTTTATGGATCCACTGTTAACTCCAGATAGTGTCAGAATTGGACTTGATACATGGGTATTTAGCTGGCATCTGCCATTTTGGGGCAACAAGGTATGATGGACAGTTTTATGTCAACTTGACACAAGTTAAAATCATCTTAGAGGGGGAGCCTCAGTTAAGAAAATACCTCTAAGCTAGGAGGTGGTGCCACATACCTTTAACTCCAGCACTCGGGAAGCAGAGGCGTATGGATCTCTGTGAGTTTGGGGCCAGCCTGGTCTACAGAGTGAGTTGCAGAGAAACCCTATCTCGAAAAACAAAAACAAAACAACAAAACAAAACAAATATAAGTGGGCTAAATTGCTGGGCACTGGTGGCCTTTAATCCCAGCACTTGAGAGGCAGAGGTAGGGGCAGGTGGATCTCAGTGAATTCAAGGCTAGCCTGGTCTACAAAGTGAGTTCTAGGACAGCCAGGACTGTTTCACAGAGGAACCCTGTTTCAAAAAACCACAACACACATACACACACACACATACAACAAAAAAACAAAGTAGGCTAAATAAGCCATGGGAAAGCAAGCCAGGAAATAGCACCCCTCCATAGTGTCCACACCAGGTCCTGCCTCCAGGTTCTTGTGCTGGAGTTCTTGTTCTTTCTTTGACGATGAAGAGTGTTGTGTGTAAACCAAATAAACTGTTTCCTTCCCAACTTGATTTTTGGTCCTGGTGGTTCATCACAGCAACAGTAACCCCGACTAAGACACAGGGTTACTCAACATACTTTTGGGGTCAGAGGAGTGAATTGTGCTGTGATTACAGTAGGGAAGAAAAAAATATTGAGTGTATACTCTATATTGTCAAAGGTTAGGGCTGAATGTGTGTGGACGCTATTCCTGGCTTCCGTACTGTGAGCAGAAGTGCCAGGAAAGAAATGCCATCTTCAGACTGAACATTCTACACTGACTGGTTAGATAGAACCTTGATGTTTCTGGAGGGGTTGGCGTGGTGTAGGTCCAGAGTCTAATTTAGAGTTTATCTTGGGCTATTACTTATCTTGAGTCTCCTAAGTGGTCATTTTCTAAATTACTTTCTGTTGTTGGACCTGACATTCTTTGACTTGACAGATAAAAACCCTTTGGAATGCAGTAATTTAGCAAAAGTCTCTTCTCCATTGGTCTGAGTCACCAGATAGCACCTGCGGCCTATGGTTGAGATTTCTCTTTGCTGAAGCTACCCACTTAATGTCTCCAACAATGGGTTTGATAAGTACCTTGACTTATAAGTTCCTTTGTTCTATAGCTGTAAAAATGGAGTGATGCTGCTTTTACAGTGGAACACGGGGGTAGGGGTAACCCGTGTCTGTGGTTCCTCACATTTGGCTCCAGAATAAACTCTTTTTTATCCTGTTTGGGGTGAGAGCTGTGTTTTGACATGGACAGTTCTAAAAATATATTATTTTTCTTTTTCTTTCTTTTTTTTTTTATTCAAAGTGATTTTATTGCTCATGTATACAATGGAATTTACGCCACTAAAGCAGAGGCTGTGGATGACTCATATTTCCAGTTGGGTGGGAGGACCCGCTTGGTCTTACAGTAACGAGCCAGCCAGTGAATTCTGCTATCAGAATCAGGCAGAATTTAGCATCCTTATCCTTTCTGTTCCTCTCAAGATGCTTTCGGACAGCGACTGCCTTCTTAATCAAATGGTAGAGATCCTCAGGGAGATCAGGGGCAAGGCCTTTGGATTTAAGGATTCTCAAGATTTTATTACCAGTCACAAAATGGATCTGGGCCACACCGTGCGAGTCCCTCAGGATCACACCTATCTGGGAGGGAGTGAGGCCTTTCTTGGCCAGTTTGTAAATCTGTTCCTTCACGTCGTCAGACGTCAGCTTCAGCCACGTGGGGACGCTGCGGCGGTAGGGCAGCGCTGACTGGGACAGGCCCTTCCCGGGAGCGTGCATGCGACCCATGATGGCGGAGGTCTGGCAGCAAAGAGATATTCTTCTTTTTCCATTTGTGAGTGTGTGTGTGTGTGTGTGTGTGTGTGTGTGTGTGTGTGTGTGCATGTCTGCATGTGTGTGGGAGTGTGGATAGGTTGTGTGTATCTGGAGGTTGAGGTCCAGAATCATCTTCCATTACTCTTCTACCTTACTCATGGAGACAGGGTCTCTTGGTTCAAACCCAGACCTGACAGATATGGCTAGTCTTCTAGCTAACTTACTTTGCGGCTCCTTTGTCTCCTTTGGAGGCTAGAATTAAATGGGCTGTGGCATCCACCAGGCATTTACATGGGTTTGAAGGTTTAAATTCTTGTCATTAGTACTGAGGCAAGCAATTTTTTTAAAGATTTATTTATTTATTATGTATACAACATTCCTTCCATGTATGCTTGCATGACAGAAGAGGGCACCAGACCTCATTACAGATGGTTGTGAGCCACCACGTGGTTGCTGGGAATTGAACTCAGGACCTTTGGAAGAGCAGTCAGTTCTCTTAACTGAGCCATCTCTCCAGCCCTGAGGCAAACATTTTTAACCATTGAGTCAGCTCCCCAAATCCTTATGTTCTAATAATAATGAACTTAAGTCTATACAGAGATTTAAAAAGAAAATTATATACTTTATGTGTGTTGGTGTTTTGCTTGCATGTATATCTGTGTGAGGGTGTCAGAGCCCCTGGAACTGGAGTTACAGACAGTTGTGAATTGCTATGTGGGTCCTGGGAATTGAATCCAGGTTTTCAAGAAGAGTAGCCAGTACTCTAATCTCTAACCACTGAGTTATCTCTTAGAATTTCTTCCTTTTCCTTCCTTCCTTCCTTCCTTCCTTCCTTCCTTCCTTCCTTCCTTCCTTCCTTCCTTCCTTCCTTCCTTCCTTCCCCCCTTCCTTTTCCCTTCCCTCCTTCCTTTCCTTTGCCCTTCCCTCCTTCCTTTCCTTTGCCCTTCCCTCCTTCCTTTCCTTTGCCCTTCCCTTCCTTCCTTCCTTCCTTCCTTCCTTCCTTCCTTCCTTCCTTCCTTCCTTCCTTCCTTCCTTCCTCTGCCTCCGAGTGCTGGGATTAAAGGTGTGCACCACCACTGCCTGGCAACCCTTAGAGATCTTATAAGGTATGGATCTGTGAGGGTTAAAAAAAGAGGCTGGGCATGAGGCTCAACAGTAGAGTCTGTACCTTGCATTTGTGAGACTCGGACTTTGGTCCCCAGGATTGTCAAAAACAACAGCTGTAACAAAAGCATCTTGCCCCGCACCGCGGCCCAGGTCTGTGCTCTTTGCGCTAGACCCCAGTTCGCGAGCTTCGGGCAAGGGGCTGGAGGTTGAGAATACACATGCAGAAACAGACCGACACACACACACACCTTCCAACACTGGTACCAAAAGCCCCTCTTTAATAGCACCATGGAGGCTTAAATACACTGCAGTCAATGGCCAACAGGTGAAAATCCCATCCTCTGATCCTCTAAGCTAGGCACAGCTTCTAGTAACTTCAATTAGAAGGCTCTAGACAGGGAAGAGCAGCTGAAGGCCAGGGTTCAATTGGTTTCAGCAGCATCTAAGGGAATTGGGTAGGCTCCGTGCAAACAGTCACTTTTCTCTGGGAGAACAGCATCTATGGATTTGGGTAACTGCAGAAGGTCCTGGAAATGCTTCCTCTGGGACACTGAGGTAAGACTAGGCATGGTGAGTAGTTTGTCATAGCCAGTGATACAGTGAGGCTGGCTTTGGTGCTACTTGGAGAAGTGGATTGAGTTGGTCATAGCTCTGCAGTTAAAACTGGCGAAAACTGGAGATAAGCCCAGCAGTGGTGGTATATGCCTTTCATCCCAGTGCTTGGGAGCCAACATCAGACAGAAAAACCCTGTCTTGAAACAAACAAACCCGCAAAACAACAAAACCAAAATAACAACAAAACAAACAACAATAACAAAACTGGTCACAAACTCCTGGTCCTCCAGCTCTCAGCTGAATGATGGGACTGGAGGGGTGAGCCGTCATTCTGGATTTCAGCACTTTTGGTACCTCAAGGACTGAAATCCTGTCTCCTGAACAGTTTATCTCAACATCAAGTTCAAGGTGCACCTGTATCCCAGGTGAGATAGAAATCATTCCCTTTTAAAGATCCTCCTTTTAGTTAGGTGTCTGCTCATGAGCACGTGCGTACAGCTCCCCGTGAGGGCCAGGAGTGTCGGGGGCCTTTGGAACTGGAGCTTCAGGTGGTTGTGAGTCATTTGATGTGAGTGCTGATAACAGAACCCAGGTCTTCTGTATAAGAAAAATGAGGCAGTCAAATCACATGCATAAAACAATAGCTGTAATTTAGCCAGGGGTGGTGGCACATGCCTTTATTCCCAGCGGATCTTTGAGTTTGAGGCCAGTCTGCTCTACAGAGAGTTCCAGGACAGCAAGAGGTAAACAGACTTGATCTCAACAGGCTGGGACTGCTTTACTGGGACAGTGAGGGGCCTCAACCTTTCAGGATGATTTTGAGTGCAGCTATTTTATTTATTTATTTATTTATTTATTTATTTATTTATTTATTTATTTATTTATTTATTTATTTATTTATTTATTTATTTATTTGAGACAGGATTTCTCTGTATAATACCTCTGGCTCTCCAGGAACTCACATTGTAGATCAGGTTGACCTTGAACTCAGTTCTGCCTGCCTCTGCCTTTCCAGTCCTGGGATTAAAGGGCAGTATGCCTGGCTAAATTATAGGGTTTTTTTGTGGTTTGATTCGAAAGCAGGGTGGGTTGATTTTGAAGAAGAGTGTTGGTGGAATTTTAATTTATGTTTGAAGACACATGGCTTCAAGAAAAGTGTTTCTCTTTATTGCTATTATTACTTGTTTTGTTTTTCTTTAGACAGGGTCTCACTAGGTAGCTCTGGCTGTTCTGGACCTCACTAGGTAGACCTCTGTGGTTTTGAACTGCCAGAAATCCACCTGCCTCTGCATCAAAGTGCTGGGATTAATGGCGTGGACCACCACACCCTGTCTGGTGATCATTCTTGATGTCTCTTCTTGTTTTCCAGCAGTTTGGATCCAGGCACCTAGGATGTTTTGGCAGAATGTCCATCACTTTGGTCAGAAGTTGGTACGCCGGCGGCCCTTGGCCCCAAACGAACTGTCTGATTCTCCCTTGTCACGATGTCTGACCACTTTGGACCTCCTGTTCTTGGGGGTGGGCAGCACCCTGGGAGCAGGCGTGTACGTCCTGGCTGGGGAAGTAGCCAGAGAGAAAGCTGGACCATCCATCATTCTTTGCTTCTTAGTGGCTGCTGTATCTTCAATGCTGTCTGGACTCTGTTATGCTGAGTTTGGGGCCAGGGTGCCGTGTTCAGGTTCAGCGTATCTCTACAGCTATGTCACAGTGGGCCAGCTGTTGGCGTTTGTCACTGGCTGGAATCTCATACTCTCCTACATCATTGGTGAGTAGGGTAGGGCCTTAGAATGGGCGTGGGGATGAGGTGGAGTGGGGTGGGCAAAGCTGGGACTTGGGTAGTGTAAGACCCAAGATGCCATTCTCTCCTTTTGTTGCCCCCTTAAAGATTAACCCGGAAGAAATGAGGTTTGTAGAGTGACTGGCTAGGTTTCCTTTTGTTCGAGACAGTCTCACTGTGGAGACCAGGTTGTCCTGAAATTTGTGCAGATACACACTCTCCTAGCCTTGGCTCCCCAGGCTAGGATTGCAGGTGTGAGACCCACCGAGCATTCATTTTGTTATTTTCTTTCTTTTTTTTTTTTTAAATATTTATTTATTTATTTATTTATCATGTATACAATATTCTGTCTGTGTGTATGCCTGCAGGCCAGCAGAGGGCACCAGATCCCATTACAGATGGTTGTGAGTCACCATGTGGTTGCTGGGAATTGAACTCAGGACCTTTGGAAGAGCAGGCAATGCTCTTAACCTCTGAGCCATCTCCTCAGCCCTCATTTTGTTATTTTCAAGACAGAACTTTTCTGTGTAACAGTTCCTGACTTTCCTGGAACTCGCTTTTTAGAACAGGCTGGCCTTGAACTCACTGAGATTCACCTGCCTCTGTCTCCCAAGTGCTGGGATTAAAGGTGTGTAGCTTCACACCTGGACTTTTTTTTTTTTTGGTCAAGATTTTATGTAGGTAGGCCAGGTTGGCCTTGAACTGAAGATGAATTCTGATCCTCCAGAATCTACTTCCTAAAAGTTGGGATCCCAGGCATTGTGTGTGTGTGTGTGTGTGTATGTCTGTGTGTGTGTATAGTCCTGGCTGTCAGGGAACTCACTCTACAGACTAGCCTGCCTGTCTCTTCCTCCTGAATGCTGGGATTAAAGGCTAGACCACCGTTTTGTTTTTCTTGCAGTGCTGGGGCTCAAACCCAGAGCCTTGTGTATGCTAGACAAGACCTCTGCCACAGAGCTAAATGCCTATCCCAAGAAACACTGGCGATCCCACTCTAATATACAGAGATTTGCCTGCCTCTACCTTCTGAATGCTGGAATTAAAGGCGTGTGCTACCATCACCTGGCTCCAACAAACTTTTTGAGATTATCTTGGTGCTGGAGAGATGGTTTAAAGGAGAAGTCCTGAGTTCAATTCCCAGAAACCACATGGCTCACAACCACCTATAATGACATCTGGTGCCCTCTTCTGGCTTGCAGGTGTACATGCAGATAGAACACTGTATACATAATAAACAATTCTTAAAAAAAAAAAAAGAATGTATCTTGTGTTTTTCACCTGCCTCCCCACAGCAGTGATTGAGATTAGATATTTTTCTTCCTGTCTTTCTGTGTCCTAAGGGTTCACTTTGTGCTTGTAAATGAAGGCTCTTCTCCCTGCAGGTGCAGCCAGCGTGGCCCGGGCCTGGAGCGCAGTTTTTGATGGCCTCGTAGGGAACCGGATCTCCCAAGCCCTGCAGACCAGCTTTCCTCTGCAAGTGCCCAGCTTCCTGGCCAAGTATCCAGACTTTTTTGCACTTGGACTGGTGCTAGTCCTTACTGGTGAGTAAGGATAGGCAGTCGAGGGTCTGTGGATGTGTGGGAGGATGGTGGCTGTCAGAAGCTGTGAAATACAAGGCACAGGAGGGCAGAGAAAGGGAGGGTCTTCCCCCATATTGGGGACTGTTTCGAGTAGGAGGCTGGGTAACAGCATGCCTAGCTTTCACCCCTGGATGTATGGGGTACACCCTCCCTCTGCCCCAACCTTCTGCTGAGACCCACTGATGTAAATTGGCTTCTACTTCTGTAATTACACTTATCTATATGTGTGTGTGTGTGTGTGTGGGGGGGTGTGCATGCATATGGAGGTCACAGGACAAACTGCAGACGCTGGTTCTCTCTATCATGTAAGGGCCTGGAGATAGAACTCAGATTGTCAGTCATTTTGGCAAACCTTTTTACCTGATAAGCCATTTTGCAAGCCTTTCTTCTGTGTGAAGACCAAATTTAAAAAAAACAAAACAAAACAAAACAAAAACAAAAGAGCAGGGCTGGAAATATGGCTCAACAGTTAAGAGCACTGACTACCCTTCCAGAGGACCCAGGTTCAATTCCCAGTGCAGTGCCTACATGACAGCTCACAGCTCACAACTGTTTGTGACTCCAGTTCCAGGGGATCTGGCATCCTCACACAGATATACATGCAGGCAAAACACCAAGGCACATAAAAACAAATAAACTTACAAAAAAAAAAAAGACAAAAACTAGAGGGTCTCTCTGTCCTGGAACTCACTTTGTAGACTAGGCTGGCCCTGAACTCACAGAGATCCGCCTGTCTCTGCCTTTTGAGTGCTGGGATTAAAGGTGTGCGCCACCACCAGCCAGCAAGACCTCATTTCATGTGTTTGTGTTTTGCCTGTATCTGTGTATGTCACAGGTATCTACCTGGTGTCGTGGTGCCAGTGGAGGAGGCTTCAAATCCCGGACACTGGAGTTATGGGTTGATTTGTAAGCCACCATATATACAAGAGCAGCCAGTACTCTTAACCGATGAAACTTCTCTCTAGCCTGAGATTTTGATTTTGACCTATGGTCTTCCTTCTTGAGTAGTGAGTTGGTTAAACTTTTAACTCCACCACTTGTGTGTTGGTATTACAAGTGTGTGCCCCTGCTGCCATTTTAGTATTTCTTTTTACTGCCTCCTTTTCATTCCATCTTCCTGCAGGAATCCTGGCCCTGGGAGCTCGAGAGTCTGTCCTGGTCACCAGAGTGTTCACAGGCGTGAATCTTTTGGTGCTGTGCTTCGTCTCCCTGTCTGGGTTCATGAAGGGCAGTTTCCACAACTGGCAGCTCACAGAGGATGACTACAAACTGGCCATGTCAGGGGCCAACAGCACTGACAGGTCAGGGCCCCTGAAGGACACAGTGAGCTGAGGCCAGGAATGCGTGGGGAGTAAGAGAGTCTGGCTAGTGGGCCTAAAGGAGTTTATAACTCTTAATTGTTTATAACTCTTAAGTTATAAACTCTAAATTGTTTATAACTCTTAAGTAGTTTTCTTTTAAGATTTTTTTCTTTTTTTGTTTTTACAGTTTTTCTCAATATGTAGCTCTAGCTGTCCTGGATCTCCCTATGTGGAGCAGGTTGGCTTTGAGCTCAAAGAGATCCACTATTCTCTGTCTTCCAAGTGCTGGAATCAAATGTGTATACCAAGGGGCTGGAGAGATGGCTCAGTGGTTAAGAGCATTGCCTGCTCTTCCAAAGGTCCTGAGTTCAATTCACAGCAACCACATGGTGGCTCAGAACCATCTGTAATGAGGTCTGGTGCCTGCAGTCATACACGCAGACAGAATATTATATATGTAATAAATAAATAAATATTAAAAAAAACCAAAACAAACGTGTATACCACTATGCCTGGCTTTTTTTTTTTTTTTTTTTTTTTTTACAAGGAGTTTCTCTGTAGCTTTGTAATCTGTCTTGGAACTCACTCTGAAGACCAGGCTGGCCTCAAAATCACAGAGATTCACCTGTCTGTGCCTTCTGAGTGCTGGGTTTAAAGGCGTGTGCCACCACCTCCTGGCAGCAATGTTTGCTATTTGTGTATGGATGATTTTGGCTGAATATATGTACATGCATGCCTGGTGCCCATGGAAGCCAGAAGAGGGCCTTGAATCCCTTATAACTGGAGTTAACAACCCCGGTTGTGACCTGCTATCTGGGTGCTAAGAATTTAACCCAGGACCTCTGGGAGAGCAGCCAGAGCTCTGAACTGCTGACTCATCTGTGTTTTTTTTTTTAAATATTTATTATTTATTATGTATATAATGGTCTATCTGTGTGTATCCCGAAGGCCAGAAGAGGGCACCAGACTTTATTACAGATGGTTGTGAGCCACCATGTGGTTGCTGGGAATTGAACTCAGGACCTTTGGAAGAGCAGGCAATGCTCTTAACCACTGAGCCATCTCTCCAGCCCTGACTCATCTGTGTTTGAGTGTTTTTTTGAGGCAGGGTATCATAGGTTCCAGACTGGCATCTAACTCACTGTGTAGCCAAGGGCGATCATAGACGTCTGATTCTCTTGCTTCCACCCTTCACACGCCAGGATTACACTTGCACTATGTGGTGTTGTGATCAAATCCAGAACTCCAGTACGCTAAGGAAGCACTCTACTAACTCAGCTACATCTTAGCAACCCGTTTTCCGAACCTTCATTGTTTTTATTTTTTGAGACAAGCTCTTGCTATGTAGCCCAGGCTGACTCTGAGGTATGTGGTCAGAGTTGACTGTGAACTCATGACCCTTCAGCCTCCAGTTCCTGCATTCTGGGATTCTAGGCTTGACCCAGCGTGCTCTGTTTCTCTGCAATGTTTTCATCCTTTCTTCTCTTGCCACAGCTTGGGTCCTCTGGGCTCTGGAGGCTTCACGCCTTTTGGTGTCAGTGGAATTCTCCAAGGTGCAGCAACATGCTTCTTTGCCTTCATTGGTTTTGATTGTATTGCGACTACAGGTATGGTAGTCCCTCTGGCCTATCAAAAGCATAGACATGGTTTGGATTTACCCTTGGACACAGGGCTGATAGAGGGTTAGCCTGCTTTGGGGAGTGTAGGAGGGGAGAGGGTTTGTGAAGTGACCTGGGAATGCTTCTGAATCCGTGTCTGTTTCATCCCTGCAGGAAAAGAGGTTCGCTGTCCCCAGCGCTCCATCCCACGGGGCATCCTGGCCACACTCTTAGTTTGCTTTCTGATGTATTCTGGTGTTTCGGCGGCACTTACCCTCATGATGCCCTACTACCAGATTCACACTGACAGTCCCTTGCCCCAGGCATTTATCCACGTGGGATGGGGTCCTGCTCGGTATGCGGTGGCTGTGGGAACATTATGTGCCCTTTCATCCAGGTTGGTATCACAAGTTTCTCTCATCTGCTGCTGGATTCTCAGCCTCTGAGTCGGAGAGAGGAGAGGGAGGCAAAAACGTCTAAAGGAATAGGGCTCACCTATTGTAACTATTAAGAGTTTCCTTTTCCCTTATAGCCTCATGGGTGCCATTTTCCCTGTGCCTCGGGTGGTCTATTCCATGGCAGAGGATGGGCTCCTTTTCCGGAGACTCGCCCGTGTTCATCCTCGAACACACACCCCTGTCCTAGCCACTGTCCTTTGTGGAATCATCACAGGTAGATAACTAGTCTTATGAATTTCATCAGCTTGGCTATATCCACTAGCCAGTTCCTCAGAGTTTCTACACAGATTTCTTATTCTTATCATTATAGCACTTATGGCTTTCCTTGTTGAGCTCAGTGACCTGGTGGACCTCACAACCATAGGAACCCTGCTTTCCTACTCCTTGGTGTCCTTCTCTGTTCTGGTCCTCAGGTAAGCCTCCACCACACCTGGCCTGAGGGTGATGGGGCCATGAAGATGGCCAGGTGCTTATTCTGGCTGTCGGATGGCTACATGGGGGCAGCTGGTAATGTTCCCACGCTACCTCACTCATTCAGGTACCAGCCAGACCAGAACTTGAGCTCTCGTCAGACGGAGAAATCGGAGAGTGGAGCTGTTGAGATGGAGCCCGCTCTTGAACGTTCTTCATCTTTGGAGCCTATTTCTGCAGCAGGGACTCCAGGAATTGCAAGGAGCCTCTGTAACCCCACAGATAAGAATCCGACACTGAGATCTGGCCAGATTGTTTATGGATGTGCCTTCCTGCTTGGTGAGGACTGAGACTTTCCCCTTCGGCATTTGGGAGGAAGCTGACAGGGTGGGGAGGACATCACTAGCAGAGGGGAAGACGCAGCACAGATTTGGTAAGATGCCATATGTGTGGCCCAGGGTCCTGACATCCTTCTCCCCGCTGTGACTTTCAGTTCTCCTGCTGATGTTCCTTTGCCTAGTCCTGGCCCAGTGGCCCGGACAGCTCTTCTCTGGAGACCTCGTTCTGATAGCTGTGGCTGTACCACTGCTGCTTCTCATTGTCGGGGTGGCCCTTGTCATCTGGAGACAGCCTCAGAGTACCACTCCTCTCCACTTCAAGGTAAGCGACACTTTCCTCAGGTAAGCCACCCTAGGAGAGTGGTCATGCCTGACTTCAGGTCTAAGCATGTTTTACATCTCGGGAAGGAAGTGGTGGGGAACTGATAATAGCCAACGAACAGTCGGCATGGTGGTCCTTGTCTTTAATCCCACCCAGCACATAGGAGGCAGAAGCAGGGGAAGTCTCTGAGGCTTTTTTTTTTTGGGTGGGGGAGAGACAGGGTTTCTTTGTGTCATCCTAGTCCTGGCTGTCCTGGAACTCACTCAGTAGACCAGCCTTAAAAATCACAGAGATCTACCACCTCTGCCTCCCCGACTGCTGGGGTTAAAGGCGTGCACCATCACTGCTCAGCTGGAATCTCTGAGTTTAAGGCTAGCTTGGTCAGGCCAGCAAGGGCAACATAGTGATAGCATGTCTCACAAACAATCAATCAATCAAACAACCCCCTCCCAATACACTAATGGACAGAGTCAGGTATCACTGTGCGTGTATGATCCCAGATACTCAGGAGGCCGAGGCAGGAGGGTCATACCTTAAAGTCCACCAGAGGCTGCAGCTACTTCTAGGCCAGATCAGGCAATTTAGTGAAATTCTGTCTCAAAATAAAAACTAACACAGATATGTTGGCACATGTTTATACACCGTTAATCCCAGAGAACCAGAGGGAGGAAGATCAGGAGTTCAAGTGAGTTTGAGACTGACCATGCCAGGCATGGTGGCACTCGGCTTTAATCCCAGCACTTGGGAGGCAGAGGCAGGTGGCTCTCTGTGAGTTCAAGGGCAGCCTGGTATACAAAGCAAGTTCCAGGACAGTCAGGCATACATAGAAATTCTATCTCAAAAAAAGAAAAAGAAAGATTGACCAGGCTTAGCTACATGGAGTCCTGTATCAAAGAACTAACCAAACAAAGAAAAACAACCTTCCAAAAAACTAAACCAAGTAAAAATACCCCTCCCAACCAAAACCCAACAAATCCCAAAGTGCCCTTAGCCCCCAAGTCCGGGAGATGTGTAGAGTACTTGCTTAATAGGCATGAGGATCTGGATATAATCCCCAGTACTGTAAAAGGCAGGTAGGAACATTATCAGCTGGTAGAACAATAGTTTGGAGTGCATGAAGCCTTGGGCTTAATCCAAGCCCTGCAAAAACCAGGAGTGGTGGTGTATTACTATAATCCTAGCAAAGCGGAACCAGGGCCTGGAGGATCAGAAGCTCAGGCTCCTAGAGTTCCGGGTCAGCCAGGGATACTTGAGACCCTATGTCCAAAATAGACATCTGCTGACAGGGGTGGTGGCACATGACTTTAATCCCGGCACTTGGGAGACAGGGGCATGTAGTCTGAGGCTAGCCTGGTCTATAAAGCAAGTTCGAGGACAGCAAGGGCTACACAGAGAAACCCTGTCTTGAAAATGAACCAACTAAACAAAGAAGTGATTTGCTCACAACTCCTAGCTCAGTCTCTGTCTCTGTCTGTCTCTCTCTGTCTGTCTCTCTGTCTGTCTCTCTGTCTGTCTCTCTGTCTGTCTCTCTGTCTGTCTCTCTGTCTCTGTCTCTCTGTCTCTGTCTCTGTCTCTCTCTCTCTCTGTCTCTCTCTCTCTCTGTCTCTCTCTCTCTCTCTGTCTCTCTCTCTCTCTCTCTCTCTCTCTCTCTCTCTCTCTCTCTCTCTCTCTCTCTCTCATTCTTTTCGAGAAAGGGTTTCTCTGTGTAATAACTCTGACTGTCCTGGACCTCACTCTGTAGACCAGGTTGGCCTTGAACTCACAGAGATCTGCCTGTTTCTGTCTCCCCGAGTGCTGGGATTAAAGGCTTGAGCCACCAACCACCTGGCCCAGCCTAGTATTTCTGTGCTCAGTATCTGTCCCTGCTGGCACATCCCATGGGGTCTCCAGTATGAGCAGGCACTGACTGCAGAGCCTAGACAGCAGCTGGGTCTTCCACCCTGGGGGTGTGTGTACACACCAGTACTCACAAGGCTGTGACCACAGGTTCCAGTACTGCCCCTGCTCCCTGTGTCGAGTATCTTTGTGAATGTCTACTTGATGATGCAAATGACTGCCATGACCTGGACTCACTTTGGAATCTGGATGGTGATTGGTGAGTGAGCAGCTTTCTGGGGAAGAGATTCTTGGGCAACTACTAACTGGGTTCAACACTCTTTTCATTGCCTCTCTTTGAAACTGTCTGGGGCCACATGGAGAATCCCTGATGGGCACCCAGGTAGAGGACACCCAAATAGAGGTGTGACCATTTCCACCTCACTGTTTCTGTTTCTTTTTTGCTGCTGTTGTTGTTATTTTTTTTTTTTAATTTCATTTTACATTCCAACCACAGTTCTCCCCTGACCCCTCCTCCCACCTCCCCCTTTTCCCCCCAGCCCACCACCATCCACTCCCAACAGGTAAGTGCTCCCAAGAAAATCAACAAAGTTCGGCAGGACCAAGCCTCTCCCTGCTGCATTAAGGCTGAGCATGGCATCCCACCGTAGAGAATGGGCTCCAATAGTTAGCTCATGCACCAGAGATAGATCCTGGTTCTCTATTCCTTTTTAGGATTTGCGATCTACTTTGGATATGGTATCCGGCACAGCCTGGATGGGAGGGATGACCAACAGCCAACAGCAACAGCCTCAAGCTCTCAGGCTGTCCAGGAACATACGTCCAGTGTGGAATTAGAGTAACTGCAGAAAGACCCTGTGGCTCTCTATGTTTGGTGGGGAGACAGTACTGGTCACTGAACTTAGAGCCTTGTGCATCTGCGGAGAGACTTGCCGGTATCTTCAGCTTAAGGAAAGGCTTGAATATTTGGGCTGTAGATGGGATTTATTTTGAAAGCATTGTTATTTGTGAGCAAATTTCTTAACTTTTTTCCTCTTTATTCCCTGAAATGGGATCCATGGTTTTGCATATGCTAGGCAAGTGTTCTATCACTTAGCCACATCCCTATCCCCTCTAGTTATTTAACTGACAATAAAAATTAAATTATATGTTTTTGAACATCATATTACTTATATATTATAGGATGGGTAACTAAATCAAGCTGATTAATAAACTGCTTTTTTTTTTGGATGAGGTCAGTCTTATGTGGCGCAGGTCAGCCTTGAAATTGATCTTCTGAATGTTACTTATTATTATTTACTTATGTTGTTGTGGGGTATTCAGCAGAGCAGACTGCTCAGACATGGGTTTAAGCCAGTAGTCTTTATTAGCTGGCCAGCGACTACACTGTGTGCTTGGGATTGCAGTGTAGCATTAAGCTTTTCTCATAATGAGCTTTTTAAGCACAAAAAATATTCTAGGCTAACCTATTTCATTTAGTTAACAAGTACTGTTAGCTAGAAGAGGAACTATAGAAGCACGAAAGCAAGATTAGTGCATTTATTTTTTTATTTATTTTTATTATTTTGGTTTGTCGAGACAGTGTTTCTCTGTGTAGCTTTGGAGCTTGTCCTGGAGTTTATTCTGTAGACCAGACTGATCTTGAATTCACAGAGATCTCCCTGCCTCTGTCTCCTGAGTGCTGGGATGAAAGGTGTGTGCCACCACTGCCTGGCTAGATTAGGACATTTAGAGACCTTGCCAGAGCTATGGATTTTGGATTAGGTCTTTGTTTTTATTTTTGGCAGGTGGTGCCGTCTATGCCGAGTTTTACAGCCTGAATGGCATTTCCATCACGGAGTCAGTTGTGCTAGCCTGGGGCCTGTTACCTTCCTGACTGGTCTTAGTGGATGAGCCAAATCATGAACGCGTTCTGTTTTAGTTTAAGTTGTGGGTTCCCAATAGGCAGGTGTTGGTGCATACCTTTAATCCCAGTACCAGAGAAACAGAAGTCAACCTGGCTTACAGAGACAGTTCCAGGACAACCACCAGGACTATACAGAGAAACCCTGTCTCCAACACCTGTTCCTGTCCCCAGAAAAAAGAAAACATAGTAGGGCTCCTGCTGTTAATCCCGTCGGAATTAACAGCCCGGTCAGTGCTGATAGCAGAATAGCTCGTCAGGGGACCAAGAAAACAGATTGGTACCGATTTTTTCCCCAACCGTGGCAAGCTTTCTTTCTTTTTTAAAAAATTACTCTGATCAATTAGCATAGAAACAACAGATTTTTCTCAAAGCTATACATAGTTTTCCTTATCTCATGAGAAGTCGAAGGCTCTCCAATTTTGTAGGACCATGTCTGCAAGGAAATCGAACTGTTGCAATTTAGAAATGGAAACTCTTAATACCTCTTGGTCCCGATCAACCCGTCTGTTTGGCTTTACTTCAGCCCCTGGCATCCATATGTTCAGAGTCTGAAATGTTTGGGTGGAAGTTTCATCCCAAGCCTCCTCCCCTGCAAATTGCCTCAGTCTAGACTCCACTTGCAATAAAGCCCACCAAACTATGACCCCTCCCCCCTCCCCAGAGATGCTCAAGACCACTCCCACAGGGTATTTAAACTGCTCCCTAGAGAACAACCCGTGGTTTTCTGGTCTTTCTTCCCGGTCTCATCTGGGGTGTGTGTGTGTGTGTGGAGGGGGGGGGGGGCTTGGAAGGCCACCTGGGAGCATTGGCATCCATTAAACCTGTGCCTTTTCTAATTAGGTTTGATTTGTTCTGATTTGGATTATTGCGTCAGTGGATCGTTTTATGGGGCACAAAAACTTCTCATGGTCTACCTAGTTTGGAAAGCATCAGAAGAGGCACAGAGCTGGGTGGTGGTAGCTCATGCCTTTAATCCTAGTACTCAGTAGGCAGAGGCAGGTATGGATCTCTGTGAGTTCAAGGTCATCCTGGTCTAAAGAGCTAGTTCCAGGAAAGCCAGGGCTGCTACACAGAGAAACCCTGTCTCAAAACAAAAACAAACAAACAAAAAAGAGGAACAGGTAGTCAAACCATTAGTACATGCCCACCATGTAGTTTCAAAGGCTATATTGCTGCTATCTAGATGAATTACCCCTAAGGTATAATATCAGGCACCAGAATAAGGGAAAGTGTCTAGGTTAAAGGATTTGGGATATTAGACAAGCTTTAGCCCTTGGAAGCATTAATTTGGACTGCCCCGACCCCCAGTCACAGTCAGTTTTGTCAGTCAATGGACTGACAATCTGGTTAGTTCTATCCCTATATAGTATGGAGAATGGGTATTTAAGTATAACCAGCAATCCTGGCTGATTTTTGGCTGCGAATGGTTAACGCTATACCCAGGGTCCCTTCCTATGGCATAGAGTTTGATTCTCCAGGTTTTTCCTGTTTTTCTAAAGGCCAGACATTTTTTTCAAGACAGGGTTTCTCTGTAGTTTTGGAGCCTGGAACTAGTTCTTGAAGACCAGGCTGGCCTCCAGATCACAGAGATCCGCCTGCCTCTACTTCTGGAGTGCTGGGATTAAAGGCATATGCCACCACTGCCTGGCTCAGAATTTTTGTTTTTCAAGGCAGGGGTTTCTCTGTATAATAGCCCTGGCTGTCCTGGAACTGGCTTTATAGACCATGCTGGCTTTGAACTCACAGAGATCTACCTGCCTCTGCCTCTCCTGTGCTGGAGATAAAGAAGTGTGCCATCACTACCCAGCAGGCCAGAATCTTTAAAAGAAAGTTTTCAGGAAACCTTAGTTATACAACGTTAATTTAAAAAAAAAAAAAAAACAGGGCTGGAGGGATGGCTCAGTGGTTAAGAGCATTGCCTGCTCTTCCAAAGGTCCTGAGTTCAATTCCCGGCAACCACATGGTGGCTCACAACCATCTGTAATGAGGTCTGGTGCCCTCTTCTGGCCTGCAGACATACACACAGACAGAATATTGTATGTATAATAAATAAATAAATATTAAAAAAACTATCTTTTTTATTTTTAAATTGGGAGCATGGAGACCATGGAGAGGGCTGAAGGGGAGGGGAGAGGAAGCAGGGGGGGAGGGGACAGAGAAAAATGTATAGCTCAATAAAATCAATTAAAAAAAGACCCACCCTGATTATGGGCAATACTCATTCCACAGCCTAGAGTCCTGTAGCCAATAAGGAGAAAGATAACTGGGCATTAGCATTGTTTCTCTACTTGTTGACTGGATGCATTATGTCCAGCGCCTCAGGCCGGTGGACTGTAGTCCCTCAGACTGTAAGCCAGAATAAACAGTTTTGTTTCCTAAGCTGCCTTTGCCAATGTGTAATTGCCACAGCATTGAAAAAAGTGGCTAATTCAGGGAGGTACTGAAATGTGAATAGATACAAGGCATTTCATTCTGTAATTTATTTCTTTTCCAAAATAGGTTCTCATGTTTCCAGTGTTATGCTTTTGTCTTTTTTTGTATGGTGTGGAATATTTTTCTTTTTCTTTTATTATAGAATACGTTATTTTTTATTGATATTTGAGCTCTACATTTTTCTCTGCTCCCCTCCCTGCCTCTTCCCTCCCCCAAAGTCCCCATGTTCCCAATTTACTCAGGAGATCTTGTCTTTTTATACTTTCTACTTCCCATGTAGATTAGATCTATGTAAGTCTCAGTGTCCTCGTTGTTGTCTAGGTTCTCTGGGATTGTGGTTTGTAGGATGGCTTTCTTTGCTTTATGTTTAAAAACCACCTATGAGTGAGTATATGTGATAATTGTCTTTCTGTGTCTGGGTTACCTCACTCAAAATAATGTAGAAACCTATTTTTAAAAAATTTATTTATTCCAGCACTTGGGAGTCAGAGGCTGGCAGATCTCTGTGAGTTCAAGGCCAGCCTGGTAAACAGGGAGAGTTCCAGAATAGCCAGGGCTGTTATACAGAAACCTTGTCTTGGAAAACTAAAACAAAAAGTTTATTTATTCTCTCATACTTTACATACTGATCACAGTTTCCCCTCCCTTTTCTCTCAGCTCCTCTCCCCTCCTCTCTTCCCCAGATCCACTCCATTTGCCTTTAGAAATGAGCAGACCTCCCAGGGCCTGGACACAGCATAAATTACAATAATACCAGGTGCATATCCTCATCAGGGCTGTGCAAGCAATCGAGTAGAAGTGATAGGGTCTCAAGAGCAGGCACAAGAGCCAGAGATGCATTTCACTAATTCCACTGTTAGTCCCACAAGAGCACCAAGCTACACAACCATAACACGTGTGCAGAGGACCAAGCACAGACCCATGCAGGCTCCGTGACTGCCGATTCTGTGGTTTATGTTCTTGTGTTGTCCTTGACCCCTCTGGTTCCTACAATTCTTCCTCCCCACTCTCTGTGGGTATAACCCTCATTTTTGTAATGGAAACTCTCTTGTTACAGGCAACTTGGGAACCAAGCCACGGGGCATACATAGAATGGTAAACTATATTTTTTATCTCAAAAGATAAATTTTTACATTTTTCCTTTTTTCTTTACTTAAAGTAGGCTTCAGTAAGTAAAAGTCAGGATGGAATATGGGTTGGTCTGTAATCACACCAGCTAATACCTTCCTGACGAGACCAGAGACAGTGTTTTGCCCCCCACTTACTTTTTCAAATGAAGATATAAATCATGAAAGAGAAAGGAGTAGAATGCTCTCTTTTACCTTCGACTTACCTCAGGGGAACTTTCCTTTTTCCCTGAGCCTGTTCAGGGCAGGCAGGGAACCTGGGTGAACTATTTCCCCCTCCTTGTGTGCAGTTTGCTTAGAAAGCTGGGGGCCCTAGATGTGAGACCCCATCTCTCCCCATCCCCCCCCAAAGGGACCAACCCTGTGAGCAGGAGGACAGCAACAAAACAAGCGAGCTCTCCTGCTCCTGTAGTGGGGCAGGTGAAGGTTTTTTTTTTTTTTTTTTCCTGTTTTTTTCTCATGACCTAGCAGAGTCAAAAGGATTCTGGTCCCCAACAGGAGCGGGGAACAGGTCTTAAGCCAGGTAGGAGGAGGGTTTCATATATCAGGTCAATACAGGAAAACAAAACTGACAAACATACGCACACACATTCATGCACGCATGCACACATACAAAGCAGAGTGAAACAACAGGTGCAGCCACCACACATTCATACACCTGAGCTGACGGAGGGATCCAGTGACGACTCACATGGATCCCAGACACTGCATCAGCACCCGCATTCAACCTCTCCCGTGTCCAAACAGAACTCACTTCCTGAAGTGACAGACCAGGACATGTGTACTCCTTAAAAGTGTCCGCCAGGCACAGCTTCCTCTCTTGCCTCCTTTTTCCTCTCATACCTCTCTTCTTCCTCTTGTCTCTTCCCTTTCCTCTCTGTCTCTCTGTCTGCCTGCCTCTCTCATGTCCCCACTCCAACGTGGCCTTTTGCTTTTTCACCCTCCCCCCCACCCCCAATAAACATTTTGCATCAACTCTGTTGTGCATGTATTTGTTTACTGGCATACCTCCTCATCCCCCTGTTTCCACTTCCCCAAGTGTTGGTATTACAGGTGTGTACCATTCTGCTCAGTTTCTTCCCTTCCTCCCTCCCTCCCTCCCTCCCTCCCTCCCTCCCTCCCTCCCTCCCTCCCTCCCTCCTTCCCTCCCTCCCTTTTCTGTCTGTCTTTCTTTCTTTTGACAGGGTTTCTCTGTGTAACAGCTCTGGATATTCTGGAACTTGCTTCATAGACCAGGCTGGCATTGAACTCACAGAGATCTGCTTGCTTCTGCCTCCAGAGTAAAGGGATTAAAGGCATGTGCCACCACCACCTGGCCTTCCTTTCTTATCCCTTCTGTCTCCAGTTTACAAAGCAATAGTGAGCAAGAGAGAGCCCAGCTCCATTGGTAGTGGGGAGGGAGTTCTGGGTCCCTTCTGATATTGGCATGGTGTATTCAGAAGTGGGCAATGAGGAGCATAGCATCTACAAGGATATTTGCACATGAAGCCTAGTGCAGGAGGAAGGCTGCTTCTGAAACCTGAGTCTGGCACTGTGAACATGCCTAGAAAACTCCAAAAATCTTTTTTTGTTTTGTTCTTGAGACAGGGTTTCTTTGTGTAGCTCTGGCTGTCCTCGAACTCACAGAGCTCTGCCTGCCTAGCTGCCTCCCTAGTGCTGGGATTAAAGGGGTGCTTCACCACTGCCCGGAGAGGACTCAAAATTATTAACATATTATAAATACATATACAACATAATAATGAGAAACCTTAGCTGAGATATAACACCGAGTAAAACAAACATATCTCTTTCTTCAGCCCTAGATTCTTTGTCTTGACCAAGTTCCATCAGACAGTCCTGGGTGTCAGGCACACCACTGTCACACAACTGAAGTTCTTCTCCTGCATCTAGCATCTCCAAGGAGCTTTGAGCATTTGAACCCTTTCCAGATTTTTATTTTATTATTATTTTTAATATATTGGCACTTGGTCTTGAGCTCTATCTATTCCTTCTTTTTCTTTTGTCATTAATTAAATTTTTTTCATTTATTTTACATCCCATTCTAAGTTGCTCCCCTATACCCACTACTCCTCTGTCTCTAGTCTGAAAGGACGGCCCTCCCATGGGCATCAGCAAAGCATTATTCCTCCAGAAACTTTAACTCTAGTTCCACTCCTATCAAACCCAGGCCCCCTTAGTTCCAGGCTCCTCCCCAAGTTTATCATCCCCTCATTCTAGCCCTCTCCTAAGAAGGCTTAGTTCCCATCTCTGTTCCCCACATCCCACCTAGGACTCTAGGAAACATGTGTCACGGTTCCCTCACCAAGACAAGTGCTTTCAGCCCCCTGCCTCCATCTGCAATGTTCACTGGCTGCATTAATTTACAAACAGTTGATCTGACTACACAAATCCAGTCCAAAGTTACTTTTTAAAATTTTAGTTATTTTTAATGAATAAATAATTGTGCTACACTTAGTATTTACTTTGTATATTATCTTTGTAGAGAACACTGTGATGTTTTAGTACATATGTACAATGGAGAATGACTGAACCAAAGAAACATCCATCACCTCACTTGTGTGGTGAGATTTTTGATCTACTTCCTCATTTTAATGTTAGGAATTCCTGTGACTCTCCTGACATGCCATAGTGGTTTTCCTTTGCGTTTCCTTGCTGAGGAATGAGGTGGGACACATTTTCATCAACTTACTGGCCACCTGGTGATCTCTGACATGTGTCGCCTCTTGAGTCTCTGTTGACTGTGGGATTCCTGGTGCCTCGGGAAATCTGCAGATTGGTGCACACCTCACTCTGTTCCTCACCTTTCTTTTTTTCTTCATCAACAGACTCTAGTCTGATGAAGTCTAATGATCTTTTCCCGTCAGTGTGGTCCATGCACTAAGAAATCACTGCTTAATCCAAGATGGAAATAGTCATCCTAATGCCGTCTCGGTCGCATTCCAAGGGAACCCACAGGGGTCTACCTGGAATGGCTCGTGTTAACAATACTAATGGTGATGACCACAAGAACAGTGGTAGGCAGTATTTATGGAGCTGACAGTCTCCTAAGACAGTCTTAAGGAGTTTACATTTAGTTTCCATAGTGGATTATCTTTATGGGAAAGACGTGCACAGAACAGACATTTTACAAACACGGGCAGTCTTGTTATACAGAGGTTTTCAACTTTCTGATGGCACAAAAGCAGTCCAGACAATCATAGCCTTTTTTTTTTGTTTTGTTTTTGTTTTTGGTTTTTTGAGACAGGGTTTCTCTGTAGCTTTTGGAGCTTGTCCTAGACCTAGCTCTTGTAGCCCAGCCTGGTCTCGAACTCACAGAGACCTGCCTGCCTCTGCCTCCCCAGTGCTGGGATTAAAGGCATGAGCCACCACTGCCTGGCTCACAGCCTTTTCAAATCACAACATTGCGAAAGTGTGTCCACACAACTATGGATTTTTCAGCTCTGTGACGGTGTGAAAGCATGTTCAATATAACTACCGATTTTTCAGTTTGACAAAAGTATGCCCGGTCTAATCACCGATGCTGTCAATTCTGTGAAAGCACACTCAACATGACCAGGTTTTTCAGCAGTACAGTAGCACAGACGTATACTGAACATAACTGCTTTTTCCATTTTATGACAGTGTGAAAACCTCTAAGCCACCACTTGATTTTTCAGCTCCAGAACGGTGTGAAAACATATTCAATATCACTACTCAATTTTCAACTCTGTAGAAGTGAACTGAACCACAAGAACTGATTTTTGAACGTCACGATGGTGTGAAAGTGTACCTAATATAACCGCAGATCTTTCAATGTCACGATGGTGTGAAAGTGTACCTAATATAACCGCAGATCTTTCAACGTCACGATGGTGTGGAAGCATCCTTGATACACCACTGATTTTCACTTTTAACACAATATTCAAAAAAACTTTTTGAGGCGTGGTGATGTTATGTACACTAGTCTGAAATCTGGTATGTTGCTCAGGCTAGCCTTGAACTCTCAATCTTCCTATCTCAGTCTCTTGAGACTGACCATTAGTCAAGAAATTGTGTGAGCCTCTGTATTTTATTAGCGAATAGACTTTGTGTTAGATGATTTGCCCAGTGTTGGGTAAAGGCATGCTCTGAGCACACTGGAGGCAAGCTGGGTTAAGCTGTGGTGTTTGGTTGATAAGGTGTCTCAAGTGCATTTTTAACTGATCTCCTGCAGTGTAAGATGGATTTGTCAAGGGTGAGGAGCAGCTTGTGAGTGTCTCACCGAGAGCAAAGAGCTGGAATGGTGATGCTAGCTGGTACGGCATATACCAAGACTAAAGGCTTTGTCACAGGTGTCACATGAGAAGGGTTGCTCCCTTTGAGTGAACCTAAATGCAATGAAAGGTGGAATGGTTTTGGGCATCTACGAATTTACGCAACAAACTTATCCAGTAAGAACACCAAGAGGAAAGGAGGTGATGGCTAAGGAAAGACCAACTCATCCAGTAAGAACACTAATACGGAAGGACATGATCACTAAGAAAAGTGACTTTTACACTCCCCCAATTTACTTCTAGTATGCCTTCTGATATCAAGCAGGCAAATGACCATGGTAGGCTTTCTTAAGATAGATTAATCACCAAGGAAAGAATGAATGTAGGGCAGAGGCCTTGGTGTGCTCTTCGTAGTCAATGTTCTCAATGTGCATGAGTCTTCGAATGTTCTCTTTATATTACTGTGAATCTTTCCATACTCCTAACATGGTTTTGCCATGTGAGTTTTCTCGTGCTGTCTGAGCTGATGGGCATGACTGCACACATTCCTTACGTTCGTGGGGTTTCTCTCCTGTGTGAATTCTCTCGTGTTTAAGAAGGCCTGATCCATATACAAAGTTCTTCCCACATTCCTTACATTTATAAGGGGTTTCACCAGTGTGAATTCGCTCATGTTTAAGAAGTCTTGATCCATATATAAAGTTCTTCCCACATTCCTTACATTTATAAGGGGTTTCACCAGTGTGAATTCGCTCATGTTTAAGAAGGCTCGATCGATATATAAAGTTCTTCCCACATTCCTTACATTTATAAGGGGTTTCACCAGTGTGAATTCGCTCATGTTTAAGAAGGCCTGATTCATACATAAAGGCCTTCCCACATTCTGTACATTTATAGAGTTTCTCACCTGAATGAATTCTTTCATGGTTAACAAGGCTTGAAAGCCAGTGAAAGGCTCTCCTACATTCCTTACACTCATGTGGTTTCTCACTAGTGTGAAGCTTCCGGTGCCGAGTGAGGAAATTGACTCTAGTGAAGGACTTCCCACACTCTTGGCATTCAAAGGATTTCTCACCTGTGTGGATTCTCTCAGGCTGAATGAGGCTGGAATCACAAATAAAGGCCTTCCCACAGTCCTTCCACTCATAGGGCTTATCCCTACAGTGAATTCTCTTGTGCTGCATACATTTAGAGAGGTGCCTGAAAGTCTCCCCACAGCCTTTACACTCATAGCGTTTCTCCCCAGTAAGAAACTGCTGATGCCGAGTGAGTTTGTCGCCACACCTAAAGGTTTCCCCACAGTCTTTAAGTAAGTATGGTTTCTCCCCAGTGTGAATTCTATGAACAACAAGGCTCGAACCCCAGCAAGAGGCCTTTCCGAAGCTGTTACAATCATAAGGCTTCTCCCCGGTGTGAGTTTTCTGGTGCTGAGCAAGTGGATTGCAGCAGAGGAAGGCTTTCTTGCACTCACAGGGCTTCTCGCCAGTGTGAATTTGATGCTGACTAAGCAGATACCCATGACTGAAGGCTTTCCAACAGCCCTGACGTAAGAAGGACCTCTCTGTTTGAGGCCTCACATATGGTGCTGGTGTGCTATGTCTCTCAGTGGGTGTGTTTCTAGTACTGTCTGTTACATTATTGACATTTCCCTCTCCAGAGCCCTGCAGTTGTTCATTTTTACCTTCACCAATCCCATTAGGGTGGGGAGATAGACTTCGGTCACTTGGATTACTTTTGTAAAAGCTCGATCCGTAAATGCTTCTTCGACTAGTTAAATGGTTGGTTCTATAGGATGATGGCGTATCTGGAAGAAAAATAACATTAAGAAAAAAAATATTTATTTTATGTGCATGGATATTTTGACTGCATTTCTGTATATTCATTACAATTATGCCTGCTGTCACTGGAGGTCAGAAGGAGGCATTGATGCCTTAGAACTGGACTTACAGATGGTTGTGAGCCACCTTGTGAGTGCTGGGTACCAAACCAGGGTTGTTTTTTTTTTTTTTTTTTTTTTTTTTGTAAGAAGAGCAAGTATTCTCAACTGTTGAGCCATTTCTGCAGCCCTCATTTGTTTCTTTTAAAGGGAAGAATCAGAAGCAAAACTCACCACAATTCAAAAGTTTCCCCAGCAGAATTGATAGTTTGGGACCAGAGCGGTTAGGGAGGGAACATAGTGGGCGCTCATGCTAAAGGCAAATGGGAAAGGACACTGACTGCTGCTCTGGGAATTCTCTGTAAGAGGGTGGAAGTGTCTTAAAAGCAAGCGATACAATGCATGCTGTAGGTGGTGAGATGATGTACTTGGAAAATCCAGGAAAGCCAATATAGGGCTGCTGTGGGGCAGAATACACATTCAGGATGACATGCATAAGCCTGCAGGACATTATGTTAAGGGAAATAAGCTAGGAACAGAATAACAAACACTCTGTGTTCTTATAATAGGAAATGTAAAGTTGGGTGGTGGTGGCGCACACCTTCAATCTCAGCACTCAGGAGGCCGAGACAGGTGGACCTCTGTGAGTTCAAGGCCAGCCTGGTCTACTGTAGTAGGATTGGCGGGCAGCGTTCCCAGTGTCCGGCCACCCGCATGGTTAGCTTTACACCCGAAATAATTACACGGAAACTGTATTCTTTTAAACACTTGCTTGGCCCATTAGTTTCAGCCTCTTACTGGCTAACTCTCACATCTTGATTAACCCATTTCTAATAATCTGTGTAGCACCACGAGGTGGCGTCTTTTTTTTTAATATTTATTTATTTATTTATTATACAATATTCTTTCTGTGTGTATGCCTGAATGCCAGAAGAGGGCACCAGACCTCATTACAGATGGTTGTGAGCCACCATGTGGTTGCTGGGAATTGAACTCAGGACCTTTGGAAGAGCAGGCAATGCTCTTAACCACTGAGCCATCTCTCCAGCCCACGAGGTGGCGTCTTACCAGGAATATTCATAACCTGCATCTCTCGGAGAGGAGAGCTATGGTGACTGCCTCACTCGGCTTTCTTTCTTCCAGCATTCTGTTCTGTTTACTCCGCCTACCTAATTTTCTGTCCTATTAAAGGGCCAAGGCAGTTTCTATTCATCCAATGAAAGTAACACATAGACAGATGACTTTCCTCCATCAGTCTACAAGAGCCAGTTCCAGGACAGGCTCCAAAGCTACAGAGAAACCCAGTGTCAAAAAACCAAAACAAACACACAAAAAATCTTGATTGATGAAGTTGAGGGTAAAATCTGGGTATAGTGGCTTCACCTGCAATTGAAACACTTAGAAGGCCGAGACAGGAGGGTTGCCATAAGTTTGAGGCCAGCCTGGGATACATGGAGAGTTTCAGGCTAGCCAGTGGAACCTGAGTAAAAGAAAAAAAAAAGTAGCAGGTAGAATACAAATTCCCCAAAGCTGGGAGGCTAAGAAGCAGGGAGTCAGGGAAGTTGTTTAGTTAACAATGCAGCAGATAAATAGGAAGATTAAGCTCTAGTACAGATGCTGTAGGAACAGAGATTTAGAGCACTGTTTGTTTGTTTTTTTAAATGTCTCAAGTTGTTCAGGCTGGCTTTGAACTTGGGAGGTGGTTAAGACTGACTCTTGATTTCTGCCTCTGCCTCTTAAGTGCTTAGATAGGAGGAGGAATATGTTACCGTGCCCAGCTTTCACATATTTCAAGATAATATTCTCACTCAAAGAAAAGATGAATTTGTAAAAATATATCATTTACTTATTATATATAGTGTTCTACCTGCATGTGTGCCTGCATGCCAGAAGAGGGCAGCAGATCTCACTACAGATGCTTGGGACCCACCATTGATTGCTGGGAAATGAAACTCAGGAAACCTGGAAGAGCAGTCAGTGCTCTTAATTTCTGAGCCATCTCTCCAGCCCCCAGGATGAATGCTTTATATAGTACAGAGATGAAATAAAAATAATGCTTTTCGTATGTGTGTGTGTGTGTGACACATACATGTGCTACAGTCCACGAGTGTAGGTCAGAGGGCAGCCTGTGGCAGTTGGTTCTGCCCGTTTACCATGTGAATTCTTGGGATCGAACTCAAGCTGCCAGGCTTGGCAGCAAGTGAATCGTCTTGCCAGCGCCCTGAAGAAAAAAATTTACAAGCTCAAAAAACTTCCTAGTGTCTTGCTAATTAGCCAGACTTCAAGTTGCAAGGGTTTTGGCTCAGTCGCCCTAGGAATGTGATCACAGGTGTGTTTACCTCAGTTTTTTTTTTTTTTAATCAGGAACTATTAGGTTGTAGTTATTGGAAGCTCAAAATGATATTGATAAAGGCTTCATAAAGGAGAGAGCTTTAAGGAACAAGCAGGAAGTCAGACGATGAGGAAAACACTTGATCACAAAACCCTCAGGGTAAGTAGAGCAGGACAGCTGCCAGCATGCTTGAATTATTGCCAGAATCACTCTTCTGGTTCTGGGGATGGAACCCTGAGCCTTGGGCATGCCAGTCGAGGTACATCTTCAGACCCTAGATCTGGGGAGGAGGGGCAGTGAGATAACTTTGAGTTGTGTGTGTGTGTGTGTGTGTGTGTGTATATATATATATATATATATATATATATATATATATATATATATATATATATATTTTTTTTTTTTTGACAGGGTTTCTCTGTGTAACAGCCCTAGCTGTCCTGGAACTAGCTCTTATAAACTAGCTAGGCTGTCTTTGAACTCACAAAGATCCGCCTCCCTCTGCCTCCTGAGTGCTGGTATTAAAGGTGAGCACCACCACGGCCTGGCTGAATTGTATATATATTCTGCAGCCCAAGAACTACTAGTAATCTCCCTGCCTCAGTTTCCCAATGCTAGGATTATATGTGTGAGCTCCTGAATCCAGTTAGGAAGGCAGAATTAGAACGTTTTAATTCCTGATTTTTTTTTTTTTGTTGTTGTTTTGATATGGGGTTTCACGTAGCCTGTAGCAGAGGCTGGCCTTGAAGTTGTTATGTAAGTGAGCGTGAATGGCCTCTTGCCTCTACCTCTTCCCAGGGCTGGTGGGATGGGTGTTTGTCATGATACCTTGTTTTTTTTTTTTTTGCAGTGCAGGGGATGGCTGGGATTCTCATGCTTGCTAGGCAAGAGGCCAGTCAACTGAGCTGTATCCTTAGCCCTGTTTCTTTCTGAGACAGGTTCTTATGTGGCCCAGGCTGGTCTCAAACTCCTACGTGCTAACACTGCAGGAATGTGCTACCATGCCTGGCAAGTTCAGTTTCTGTCTTCTCTGTGACTAGTCATTTGTACTTGAGTATAATTGTCTCCTGCAGTGACGTAACCATGACTCACAAGCTTGTGAGAATGAAATGCACACACTGTGCTTTTAAGAGTGCACGACACATAGTAGGCCTAGCATTTGCCTTTCTTCGAATTATTTTATTTTATGACATGGTCCTTATGGTGTTAGCCTCAAATTCTCAATCAAACTCACAATGGGACTGCAGGCACGTGCATCCAATATCAACCACAAGGTTCACGGACTGTATGTAACTCCCGATCTCACTTCCGGTACAGTATGCTGGCAATGGGAATCTACTCATTCCAATTTTACACAAACTCCATGTCTAATTTACTTTCTATTAAACACAAAGGA
Organism: Alexandromys oeconomus; assembly: GCA_963919705.1. Taxonomy (NCBI): domain Eukaryota; kingdom Metazoa; phylum Chordata; class Mammalia; order Rodentia; family Cricetidae; genus Alexandromys; species Alexandromys oeconomus. The sequence goes on from CAWTZB010000267.1 coordinate 5,172,301, forward strand.
GGACTTAAGAGCTCTAGATGGAGACTTTCCCCTAAAGGTGGGTCCTCAAAGTACAAAAGGGTACCAAAAGCAGTTTGGGTGTAAACACAACATCTAAAGACAAGGCGGCCTTCTTTGAAGACGGTTATAGGGATCCAGAATTCCAATTCACCACCCCTCGATCAAGAGGGAAGAGAGAAGATCACAAGGAGGGATAACCAAAGGGGACAATGGCTGCTGGATTGGAAGAAGAAGGCCTGGGGAGTTCACTCTCTCACTGACAAAGCTCAAAGCCTTCTTTTGCAACAGGAAGAAATTCAGCCAGTCTCTTGGAAAATGGTCCTGAAAGTCATAGGCGAATATGGGTGCTCCGGGGAAGTACACAGCTTACCTAGGGAGACCAGGTTACTGAAGTTTTCCAGCATCACATCCCAGTACAGCTTTCTCTGCACAGAGTCCAGACAGGCCCACTCCTCCTGAGTGAAGCCTATAGCCACATCAGAGAAGGTCACCAAATTCTGAAAACAGAAATCCACATACACCTGATGAGGTGGCAGGAGAGGCCTTCAGGATGAAGGGGGCATTGGCTGGCACTGGGTTAGCTGAAGATGGGGGGCAGCATGAACGCCACATTCCGGACTGAGCGCTGCTGGGTTACTACAGAGCTTATGGCTTTGCAGACAATGATCTGCCAGGGAGAAGATGAAACAATCTTCCCTTTTGTTCACAAGCACAGCGTGTTAGTGCCTGCTTAGTAAATTACCAATGGGGATGGGGTGGAGGATATTATGGCATCTTTATCCTATTATTTAAAAAAAATAAGTTCATCTTGATTCTGATTGTGAATGTGAACATATGCATGCCATACAATGTGGTGGTCAAAACGACAAGTTGTCTGCTTATTGTGGTTTTGAGTGTCAAACTCAGGTTGTCAGACCTTGGTGGCAAGTGTCTTTACCTGCTGGGCCGTTTCTAGCCACATCTTTTAGGTTTTTGAGACAGGGTCTTGTTATGTAGCCCAGGCAAACCAAGAGATTCATGATCCTCCTGCCGCAGACTCCCTCCAGAGTCTTAGAGATTAGAGATGTGCACGACTACATCCAGATTAGTTTTCTTTAAAAGTTATTTATTTGTGTGCATGTATGTGCACCGTACATGTGTACAGTCAGAGAACATGTGGGAGTCGGTTCTGGGGATCAAACTCAGGTCACCAGGCTGGGCAGCAAGCATCTTAATGATGAGCAATCCTGTTGTCTCCCAGATGCTGTTCTCTCCCTCCCCACTCCATGCTGGAATTCAAACCCAGGGCCTTGTGAGTGCTAAGTAAGCACCCCATCACCGAACTACATGCCCGGCTCACCTTCTCTCTCTGGGAGTACAGGGGGTTGAAACCCGGGCATCATGCATATGAGGCGCTCACTGAGCTCAAGTCTGTTCTCTTCAAAAACAAACAATTTTATGTATATAAGTATTTTGCCTGCATGAGTCTGTGCCTCACATATATGCCTAGTACTTACAAAGGCCAGAAGAGGTTGTGGAATCCTCTGGAACTGGAGTTACAGATGGCTGTGAGCTGCCATGGGGGTGCTGGATATTGAAGCTGAGTCCTCTAGAAGAGCAGCCAGTGCTCTTAACCACTGAGTCATTTCTCTAGACCCTCTCTCTTTGTTCTTAGGAAAGAAAAATTTTTCCTTTTTAAGATTTTATTTTCTTAAAATTAATTAATTAATTTATATTATTTAATTAATTTTGTTTTTTTGAGACAGGGTTTCTCTGTACAGACCTGGCTATCCTGGAACTCATTCTGTAGAACAGATTGGCCTCAAACTCAGAGATCCACCTGTCTCTGCCTCCTGAAATCTGGGATTATAAAGATGTGCACCACTATGTTTTTTTTTTTTTTCTTTTGGGAGGGGAGGAGACGAGTGTCTCTCTATATAGTCCTGGTTGTCCTGGAACTTGCTATGTAGAACAGGATGGCCTCAAGTTCTTTTAATTTAGGCTTTGCATATTCGAGTGTTCTGAATGCTCAAGTCACTGAGCAGTCTCCCTTCGTAATGACTGAAGTATGAAAACATCTCTTCTTATAGACAGGCTAGGGAGACTTAAGCCTATTGGCGTCATATACTTGGCTGACTGACACAACTGTTAGTTCTTCCTTTCTCCTGTTCCTGACGCAGAGGACACTGGTACCAAACGACTAAGCATCATATGGCAGTCTGACAGGACCATCCAAAACCATAATGTGTGTTCTGGTTTCCATGGCAAGCACGTGGTTAGAACCAACCCTATTCAGTACAGTGTCAGATTGATAAGCCTCACAAAGCTTGTATGTCAGCATATATGAGGATGAAGATCACTGGACATATTCCTTCTTACCTACCCAGAACATAAGACCAGTCCGCAGAGATGAATGATGCTTTCTCGTATGGTCCAGTGGGACCAGTATGTCCAACTAATCAGGCCACAGAAACGACAATATTTTACACATGGGATTTTGTTCCTTCATTGTCATGTTACTCTGGACTGAAAAGAAACTGAGCACACAGGAGGCTCTCAAAAATAATTCAGTAACTGAGTAAACTCCTTATATGGGACTATCCTTCCCTGGCATAGGGAAAATTGGGAACTAGCTAAGAAGGTAAGGCTTGCCTACTCTAGGTAATCATAGCAAGGTTCCCACCCCTGACTAATACCTTTTAAGAAGGAAGGAAATATACACTTACGCGGTCTATGGCTCCAGGACGCAAAGCTTTATCTGTCATCTTGGGGTTTCTTCCACAATAAATGCAAAGTGTGAGAGGTGAGGGCTAGAGGAAAAAGTGAATAATTAGAACCAGTGGCAGCTGGGTTCTCAAGTGATGTATAGCTTTTCTTGTCACATCCCGGTCTAGACACAAACACAGTGAGGCACATCTGAGAGAGATTAGGAAGATTCTGGATAAAAATCAAGAACATGAGAAAAAGGCATTTTACTTTTTTGGGGAGAGGGGTGTCTCAAAGAGTATGTCTGGGAGAAATCTGGGATGCTGTAAAGAATCTGGCCTTGTCTCCAAACATCTGGCCTCTACCCCCAGATTTCAAGAGACAGTCTCCCTCTTACCTGATAAGAATGCTTTGCCTTGCTCTAGGCGGGGGCTGAGAAGTCTGTAAATACCAACTTGGTGAAGGGCTTGGATCACACAGCCACAACGGACCTGGAGACTGAAATCAAGCATGTAGGCGGTTAGTCATTCATGCTAACGTGCTCGAGCCCCTGCCAGCTGAATGTCAGATCTCGAGTGAGTGACAGTTACTAACCTCATAGTGTTTCTTTCCTTTTCGCTAAAATCGGAATAGAAAGATTATGAGATGTGGCTGTTCCAAATTTAAGATAATCTATCTAAAGCATGCAGCAATACGTAAATGATTAATATCTTATCTGTTACTAGTAAAGATCAAGAATTTTAGACATCTCTTTATTAATTTTTTTCTTTGCTCTGGGCCTCAAATCGAGTTTTTTGCACATGTTAGGTAAGTACCCCATCACTGAGCCACATCTCTAACCCCATTCATTGTTTGTCTTCTTGATTAATTAATTATTGTTTTTTGAGACAGGGTTTCTCTGTGTAATAGACCTGGCTGTCCTGGAACTCACTCTGTAGACCAGGTTGGGCTTAAACTCACAGAGATCCACCTGTCTCTGTCTTCCATTAGCTGGGATTAAAGGTGTGCACCACCATCTGGCTATTTATTTGTTTATTTAGAGACAGGGTTTCTCTGTGTAGCCTTGGCTGTCCTGGACCTTGCTCCTAGACTATAGGCATGTGCAAGCAAGCTCAGCTTTCCTTCTTGATGCTTAAGTTTGTGTTTTTTAAACTGTTTAAATAAATGACATTAATGTCAGGTTTTCAGAGGTTGGTTTTCATCACGAAACACTTATATAACTGTATTCCATGAAGAAATGCATCCTCTCCATGAACAGCCAGGGGTCAGAGAAATTCCGAGTCAAAAATCAGCTAAGAGGCTGCATCCAGGGTTCTTTGTGATGGACCCACATCCCTAGCTCTGGATTCCATTCACTAACTAAGCTTTGGGGTCGTTTGTGAATTGACACAAATATTTAGGAGGATGCACTGCTCTAGAAACAAAACACATGTATTCAAATGTGGGAGATTGAATTCATTCATTCATTCTTTCTTTCTTTTCTTCTTTTTTTTAAAGAGACAGTTCTCCCAGGCTGGCTTTGAACTCTTGATTCTCTTGCCTCTACTTCCCAAGTGCTGGGATCATAGATCTACATCACATAGAATTTACTTTTATTTTTTGAAAGAGAATTTCACTGTGGAAGCCAGGAGCCATTGCGACGAACTTACAGCCCTGTGCTGCTGTGCTCATGGTCATTGTTCTTGATCATCCGAAGCTGTTTCTCTCTGTGAGCTTCTTAGCACCCCTCACTCTTACCTTCATATGTATGCTGCTTCTCATGGTTTAGAAATACCCACGCTTACCATTATTCATGTGATAACCAGTTAGTATTTACTAATGTTATTTAAAGCTTGGGGTTATAAGTATGTTAATGCATTCTATCCTTATAATGACTCAATTTTCAAAAGGTCTCACCCACACAAATGTAGGAGGAACCAGTTACAGGTCAAAAATTCTCTCTCATCTCAAATACTTTTTAATTAATATTATTATTATTGTCTAAGTGATACACTAAAGCAGGTCACTGGCTACTGCCCCAAATGGATACAATGTGGGTGGGTCACAAGACTGCACACTTTGCACATGGTGTAGTGATGTTAGCACCTTTGACCTCATCTATTCATTTCTATGATATCTGCATTATCTTTAAAATAAAGAAAAACCATCACCATTTTTCTTTTAAAGTATGGGTATCAGCACCTCAACTGACCAATTCAGATCTATAAGGCAACATTCTCTAATCAAAAAGAGAAACTCACCTTTCAAGATGCCTCAAAGTCCTTCGTAGTGAAGACACAGTCTCTTTGGTTATCCTATAGGGGCTCTGTGGAGAACAGGTTAAAACAGAACACACACCCGAGGCTCAACTACTTTTAGACTATCAGTAAAACTGTGTGTTTTGGCTCTAAATTTCCCAGATACTTGAGGACCCGCCTTTAGTATTTCCTACCTGTAGTATGAGGGATCTTTGTATGCCTACAAAGGGGTCATCTATTTCTGTCATTTAGGAAGCCTGAATGTATGACTCCACCCTCCCACCGCTGCGGACTCCCCCTTACAACCTCCAATGCCAGTCCGGTCTTCCTTATGGAGCAGTCAGGGGAATACGCACAGTGGCTCGGTATACTTCGGCAATGGTGCAGACCTTGTTTCTGTTCCACTCCACATTCAAGGTAGAAATGCTGCAAGTGTTCGCAGAGAAGACGGCAGAAACCCGGACAGCACCTCGCTGTTGCAGTCCCTCACTGCAGGGCATACAGCCTCGTGGCCCCTGTGCACTTTCCTGCCGCGTTGTCAAGGCAACAGCTGGCCGTATCTGCGGCGTCCAGCAAAATGCCAGTGACGCCACACATATGTGCGTCACTCTTGGGGGCGGGCAGTCACCTTGGGACCCTACACAGGAAACTACGCCATCCCTACTTACCTCAGCCCAGTCAGTACAGCGCACATGTGCATGGAGTTCAGACTGGGGTAAGCACAGAATACGGGAGCACATACTCGGATCCAAGTGTGAGCTTATATGCAAACGCGTTCTCGCACATGCAAGGAGACCACAGGCACAGGCAGGCACACACCCACATACGTACATACACCCAGGCGGGTGCACGCACGGTAATGTTATCATTGCTGTGATAAAACACCGAGACTTGGGAGGATAGGGTTTCTTTATCTTACACTTCCATACTGTTGCTCATCCTAGAAGGAAGTCAGGACAGGAACACAAAAAGGGCAGGAACCTGGAGGCTTGGAAGAGCTGATTCAGAGGCCATAGAAGGGTGGTGCTTACTGGCAAGCTCAACAGGGTTTATTCAGCATTCTCTTTTGGGAGCCCAGAGATGGCACCACCCACAATGGTCTGGCTCCTCCCCCATCAATCATCATTTAAAAAAAATGGTCTACAGTCTTGCCTATAGTCTTAATCTAGGATGGGAAATTTTTGTTTTTGTTTTTTCTTTCTTTCTTGGAGACAGGGTTTCTTTGTGAAACTAACCTTGACTGTTCTGGAACTTGCGCAGAGATTTGCTTGCTTTTATCTCCAGAGTACTGGGCTTAAAGGCGTGTGCCACCACTGCAAGGTTAGAGAGGCGCCATCATCTGATCTTCTTCTTCTTCTTCTTCTTCTTCTTCTTCTTCTTCTTCTTCTTCTTCTTCTTCTTCTTCTTCTTCTTCTTCTTTTCCTCCTCCTCCTCCTCCTCCTCCTCCTCCTCCTCCTCCTCCTCCTCCTCCTCCTTCTTCTTCTTCTTCTTCTTCTTCTTCTTCTTCTTCTTCTTCTTTTTGAGACAGGGTTTATCTTTGTAGCCTTGATAGTCCTGGAACTGCCAAGAACAGATTCAAATTCACAGAGTTCCATATACCTTTAGCTTCCCAAAGTGCTGGGATTAAAGGAATGCACCACCACAGCCCGGTTTAGAGGCATTTTCTTAATCAAGGCTCTCCTCTCAGATGACATTAGCCTGTGTCAAGTTAATATACAATTAACTATTCAGCGCAGTGAATATGACCAAAATACATTATATATAGGTAGGACAACATCAGCAAAAACCATTATTATGTATAATTAGTATTTACTGAGAAAAAGAAACAGTTTAGAGGCGTTATCCTTTATGTATGTTTTAACATGCTCAGATCTTTCTATTTTTTCTTAAAGACGAAGTCTGACTACGTTGTGCTGACTGGTCTGGAATTCGGTATGTAGACCATGCTGGCCTGACAGGGATCCATCTACCTCTGCCCTCCAAGTACTAGGACTAAAGATTAAATATAATATATCAAGGTTCAGTGGTTAAGAGCACTTGCTGCTATTATAGGGGACCTGGGTTCAATTCCTAGCACCCACACAGCAGCTCACGACCATCCACAACTCTAGTTCAAGGGGATCCAGCAATGACTTCTGACCTCCTCAGGCACCAGACATGCAATTGGTGCAAATACATACATTCTGACCAAACATTCACACTCAATAAAAATCAAAAAGTGCCCATGGCTCTTGTAGAGCAGCCAGAGGTCCATTGCCAGCACCCATTCTGCTTACCACCTCCTGGAAATGCAGTGGAGAGGTGGGGGTTGGGGTGGGAAGTAAAGCTGATGCTCTCTTCTGGATTTTTCAGGACCCTGTACTCATGCAAACATATTATCCCGTCCCCAGGATTAAAGAAACATAAACAAAACAAACAAACAACAACAATAACCACCAAACAAACCTATTTGTACCTCTAGTTCCAGGAGATCCAACACCCTCTTCTGTTCTCCTCCATGGGCATCAAGGACAAACAAGATGAACAGACATACAGGAGGCAAACATCCATACACATTAAAAAAAAACCCTAAAAATAAGAAGAAAATTAAAATAGGCAAATCAGTCCCAGAAATGCAAATATTACCTTCTATAATAGCAGGTGGACTGTAATGAAGTTCGGACAACCGAGAGTAGAACTGTGGTCACTGGGGCCTGGGAGAGTGGGGAGGACCTGCGCAGCTTCAGTTAGAGAGGAGGAGTTCATTCAGAAATCTATTATGGAAATTGGAGATGCTCATGAAAAGCCGAGACTAGCCTATTTGAAAACTGCTGAGTGAAGAGTTTATTGTCCTCACAAATACGACCATGAGTAAGGGGAGGGATGGATTGTAGGTCAACTTGATTTAGTCACTCCAGAATCTATACAAATTTCAAAACATTGTTTAATACTACATAATTTTTTAAAGATATATTTATTTATTATATAGTGTTCTGCCTGCAGGCCAGAACCAGATCTGGGAACCAGATCTTATTACAGATGGTTGTGAGCCACCATGCTGCTGCTGGGAATTGAACTCAGGTCTTTGTTGGAAGAGCAGCCAGTGCTCTGAACTGCTGAGTCATCTCTCCAGAACAATACTACATACATTTTTGCCTTTTTTTAAAAAAAAAAAATTCCGAGACAGGGTTTCGCTCTATAATAGTCTTGGCTATCCTGGAACTTGCTCTGTAGACCAGGCCTCTAACTCACAGAGATCCACTTGCCTCTGCCTCCCCAGTTCTGGGATTAAAGGCGTGCACCACCACCACTACCACCACCACCACCACCACCACAGGATTTTGTCTTCTTTTTTTTGGTACAAGGTTTCTACGTAGCCTAGATTACAGTCTCTCTGCCTAGCCCTCAATGTCCTAAAACTCACTGTGTAGATCAGACTGGTCTCGAATTCAAAGATCCGTCAGAGATCTACCTGCTTCTGCCTCCTGAGTGATCTTGAACGGCCCCACCCACCAGACAGGTTTTCTCTGTGTAGCTTTGTGCAGTACTGGAACTCACTTGCCACCACTGCTTGGCTAACTTGAACTCTTGCTTTTCCCCCCTCTACTTCTGGGGCTCTGGAATTACCAGTGTGGCGACTGAATGACAGCGACAACACTGACTTGGAATATCTGCATGCTTAGATGCCAGGGAGCGGCGAAGTTAGGGAACTATTAGACAGTGTGCCCCTGTTGGAGGAGGTGTGTCTTCATGGGTTGGTTTTGAGGGTTCAAAAGTCCATGCCGGTCTCAGCCTCAGACTCTGCCTGCTGTCTGTGGATCAGGATATAACACAGCTCTCAGCTGTTACTCCAGCACCATGCCTGCTTGCCTGTCATCACGTTCCCTGCCATGATGATGATGCACCAACCCTCTGAAACTGTAAGCAAGCCCCTAATGAAATGTTTTCTTCCTTGTGTTACCTTGGTCATGGTGTCTCTCCTCAGCAATAGAACACATTTGCCAACTTTTCTTTCTCAATTCTGAACACTGATACTAGAACTTTCTGAGTTTGAGACAAATGTCTGACCTATATTCCTAGATCCCCCACTAGTCCATAGGCTCAGAGTCGCTGCCAGCCATGCCACCTTGAGTGTTACAGCTAAATGTGTGGGCACTGGGGCCCTCCAGACGAGTGTGCATTGAAGTAGAATAAGGTAGAAAACAACAGTTGTCAGACACTGACTTATTTAGCGATTTACTTAACGCACTGCTTGGACCACCTATTTGCCAAGCACGACTTCACCTGCTACCAGGAACAGAATGACCTGGAGAGATACCCTTAACCACCTGGGGACTGCCTCATATGCTTCTATAAAATCTCTCTTGCTTGGCCGCCCCACCCTTGTGGTTTTGAGTATAAAAGGAGAATACAGACTGGATCTGGGATCGGAGCCTTTCAGGAGACATCCTGGCTTTGGTCTGTGGTCGGGAGAATTGTCTGTATTCTGTCAATCATATTTTAAATAAACGCTGATTGGCCAGGCAGGAAGCATAGGTGGGAAAACCAGACAGGAAGTAGAGGACAATGAGGACTACTGAGACCCCAAAAACAATGGCAATGGGTTTTTGATCCTACTGCACCTTGTGGTTTTGTGGGAGCCTAGGCAGTTTGGATGCTCACCTTACTAGACCTGGATGGAGGTGGGTGGTCCTTGGACTTCCCACAGGGCAGGGAACCTGATTGCCCTTTGGGCTGACGAGGGAGGGGGACTTGGTTGGGGGAGGGGGAGGGAAAGGAGAGGCGGCGGTGGGGAAGAGACAGAAATCTTTAATTAATAAATAAATTAATTAATTAAAAAAACAAAACAAAAAAAAGAAAAAAGAGAAACAACATCAACCAAAAAAAAAGAAAAGAAAAAGAAAAAAGAAAGAAGGAAAAGAAAAATGTTGTCATGGAAGCTGCAGTGTGACACAGTGAGTCATTCAGTAAACCTTTTAGTCCATCTTAAAAAAAAAAGAATTATGGGTTAATATAAGCTACAAGAGCTAATAAGTAGCTTGAGCTAATGGGCCAGTTTTTTTTTTGGGATTATTCTTTTTTTTTAATTTTTATTTTTTTTAATTTATTAAAGATTTCTGTCTCTTCCCCACCTCCCCTTTCCCTCCCCCTCCCCCAATCAAGTCCCCCTCCCTCGTCAGCCCAAAGAGCAATCAGGGTTCTCTGCCCTGTGGGAAGTCCAAGGACCACCCCCCTCCATCCAGGTCTAGGAAGGTGAGCATCCAAACTGCCTAGGCTCCCACAAAGCCAATACGTGCAGTAGGATCAAAAACCCATTGCCATTGTTCTTGAGGTCTCAGTAGTCCTCATTGTCCGCTATGTTCAGTGAGACCTGTTTTAATCCAGGCTTTTTTCAGACCCAGGCCAGCTGGGCCAATCAGTTTTTATAACTTATGGAGATCTCTGCATGATTTTCTTTGGGGCTTGCCGGCTGTGGGGTGCCGGGTGGGACAGAAACCCAAACAAGCCGACCCCCTCATGTTACAGGTCTGCCAGTGACATCTCCTCTCCTCCACTCTCATTGGTGTGGCAGTCCTGCCACTTCCCAGCCTCTCTGCCCATTGAAGATCTCTGAATCTGGGACATGTGAGCCCCCTACAGGACTCCTGGGCCCCTGTCCAGTGGACAAGGGGACTGTGAGGTTCAGGACTGAAGTGGAAGATGGAACTAGGCTGGATGTCCTGGTAAGGATCCTTAGAGAGGTAGGTGACAGGAGCCAGCATAGGTTTGGTCACCCTGTGGAAAACTGTATCTAAAGCCTCGATGAGATACCAAAGTGGCATTAGTTGCCAAGGGAACGGTAGATTGGTTCCCAGAAAAATGGACTAGGGCTTTAAAATGGGAATGTATAACTACTGAACGAATGTGTGAATGCTTGTAATGGTCCTACGGCCAAGTGGCTACGGGATCACATTGAATGCCAACCTGCAGTTCCGTTAAGGTCATTTCACCTGAATAGAGGTGAATAAGCAAGGGGACATCCATGTGACCCTAGGTACGACCTCTTGGGTTGCCGCGAGGGGGTTGGCCAGAGGGACCCCCGTTTGAGAGAGAAGCTCGTCCTCACCACCCCACCCTACTTACCACACAGGGCTAGGCATATACAACCTCCCAAACCCCTGGTTGGGGAACTCTTATCATCACGGGGTCTCTACAGTCCCAGTGCGAGACCTGCACAGTCCAACAAACCGTGCTAAACAATCTTAAAAGAGGATTTACTGCTGACTATGGGAAAAAGATAAAATTCTTCAAACTAAAGACTGTGAAACTGATTGGCCTTCTGTTGATGTTGGCTCTGGCCCCCTGAAGGTACTCTGGATTTGAATCTGATTAATAGAGTTGGAGGGATCTGTATGGGACTACCTGGTCACTCAGACCATGTCCCATGGTGTTTCTTTCCCTGAGACCCTCTGCTATGGCTTCACTACCAGCCCAGACCACAATGGCTGCAAAGATTTTTAAGCTTGAAGACATCAAAGCAACACCCCTATCAGCTTCCTCAGAGGGTGAAATTTGGCCTGTGATACCACCTCCTTACCAGCTCCAACTGCCAGCACCACACGGCTCCAAGGCAGTAGAAAGACCACTTTCTCCTGCCTTTCCAGTGGCATCTATCTGGACACAATGCTCACCAACCTAAGCAGGCCAGCCATCTCTGCCAGACTCAACAACTACATGGGGATGCTCACAAGACTTTGGCCAGCTGGTTGGCTGGGAAGATCCCTTTTTCGATGTGCCATTGAGGGAAATGCCAGGCACTCCCCTCGTCCAAGATTACAGCTATGGTACCAGGCCCTAAAACCAGCCAGACACTTCCCTGAAGAGGGAGAGTACTTCCATGATTTCAGAGAAATTATAAAGGAGACTTTTTCTATACAGTCAGACTTAAAGGATGAGCTGCTCCCCGATTCAGATATAGAACCTTTTATGGATGGGAGCTGAAGCTTACAACAGTAGGAGTAGCCCCTTATATCAGGAGACCTCATGGGAGAAAGAAGTTAAAAACCAAGACCAAATTCTATAGGTCCTAGAAGCTATCTGGGCCCCCAGCTGTGGCTGTGGTGCACTGCCAGGATCACACAGAGAGTCAAGGTAGAGTGAGTGGAAGACCAATTAGCAGATTAGACAGCCAAACATGCTGCCCTCAGTGCAGACACAGTCCTGCAGTCCCCTCCCTTCCTACCCCTCCAAGGTATGCTTACGCTCTGCATGCTCCCAGAGCTCTCTTCATAGAAACCAGAGGAAAAAGAACAACTGATGAAGAGGTTTATTGTAAAGCAGGAGTTGATGAACACAGAAAGGAAAACAGTCATTTCTGAGAAGACCGTTCCCAGACTAGTTTGGCAAAGCTTATGGAACAACGCATCTGGAAAAACTGCCCGGAAGGAACTGTTGCAAAGAAATTTGGTGGTTGCCAACACTGACCCAGCAAGCTAGCAAAGCATGTCTGCAGTGTGCCCAGAACAAACCAAGCAGGGACCCAAGGCCCACATGTTGACAAACTCAGGAGTCCTTTCTCCCCATTTAAACATCTAAAAGTGGACTTTATTGACATTCCACCCAGGAGAGGGGACTGATAATTTGCTAGTTGTGGTGTGCACCCCCCCCCCAGGCTGGGTAGAAGCCTTTCCTACCCTCACAGAGAACTAACTTAAAATGTGTTCAAATCTCAATAGGACTTTTAAGATGACATTGGCCAAACTGCCAAGAAACAGCCATCTACTCGACCAAAAATTCTGCCACTTGTACTTCCAGTTTAGATTTTGTTATACATGTATATATGTCATTACTCCCCTTTGAGATCGTGTCTGACTATCCTTCTCCATTGCTCCCAAAGGACTCTGGGCACCTCCGAGAGTATGGCACACAAAAAGTGCTTAAAGTTGCAAGTATCAAGCTGTGGGTGTGGACCTCAGCCAGGAGCGGACCGTGAGAGCCAAACTAGACCAGCCTCTGAAATTGATCATCTCACCACCTCAGACTGGAGACAATGCTTAGCTCCTACTCTGCCTTCTGATACACTGTCTGCTCCTACTCTGCCTTCTGATACACTGTCTGCTTCAGCGGACATGCATTCACGCAGTCCCCACTCAGTCTCTCTAATCCTGTCATATAAATTAGCCTGGGGGCATGAGTAAGATGATAATGCAAACTGAGCCCGAGACGAGGTCCTTTTAGGCACTTGTCTGGGTGAACCATGTCTACCAGGCTTTGGTCCACGGGTAACATTTCATCTCTTTCACTCTAGGTGTGGGGGTACTTATTCCAGAAAGATTCCAGTGACTCAACTGCAAGAGTGGAGTCGTAGAGGCTGGGCTACATGCGTTGTAAGTATTTCTGAATACACCAGTGTAGAAATTTATGGTGATAAAGATTCTTCCTAACCTCCCCCCCACCCCCCAAGGAGCACGAGGAAATTGGAGAGCCGGAGATGTACCTCTGCGTCAAGAATCTAGTTTTGTGAATTCCTCTGGGAAGATGTTACATTGGGAGAATGTTGGCAAGAGCTTCAATAGTGTGTTCTGTCTGATTTCAGAGATGGGAACTTGCTGGGTAGTGATGGTGCATGCCTTTATCCCAGCACTCGGGAGGTGGAGGCAGGCACATCTTTGTGAGTTCGAGGCCAGCCTGGTCTACAAAAGCTAGTTCGATGACAGGCTCCAAAGCTACAGAAGAACCCTGTCTCGAAAAACAAAAACAAAACAAAACAGATGGAAACTTTATAAATCACTGTCTTCTTATTTATATGTCTCAAGACTACTGTTTGATTTGTAGCCTGCATATGTGATCAAGGCCATGTGATTTCTAGCTTTGATTTATAAGGTGTCAGGCCAGGGATTACCATCTGGTTCTGGGAAAGAAGTAAGTCTCTTGTGCTATAAAGTTAAATATGATGTTCTCCAGGTAAGACAGAATTCACGGGTATGGTACAGCTATTTTCACCACAAGCTCTCACCTTACTGTGACCTCTAATTGACATGGGTTCCTTTAAAGGAAAAAGATATTTTGCACTTAATAGTTTTTTTCCCTGTCCTGGAAGTTACTCTGTAGACCAGGCTGGCCTTGAACTCACAGAGGTTTACCTGCCTCTGCCTTCTGAATGCTGGGATTAAAGACATGCTCCACCACTGTCCAGCTACTTAACAGTTTTAAAAATCATTTATTTTATGTGTATGTGTGAACATGCACGTGGGTATGTGGTGGTCACTGGAGAATTTGCAAGAATTGTTTCTTTGCTACCACCATGTGGGTCCAGCTAATAGAATTTGGGTTATCAGGCTTAGCAGCAAATGACTTTACTAGCTGAACCATCTAGTGACCCATTATTCTTTCATATACTACAATTTAGAGCAGTGGTTCTCAACCTTCCTAGTGCTATGACCCTTTAATACAGTTCCTCATGTTGTGGTGACCGCCAACCATAAAATTATTTTTGTTGCTACTTTATAATTGTAACTTTGCTTCTTTTATGAATTGCAATGTAAATATTTTTGGAAATAGAGGCTTAACAAAGAGGTCACAATCCACAGGTTGAGAACCACTGGTTTATAGTCTTTTTTTATTTATTTCTATAATTAATTAGAAGGAATTAAGACTCCAGAAACACAAGCATGAATATAAATATATAGGAAATGAAGGAATGATTGTGGATGGTAATATAACAGGTAATTTTGACTAGCCAGCCTCAGCATCCAGCCTAGCTCTCCCCATTTTTTTCACTTTTTGATATAGGATCTCTTTAAGTTGTACAGGCCGTCCTTGAATTTGTGATTCTCTCGTTCCAGTTTCACCCACAACCTGGACTACAGAACTAGGGTTGTACTAGCAGACCTTGCCTGATATTCTTTATAAGTTGCTTAGAGTCCTCAGGTTTTTTTTTCTGTTGGTCACAGATTTGTATTTTTCTCACTAAGGAATTTAAACCTCAAAGGCATTTTTAATTATATATAAAAAAACAGATTAGTAAAGGAGGGACAGATTATATGACAGCTGGGACCCTAAAACCACGAAGGAGAGTCTGAATGTATGAGACTGAGGTAGACAGGATGAGTGACTCAAAAAATGTCCATATTTGGGGTCTGGCTGCATGGTTCAGTGGTACTTGCTGCCAAGCCTGGCTACCTGACTTCCATCCTTGAGACCAGTACGGTGGAACAGTGAATTGAGTCCTACAAGTTGCCCTCTGTCCTCCACATGTGCACCATGCCTGTGCCAACACACACACACACACTGAACTAAATACATAAAACAAAAACTTTTTAATAATAATGTTCATATCTTCATATCTGGGGGCTGGAGAGATGGCTCATTGGTTAAGAGCGTTAACTGCTCTTCTAGAGGATCCTGGTTCAATGCCCAGCACCCACATGGCAACACATGGGCTGTCTGTGACTCCAGTTCCAGGGCATCTGATGCCCTCACACAGACGTTTTACAGGCGGAACACCAACAACATAAAATAAAAAAAAATGAACACATTCTTTCTTTTTTTGTTTCTTGAGACAGGGTTTCTCTGTAGCTTTGGAGCCTGTCCTGAAACGACCTCTTGTAGACCTGGTTGGCCTTGAACTCACTGAACTTCTAAAAGTTGGCAAGGTAGGGGGTAAGACACCTTGCAGAGTTTCTAAGAGTGCAGCCTTAACATTTTGGCTTATCCCAGTGAGACCCACTTCAAACTTCTGAGCACTGGTCTAGCCAATAATAGCTATGCTTATTCAGTGTGACAGTAAAAGAAAAGAGTCATAATTACGGATCAGGTTTCCGGTGGGGACAGGTCTGTGCATGCGCAGTGAATGTAAACCCACGCACTGTGCCTGTACAACGCATGCGCACTGCACGTACGACACATGCGCAGAGCCTATACAACGCATGCGCACTGCATGTACGACACATGCGCAGAACCTATACAACGCACGTGCTCAGCACTGAACCCAGATAAATTCATCTCTAAAGTTGGCGGCTACACCATAAATCTCTGTAGATGTTCAACCAGAAAATGTGCTGCGCATGCACAAACACTGTAACCAGGCATTACAGCATGTGAAAATATTCTTTTCAGTTTGCTCTCTACCTTCCAGGAAAAGCTAGCGTGTATCCTTGGAAACCCGGGTGTAATTCCCAGCATGCAATTCACGGAAACAAGTTCAAGAGTGCAACCTAACAAAGAGGTGCTTGGGTCTAATAATGGCGATGGGTGTGGGGTAAGGTGGGAGAAGTTGGGGTGGTGAGGGATGGGGGAGGTAGGGGGTGGTAGGTGTGGTGGTGTACGGGATTCCTTTTATTTATTTTATTTTGATAATTAGGGCTTTGATATCAACTTTTTGTGGGTGTTTTGCTGGCATTTATGTATGTGTACCTGAACATGTTTGGGACTGAAGTTATGGGCAGATTTGAGCGTTTATGGTAATGGGGCTCAAGCCTGTGTTCTAGTCAAAAGCAGCAAGATTTTTAACAGATCTTTCTAATCCCCAGCCTCAACAGAGATTTTTTTCCCCCAGACAGGTTTGTCTGTGTAGCCCTGGCTGTCCTGGAACTCACTCTGTAGACCAGGATAGCCTTAGACTCACAAAATTCATCTGTTTCCTTCCCCAGTGCTGGGATTAAAGGTGCACACTACTAAGCTCAGCCTTATTTCAATCTTCCTGCCTCAGTCTCCTGGTTCCCAGAATTATAGGAGGGCATCTTCAGCCTCACATTGGAGTGTCTGACTAGGTTTTAAGGCTCTCCATGATTCTCTACTCAGGAGAACACTAGGCTTTCTCTCTAAACCATGGACCATGGTTTATTTATTCCCCCTTCTGTGTCTCTGTCCCTCCGTCCTTCCCTCCGTCCTTCCCTCCCTCCCTCCTTTCTTTTGAGACAGAGTTTCTCTGTGTAACAGTCCTGGCTGTCCTGGAACTGTCTTCGTAGACCACAAAGGCCTTGGATTCTCAGAGAGCCACCTGCCTTGCCTCCCAAGTGCTGGGGTTAAAGGCATGGATCACCAAGCCAGGCAAGTGGATTGCTTCTATTTCAAGGTATTTTTGCTTCACTTTAATATAAATGTACAGGTAATAATATACATAGTATAATTTTCTCTTGTGACCTTTTAAAAATGGGAACGTTAAGCCGGGTGGTGGTGGTGCATGCCTTTAATGTTAGCACTCTGGAGGCAGAGGCAGGTGGATTTTGTTTGTTCGAGGCCAGCCTGGTCTACAGAGTGAGTTCGAGGACAGCTAAGGCAACACTGAGAAATGTTGTCTTGAAAAACAAAAACAAAGGGATAGTTAAACTGCACTGTACAAATTAGTATGCTAGCTGTCACTGTTGAGAACAGTAACATGATACATTCTGTAATTTTTTTTTTTTTTCGAGACAGGGTTTCTCTGTAGCTTTTTTTGAGGTAAGGGTCTCCTGTATCCCAGGCTGTCCTTCAAATTGCTATCAAGTAGTCAAGGAGGACTTTGAAATAGTGTTGTGATGAATGTGGCAGCGTAGGTAATTCCTCCCTCGTCCCTATCATCCCAGTGAATTCATGAGAAATAGCAGAAAAATTCCTGCAGAGGAGCAGCCAACAAAACACTTCACCTCAGAAAGTGTGGAGACGATTGAAAACGAAGTCAGCATCCTAGTCAGGAGGGATGTAAGGGCTGTGACAGCACAGTGTTCCATGGTGTCCTGGAAGAGAGAGGCAATGATAGATGAACTCTATGGAAAATCACGTTAAGTGGTGAGCTTTGTGTGTGCATTATGTACACAAGTGTGGTACATGAAAGTGCTTTTTACTCTCAGAACTATAACTTCAGCTCATGAATTTTAAACATACATTAAGACAGGATCATTATCACTCAGTTCCTGTCATATTCCCTAGCCAGTGCTAAATTGCCCTTGCAGAGTAAATAACCCCCTTTCCATGCTAGCAATCATAATTGTATGTAGCGAGTGCCTCCCCCACAAAGTGCCACAAAACCAAACAAAAGAAGATATGAAAATAGCTGAGGGGACTTGTTGGAAAGGAGGGGATAAGAAGAAAATGGGGAGAATATTATCAATATTTGTTAAATTGTAAAGGAACAAATATATTATTGAAAAGATCGGCTTATTCAACCACACTGAACCCCTTAGAAGAGAAAGTGGAAAGTACACTTAAACACATTGGCACAGGAGATCACTTCCTAAATATAACCCCAGTAGCATAGACACTGAGAGAAACAATTATTAAATGGGACCTTCTGAAACTGAGAAGCTTCTGTAAAGCAAAGGACACAGTCAACAAGAGAAAACGACAGCCTACAGAATGGGAAAAGATCTTCACAAACCTGACATTAGACAGAGAAAGGACTGATCTCCAAAATATACAAAGAACTCAAGAAATTGGACACCAAAAGAACAAATTATCGAATAAAAAATGGGGTATAGTCCTAACCAGAGAACCCTCAACAGAGGAATCTAAAATGGCTGAAAGACATTTAAGGAAATGTTCAACATCCTTAGTCATCAGAGAAATGCAAATCAAAACAACTCTGAGATTCCATCTTCCACCTGTAAGAATGACTAAAATAAAAAACACTGAAAACAATTTATGCTGGAGAGGTTGTGGGGTAAAGGGAACACTGCGCTATTGCTTGTGGGAGTGCAAACTGATACAGCCCTTTTGGATATCAGTATGGTGATTGCTCAGAAAATTGGGAAACCACCTACCTCAAGACCCAGCAATACCACATTTGGGTGTATACCCAAAGGATGCTCAATTGTGCCACAAGGACATGTGCTCAACTATGTTCATAGCAGCATTGTTTGTCATAGCCAGAACCTGTAAACAACCTAAATGTCCCTCAGCTGAAGAATGGATAAGGATTATGCAATGGAGTTCTATACAGCCAAAAAAAAAAAAAATGACATCTTGAAATTTGCGGGCAAATGGACGTATCTAGAAAACATCATGTTGAATGAGGTAATCCAGACTCAGAAAGACAAATATTACATGTACTCACTCATGAGTGGCTTTTAGACATAAAGCAAAGAAGAACCAGCCCACAATTACAATCCCAAGAGAACCTGGACAACAATGAGGACCCTAAGAGAGACACAAATGAATCTAATCTACATGGGAAATAGAAAATGACAAGATCTCTTGAGTAAATTGGGGAAGCATGGGGCAATGGGAGAGGGCTAAAGGGGAGAGTAGAAGAAGGGAGGGTAGTGGAGAAAAATATATATCTCAAGGGGAAAAAAAGGTTGGATTATAATAAGTGCCTTCTGCTTGTCTTATTAACAGAAAATCGGGGAGCGGGGAGGCAGCATGTTTAAGAGCTTTCTGGGCTATCATTGCAATGTTTCTACCCATATAAGACTCTTAGTAAGGAAAAAAAGTTGTTTAAAAAGAGGAGTAAAAGATAACAGAACTAACTCTCACCTGCATTCACTTAAGAAGCTAACTCAACCTGCTGACACACCTGTTGACATGGTACAGAGTAATTCCTAGTTAAGGAGACACACCAGAGTACACGTGCTTGCTCTTTATGGTTGCTCACTATAAAGATATTCCCACAGCATCACCTCAATCTTTCCACAGAGAGAGCTCTCATCAGGCAACAAGACACAGCCACAGGCGAGAGTGTACCAGATATTCACAGGGCAGACGTCCATCCTGGGATGCGGTAGGGTCTCATCATTCAGTTTGTGATTCAGCCCTCTAGGCTGCTCCAGTCCAGTCCATTTTCTCGTTCCTTCCATTTCTTCTCTGTCTCTGTCTCTCTCTGTATATCTCCTTACTTCCTTTTCTTCTTCTTTTTTTTTGAGTTAGAGACTCAAGTATTCCATCTCTCCAGGATTACATCTTGCTTGGTTTTTGTCTTTCAAGATCTTCTCCTTTACCTAGAGTCTCTGCAGAAGACCATACAGATTTAATCTGAGGAGAATACAATTTTCTATCCAGAGACCACTTTTCTCTCCTATTCTTTGCACCAGCCCCAGAAGCATGACTTAAGCTGAACCCTGATGGCGACCGGACAGAACCTCTTTAAAAATTGCGCCTCCCAGAATGCAACTTTGCATGGTGTGCACTACGCACAGACCTCTGGGACATATAGTCCGTAGTGCTTGGGTTGATGGGGCTGTAAATGAGCCTATTATTCTTTTAAGCATTTTCTTTATTCTTTGAGAATTTTATAGTTGTATACAATGCACTCTGACCACATATATTTTCAACTCTTTATTACGGCCACACCAATTCTCGCCCAGCATGTAAATCGGCCTGACACTGCCCGGATGCCTCTGGGAAATGTTGTTCACATTGTGGGCATGCGCAGTTGGAAGATCATTAATAAAATATTTTGTTATGGCGTTAACTGTTTTGTTTATTCAGTGATATTGTATCATATTAGTTATATTATATTTGAAGGGATCTCTGGCCAGTTCGAGTGTGGCGACCACAGCTCTGATGGGCCTTGCCCTTCTGCACTCCTTTGCCGCGCCAGCACGGCAACAACTGTCGTTCTTCTGAGCGAGGGACGTCGGGATTGACACGCAACACAACTTCAAGTTCTGCAGAGAAGCCGACATACAAAAACAAAAAATACAAAGAGACAGACATAAACTCAAAACCAGAAGCTGGTGCTCTCACCACCACTCTGGTGTAGAACTGAAAATACACAAGAATAAAAAGACATAGACTCAAAATCAGAAGCCGCGCGGCAACAAACTGATACGAACCTGGAAGGGAGTGGGCGACAATGACAATACTGAAATTCCCCCCCCCCCCCACTTGTTTACACTGTACACCCAGGTCTCCAATTCTGGGATGTGTGGGGGAGGGGAAAGGGGGAGGAGTTCCCTCTCGCTATGTCTAAAGCATTTGACTATGGACACAGGACTGCTGATTATTCTTGAGTGTCCCACGCTTTTATTACAAAAAGACCTGTTGGAGACTTTGACTTCCCCTACTCTTCTCCAGGGCTGTAAAGAAGAGAAGGCTGCTCTCTGCCTTCGCCATGCCCACCTCGCTGAGGAAGGCTTTGCAGCCACTGCCGGCTGAATCCTCCTCCCAGCTGCCTTGGTCACAGCCCAAGCCTGGGAACTCTGCTTACAGCCACCTGCCTCCACAGGCAGCAACTGACTAAAATGAGGAGGGGCTCTGGAGATGCTGGAGCCCAATTCCAAACAGCCTTCTCGAGCTGCTTGCAAGTTTCACAGAAAACAACTGCTCCCAGCTCCAAGACCGCAGCTATGGGAAGCTTGGGGTACTGCAATGCCCAAGCAGAGCCGGTTTTGGTGGGGCATGCTGGTAAGAAGGCAGGGCAGCAATGATGAATGACCTGAGCAACCTACTTAAAGGGTCATCGGCCTGATGGCAGAGAAGCTTTTTCTTACCGGACTAAGAAGATCAAAGAAGAAATCTTCTCAAGGTTTGGCCTGCCCAAGGTAATCGGAATAGATGGTAAAACTGCCTTGTTGCCCAGAAAAGTCAGGGCATAGATAAGACTGGGAAAAATTACATTGTACATACAGACCCCAGAGTTCAGGACAGGTAAAAAGGATAAATAAAGACCCTTACCAAATTAGCCTTTGGAATCTGGCACTAGAGACTGGGTACAGCTCCTTCCCCTAGCCCCGTTCTGTGTACGAAACACCCCGTCTCAGCTTGGACTAACCCCCTATGAGATCCAATATGGGGGACCCCCTCTTAGTTTCCTAAGGCCCCTCATGACCCATGTGCTCACAAACCCCATCTGCAGGCGCGGTTGAAGGCTCTCCAGATCTCCGAGCCCAAGCATAGAGACCTCTGGCCACCCTGACACCTGGAAATCTCGCATTCGTTCCAGAATTGACGCCTGGGGTATATCCGGAGGGACATGAAAAAAGCTGCAGCACCCCACAGCCAGAACAGCAGCTGTCCGCTCATACCTGCAATCCATGCCTCCTCAAGCCCTTGCTTTGATACCCCTGCCCTTACCCCTGATTTCTGTCAACTAGTGGCAGAGCTAGCCTCCTGGGATATCTGAGATACATATCCCCCACAGCTGCCCCTGGAGGCTGGCAAAAGATTTTCCACTGGAGGAAATATTTGGACACGGGGGTTCAGACATCTCCCCCACTTGTCTCCCAGGGGCAAGAAGCGGGACTGTCTCTATGGGTGTTGAGAAGGACTTGGGACATAAAATGGTATTTATCTGACCAGAGCCTGCTGCAGCAGGCCAGACTAGACCCTCCCTAAAGGGGCCCTAGCTATCCCTGCTGCTGCCCGCCGGACTAAGCTACTCTCCCTGCTTCTCTGCCGGCACCTCCCAACACCAGCCTGGACACCCGGAAATCTCACACCCGTTCCAGGTTGGCGATTCTGTGTACATTCGGAGACACCGGTCCCAGAACCTTGAACCTCGCTGAAAGGGACCCTACACCTACTGCCCTCAAAGTGGACGGTATTGCAGCCTGGATGCATGCATCTCACGTCAAGCCTGCACCTTCACAGGACAACCCAGGACCATTCAAATGAAAGCTTCAACATGCCCAAAATCCTCTCAAGGAGGCCTGACTCTGCCAGGCTTGCTGATCTTTGCCCTGATGTTTAATCTGGACCCTGACTAACTTTGAGACTGGGCAAGCCTTAAGGCTAGCCACTGGAGTTCATCCCCTGAATACCTGGTTCCCCCAGCGAACTTTTGACCTGTGTTTAGCAAATTACTCTTGGGAGGATACTGAGCAAACCCCCAGAAACTTTTATCTTGTATACAAATATTCTGAATGATATATTTGTCCAGGGGGGAAGCAAACTCTGCAGTATGGGGGGGGGGTTAAAGTATTTTATTGTGCTGCCTGGGGATGTAAAACCAATGTCAATGTCTCCTGGTTGAGGGTTAACAAAAAGGACTTAGTCTCTTTCACCCGTACCACACCAGAAAAAAAATCTGAAATCACAATCACTTTCACTGAGAAAAAAAAAAGAGCTAACTAGTTAATAGGCAATACTTGGGTTTTATAGTTATATGATCCAGGAAGGAAAGACATAGAGATTCTGTTCACCCTGTGAATTGTTGTAACACCTCCAATGACCATAGTACTAAAGCCCAACTTGGTATTACCTGACCAGGGCCAGCTAGCCCCTGCTGAGGTAGCCCCCATTTCCAGGGCTCTGGGCTCCACTCCTAGTCCTAAAAACCCTTCTACAACTCCTGCTTCACTGCTGGCAAGTTCTAATACAGGCCAGTGACTGTTTAATCTGATAGTGGGAGCCTTTTCTTTGCTAAATAGTACTGACCCCAGCTTGACACAATCTTGTTGGCTATGCCTGTCAGCAGGAGCTCCCTATTATGAGAATACAACACTGGCTTGTTAATCTCTGTGTACAGATCCAATTGGTCCTCCAAATTTACTAATATCTCAAGATTGAGATATTTGACCAAATAAGAGGAGGGAATGTAAGACTTTAAGACAATCCTGAAGCCATTTTTGACAATTCTGAATCCTCTCAGCCTCTGTGCCATAGTGCTTCCCCTCCTCTCCTGGGAACCAAGGACCTAACAGCTACACTCGCACGTACTCAGTTCCTGAACAATTACCCATATATGTATGTTTTGGTTGGGTCCCCTGGGAAACGGGGTCAAAATGACCTCTTACCTCATCTGATCTGGCAACAACTCTCCAGTCAATTATTGGTAATATCCCTTTCAAATAAGCCAATCAGAATAGTCAAAGAACAACCCCCCTTGCTTCTGTGGCCCCTTTAAAAGTAGACTGTACCCGCTATTCGAGGTCCCTCAGCTTCCCGAATGCTGGGGGACCCTGTCATGACAGAATTAATAAAATCCTCATGCTTTTGCATCGGCTGCGGTGTGTGAGATGGTCTCTGGGGGCGACTCCTTCTCGGTGTTTGGATGCCAGAGTCCAACACTACCAAAGTCCAGTTATCAAAGTATCAAAGTCAAGCAATCAGAAGCCCCCTTTGGGTCACCTAATTAACATGCTGAATTAAAACCAAACACCTCATCCTAACACTGGGTTTCTCTTTGTCACTTGTTGTGGGAGCCCATGTGTGCCTCACCTTCCATCTGGAGTTCATTCTGATTTATAAGTCATTTGAGTTCAAGCTCGTCAACTCTGTTTTTTTTCCAGTAAACTTGAGAGCTGTGAGAGACTTCTGATTTTGCCCGTGAGAAAAGAACACTGTCCAGAAGAAAGTATACTGCTGATGACAAACCTCAGGGACGGCAAGATAGAAAGGAAAGCTGCATGTTCTCAGAATGAAATGTGTTTAGTGTCCATCTTGGTAAATTATGCAGCCATGTTTAGTGAAATTCCTGAAAGAGATGCAGAGATAAATATAAGTATTGAAGAATAAAGACTGAAGCTTAAAACAGCAAGCACATACATCTTTTACAGTGCCAGAGGTGACTCAGTATGCTACCTTGCATCCTAGTTCTCAAATACTGTCAGCTACTACAGGCAGCACCTGCTGCTCTAGCCAGTGAGAAGGGGAGCAAGCAGTCACCACAATAAGTGATGTCCTAGATTTCTCAGGACAAAAACACACCACATGAAGTCTAGACATTCCTTCTTGACTTTGAAGATAAAGGCCTGGCCTTTGAAGTCCCTAAAAGCTTGTGGCTGTGCATGTGGTCAAGTGAAGGAAAGGCAAATAGGACACCCAAGTACCTCACAATAGACAGATCTTATATGTCTAAGTCATTGCAGCTTCTGAAGTATGGAGTGATTACAAGCAGAGTATCTGAAAGCTTAATTAATGGTTACATGGATTCTCTCCCAATGAAGAGTAGGACAAATCTTGTTGACCTTGTATCTGCACTAGGAGTCACACACTGATGGAAATGACATCTGCAGACTCTGGAAGAGACTACTGAACTCACTGCAGTAGTCTGGGGCTTCTTTTTGTAGGAGACCACTGGATAACTTACAATGGCACCTGTGGTAAGGAAGGCCATCTATGATGGATCAAGGTAAAGAATGCTCTTTCCACTTGTCTTTCAGCCTTGTAAATGGAGGCTAACTGGAAGAAAAATTTAAAAGTCTCACTGTTTGATAGTGGAAAAACCATGATTACTAAAATCCAAAATATTTTTTGGGTTGATTCTTGGTCATGAGGTTGGAAGAAAAGGACAGAAGGTTCATTGCATTGCTTGGCTCATCCACACACCTCTCATGACATGCACATGAAAGTGCAAATGCACTTACTTCACATCCAGAGCAAAGCTGAAATGCTCTTTCTCCACTGTGCTCGGCACTGCAGAAAGGAAAAAGACACAACCTGTCACCACATCTCCATGCTTGTCTTCATTCTGCTTAATTCTCCAAAAGCATTTGGGGTGAGTGAAATTGGACATGAGAAGAGATGTTCAGAAGCCAGAAGAAGAAACTCAAAGTGAGCATCAGGTCCTGCCTCCAAACTCTAAGTTGGTAGTGTGGACTCTGGATGCAGATCAGTTTATCAAATGGATAGACATGTATACACACCTGCTTTTTATGTCTGCTGCCTGCTGGAAAGGTCATCTGTGTGGCTGGGATTCTTTGCTCTAGAGCTGGCTCCACTACCCAGAAGAGATGTCAAGCAATCTCTGACTTTGTGCTCTGCATTTGAGGTCCATACTGAGTATTTGAGTTATGAAGCATGAACTCCTTTTCTTTTTTAATTTTGTTTATTTTTTAGTTGTTGAAAAAAAATTCCGCCTCCTCCCCATTTCCCATTTCCTTCCCCCTCCTTCCACACATCGCCCCTTCCCCCACTTTTCTCCCCCCACTCTTCTCCCCTCCTCTCCACTCCTCTCCCCCTCCCCTCACTCCATTCCCCCTCCCTCTCGAGAAGAGCAGTCCAGATTCCCTGCCCTGCGGGAAGTCCAAGGTCCTCCCACTTCTATCCAGGTCCAGGAGGGTGAGCATCCAAACAGGCTAGGCTCCCACAAAGCCAGTTCATGTATTAGGATCAAAACCTAGTGCCATTGTCCTTGGCTTTCATCAGCCTTCATTGTCTGCCACGTTCAGAAAGTTCGGTTTCATCCCATGCTTATTCAGTCCCAGTCCCGCTGGCCTTGGTGAGCTCCCAATAGATCAGTTCCACTGTCACAGTGGGTGGGTGCACCCCTCTTGGCCCTGACTTTCTTGCTCATGTTCTCCCTCCTTCTGCTCCTCATTTGGATCTTAAGAGCTCAGTCCGGTGCTCCAGTTTGGGTCTCTGTCTCTATCTCGATCCAGTGCCAGATGAAGGTTCTAAGATGATATGCAAGATATTCATCAGTATGGCTATAGGATAGGGTCATTTCAGGTTCCTTCTCCTCAGTTGCCCAAGGTTTTATCTGGGGACATCTCCCTGGACACCTGTGAGCCCCTCTAGAGTCAAGTCTCTTGCCAACCCTAAGGTGGCTCCCTTAATTAGGATATATATTTCTCTGCTCCCGTGTCCACCCTTCCTTTATCCCAACCATCCCATTCCCCCAAACTCCCTCAATCCTCCCCTTCTATCGTTTCTTACCCCAATTCCCTTTAGCCCCATGCCACCTCACCCCCAAGTTCCCAGTTTTTTGCCCGGCAATCTTGACTACTTCCCATATCCAGGCGGATGACTATATGTTTTTCTTTGGCATGAACTCCTTTTCTGAAGTCAGTTTCTTCTGATGCTCCATTTCAAATTTATCCTTCATTATCTAATCACTGATGCTTATCTTAGAACCCAGTAATGACTCTGAAGCAGCACTGTATTTCGTAGCTTAGAACCCATTAGTGGGAACAAAACCCATGTTCAAAGTGTAAGTTGTTCTTTTTCCATTATCCTAGTCATACATTTTTGGCTGCATCCTAGAATATGCATTGTCAATGAGTGTGGGCTTAAGGACTCCTTTAGGTGATATGCACTACAGAGCAAGCATTGTAAGCGTAGGACAATTATTTGTTGTGGAAGGTGAGAGATGTTATTTATTATTTGAGATGAGGTACACAGAGCTTATGTTCTCTGAATCTTGTTGAACTTTTAAAAGTCATTTTTTTAGTTATCACCTTATTGGCACATTAGCTCAGGCTTCCTATTAACTCTCATAACTTATTATATTAGCCCATTATTCTTGTTTATGCTAGCCACATGACTTAGTACCTTATTCAGTCACATCTTGCTTCTTCTGTGGCTGGGTCACAGATTGCAGAAGGAACTTCCTTCCTCCCAGAATTTTCCTGGTTTCATTACCCCACCTCTATTTCCTGCATGGTCATCCCCCCTATACTTCCTGCCTGGCTACTAGCCAATCAGCATTTATTTAAAATATAATTGACACAATACAGACCATTGTCCCACATCACTTCCCTTCTTTTTTTTTTAAAAAAAAAAAAAAAACAAGAACTCTGAATCTAATATCCTTTGTTTAGTTTTACTCCTGACCATTAGCCATGACAACTTGTAAACAACATTCTAAATAAAGGAAAATATCCACTGTCCATTTTTTGGGAATGTGGATGTAGTTTTCCAGGCTACTTCTTGCTGGTTGGGGGTGCTGATAATCTTATAGGGACCTAAAGAAAATTTAGAATTATGATCAAGTCCTGACTAGAGTATCCTGTGAGGCTTGATCATCTGAGGCAGCAGTCTCTAATCTCTATTGGATATAGAACTCAGACATCTAGGCCATCTGTTCCTACCAGAGATTTCTCAGGTGGTCTTCCTTGATCAAACCTGATTTTCGTAAACTCAGAACAAATCCACAGCCTCTCATTTTTTGTGGAAACAAGCAAATCCCATTCTCCAAAGTAACATACCTTTTCACTTCAATTTTGAAGTCAAAGTATTTTCAAAATACCTATCTTGGATTAATTCAGCAGCATTTATAAGCAAATCTCTTTTAGCAGCTCTTGCTCCTTCCTCAGCATTCAAACAATTCAAAGAGAACATAATAACATACAGTATCCAGACTGTGTATTTTCATCTTTATGTGGCTTTATTTTAACCTCTATTTATTTTGATTTTACTTTTAGTTTTTGACTTTTTGAGACAGGTTCTCTGTCTATCTTTGACTGTCCTGGAACTCCCTCTGTAGACCAGGCTGTCCTTGAATTCACAGAGATCTGCCTGCTCTCCCTCCCAAGTGCTGGGATTAAAGACATGTGCCCCCACCACCTTGAACTCACAGAGGTCTTCAAGCCTCTGTCTTCCAAGTTTTGGGATTAAAGGAGTATGCCACCACACCCAACTACTTGTTTTTTTTTTCCCAAGCCTACATATATTTTTAAACACACAGTAAATCATTTAGAGGTTTTTTCATCTTTGAATCTATCTTTACTGTACATCTCTTTTTCTGACCACATGAGTTTTTAATTTGCTAAGCAATATGAAGAGGACTAAAGCTGTGGCTTTGATGGCTGAATCTAGCCCATTTCTTAGCTTTCTGAGATTCCAACCTCATGGCGGAGGTAACGGCTGGAACCATGTTTATCGCTACAACTCTATGGCATTTCAAGGTCCTGCCAGCAAGCAAGCTGCAGCAGTCTACTCACAAACCACACTCAAATGCTCTGTAGCTGTACCTCCTGCCTGAATGAGTCAGAGTTTGCACTGGCAAGACAGCTCAGAAAGCCAGCATTTTAAAATGGCATGGCTTTTTTCCTGGTATGGCTGAAAATCAAAAAGCATACAGTAGCTTTTCATCAACATCATTTAAGTGTTTTGTGGCAGGAACTCTTAAAAGAGCTGCAAAAGCTGAGTCAGGAAGCCTCTCTTAAATGAGTTTACCTCTAGCAAGCAGAACTCACCTGAGAAAATGCTGCTATCAATAAGCCATGCTTAAATATTTTCTTTTTGTCTAGAATTCCCAAGCTCTCTCTGGCTTTATGTGGATGCAGTTGTCCACATGGGGACCATTTGTTTTCTGCGGTTTCTGTCCCACCAAGTCCCATAACCATTTAGCCCCCCAAAAATCACACCGAGTGCTCTTTTGTCAGTGAGGTCCCTGGCCAGCAAGTGGCCCTGATCCAGTAACAGAATATCCATCCAGAGGGGTAAGTATGTGCCCACCCTGCTCGCTGGCCACCCCAGAAACAGAGCACAGGCACCCTCCAATCCCCTAAACTTTCTGGCCATTCAGCAGGGCTTCTCCCTGGCTACTGCCTTTCTCTATTTACCCCATCCCAGCTTGTCCCCAAGCACCTCTTTCCATCTGCAAGGTCATTAGATCCCCCAACTCAGCCTGCTTCAGGGCTAAGGGCCTGGGGACAAAGTAGTGAGTGCAACTGCTACAGGAGTTTCTTTGTTCCACTGAGCCTGCACCTAGAAAGCCTGCTCTTTTGTCTGCGAAGTCCCTGGCCAGCAAGTGGCCTCATCCTGTACTCGAAGTTTCATCCCTCAAGAGGGGTAATTAAGGGCCTGACCAGCTGGTCAGACACCCTGGGAACAGAGCACACGCACCCTCCAATCCCCTAAACTTTCTTACCATTCAGTGGGGCTTCTCCCTGGCTACTGCCTTTCTCTACTTACCCCATTCCAGCTTGCCCCCAAGCACTTCTTTCCATCTGGAGGGTCCTTAGATCCACCACCACAGCCTACTCCAGGATGGAGAGGATCTGAGAGACTCCAGTGCTGAGGGGACCTAAGAGAGGGCAGATCAAGAAAAAAATCCCCTAGTACACAGGTAGCCACAGCAAAGAGTGGACCAAGCTGCCACAACTCTCCTAACAGCATTTGAAGGAAGAGATGGGCAGGTACCAATGCAAGAATTCCTCCAGCAATCTGAAAAACAACACAATAACACCAGAATCCAGCGAACATACAACAGGAAGACTTGAAAACCCTAATCCAGAATAAGTAGACAAAATAGACTTTAAACGTAACATTATGAAAGT
Organism: Alexandromys oeconomus; assembly: GCA_963919705.1. Lineage (NCBI taxonomy): Eukaryota > Metazoa > Chordata > Mammalia > Rodentia > Cricetidae > Alexandromys > Alexandromys oeconomus. The sequence goes on from CAWTZB010000267.1 coordinate 5,202,044, forward strand.
GATAAAGTCCCTTAAACAGGATGTGAAAAACTCCCTTAAAGAAATGGATGAGAAGAATAACAAAAAGTTTGGAGAAATGAATAAATCCCTCAAAGATACCCTAGGAAACCAAAAAAAAAAAATCAAACAGGTAATGGAAACAGTTCACAACTTGAAAACTGAAATGGAGGTAATGAAGAAAACACAAACCCAGGGATGGCTGGATATGGAAAATCTGGGTAAACAAACAAACAAACTACAGAGACAAGCATAACCAACAGAATACAAGGGATAGAAGAAAGAATCTCAGTCACTGAAGATACTATAGAGGAAATAAACTCATCAATCAAAGAAAACAGCAAATCCAACAAATACTTAACACAAAATATCCAGGAAATCTGGGACACCATGAAAAGACCAAATGTAAGAATAACAGGGATAGAAGAAGGAGAAGATTAGACCAAACGTAAGAATAACAGGGATAGAAGAAGGAGAAGATTACAGCTCAAAAGCCCAGAATATATATTCAACAAAATTATAGAAGAAAACTTTCCCAACCTAAAGAAGGATATTCCTATGAAGGTACAATGATGGAGGTGGGTCTTGTATCTTATCTGTTGCTTTCATTGGTTAATAATAAAGAAACTGCCTCGGCCCTCATAGGACAGAAAATTAGGTAGGCGGAGTAGACAGAAGAGAATGCTGGGAAAAAGAAGCTGAGTGAGAGAGTCGCCATGATTCTCCCGCTCCAGACAGACGCAGGTTAAGATCCTCCCTGGTAAGCCAGCTCGTGGGCTACATAGAATATTAGAAATGGGTTAGAACAATATGTAAGAGCTAGCCAATAAGAAGCTGGAACTAGCCGGGCCAGACAGTGTTTGAAAGAATACAGTTTCCGTGTAATTATTTCTGGGCATAAGCTAGCCATGTGGGCGGCCGGGTGCCGGGGACGCAGCCCTGCTGCTCTTAATGCAACAGTACAAGAAGCATACAGAACACCAAATAGACTGGATCAAAAAAAAATCCCCTTGCCATATACTAATCAAAACACAAAACATACAGAATAAAGAATATTAAGAGCTGCAAAGGAAAAAGGTCAAGTGACATATAAAGGGAAACCTATCAGAATTAGACCTGATTTCTCAATGGAAAGCATGAAAGCCAGAAGGTCTTGAATAGATGTGCTGCAGAAACTAAGAGAAGATGGATTCAAGCCCAGACTACTATACTCAGCCAAGCTTTTTTTCACTAACAATGGAGAAAACAAGGTATTCCAGGATAAAAACAAATTTAAACAATATGTAGCCACAAACCGAGCCTTACAAAAAGTAATAGAAGGAAAATTACAACCCCAGGAACCCAACAACACCCACAATAACTTAGACATCTAACAACCCTCCACAAGCACAACAAAAGAAGGGAAACACACAATCTCTACCACCAAAAAAAAAAAACCCAGAGTTAACAACCACTGGTCATTAATATCACTTAATATCAATGGACTCAATTCACGTATAAAAAGGCACAGGTTAAGAGAATGGATGCAAAAGCAGGATCCAACATTCTGCTGCTTACAAGAAACACACCTCAACCACAAAGACAGACATTTACTCTGAGTAAAGGGTTGGGAAAAGGTGTTTCAATCAAACGGACCTAAGAAACAAGTGGGTGTGGCTATACTAATATCTAACAAATTTGACTTCAAACTAAAATCAATGAGAAGAGATGGAGATGGACACTTTATACTCATAACAGGAACAATTCATCAGCATGAAGTCTCAATCCTGAATATCTATGCCCCTAATATAAAAGCACCCACATATGTAAAAGAAACATTACTAGAATTCAAAGAACACATCAAACCTCACACACTAATAGTAGGAGACTTCAACACAACTCTCTCACCAATGGACAAGTCAACCAGACAGAAACCTAACAGAGAAATAAGAGAACTACCAGATGTAATTAATCAAATGGACTTAACAGACATTTATAGAACATTCCACTCAAACAGGAAAAAAATCTACCTTCTTCTCAGCACCTATTGGAACCTTCTCAAAAATTGATCACATACTGGATAACAAAGCAAACATCCACAGATACAAAAAAAATGGAGAACCACCTGTGTCTTATCAGATCATCAGGCAGTAAAGTTAGCATTTAATGACAATTCCACCCCCAGAAAGCCTACAAACTCATGGAAGCTGAACAGTCAACTACTAAACCACCCCTGGGTCAAGGAAGACATAAAAAAGAAAGTCTTCCTTGAATTTAGCGTTAATGAAGACACACATACCCAAACTTATGGGACAGTATGAAAGCAGTGCTAAGAAGGTAGTTCATAGCACTAAGTGCCCACATAAAGAAAACTGAGAAAGCACACGTTAGAGATTTAACAGCAACCTAAAGGCTCTAGAAAAAAGAAGCAGACTCACCCAGGAAAGGAAGAAGACTGGAAATAATCAAACTGAGGGCTGAAATCAACAAAATAGAAACATAGAAAACAATCCAAAGAATCAATGAAACAAATAACTAGTTCTTTGAGAAAATCAACAAGATTGACAAACCCCTATCCAATCCTAAATAATCAAAAGACGGAGAGAGAACACTCAAATTAACAAGATCAGAAATGAAAAGGGGAACATGACAACAGACACTGAAGAAATTCAGAGAATCATTAGGTCATACTACAAAAACCTGTACTCTGCAAAATTGGAAAACGTAAAACAAATGGTCAAGTTTTTATTTATTTATTTATTTTATTTCATTAAAATTTCCAAATTTCCTCCTCCTCACCTCCTCCCATGTCCCTCCCCTCCCTTCACTCCCCCTCCCCCTCCCTCTCCAGGTCAAAGAGCACTCAGTGTTCCCAACCCTATGGGAAGTCCAAGGTCCTCCCCAATTCCCCCATGTCCAGGAAGGTGAGCATTTAAACAGACTATGCTCCCACAAAGCCTGTCCATGCAGTAGAATCAAAGCCCAGTGCCATTGTCCTTGGCTTCTCAGTCAGCCTCCACCATCAGCCACATTCAGAGAGTCCGGTTTGATCATATGTTCTATCAGTCCTATTCCACCTGGACTTGGTGATCTCCCATTAGATTTGTCCCATGTCTCAGTGGATGGACACACCCCTCGCGGTCCTGACTTCCTTGCTCATGTTCTCCCTCCTTCTGCTCCTCATTAGGACCTTAGGAGCTCAGTCCAGTGCTCCAATGTGGATCTCTGTCTCTATCTCCAGCCATCGCCAGATGAAGGGTCTATGGTAATATGCAAGATATTCATCAGTGTGGCTATAGGATAAGGCCAGTTCAGGTACCCTTTCCTCTGCTGCCAAAGGAACAAGCTGGGGACATCTCCTTGGACATCTGGGAACCCCTCTAGAGTCAAGTCTCTTGCCAACCATAAAATGGCTCCCTTAATTAAGATATCTACTTCCCTGCTCCCACATCCATTTCTCCTTCATCCCAACCATTCCATTCCCTCAAGCTCTTCTTCCCATCATCCCTTTCTCCCTTCTCTCCCCCATCTCTCCTTATCCCCGCCCCACCCCCACACCCGTGCTCCCAACCCCTGCCAAGCAATTTCGTCTACTTCTAATATCCAGGAAGATAACTATACGTTTTTCTTTGGGTTCACCTTCTTACTTAGCTTCTCCAGGATCACGAATTATAGGCCCAATGTCCCTTATTTATGGGAGAAAATCTTCACCAACCCTGAATCAGACAAAGATCTGGTCTCCAAAATATATACAGAACTCAAGAAACTAGACATTAAAACTCTAATTAACCCATTTAAAAATAGGGTACTGAACTGAACAGAGAATTCTCAACAGAAAAAGTTCAAATGACCAAAAGACACTTAAGGTTATGCTCATCCTCCTTAGCGATGAGGGAAATGCAAATCAAAAACAACTATGAGATACCATCTTATACCTGTCAGAATGGCTAAAATCAAAAACACCAATGATAGCCTATGCTGGAGAGGATGTGGAATAAGAGGAACACTTATCCATTGTTGGTGGGAATTCAAACTTGTGCAACCACTTTGGAAATCAGTGTGGCAGTTTCTCAGGAAACTGGGAGTCAACCTATCTCAGAACCCAGCAATTCCACTCTTGGGAATATACCCAAGAGATGCCCAATCATACTATAAAAGCATTTGTTCAACTATGTTCATAGCAGCACTATTTGTAATAGCCAGAACCTGGAAACAACCTAGGTGCCCCTCAATAGAAGAATGGATAAAGAAGGTGTGGCAATATACACTTTAGAGTTCTACTCATAGGTAAAAAACAATGGACAAGTTTTTAGCTAGATACCATCTACCAAAATTAATTCAAGACCAGGTGAGCAGTTTTTTTTCTATTTTATTTTTATTTCTTTATTAGTTAAAGATTTCTGTCTCTTCCCCACCGCCGCCTCCCCTTTCCCTCCCCCTCCCTCAGTCAAGTCCCCCTCCCTCGTCAGCCCAAAGAGCAATCAGGGTTCGCTGCCCTGTGGGAAGTCCAAGGACCACCCACCTCCATCCAGGTCTAGTAAGGTGAGCATCCACGAAACTGCCTAGGCTCCCACGAAACTAATAGGTACAGTAGGATCAAAAACCCATTGCCATTGTTCTTGAGGTCTCAGTAGTCCTCATTGTCCGCAGGTGAGCAGTTTTAATAGACCTATAAATCTCAAAGAAATAGAAGCTGTCATCAAAACCTCCCAACCAAAAAAAGCCCAAGGCCAGATGGTTTTAGTGCAGAATTCTACAGGAAGTTCCAAGAAGATCTAATACTTATACTCCTTAATGTGTTCCACATAATAGAAGCAGAAAAGTCATTGCCAAACTCGTTTTATAAATCTATAGCTACTCTGATACCAAAACCACACAATCACTCAACCAAGAAAGAGAATTACAGACCAATCTCACTCATGAACATCAATGCAAAAAATCATCAATAAAATACTGGCAAACCGAATCCAAGAATCAAAAAATCATCCATTATAATCTAGTAGGTTTCATCCCAGAGATGCAGAGATGGTTCAACATACAAAAATCTATCAATGTAATCCATCATATAAATAAACTGAAAGAAAAAACCATATAATCATCTCATTAGATGCTGAAAAAGCATTTGACAAAATTCAACACCCCTTTATGATAAAGGTCTTGGAGAGATTAGGAATACAAGGATCATACCTAAATATAATAAAAGCAATATACAGCAAGCCGACACTAATATCAAGTTAAATGGAGAGAAACTCAAAGACATTCCACTTAAATCAGGAACAAGACAAGGCTGTCCACTCTCTCCATATCTCTTCAACATAGTACTTGAAGTTATAGCAAAAGCAATAAGACAATATAAGGAGATCAAGGGGAGTTGAATTAGAAAGAAGTCTATCTTTCATTATTTGCAGATGATATGAGAGTCTACATAAGTGACCCCAAATACTTTACCAGAGAGCTCCTAAAGCTGATAAATACCTTCAGTAATGTGGCAGGATACAAAATCCAACTAAAAAAAATCAGTTGTCCCCCTATACACAAAGGATAAAGAAGCAGAGAGGGAAATCAGAGAAACTTTACCTTTCATGATAGCCACAATTAGCTTCAAGTATCTTGGGGTAACACTAACCAAAGAAATAAAAGATCTATTTGACAGTAACATTAAGCCTTTGAAGATAGAAATTGAAGAGGACACCAGAAAATGGAAGGATATCCCATGCTCTTGGATTGGGAGGATCAACAGTAAAAATGGCAATTCTACCAAAGGCAATCTATAGTTCCAATGCTCCCCATGAAAATCCCAACAAAATCCTTCACAGACGTTGAGAGAACAATAATCAACTTTATATGAAAGACAAAAAATTCAGGATAGCCAAAACAATCCTATACAATAAGAAACTTTCAGAGGCATTACAATCCCTGACATCAAACTCTATTACAGAGCTACAGTAATGAAAACAGCTTGGTATTGGCATAAAAACAGAGGCATTGACCAATGGGATTGAATCAAAGACCCGGATATTAATCCACAAACGTACGCCCACCTGATTTTTGACAAAAAAGCTAAAAGTGTAGAATGGAAGAAAGAAAGCACCTTAACAAATGGTGCTGGCATAACTGGATGTCAACCTGTAAAAGAATAAAAATAGATCCATATATATCACCATACACAAAACTTAAGTCCAAATGGATTAAAGATCTCAATATAAATCTGACCACACTGAACCTGATAGGAGAGAAATTGGGAAGTCACATGCAATACATGGGCATAGGAGACCACTTCCTATGTATAACCCCAGCAGCACAGACATTAAGTGCAACATTGAATAAATCGGACCTCCTGAAATGAGAAGCTTCTGTAAAGCAAAGGACACAGTCATTAAGACAAAAAGGCAACCTACTTAATGTGAGAAGATCTTCATCAACCCCACATAAGAAAAAAGATCTGATCTCCAAAATATATAAAGAACTGAAGAAACTAGACATTAAAATTCTAAATAACCCAATTAAAAATGGTATACTGAACTGAACACAGAATTCTCAACAAAAAAATTTCAAAACGCCAAAAGGTATTTAAGGACATGCTCAACCTCCTTAGCGATCAGGGAAGCGCAAATCAAAACAACTTTGAGATATCATCTTGCACCTGTCAGAATGGTAAAATCAAAAACACCAGTGATAGCCTATGCTAGAGAGGTTGTGGAGTAAGGAGAACTCTCATCCATTGCTGGTGGGAATGCAAACTTGTGCAACCACTTTGGAAATCAGTGTGTTGGTTTCTCAGAAAATTGAGAGTCAATCTACTTCAGGATCCAGCAATACCACTCTTGGGCATATTCCAAGATATGCCAAATCATACTACAAAAAGCATTTGTTCAACTACATTCATAGCAGTACTATTTGTAATTGCCAGAACCTGGAAACAACATAGATGCCCCTCACTTGAAGAATGGATGAAGAAAGTGTGGCACATCTACACATCAGAGTACTTCTCAGCAGTAAGAAATAATGACATCTTGAATTTTGCATGCAAATGAATGGAAATAGAAAACACTATCCTGAGTGAGATAACCCAGATCCAAAAATGCAAATATGGTATGTACTCACTCATTAGTGGATTCTAGCCATAAACAAAGGCCTATAGTTCATGATTTTAGAGAAGCTAACAAGAATGTCAACCCAAAGAAAAACATATTAGATCCTCCTGGAAATTGGAAGCAGACAAGGTTACCAGGCAAAAGTTGGGAGCATGAGGGTGGGGGTTCAGTAGGGGGAAGGGGAGAAGGCAAGAGAGGGAAAAAAAGAGGGTTAGGGTAAGCTTGGAGGACTGGGATAGTTGAGATGGAGGAAGGACTGATATGGGAGCAGGGAACGCGATATCTTAATTGAGGGAGGCATTTTGGGTTTATCAAGAAGTTTGGCTCTAGAGGGATCCCCTGGATTCTTTGGGGATGACCCCAGCTGGGACCCTGGGCAGTGGAGGAGATGGTGCCGGAAATGGTCTTGTCCTGTAGTCAGACTGATTTCTATCTTGAATATCACCATAGAAGCTTCCTCAGGTGATGGATGAAGCTAGAGACAGAGACCCACATTGGAGCACTGGACTGAGCTCCCAAGGTCCAGTTGAAGAGCAGAAGAAGGGAGAATATGAGCAAGGAAGTCAGGACCATGAGGGGTTGGTTCACCCACTGAAACAGCGTGCCTGATCTAATGGGAGCTTAATAAGTCTAAATGGACTGGGACTGAAAGAGCATGGGTTCAACCTGGACCCTCTGAATGTGGCTGACAATGGGGACTGACTGAGAAGCGAATGATAATGGCACTGGGATTTGTCTCTTCCGCATGTACTGGGTTTTTGGGATCCTATTATTTTTAGATGCAAATCTTCCTAGGCCTGGATGGAGGGGGGGAGGGCTTTGGACTTCCTAAAAGAGGGCAGGGTACCCTTAGGACTGGATTTAAAGGGGTGGGAAGGTGTGTGGGGGAGCTGGAGGGAAGTGGGAGGAGGGGAGGAAGTAGAAAATTTAATAGGTATTATTTATAAGGTAATAAAAATAGAGAAAAATATTTTTATTTAAGACTGATTATTAGTACTCAAGACTAGGGAAGCACACGATTTGGTTAGATATTCTGTTACTGTCAGTCGTATAATATAGGTGCCATTGTGCAAGCTGTGTGGAACTCAGTTTTTCTAACCATAGACCTTTTTTTTTCCCCTAACAAGGACTTTGTGAAGGAATTCCCAGTGTGCAGCTAGGGAATTTGACTTTGTGTGTCCTTTCTGAAACATGGCTGCATGTCTCAATGTGGATCAGCTAACAAAATACACTGACATCATTTCCACATGCATCAACATAAAATGCTTGTTCCGGCAGTCCTGGGACCAAATTTTCTCAAAATAGCATCCTCTACGGAGCCTTAATGCCTACAAAATTAAATGATGTCATGAAACTACCTGAATTATCCTCATATATATTTATCAACCAAATTTGATCACATGGATATCAGGTGCACAGACACAGGGGAGGAAAGTATTCAAGATTTCTCCAGAGGTGAGGAATCAACTGACAAATAAAGGAATCATGAATACGCAAAAGCCTCTGTTTTGGCTGCAGAAATAAAAGCAGATGGGAATATCCGGGTGCCCATTTAATGTGCTGACCTGAATAGCACTTCACAACACACACTGTCCAGGCTTCGAGTGAGACAAAGATGTTCAATTTCAATTTGATTTTCCTCATTTTTTTTCTGTACATTCCACTTCTTGTGCCCAGGTTTACTCATCCCAAGTGCTTTTGGAGAATGAAGCCAGATAAAGAAAATGATGGAGACTTGGTGACAGGTTGTGTCTTCTTTCTTTCAACAGCGCAGTGGCCCGTGGAGAAAGATTATTTCAACCACATTCTGAATATACGGTAAGCTCCTTCAGATTTTCTATGTAAATTTCATCATGAATATTTCACAGGGGCCCAGAGGATGAGAATCAGCAATGCTTTGAATCTGTTGTTCCAATCTGCACACCAAAAACAACCCCAAATTCTTTTAGAGACCCAATGCTATTTTTCTACTTTTAATTTTTCCAGGGAATGTTCTGTTATCCTCCCAGTTACCCTCCTACTTATAAGGCTGGAAGCTGAGGGAAAAGGGAACTCTGTGACTTGGTCCATCATATATATCCCTCCTTTTTGACTGTTTCCACAACAGAGTAGCCAGTGATGTCTTGCTGAAAGAAATCTCATACTAGTCAATGAATATCAGACTAAATGGGTACAACTAAATCGCTATTGATTAGAGTCTGTGGTGGCCCTTTGATCACCATGCAGCTTCAAATGCATGTGCCAATGCAACTAATATGTGTGGCACTCCTTGCTCCAGAGTTTTTTCATGGATATTCAGTTACTCTCTCAGATGCTCTGCATGTGGTCACACTGTGCCTTCTAAAGCTGCATAAAGTAAGAAAGTAAAAGTCCTGCCCACTGTAAACTTCTTTTGTGATTCTGTTTCTCCATACTTCACTTTTATACATGTACAACAACTGGCCTTTATTTCCACAGTACAGTTCCTCACTGTCTCTTTAGAATAAAGAAAGAAATACATGGAGTGCAAAAGATATGTTTGCATCTTTGAAAGGTGTGTTGTCACTAATGGTGTAACTGCTTACTTTCCTTGCAACTTGCCTTCATGACAGCTGTGGCGTGTGACTTGGCAACACTTGAGAACAGCTACCCACTAGCTCATCTTTACAATTATTTAAGAATCATGTGTCTCTTCTCTTTATATTTGATCTGTTTATTTACTGTCAATTGTATCTCCTTTATCTCTTACATTCCTCTTGTAATAATTTTACTAATTATAGCTCTTTTTTATTGATTTGGGCATTTTGCGCATTTGAGTTTGTGTACTGTTGATTGTTGATTTCAAATTTAGCACTTTAGATTACTAGGCCACCCTAAGAATTCAAGTAATTGATGTTTCTTAATGTTTAGCATGCAGGAGTTAGTGTTTCAGTTCCATAAGATGTAATCTCATATTCCTATATAGTGTTGGTGAAAATTTCAATGACATTTTCCATATAGTAATAAAGAATATTTTAAGATCTTTTTATTTCAAAATGTATAAATAAATATCTATATTTGTACATAAAGATACTGCAGTGGTAATAAATCTAATTGGGAAATAGATTGTATTTAACCATGAGTGCATCATTCAGCATGAAAGCATATGTTTGAGTTTGATGTTTATTCTTCAGGTGATACATAATGTGTAAGAAGACATAGGAGTTATTATTCTTCCCCTAAACATAAATATAACATGGTATTGTTTTATTCCTAGTATCTTAGTGACTATAGTATAGAAATTCGTAAATATTTTCCATACATTGTATACTTTATATTATTTTACTTCACAAACATGTAATACTGTCACAAATGAATCTCATTGCAATTTCCAGATATACATAGTTCTCAAGTGCATGCCAGTGTTATGAATTTGTTATTGGAAATGTAGACAAAAGGTGCTCTGTATAAGAAAATATATGTTGTTCAGCTATACCAGGTACTATTACATTGAACATACCTGTTTAAATATTAAATAGGTTGACAATATCGGGGTACATGCCCTTAATCTCTGCATTCATGAAATGGAGCAGGTGCATCACTGTGCATTTGAGGCCAAGGCAACTAAAGCCAAGTGCTATTCAAAACCATGAAATCCATTTTTTATGTCCTATGTGAGTATCTCTCATGTCCATACACACTGATTCATACAAATATTTACCAAATGTACACTGGTATTTAAGTATATTTAAAAATAAAGCTTTTATAAAGCATTTTGTGCCTTCCTGTTTCATGTTTCCTGTTTCATCAATGCCTGTACCCTTGTATTTACATTCTGTGCACGCACCCAAAAACCAGAGATGGACAGCTCTTTCTAAGAAAGTTGCAAAGGGCTCATCTTACTTATGTGAGATTTACTCTCATGAATTTTTGAAGATATTTCAAGCTTCCAGAAACTTCTGTCATCCCAACATCCCAACCCAGGATGTTTGTTTCAATTATTAAGGGAGGCTGGGACTACTGTCCAGTACACTGTTCCCTTTTACAGAGCACTAACTGAAAACTGCCAGTTTGCATTGATGATTTCAGCAGGAACCCCGGTCTTTTACCAAATATGTCTCTGTATGAATTCCCAGCAGAGGTGGTGTAGTCCCGTGTCACAGTTACACACTATCATTCATTTTTTTCTGAACAAAATAAAGAAACTCCCCTAATTCAGTCTATAATTTCAAGATCAGGTGTACTGTGGTGCTTAGAGGACCTTATTGGGCAACATCAGTCATAATAGGGTTAGTCTCGGACCTCTGAAAATGTCAGCAGAGGAGTATTATTGGGTGTTTGCAAGAAATCCTTGCCTCTGTTTCTACCATTCCCAGATGCTAAGAAAAGTGTGAAAAGATAATGGTCACACACCTATGTCCAACTGTGTAGTTAAAGGCTACTATTCAGAGACTTGATGGGGCTTTTGCATTTCGCTGCTTGAAGCAGAGATGAGGAAAGAAGTAACAAGTAGCCGGGCGGTGGTGGAGCACGCCTTTAATCCCAGCACTTGGCAGGCAGAGGCAGACGGATCTCTGTGAGTTCGAGACCAGCCTGGTCTACAAGAGCTAGTTCCAGGACAGGCTCCAAAACCACAGAGAAACCCTGTCTTGAAAAACCAAAAACCAAAAAACAAACAAACAAACAAAAAAGAAGTAACAAGTGAGGGGCTTTTCTTTTTTTTTTAAATTTATTTCTTTATTAGTTAAAGATTTCTGTCTCTTGGGAAGGTTTGGAGGAAGGAAAAAAAAGGGGAAATGATTTAGTTATAGTATAATCATAAAAAGTAAAAGGAATAGTTTTTTAAAATTTATTTATTTCTTTATTAATTTTAATTAGATTTCTGTCTCTTCCCCACCGCCGCCTCCCCTTTCCCTCCCCCTCCCCCAACCAAGTCCCCCTCCCTTGTCAGCCCAAAGAGCAATCAGGGTTCCTGCCCTGTGGGAAGTCCAAGGACCACCCACCTCCATCCAGGTCTAGGAAGGTGAGCATCCAAACTGCCTAGGCTCCCACAAAACCAATAGGTGCAGTAGGATCAAAAACCCATTGCCATTGTTCTTGGGGTCTCAGTAGTCCTCATTGTCTGCTATGTTCAGCGAGACCGGTTTTAACCCAGGCTTTTTCAGACCCAGGCCAGCTGGCCTTGGTGAGTTCCCGATAGAACATCCCCATTGTCTCAGTGTGTGTGTTCCCCCCTCGCGGTCCTGAGTTCCTTGCTTGTGCTCTCTCTCCTTCTGCTCCTGATTTGTACCTTGAGATTTCAGTCCAGTGCTCCAATGTGGGTCTCTGTCTCTGTCTCCTTTCATCGCCTGATGAAGGTTAATATTCAGGAGGATGCCTATATGTTTTTCTTTGGGTTCTCCTTCTTATTTAGCTTCTCTAAGAACCCGAATTATAGGCTCAATGTGTGAGGGGCTTTTCTAAAACACTTGGTAGAGCAGTGTTTATAAGTTCTTAAGAGTGCATGTTGCTTCATGCTGCTCCCTGTGCCCTAGGTCGTTCAGTTCACCTATGGACCCTCTCATCCTATCCTGAATGATCGTGGTCAATTTCCCTATCTGTATCAGGTGGTCCACAGAGATACATCTCTAGCTTTGGCCATGATTTCTTTCATGTTTCACTTCAACTGGAACTGGATTGGGCTGCCCATTTCAGACAATGAAGATGGTGCTCAATCTCTTTCATAATTTAGAAAAAAGATGGAAAAATATAGTCTGCTTTGATTTTGTGAATATAATCTGAGTCAACCTGCATTTATTTGTCAAGACCTGAAGTATATTATAACCAAATCATGACATCATTCACAAATGTTCTTTTCATTTATGGCGACACAGACAGTCCTCTAACAGTGTCCTTTTGAATGTAGAAATCACTAGGTATAGAAGGAATATGGCTCACCATCTTACAGTGGGATTTCTCTATACAAAATAAGGACTTCACAATTGTCTTATCCCTTGGGATGCTAGCTTTTGCACACCAACGTGATAAGATTTCTAGTTTTCAATTTTGACTATACCTTGATCCATCTCATACACTCAGATGAATACCTGGCAAGTCCAGGTGAATGAAATTTAGTAGTCCCAGTTTCTTAGTGAAGACACTGAAAACTCATTCATTGCCTCATTGGAATAGCTAATGGTAGACTTTTGACATGGCCTTTAGTGAGAGAACTTATGATGTTTACAATGCTGTGCATGCTGTGGCCCATTCTGTGTATGAGATGTTTCTTCAACGAGATTATAATCAGTCACTGCACAATAGGAAAAAATCTTATGCTTACTGCTTGAAGGGATAATGTTTCTTCTATTGGATGATATTTGGTGTCATCAATGTCATAGTGCTTAGAGGCCCTCAGATGCCCACATGTAGTATTTTAAGAAATATTCACCAAATAGAAAGATTTCTGAACATTTTTCTGTCTTTTTATTTATTTTTTAATTTCTAAAAATTTAGCTATATACTTTTCTCTGTACCCCTTCCTTTCTCTCCCCTTCTATCTTCTCCCATGGTCCCCATGCTCCAAATTTATTCAACAGATCTTTTCTTTTTCTTTTAAATTTATTTATTTATTATGTATATAACATTCCTTCCATGTATGCTTGCATGCCAGAAGAGGGCACCAGATCTCATTGTAGATGGCTGTGAGCCACCATGTGGTTGCTGGGAACTGAACTCAAGACCTCTGGAAGAGCAGTCAGTGCTCTTAATATCTGAGTCATCTCTCCAGCCCAGAGATGTTTTGTTTTTCTACTTCCCATGTAGATTAAATCCATGTATGGATCTTAGGGTCCTCATTGCTGCCAAGGTTCTCTGGGATAATAAATTGCAGGTTGGTTTTTCTTTGCTTTATGTCTAAAAGCCACTTATGAATTAGTACGTAAGTCTTTCTCGGTTTGGGTTACTTCACTCAATATGGTGTTTTCTAGATCCATCCATTTGCCCTGCAAATTTCTAGATGTCATTATTTTTTTTTTCCACTGTGTGTATTCCATTGGGTAAATGTAGCACATGTTTCTTATCCTCTCTTTGGGAAATTTAGGCTGTTCCATGTTTTGGCCATGAGAAACAACACTGCTATGGATGTAATTGAACACATGTTCTTGTGGAATGATTGAGCATCTTTGGGTATGTATCCAAGCATGTTATTGCTGAGACTTGAGGTAGATTGTTTTCTAATTTTTTGATAAATTGCCACATTGACATTCAAAGGGGCAGTACCAGTTTGCACTCCCACCAGCAATAAAGGAGTGTTCCCTTTACCCTACAAGCTCTCCAGCAGAAGTTGTCATCAGTGTTTTTGATTTTTTCCATTCTTGTAGGTGTAAGATAGAATCTTAGAATTGTTTTCATTTGCATTACTCTGGTGGTTAAGGATGTTGAGCATTTCCTTAAGTGTCTTTCGGCCATTTTAGATTTTTTTAGTTGAGAGTTTTTTGTTTATGTCTGTACTCAATTTTTTTTATATTTATTTATTTACTTATTATGTATACAGTGTTCTGTCTGTGTGTGTGCCTGCAGGCCAGAAGAAGGCACCAGACCTCATTACAGATGGTTGTGAGCCACCATGTGGTTGCCGGGAATTGAACTCAGGACCTTTGGAAGAGCAGGCAATGCTCTTAACCGCTGAGCCATCTCTCCAGCCCCCTGTACTCAATTTTTTTATTGGTTAATTTGTTCTTTTGATGACCAATTTCTTGAGTTCTTTTTATATTATGAAGATCAGCCCTCTGTTCGATGTGTGTTTGATGAAAAAAATTTTTGCCGTTCCATACGCTGTCATCTTGTTTTGTTGATCATGTCCTTTGCTTTACAGATGTCCTATTTATTAATTGTTTCTCTCAATGTCTGTGCTACTGGGGTTATATATAGGAAATGATCTCCCGTGTCAATACATTCAAGTATACTTCCCACTTTCTCTTCTATGAGGTTCAGTGAAGCTGGCTTTATGTTGTGGTCTTTGATCCATTTGAACTTGAGTTTTGTGTTTGGCCATAGATATGGATCTATTTTCATTCTGTACACGTTGATAGCCACTTACGCTAGCACCCTTTGTTGAATATGCTTTCTTTTTTCCATTTCATTTTTTTTTGTTTCTTTGTCAAAAACATATGTTTGTAAGTGTGTGGATTGATATCTGGGTCTTTAATTTAGTTCTATTTGTCTTCCTGTCTGTTTTTCTGTCAATACCAGGTTGTTTTAAGTACTGTAGTTCTGTAGCAGAGTTTGAAGTCAGGGACTGTGATGCCTCCATAAGTTCCTTGATTGTACAGGATTCTTTTGACTATGCTGAGCACTGTTCTTTTTACAGTCTTTGAAGAATTTTGCTGGAATTTTGCTGGGCATTGTATTGAATCTGTAGATTGCTTTGGGCAAGATTGCCATTTTTACTATGTTAATTTTTACCTACTAAGAGCATAGATCTTTTCATGTTCTAGTGTCTTCGTCAGTTTCTTTCTCAAAGATTTAATGTTCTTGTCATGCAGTTCTTGAACTTGTTTGGTTAGAGTTACTCTGAGATATTTTATGTTATTTGTGGCTATTGTGAAGGGTGATGTTCCTATGATTTCTTTCTCAGCCCATTTATCATCTGTGTAAAGCAGGGTTACTGATTTTTTTGAGTTAATCTTGTATCCCGCTACATTTCTGAAAGTGTTTATGAGTAGTAGAAGTTGCTTGGTAGACTTTTTAGGGTCACTTATGTAAACTATCATGTTATCAGCAAATAGTGAGAGTTTGAATTCTGCTTTCCTGATTTGTATATCTTTGGTCTCCTTTTGTTGTCTTATTGCTCTAGCTAGAACCTCTAGAATTATATTGCATAGATATGGAGAGAGTAGACAACCTCACCTTGTTCCTGATTTCAGTGGGATTGCTTTGTGTTTCTATCCATTTATTTTGATGTGGGTTGTTGGTTTTCAGTATATTCCCTTTATTATGTTTATGTATGTTCCTTGTATCTCTGCTCTCTCCAAGACCTTTAACATGAAGGGATGTTATATTTTGTCGAAAATTTTTTTGACATCTATTGAGATGATCATGTGTCCCCCCCCATTTTGTTCATATCGTGGATTACATTGACAGATTTTCATATGTAGAACTATCCCTGCATCCTTGGAATGAAGCCTATTTGATTACGATCAAGATGGTTCTGATGTGTTCTTGCATTCGGTTTGCCTGTATTTTATTAAGTGTTTTTGTATAAATGTTCATAAGTGAGATAGTCTATAATTCTCTTTCATAGTAATTTCTTTAGGTGGTTTGGGTATCAGGGTAATTATAGCCTCATAAAAAGTGTTAGACAATGTTCCTTCTGTTTCTAATGTGTGGAACAATTTAAGGAATATTGGTATAATACTTATTTGAAAATCTTGTAGTATCCTGTGCTGGAACCATATGGTCCTGGGCTTTTTATGTATCAGAAATTTTATTTAGTTATTTATTTACTTTTTTATTATTACTTAAAAATACCAATCCAAATTCCTACTCCCTCCCCTCCTCCCACTCCCCTTCCACTCCCTCCACAGACAATCCTATCCCACCCCCTCCAATCCTAAGAGAGGGCAATGCGCCCCATCCTGTGGAATGTCCAAGGCCCTAACTACAATATCTATGTTGTATGATTTTTGTATGTTGAACCATCCCTGCATCTCTGAGATGAAGCATACTTGATTATGATGGATGATTTTTTTTGATGTGTTCTTGGATTTGGTTTGCCAGTATTTTTTGAGAACTTTTTCATCCATATTCATGAGTAAAATTGGTCTATAATTCTCTTTCTTTGTTGAGTCTTTGCTCGGTTTCGATATCACTGTAACTGTAACCTCATAAAAAGAGTTTGGCAATGGCCCTTCTGTTTCTATTATGTGTAGCACTTTGAAGAGTATAGGTATTAGCTCTTCTTTGAAGTTCTGGTAGAATTCTGCCGTAAAACCATCTGGCTTAGGGCTTTTTTTGTTTGGGAGTTTTTTTTGATGACAGCTTCTAGTCACTTGTAGTTTAGTCTATTTAAATCGCTCACCTAGTCTTGATTTAATTTTGGTAGATTGTATCTATCTAAAAAACTGTCCATTTTTTTTACATTTCCAGTTTTTCTTAGTACAGGTTTTTGTAGTATGATCTAATGATTCTCTGAATTTCCTCAGTGTCTTTTTTTTTATTTCTCCCTTTTTATTTCTTTTTTTTTCCTTTTTTTTATTTATTAAAGATTTCTGTCTCTTCCCCACCTCCGCCTCCCCTTTCCCTCCCCCTCCCCCAACCAAGTCCCCCCCCCCCTCATCAGCCCAAAGAGCAACCTGGGCTCTCTGCCCTGTGGGAAGTCCAAAGACCATCCCCCTCCATCCAGGTCTCGCAAGGCGAGCATCCAGACTGCCCAGGCTCCCACAAAGCCAATACGTGCAGCAGGCTCAAACACCCATTACCCATGTTCTTGAGGTCTCAGCAGCCCCCATTGTCCGCTATGTTCAGTGAGACCTGTTTTAACCCAGGCTTTTTCAGACCCAGGTCAGCTGGCCTTGTTGAGATCCCGATAGAGCATCTCCATTGTCTCAGTGTGTGGGTGCACCCCTCGCGGTCCTGAGTTCTTTGCTCGTGCTCGCTCTCCTTCTGCTCCAGTTTTGGACCTTGTGATTTCAGTCCGGTGCTCCAACTTGGGTCTCTGTCTCTGTCTTCTTTCATCGCCTGATGGAGGTTAATATTCAGGAGGATGCCAATATGTTTTTCTTTGGGTTCTCCTTCTTATTTAGCTTCTCTAAGAACCCGAATTATAGGCTCAATGTCCTTTATTTATGGCTAGAAACCAAATATGAGTGAGTACATCCCATGTTCCTCTTTTTGGGTCTGGCTTACCTCACTCAGGATGGTGTTTTCTATTTCCATCCATTTGCCTGCAAACTTCAAGAAGTCCTTGTTTTTTACTGCTGAGTAGTACTCTAATATGTATATATTCCATACTTTCTTCATCCATTCTTCAATTGAAGGGCATCTAGGTTGTTTCCAGGTTCTGGCTATTACAAACAATGCTGCTATGAACATAGTAGAGCATATACTTTTGTTGCATGATAAGGCCTTTCTTGGGTATATTCCCAAGAGTGGTATTGCTGGGTCCATGGGTAGGTTGATCCCAAATTTTCTGAGAAACCGCCACACTGCTTTCCAGAGTGGTTGTACAAGTTTGCATTCCCACCAGCAATGGATAAGTGTACCCCTTTCTCCACAACCTCTCCAGCAAAGGCTATCATTGGTGATTTTGATTTTCGCCATTCTGACAGGTGTAAGATGATATCTTAAAGTTGTCTTGATTTGCATTTCCCTGATCGCTAAGGAAGTTGAGCATGACCTTAGGTGTCTTTTGGCCATTTGAACTTCTTCTGTTGAGAGATCTCTGTTCAGCTCAGTGCCCCATTTTATAATTGGGTTGATTAGCCTTTTACAGTCTAGTTTCTTGAGTTCTTTATATATTTTGGAGATCAGACCTTTGTCAGTTGCAGGGTTGGTGAAGATCTTCTCCCAGTCAGTGGGTTGCCTTTCTGTCTTAGCAACAGTGTCCTTTGCTTTACAGAAGCTTCTCAGTCTCAGGAGGTCCCATTTATTCAATGCGGCCCTTACTGTCTGTGCTGCTGAGGTTATACGTAGGAAGCGGTCTCCTGTGCCCACTTGTTGTAGTGTACTTCCCACTTTCTCTGCTATCAGGTTCAGTGTGTTCAGACTGATATTGAGGTCTTTAATCCACTTGGACTTGAGTTTTGTGCATGGTGACAGACATGGATCTATTTTCATTTTTCTACAGATTGAAATCCAGTTTTGCCAGCACAATTTGTTGAAGATGCTCTCTTTTTTCCACTGTATACTTTTAGCTCCTTTATCGAAAATCAGGTGCTCATAGGTTTGTGGATTAAAGTCAGGGTCTTCTATACGGTTCCATTGGTCGACTTCTCTGTTTTTATGCCAATACCAAGCTGTTTTTAATACTGTAGCTCTGTAATAGAGTTTGAAGTCAGGGATGGTAATGCCTCCAGACGTTCCTTTATTGTATAAGATTGTTTTGGCTATCCTGGGTTTTTTGTTTTTCCATATAAAGTTGATTATTGTCTTTTCCAGATCTGTGAAGAATTTTGATGGGATTTTGATGGGGATTGCATTGAATCTATATATTGCTTTTGGAAGAATTGCCATTTTTACTATGTTGATCTTCCCAATCCAAGAGCAAGGGAGATCCTTCCATTTTCTGGTGTCTTCTTCTATTTCTTTCTTCAAAGTCTTAAAGTTCTTGTCATATAGATCTTTCACTTCCTTGGTCAGGTTTACCCCAAGATATTTTATGCTCTTTGTGGCTATCATGAAGGGTGATGCTTCTCTGATTTCCCTCTCTGTTTCTTTATCCTTAGTGTATAGGAAGGCAACTGATATTTTGGAGTTTATCTTGTATCCTGCCACATTACTAAAGGTGTTTATCAGTTGTAGGAGTTCTTTGGTAGAGTTTTTGGGGTCGCTTATGTATACTATCATATCATCTGCAAATAACGAAAGCTTAACTTCTTCCTTTCCAATACGAATCCCCTTGATCCCCTCATGTTGTCTTATTGCTATTGCTAGAACTTCAAGCACTATATTGAAGAGGTATGGAGAGAGTGGACATCCTTGTCTTGTTCCTGATTTTAGTGGGATGGCTTTGAGTTTTTCTCCGTTTAATTTAATGTTAGCTGTCGGCTTGCTGTAAATAGCTTTTATTATATTTAGGTATGACCCTTGTATCCCTAGTCTCTCCAATACCTTTATCATAAAGGGGTGTTGAATTTTGTCGAATGCTTTTTCAGCATCTAATGAAATGATCATATGGTTTTTTTCTTTCAGTTTATTTATATGGTATATTACATTGATAGATTTGCGTATGTTGAACCAGCCCTGCATCTCTGGGATGAAGCCTACTTGGTCATAATGGATACTTTTTCTAATGTGTTCTTGAATTCGGTTTGCCAGTATTTTATTAAGAATTTTTGCGTCGATATTCATGAGTGAAATAGGCCTGTAGTTCTCTTTCTTAGTTGGGTCTTTGTGTGGTTTTGGTATCAGGGTAATTGTAGCTTCATAAAAGGAATTTGGCAATGACTTTTCTGTTTCTATATTGTGAAATACATTAAGGAGAATAGGTATTAGCTCTTCTTGGATCCCTTTTTTATTTCTGATTTTATTAATTTGGATGTCCTCTCTCTGCTTTTTGATTAGTTTGGATAAGGGTTTGTTTATGTTGTTGATTACTAAAAGAACCCAATCTTTGTCTCATTGATTCTTTGTATTGCTTTCTTTGTTTCTATTTTCTTGATTTCAGCCCTCAATTAGATTATTTTCTGTCTTCTACTCCCCCCGGTGAGTCTGCTTCTTCTTCTTCTTTTTTCTTGTCAAAGCCTCTGTTTATTTCTGCTTCTTTTTGTTCTAGAGCTTTCAAGTGTGTTTTTAAGTCACTGGTGTGAGTTGGCTCCTCTTTCTTTATGTGGGCAATTAGTGCTTTGAACTTTCCCCTTAGCACTGCTTTTTATAGTGTCCTATAGGTTTGGGTACATTGTGCTTTCATTTTCATTGAATTCTAGGAAGACTTTAATTTCTTTCTTCCTTTATTTCTTGACCAAGAGGTGGTTCAGTTTCCATGAGTTTGTAGGCTTTCTGCAGTTAGTGTTGTTGCTAAATTTTAACTTTAAACCATAGTGATCTGATTAGATACAGGGGGTTATTCCATTTATTTTGGTATCTGTCGAGTTTTGCTTTGTTATTGAGTATGTGGTCTATTTTAGAGAAGGTTCCATGAGGTGCTGAGAAGAAGGTATATTCTTTTGTGTTTTGGTGGAATGTTCTATAGTTGTCTGTTAAGTCCATTTGAGTCATGACATCTGTTGGTTCTCTTATTTCTTTGTTAAGTTTCTTTCTGGTTGACCTGTCCATTGGCAAGAATGAAGTGTTGAAGTCTCTTACTATTAGTTTGTGTGGTTTGATGAGAGATTTAAGCTTTAGTAATATTTCTTTTATATATGTGGGTACTCTTGGATTAGGGGTATAGATGTTCAGGATTGAGACCTCATCTAGATTGATTGTTCCTGTTATGAGTACAAAGTGTCCTTTTCCATGTCTTCTGATTGAGCTTAGTTTGAAATCTCTTTTGTTAGATATTAGGATCGCTACACGTGCTTGTTTCTTAGGTCCATTTGATTAGAAAACCTTTTCTCAACCCTTTCCTCTGAGGTCATATCTGTCTTTGCCTAGTCCCCACTGTATATGCTGTGCGGATTCAATTGCTCCAAATATAAAGTTGATTTCCCTGAAATGAACTTTGTGATACTATGCCCAGTGTGTAGTAATGAATTCTGAATTTGTGAATCCTCTTGAACCTGTAATGCACATCTCACTTCAGATCACCTAATAAAGTCCCTGACAACATTTCTAAAGACATTAACATAAAAAGGCCAATGCAAATGTCAAGGAACCAAAATTTTCCAAAATGGCATCCTCTCATGGGCCTTAATTTTCACAAAGATGAGTGATGTCATAAAAATACCTGAACTTGCCTCTTATATGTTTATCATATGGAATGCAAATATCAGATGCCGAGCCCCAGAGAATAGTTTTAAAGATTTTTCAATGTGTGAGAAAAGACCTTCAATAAAGAAGGAACCAGGATTATACAAGTATCTATCTTTTTCTATAGACATAAAAGCATATGGGGATACATGGATGCCCATTTGATTTGCTTATATGTATGGCAGCCCACTTTGTCCAGATATAAAGCTGGACATGTATTATTTTCCTCTTTTTGCTCCAAAACATTCCACTTCTGTTTGGTCAGTTTCATTCATTCCACATGCTTTTGGAGAAGAAAGCAGAATGAAGACAATAATGGAGTCTTGGTGGCAGTTCGTGTCTTCTCACTTGCAGCAGTGCATTGGCCCATGGATAAAGAGTATTTCATCACCATTTTGAATATGTTCCTTTTTATGTTGTATGAAAATATCATCATGGATATTTCATGAGGGCTAGAAAATGAAGATAAGAACAATGGTTTGAAATTTCTGCCCTGTTTTCCCAACTTGCACATCAATAAGCAACCCAATTCTCTCTTTTAGAGAATTAATGTTATTTTTCTACTTTTAATTTGTACTGAGAGTGCTCTGTTTTAATCCCAGTTACCCTTCCATTTACAAGGCTGAAGCTGACTGAAGAAAGGGCCCTCTAGGGGGCTGGAGAGATGGGTCGGTTGTTAAGAGCATTGCCTACTCTTCCAAAGGTTCTGAGTTCAATTCCCAGCAACCACATGGTGGCTCACAGCCATCTGTAATGAGGTCTAGTGCCCTCTTCTGGCCTGCAGACATACACACAGACAGAATATTGTATACATAATAAATAAATATATATTTTTTTATAAATAAATAAGAAAGGGCTCTCTACATTGTTCTATCCTATATAGCCATCCACTTCATATATTCTATAGCACAGTTGCAGGAGATGACTTATCAAATGAAACCCCATTCTATTTTAAATAGTATCATCCTAAGACATCCCAAGTAAATGGCTATAAATTACAGTCAACTGATGGGCATTAATCAATGTGTAGCTCTGAATGCACATGCTAGGGCAACTAATATTTGTAACACACCGATGTGTGGAGAGTTTTCACATAGATCTACTCTCTTGAATGCTCTGCATGTGGTCCCATTATTTCTTTTGAAACTGCATGGAGAACGGATGTAGGAGATGTGTCCATTGTGACCATCATATGAGTTCCTATTTCTTCACAGTTCACTTATGTACAAGTACAATCACTGCCCTTTAATTTCAAAGCTCATTTATTCAACTATTTTTAGTAAACTAGGAATTACAAACTGTAAGTGATATGCTTGCATTCTTTTTTTTTTATTTATTATACAATATTCTGTTTGTGTGCATGTCTGCAGGCCAGAAGAGGGCACCAGACCTCATTACAGATGGTTGTGAGCCACCATGTGGTTGCCGGGAATTGAACTCAGCTTGCATTCTTTCAAGTGAGACTGTCATTTCCCTTGTCACTTACCTGAGTGACAGCCTTGGTGTGTAATATTAGCAACATGTGCGAACAGGAATAGAGGAGTTATCTATTAGCTCATCTTTGCCATTATTTAAAAAACATGCAACTTTTCTCTTTGTATCTAAATTATTTATTATCTGACACATAGTTTTCATTTACTTCTTATATTTGCTTTCAGTAATTTTGCTAATTATAACCACATATGTTACCAATATGGGCACTATCCAAATTTTCATTTTATATGTTGTTTATATCTGTTATCAAACACAGCAATTTAGTCCACTGGGCCAATCTACCAGCTTAAGGGATTTATATTTCTTAATGTTTGTCAGGGAAGAAATTAGTGTTTGAACATCACAAGATCTAGTCTCAAATTCCTATTATGTGTTACTAAAATTTTCAATGATATTTTTTCTGTGTGGTAATAAAATTATTCTAAAATTAATTTTATTTTAAAAATGTGTAGGTAAATATATAAAGAGATCACAGTGGTACAATGTCTAAGTGGAAAGCAGATTGAATTTTACTCTGAGTGAATCAATCAGAATGAGGAGGTATGTTTGATGTTTATTGGTCAGATGATACAAAATGACTAGGAAGAGACAGAAGTTATTGTTCTTCCCGAAAACATAAACAAAAATTGCTATTATTCACTCCCAACTTACTTGTTGCCCATTTTTATTACAAAATACTCTCATAAACATTTTCCTTACATTTTATATTTTATAGTTTTCTATTTTACAAAGATGTTGTACTAGCATCTACAAATTTATGTAGGATGCAGTTGTTGTGTTATTGTAACTGGAAAGGTAGTAAAATGGTGTTTTCTAGAGTAAAAATTATGTAGCCCAGAAATACCCAGTGTGAGTATATGGCATTGTGTGTAAACATAAAGTAGGTGAAAAGTACTTAGTGCATGGCCTTAATTTCTGTACTAAGGACCTGGAGCTGGAGTTTCACTGTACATTTGAGACCAGTCTAGTTTATAGTAAAATCTTGTTCAAAACCTTGGAATCAGCTGGGTGGTGGTGGCACATGCCTTTAATCCTAAGACTTGGCAGGGAGATCTCCGTGAGTTCAAGGCCAACATGCTCTACAAAAGCAAGTTCCAGGACAGGCTCCAAAGGCTACAGAGAAAACCATGTCTCAAAAAACAAAAACAAAATGTAAAAAAACAAAACAAAACAAAAACCCAAAACCTTGGAATCCATAAACATTAATCCTGTCCATACACATGGTGACACATACAGTTTTACAAAATACATCTCTGGCATTTGAATTCATTTAAAAACAAACATTTAAAAGAAGATTTTTACACCTGCATTATACAAACCAGAAAGAAAAAAAAGAGCAACACAAAGACTGAAATGATGGTATATGTTAACTGTAATGCTCACTGATTATAAATAATTGAAAGCATAAGAGCCAATCGTTGCCCAGACCATTGTGCATGCATCAGGTATTAGTTCACTGCCTTAGTCAACTCAGTTAACTTCATAAGAAAATACCATAAACTCACTGGCTCATACATCACATGAATTTTTCACATTGCTCAATAATTTAAAAAATACATGAATATGTTTACTGTTTATTTAAAGCCCCTGATGCTGTCTTTATCTTTAGAGTAAGCACTCAAAACCCAAAATGACAACATACTCTTTGGAAGATGCTGACAGCTCATCCTATTTATGGGAGATACATTCTGATGAACTTTTTAAAGCTTTTGCAAGCTTCCAGCTACTTATGTTATTCCAATTTCACAGCATGGGCTATTTCTATGAGTATTGGCAGTAGTTGGGAATACTGTCCAGCCCAGAATAGTCCATCTATTGACTATACAGGATAATCTGTAGATCTCTGTCCACACTAACCACCATATCCTTTTACAGAACATCAATTGGAAACAACCAGTTTTCACTGGCCTTAGCTTTTTCCATGGATGAAGTCAACAAGAACCCTGATCTTTTACCAAATACATCATTAGTTTTTGATTTCCCAGGAGATGGTTGTAAGACTGTGCCTCAAGTATACAGCTTGTTGCATTTTTCTGAAGAAACCCATGATACTCATCCCAATTATAACTGTGATGAAGAGAGTACGTGTATTCTGGCACTTTCAGGACCAAACTGGGCAATATCTGAGATTTTTGGGACATTCCTACAACTCTTTACGTTTCAAACGGTGAGATTTTGTGTTGTAGGTTTGCAAGAAATTCTTACTCTGTTGTTAAAATTCTTTGATGCTAGGAATTGTGATTCAAGGTTACTATTCAGAGAGTTGAGGTGGGATCATTTTCTTCTTTGAAATTGAGATGAGGGAAGAAGTAACAGGAAAGAGTTTTAAGGAACTCCTTGCTGAAAATGTGTTTACAAGTTCTTATGATTGAATGCTACCTAATGCTGCTCCCTGTGTCCTAGGTTTTTCAGCTTACCTATGGACCTTTTGATCCCATTTTGAGCAATCGTGAACAGTTTCCTTCTGTTTATCAGATGGCCCCCCAGGGCATTTATCTAGCCCAGGCCATGGTCTCTTTGATGCTTCACTTCAACTGGAACTGGATTGGACTGGCCATCTCAGACAATGATCAGGGTATTCAATTTCTCTCATATTTGAGAAGAGAGATGGAAAAAAATACAGTCTGCTTTGCTTTTGTGAATATTATCCCAGTCATGATGCCTTCATACTTGTCAAGGGCCGGAGTGTATTATAACCAAATCATGACATCATCCACAAAAGTAGTTGTCATTTATGGTGACATAGACAGTGCTCTAGCCATGAGCTTTAGAATGTGGGATTCTCGAGGTATACAGAGAATATGGGTCACCACCTCACAGTGGGATGGCACTACATGGAAGAGCGACTTTACACTTAATTCGTTCCATGGAACACTAGTTTTTGCACACCACCATGCTGAGATTTCTAGTTTTAAAACATTTGTCCAGACATTGAACCCTCTCAAATACTCAGATGAATACCTGGCAAAGCTGGAGTGGATGAACTTGAAGTGTGAACTCTCAGATTCTAAATGTAAGACCCTAAATAATTGCATATCCAATGCTTCATTGCAATGGCTAAAGGTACAGACTTTTGACATGACCTTTAGTGATGAGAGTTATGACATATATAATGCTGTGTATATTGTGGCTCATGCACTCCATGAGATGATTCTTCAAGAAGTCCATAATCAACCAGTGGATAATGGGAAAGGGCATTATGCTCACTGCTTAAAGGTATGTTTTTTTCTTTTTGATGAAGTTTGCTGTCATCAATGTCATAATCCATGAATTGCCCCAATGTTCTGGATTAAGAAATATCACATAAATTAGGTATTTCTGGAATTTTTTCCTGGTAAGGATATAAATATAGAATTAGTAGCCCTCTTGTTCACAGATGATAAAATACCTGGGAAGTATATCAGAGAAACAACACCCTTCACAATAGCCACAAACAGCATAAAATATCTCAGAGTAACTCTAACCAAACAGGTGGAAGACCTGTATGATAAGAACTTTAAATCTTTGAAGAAAGAAATTGAAGAAGGAAACAGAAAGTGGAAATATCTCCCATGCTCTTGGGTAGGCAGAATTAACAGTAAAAATGGCAATCTTACCAATAGCAATCTACAGATTGAATGCAATGCCCATCAAAATCCCAGCAAAATTCTTCACAGAGCTTGAAAGAACGGTATTCAACTTCATAAGGAAAAGCAAAAATCCCAGGATAGCCAAAACAATTCTGTACAATAAAAGAACTTCTGGAGGCATCACAATCCCTGACTTCAAACTCTATTACAGTGCTACAGTATTAAAAATAACCTGGTATTGGCATAATAACAAACAGGAGGACCAATGGAACCAAATAAAAAGACCAGGATAGGAGCTGGAGAGATGGCTCAGTGGTTAAGAGCATTGCCTGCTCTTCCAAAGGTCCTGAGTTCAATTCCCAGCAACCACATGGTGGCTCACAACCATCTGTAAAGAGGTCTGGCGCCCACTTCTGGCCTTCAGGCATACAGACAGAATATTGTATACATAATAAATAAATAATTAAAAAAAGACCAGGATATTTATCCACACACCTTAGAACACCTGATTTTTGACAAAGAAGTAAAAAATATAAAGTAAAAAAGAAAGCATATTTGACAAGTGGTGCTGGCATAACTGGATGTCAACATGTAGAAGAATTAAAATTGATCCATATCTATCACCATGCACAAAACTCAAGTCCAAATGGATCAAAGACCTCAACATAAAGCCAGCCACACTGAACCTTATAGAAGAGAAAGTGGGAAATATACTTGAACACATTCACACAGGAAACCACTTCCTAACTAGAACCCCAGCAGTAGAGACACTGAGAGAAACAATTAATAAATGGGGCCTCCTGAAACTAAAAAGCTTCTGTAAAGCAAAGGACATGATCAAAAAGACAAAACGACAGCCTACAGAATGGGAAAAGATCTTCACTAACCCCACATCAGACAGAGTTCTGATCTTCAAAATATATAAAGAGCTCAAGAAATTGATTATCAAAAGTACAAATAATCCAATAAAAAATGGAGTACAGACCTAAACAGAGAACTCTCAACAGAGGACTCTAAAATGGCTGAAGGACACTTAAGGAAATGGCCAACATCCTTAGTCATCAGAGAAATGCAAATCAAAACAACTCTGTGTTGGAATAAGTCCTTTTTTGTTGTCCAGTTGTTTATTGTATAATTTTTTTTTATTATTTCTTAAAAAATATCAATCCAAATTCCCACTCCCTCCCACCCTCCCACTCCCCTCCCACTCCTTCTACAGACCCACCCATCCCACCACCCTCCAATCTTAAGAGAGGGCAATGCACCGTGCCCTGTGGAAAGTCTAAGGCCCTCCCTACAATTTCTAGATTGAGCAAGGTATACATCCAAAGAGGATAGGATCCCAAGAAACCAGTACATGTAGTAGAGACAAATCCCAGTGTCACTATCAATGCGCCCTCAGTCTGCCCCAACTCTCAACCCCCTTCAGAGGGACTTGTTTGTTCCCATGCTAATTCACTCCCAGTCCAGTTGGAGTTGGTGCGTTCCCATTAGCTCATGCAAACTGTCTCATTGTGTGAACCCCTCATGATCTTCATCTCATTGATCATATTCTCACTCCTTCCACTCTTCAAATGGACCCTGGGAGCTCAGTCCAGTCCTCCAATGTTGGTCTCTGCCTTTGTTACTATCTGTTATTGTTTGACAAAGGTTCTATGGTGATATTTAATATAATCATCAGTCTTATTATAGGGCAACACCAGTTCACACACCCTCTATAGGCTCAATGTCCTTTTTTTTTTATAGCTAGTATCCACTTATGAGTGAGTACATACAATAATCATCTTTTTGGGTCTGGGTTACCTCACTCAGGATGGTGTTTTGTAATTCCATCCATTTGCATGCACAATTCAAGATGTCATTTTTTTTTGTGCTGAGTAGTACTCTAATGTAGTGGTTGTACCACACTTTCTTATCTGTTCTTCAGTTGAGGGATATCTAGGTTCTTTACAGATTCTGGCTATTACAAATAATGCTGCTATGAACATAGTTGAACAAATGCTTTTGTAGTATTATTGAGCATCTTTTGGGCATATTCTCAAGAGTGGTATTACTGTATCCTGAAGTAGGTTGACTCCCAATTTTCTGAGAAACCACCCAACTGTTTTCCAAAGTAGTTGCACAAGTTTGCATTCCCACCAGCAATGGATGAGTGTTACCCTTGCTCCACATCCTCTCTAGCATAAGCTATCATTGGTGTTTTTGATCTTAGCCATTTTGACTTGTGTCAGATGTTATCCCAGAGTTGTTTGGATTTGCATTTCCTTGTTATCTAATGAAGTTGAACATGTCCTTAAGTATCTTTTGGCCATTTGAAATTCTGTTTAGAATTATCTGTTTAGTTCAGTACACCACTTTTTAATTGGGTTATTTAGAATTTTAATGTGTAATTTCTTGAGTTCTTTATATATTTTGGAGATCAGTCCTTAGTCTGATGTGGGGTTGGTGAAGATTTTTTTTCCTATTTAGTAGGCTGACTTTTTGTTTTATTGACTGTGTCTTTTGCTTTACAGAAGCTTTTCATTTTCAGGAAGTCCAATTAATTTATTGTTGCTCTTATTGTCTGTGATACTGGGGTTATATTTAGGAGGTGGTCTCCTGTGCCCCTGCATTGAAGGTTACTTCCCACTATCTCCTCTATCAGGTTCAGTGTTGTTGGGTTCATATTGAGGTCTTTAATCCTTAATCCATTTGGACTTGAGTTTTATGCGTGGTAAGATATGGATCTATTTTCATTCTTTTACAAGTTGACATCCATTTATGCCAGAACCATGCTTTCTTTTTTCCATTGTATAGTTTTAGCTTCTTTGTAAAAAATCAGGTGTTCATAGGTGTG
The DNA here is from genome assembly GCA_963919705.1 of Alexandromys oeconomus. Classification (NCBI taxonomy): domain Eukaryota; kingdom Metazoa; phylum Chordata; class Mammalia; order Rodentia; family Cricetidae; genus Alexandromys; species Alexandromys oeconomus. Next base: position 5,231,575 of record CAWTZB010000267.1, read on the forward strand.
TGGATTAATATCTAGGTTTTCAATTCAATTCCATTGGTCAATGTTTCTCTTTTTATTCCAAAAACAAGCTGTTTTCATTACTCTAGCTCTGTAATAGAGCTTGATTCAGTGACAGTAATGCTCTGGCCATTCCTTTATTGTACAGGATTGTTTTGTCTATCCTGTTTTTTTTTTCCATACGAAGTTGATCATTGTTCTTTCAAGGTCTGAGAATTGTGTTGGGATTTTGAAGGGGATTGCATTTAATCTATAGATTGCTCTTGGCAGCATTGCCATTTTTACTATGTTGATCCTTCCTATCCAAGAGCATGGGATAGCTTTCCATTTTCTGGTATCTTCTTCAATTTCTTTCCTCAAAGACTTAAAGTTCTTCTTAAATATGACTTTCACTTTCTTGGTTAGTGTTACCCCATGATATTTTATGTAATTTGTGGCTATTGTGAAAGGTGATGTTTCTCTGATTTCCCTCTCAGTTTCTTTATCCCTTGTGTATAGAAGGACAACTGATTTTTTTGAGTTCATCTTGTATCCTGCCACTTCACTGAATGTATTTATCAGCTGTAGGAGTTCTTTGGTAGAGTTTTTGTGGTTACTTATGTACACTATCATAACATCTGCAAATAAGGAAAGTTGGACTTCTTTCTTTCCAATTTGAATCCCCTTGATCTCCTTATGTTGTCTTATTGCTATTGATAAAACTTCAAGAACTATGCTGAAGAGATATGGAGAGAGTGGACAGCCTTGTCTTGTTCTTGATTTTCATGGAATCTCTTTGAGTTTTCTCCATTTAATTTGATGTTACTCATTGTCTTGTTGTATATTGCATTTATTAAATTTAGATATGATCCTTGTATCTCCAATTTCTCCAATACCTTTATCATGAAGGGGTGTTGAATTTTGGCAAATGCATTTTCAGCATCTAATGAAATGATCATATGGTTTTTTCTTTCAGTTTATTTATAGGATGGATTACATTGATAGATTTTCATATGTTGAACCAGCCCTGTATCTCTGGCATGAAGCCTACTTGGTCATGATGAATAATTTTTTATGTGTTCTTGGATTCTGTTTGCCAGTATTTTATTGAGAATTTTTTTCATCCATGTTCATGAGTGAGATTGGTCTGTAATATTCCTTCTTGTTTGAGTATTTGTGCAGTTTTGGTATTAGGGTAACTATAGCCTCATAAAAAGAGTTGGCAATGACCCTTCTGTTTCTATTATGTGGAACACTTTGAGGAGTATAGGAATTACCTCTTCTTGAAGGTTCTGGTAGAGTTCTATACTAAAGCCATCTTGCTCTGGGCTCTTTTTGTTTACGAGTTTTTTTTTTCATGACAGCTTCTATCTCCTTGTGGCTTATAGGTCTATTTAAGTTGCCTTAATATTACCTGGTCTTGATTTAATTTTGGTAGATGGTATCTATCTAAAAAATTGTCCTTTTTTATTACATTTTCCAATTATGTGGAGTACAGGTTTTTTAGTAGGATATAATGATTTTCTAAATTTCCCCAATGTTCATTGTTATGTCCCCCTTTTCATTTCTGATTTTGTTAATTTGGATATTCTCACTGCCTTCTGATTAGTTTGGATAAGGGTTTGTCAATCTTGTTGATTTTCTCAAAGAACCAGCTTTTTGTTTCATTGATTCTTTTGATTGTTTCTGTGTTTCTATTTTGTTGATTTCAGGCCTCAATTTGATTTTTTTCTGTCATCTACTCCTCCTGGGTGACTCTGCCTTTTTTTTTTTTGAGCTTTTGGGCATCCTGTAAGGTTGCTAATTCGAGCTTTCTCTATTTTCTTTATGTGGGCACTTTAGTGACATAAACTTTTCTCTTAGCACTGCTTTCATCATGTCCCATATGTTTGGATATGTTGTGCCTTCATTTTCATTGAATTCAAGGAAGGTTTTAATTTCTTTCTTTATTTTTCGTTGACTCAGGGGTGTTTCAGTAATTGACTGTTCAGTTTCCATGAGTTTGTAGGCTTTCTCGGTGTAGTATTGTTGTTGAGTTCTAACTTTAATCCATGGTGATCCGATAAGACACAGGGCATTACTCCATTTTTTTTTCATCTCTGGATGTTTGCTTTGTTTTTGAGGATATGATCAATTTTAGAGAAAGTTCGATGAGGTGCTGAGAAGGTATATTCTTTTTTGTTTGGGTGAAATGTTCTATAGATGTCTGTTAAGTCCATTTGATTCATTACATCTGTTAGTTCTCTTATTTCTATTTAAGTTTCTGTCTGTTTGACCTGTCCATTGTCGAGAAAGGAGTATTGAAATTTCCTACTATTAGTGTGTGGGTTTTGTCCTTTTTCCTTTGCAGCTCTTAATATTCTTTCTTTGTTCTGTATGTTTTGTGTTTTGATTATTATATGTGATGGGATTTTTTTTATCAATTCTTTTTGGTGTTCTGTAAGCTTCTTGTACCTTTTTAGGAATATTTTTCTTTAGTTTGGGAAAGTTTTCTTGTATAATTTTGTTGAATATATTTTCTGTGCATTTGAGCTGGAGTTCTTCTTATACTACCCCTATTATTCTTAGGTTTGGTCTTTTCATGGTGTCCCAGAATTCCTGATTTTTTTTTGTGTTAAGAATTTGTCGAATTTAATGTTTTCTTTAACCAGTGAGTCTATTTCCTCTACAGTATGTTCAGAGCCTGAGGTTCTTTTTTCTATCTCTTGTATTCTGTTGATTATACTTGTCTCTGTAATTCCTTTTCATTTACCCAGATTTTTCATATCCAGAATTTGCTTGATTTGTGTTTTCTTTATTACCTCTATTTCAGCCTTCAGGTTTTAAAATGTTTGCTTCACCCGTTTGATTGTTTTTTTCCTGGGTTTCTTTGAAGGATTTATTAATTTCTTCCAACTTTTTGTTTGTCTTCTCTTCCATTTCTTTAAAGAAGTTTTTCACTTCTGCTTTAAATGTTTCCATCATTTTCTTTTTTTTTGCTATTTACACATTTTTTTATTATTTAAAATAACCAATCCAAATTTCCAGTCCCTTGCTTCCTCCCAGTCCCCTCCTTCTCCCACCATAGACCCTCCTCCTACTCCTCCAACCCTAAGGGAGTGCCATGCACCTTGCCCTGTGGAAAGTCCAAGGCCCTCCCTACTACATCTAGGTTGACCATTGTTTACATCCAAAGAGAATAGGATCCCATGATGCCACTATATGCAAGTAGAGACACATCCCAGTGTCACTATTAGTGGCCCCTCAGTCTGCCCCAGCTGTCAACCCCCTTCAGAGGGACTTGGTTGTTCCCATGTTTGTTTATTCCCAGTCCAGTTGGTGTTGGTGAGCTCCCATTAGCTCAAGCAAACTGTCTCAGTGGATTACCCCCTCATGGTCTTGAATGCCTTGCTCATACTCTCATTCCTTCCTTGCAAACTCAGTCCAGTACTCTGATGTGGGTCATAGACTCTTTTCCCATCTGTTGTTGGACGAAGGTTCTATGGTAATATTTAAAATAGTCATCAGTCTAACTACAGGGTAAGACCAGTTCAAACACCCTCTGTCAGATTTCCTGAATGTTTTGTGTTATGAATTTGTTGGATTTAGTGTTTTCTTTGGCTAATGAGTCTATTTCCTCAATAGTATCTTCAGCACCTGAGATTCTTCTATTGCTTGCATTCTGTTGGTTATACTTGTCTCTGTAGTTCCTGTTTGTTTAACCAGATTTTCCATTTCCCGAGTTCATGTTTTCTTTATTACCTTTATTTTAGTCTTGAAGTCTGTTTGTTTGCTTTTTCTTGGTTTTCTTTGAGGGATTTATTAATTTCTTCCAGCTTTCTGTTTGTCTTCTCTTCTATTTCTTTAAGGGAGTTTTTCGCTTCCTCTTTAAAAGTCTCCATCATTTTCTCAAAGTTACTTTTTTATTTTTATTTATTTATTTTTTTTGTTGAAAAAATTTCCTCTTCCTTCCCTCCTCCCACTCCTCTCCTCCTCCTCCCACTCCTCTCCCCCTCCCTCCACTCCTCTCCCCTCCCCCGCCTCTCCCCACTCCTCTCCCCCTTCCCACACTCCATTCCCTCTCCCTCTCGAGTCTGAAGAGCAGTCCGGATTTTCTGCCCTGTGGGAAGTCCAAGGTCCTCCCCCCTCCATCCAGGTCCAGGAAGGTGAGCATCCAAACAGGCTAGGCTCCCACAAAGCCAGTTCACATATAGTGCCATTGTCCTTGGCTTCTCATCAGCCTTCATTGTTCGCCGTGTTCAGAGAGTCCGGTTTTATCCCATGCTTATTCAGTCCCAGTCCAATTGGCCTTGGTGAGCTCCCATTAGATCAGCCCCACTGTCACAGTGGGTGGGTACACCCCTTGCGGTCCTGACTTCCTTGCTCATGTTCTCCCTCCTTCTGCTCCTCATTGGGACCTTGGGAGCTCAGTCCAGTGCTCCAATGTGGGTATCTGTCTCTCTCTCCATCCATCGCCAAATGAGGGTTCGTATCCAGGCGGATGACTATATGTTTTTCTCAAAGTTACTTTTAAAGTTGTTTTCTTCTACATCTTCTTGTGTTAGGATGATCAAGTGTTCCTTTTGTGTGTCCACTGGGTTCTGGTATTAGCATTTTGATTTTTAGAATTTTGGAGGACTTCTTGCATTAGTGCCTTCCCATCCCTTCATTCAAATGAGGCCGGTGGTGTCTTGGCTTCTTGGTCTTTTCCTTGCTGTGGCTGTCTCTTAGGTTTATTCAGTATTGGAGCAGGCTCTTAGGTACACTCAGTATTGGTGCAGGTTGTTAGGTCCACCCAGAATTGGTGCAGTCTGTGTAGTGGGGTTCAAGGGAGCTTGCAGGGAATGGCGAGTTGGGGGCAGGGTGGAAAGAGGGCTTTGTCCTACACTTTACTGAGATAGTGTCTGTGTTTGGGGTTGAGGTGTGTTTCTTTTTTTTTTTATACAAGAGCATGTTTTATTTATTTATTTATTTATTTATTTATTTATTTATTTATTTATTTATTTATTTATTAAAGATTTCTGTCTCTTCCCCACCGCCACCTCCCATTTCCCTCCCCCTCCCCCAATCAAGTCCCCCTCTCTCGTCAGCCCAAAGAGCCATCAGGGTTCCCTGCCCTGTGGGAAGTCCAAGGACCACCCACCTCCATCCAGGTCTAGTAAGGTGAGCATCCACGAAACTGCCTAGGCTCCCACGAAACCAATAGGTGCAGTAGGATCAAAAACCCATTGCCATTGTTCTTGGGGTCTCAGTAGTCCTCATTGTCCACTATGTTCAGCAAGACCAGTTTTAACCCAGGCTTTTTCCACTATGTTCAGCAAGACCAGTTTTAACCCAGGCTTTTTCAGACCCAGGCCAACTGGCCTTGGTGAGTTCCCGATAGAGCATCCCCATTGTCTCAGTGTATGGGTGCACCCCTCGCGGTCCTGAGTTCCTTGCTTGTGCTCTCTCTTTCTGCTCCTGATTTGGACCTTGAGATTTCAGTCCGGTGCTCCATTGTGGGTCTCAGTCTCTGTCTCCTTTCATCGCCTGATGAAGGTTAATATTCAGGAGGATGCCTATATGATTTTCTTTGGGTTCTCCTTCTTATTTAGCTTCTCTAAGAGCCCGAATTATAAGCTCAATGTCCTTTATTTATGGCTAGAAACCAAATATGAGTGAGTACATCCCATGTTCCTCTTTTTGGGTCTGGCTTACCTCACTCAGGATGGTGTTTTCTATTTCTATCCATTAAGAAGTCCTTGTTTTTTACTGCTGAGTAGTACTCTAATATGTATATATTCCATACTTTCTTCATCCATTCTTCAATTGACCGGGAGTAGTATTGTTGTTGAATTCTAACTTTATTCCATAGTTATCTGATAAGACACAGGGGGTTTACTCCATTTTTTTTGTATCTGTGGATGATTGCTTTGTTACCGAGAATGTGATCAAGTTTAGAGAAAGTTCCATGAGGTGCTGAGAAGAAGGTTTATTCTTTTTTGTTTGGGTGGAATGTTCTATAGATGTCTGTTAAGTACATTTGATCCATTTCATCTGGTAGTTCTCTTATTTTTCTTTTAAGTTTCTGTCTGACCTGTCTATTGTTGAGAGAGGAGTGTTGAAATCTTGTACTATTAGTGTGTGGGGTTTGATGTGCGATTTAAGTTTTAATAATATTTCTTTTACATATGTGAGTGCTCTTCTATTAGAGGCATAGATATTCAGGATTGAGACTTCATCTTGATGAATTGTTGCTGAGTATAAAGTGTCCTTCTCCATCTCTTCTGCTTGATTTCAGTTTGAAATCAATTTTGTTATATATCACGATAGCTACCTCCACTTGTTTCTTAAGTCCATTTGATTGGAAAACCTTTTTCCAACCCTTTCCTCTGTGGTGGTGTCTTTGAGGTTGATGTGTGTTTCTTTTAAACAGCAGAATGCTGGATCCTGTTTTCATATCCACTCTCTACCTTGTGTCTTTTTATAGGTGAATTGAGCCCATTGATATTAAATGATATTAATGACCAGTGATTGTTAGTTCTGGTTATCTCGCGGTAGTAGTGTTTGTGTGTTTCCCTTCTTTGGGTTATTCTGGTGTGTGTGTGGGGGTTATCAGATGTGTGTGTTATTGTGGATGCAGATAACTTCCTTGGGTTGAGGTTTTCCTCTAGTACTTTCTGTAAGGCTGGGCTTGTGGATGCATATTGTTTAAATCTGTTTTTGTCATTGAATATCTTTTTTTTCCATCAATGGTGAATGAAAGCTTTGCTTGGTATAGTAGTCTGGGTTTGCATACATTGTCTCTTAGTGACATCAACACATCTATCCAGGACCTTCTTGCTTTCATGTTTTCCATTGAGAAGTCAGGTGCAATTCTGATAGGTTTACCTTTATATGTTACTTTACCTTTTTCCTTTGCAGCTCTCATATTCTTTCTTTGTTCTGTATGTTTTCTGTTTTGATTATTACACGGTGAGAGGATTTTTTTTAATCCTGACCATTTGTTGTTCTGTAGGCTTCTTTTACCTTCAGTGGGGTATCCTTCTGTAGGTTGGGAAAGTTTTCTCCCATAATATTGCTGAATATATTTTCTGTGCCCTTGAGCTGGAGTTCTTCTTATTCTACCCCTATTATTCTTGGGTTTGGTCTTTCCATGGTATGAATTTCATTTCCTGAATTTTTTTTAAGATTTATTTATTTATTATGTATACAACCTTCCTTCCATGTATGTTTGTATGCTAGAAGAGGGCATCAGATCTCATTATAGATGGTTGTGAGCCACCATGTGGTTGCTGGGAATCGAACTCAGGACCTTTGGAGGAGCAGGCAATGCTCTTAACCACTGAGCCATCTCTCCAGCCCCATTTCCTGAATTTTTTGTGTTATGAATTTGTTTTAGTGTTTTCTTTGAATAATGAGTTTATTTCTTCAATAGTATCTCCAGTGCCTGAGATTCTTTCTTCTATCTCTTGTTTTCTGTTGTTTATACTTGTCTCTGTAGTTCCTGTTCATTTACCCAGATTTTCCATTTTCTGAATTCCTTCAGTTTGTGTTTTATTCATTACCTCTATTTCAGGCTTCGAGTCTTTAACCGTTTTCTTCACCTGTTTTTTTGCTTTTTCTTTTTTTTTTTGATCAATTTATTAATTCCAGCTTTCTGTTTGTCTTTTTCTCTATTTCTTTAAGGGAGTTTTCCACTTCCTCTTTAAAGGTCTCCATCATTTTCATAAAGTTATGTTTAAAGTAATTTTTTTCTACATCTTCTGGCTTAGGGTTATCAAGTCTTTATGTTGTGTATCTGCTGGGTTCTGGTGTTACCATGTTGTTTTTTAGGATGTTGGAGGAATTCTTGCAGTGGTGCCTACCCATCTCTTCCTTCAAATGAGGTCAGCATTGTCTTGGCTTTTGAGTCCAATCCTTGCTGTGGCTGTCTCTTAGGTCCACTCAGTATTGGAGCAGGCTGTGTTTTGCATCCTTCCATGGAGCTTGCATGGAAAGGAAGGTTGGGAGAAGGGTGGATTGAGGGCTATCAGGGAAGCTCCCTGCTGGCAGCTCCTATGTCCCTCAAATTTGGGGGCAGGATGTATGGCAGTGTTCCATGGATCTTTTTGGGAAAGCTGGGTTGGGGGTGTGATGGATTGAGGGCTAGCCTGCAAGCTCCCTGCTGGCAGCTAGAAATGCCAAGGGACCTGGGAAGGGGCTCCTGAGTTTTCCCATGTGTAGGTCTTAGGGAGTTGTGGGTTTGGGGTCATAGGGCTGCTGCCTACTCACCTTCTATGTCCCTCAAATGGGTGCAGCATATATGGCACATATGCTTGGTGTTTTAAAACTCATTATGTTTAAGTGGTTACTCATTTGGTACTTATAAAATAAACTTATGAATATTTCACCATGATAATATAATATAGTTATAGAAGGAGTAGGTAAAACTCCTGACACCAGCATGTGTCTGATTTCCCTCAGATGCCACCCTCTGTGTGCAGTGTTGATTGTGGTCCTGGGTTCAGAAAATTCTGGCAGGAGGGAATGGCAGCCTGCTGTTTTGATTGCAACCCTTGCCCACAACATGAAGTTTCCAATGACACAAGTAAGTGTTTGCTATTGAGATAAATCCTTCACATAAATCACACTATCCCAAGCACACTAGCACAATCAAAGGTTCTAAATGGACTCTGCAGAAACAAAATATACCTCTGTCCCAAATTAGTTTGTATGGGATTATGACCATCATCATTGTCACTTTTAGTAACCACTATATACCAGAAAATACATTTTTTAAATTTAATTTAATTTTATTTTTTTGATATTTCATTTATATGTTATTTTTCTTTTTTTGTATTTATTTATTTATTAAAGATTTCTGTCTCTTCCCCACCGCCACCTCCCCATTCCCTCCCCCTCCCCCAATTAGGTCCCCCTCCCTCATGAGCCCATAGAGCAATCAGGGTTCCCTGCCCTGTGGGAAGTCCAAGGACCACCTACCTCCCTCCAGGTCTAGGAAGGTGAGCATCCAAACTGCCTAGGCTCCCACAAAACCAATAGGTGCAGTAGGATCAAAAACCCATTGCCATTGTTCTTGAGTTCTCAGTAGTCCTCATTGTCCGCTATGTTCAGAGAGACCGGTTTTATCCCAGGCTTTTTCAGACCCAGGCCAGCTGGCCTTGGTGAGTTCCCAATAGAACATCCCCATTGTCTCAGTGTATGGGTGCACCCCTCGCGGTCCTGAGTTCCTTGCTCGTGCTCTCTCTCCTTCTGCTCCTGATTTGGACCTTGAGATTTCAGTCCGGTGCTTCAATGTGGGTCTCTGTCTCTGTTTCTTGTCTCCTTTCATCGCCTGATGAAGGTTAATGTTCAGGAGGATGCCTATATGTTTTTCTTTGGGTTCTCCTTCTTATTTAGCTTCTCTAAGAACCCGAATTATAGACACAATGTCCTTTATTTATGGCTAGAAACCAAATATGAGTGAGTACATCCCATGTTCCTCTTTTTGGGTCTGGCTTACCTCACTCAGGATAGTGTTTTCTATTTCCATCCATTTGCCTGCAAACTTCAAGAAGTCCTTGTTTTTTTACTGCTGAGTAGTACTCTAATATGTATATATTCCATACTTTCTTCATTCATTCTTCAATTGAAGGGCATCTAGGTTGTTTCCAGGTTCTGGCTATTACAAATAATGCTGCTATGAGCATAGTAGAGCATATACTTTTGTTGTATGATAAGGCCTCTCTTGGGTATATTCCCAAGAGTGGTATTGCTGGGTCCAGGGGTAGATTGATCCCGAATTTCCTGAGAAACCTCCACACTGCTTTCCAAAGTGGTTGCACAAGTTTGCATTCCCACCAGCAATGGATGAGTGTACCCCTTTCTCCACAACCTCTCCAGCATAGGCTATCATTGGTGTTTTTGATTTTAGCCATTCTGACAGGTGTAAGATGGTATCTTAAAGTTGTCTTGATTTGCATTTCCCTGATCACTAAGGAAGTTGAGCATGACCTTAGGTGTCTTTTGGCCATATGAACTTATTCTGTTGAGAATTCTCTGTCAGCTCAGTGCCCCATTTTTTAATTGGGTTGATTAGCCTTTTACGGTCTAGTTTCTTGAGTTCTTTATATATTTTGGAGATCAGAGCTTTGTCTGTTGCGGGGTTGGTGAAGATTTTCTCTCAGTCAGTGGGTTGCCTTTCTGTCTTAGCAACAGTGTCCTTTGCTTTACAGAAGCTTCTCAGTCTCAGGAGGTCCCATTTATTCAATGTGGCCCTTACTGTCTGTGCTACTGGGGTTATACGTAGGAAGTGGTCTCCTGTGCCCACGTGTTGTAGAGTACTTCCCACTTTCTCTTCTATCAGGTTCAGTGTGTTCGGACTGATATTGAGGTCTTTAATCCACTTGGACTTGAGTTTTGTGCATGGTGCTAGATATGGGTCTATTTTCATTCTTCTACAGATTGACATCCAGTTTTGCCAGCACAATTTGTTGAAGATGCTCTCTTTTTTCCATTGTATACTCTTAGCTTCTTTATCAAAAAACAGGTGCTCATAGGTTTGTGGGTTAAAGTCAGGGTCTTCTATGCGATTCCATTGGTCGACTTCTCTGTTTTTATGCCAATACCAAGCTGCTTTCAACACTGTAGCTCTGTAATAGAGTTTGAAGTCAGGGATGGTAATGCCTCCAGACGGTCCTTTATTGTATAAGATTGTTTTGGCTATCCTGAGTTTTTTGTTTTTCCATATAAAGTTGATTATTGTCTTCCCCAGATCTGTGAAGAATTTTGATGGGATTTTGATGGGGATTGCATTGAATCTATAATTGCTTTTGGTAGAATTGCCATTTTTACTATGTTGATCTTCCCAATTCAAGAGCAAGGGAGATCCTTCCATTTTCTGGTGTCCTCTTCTATTTCTTTTTTCAAAGACTTAAAGTTCTTGTCAAATAGATCTTTCACTTCCTTGGTCAGGGTTACTCCAAGATATTTTTTGCTCTTTGTGGCTATCGTGAAAGGTGATGCTTCTCTGATTTCCCTCTCTGTTTCCTTATCCTTTGTGTATAGGAGGGCAACTGATTTTTTAGAGTTGATCTTGTATCCTGCCACATTACTAAAGGTGTTTATCAGCTGTAGGAGTTCTTTGGTAGAGTTTTTGGGGTTGCTTATGTATACTATCATATCGTCTCCAAATAACGAAAGCTTAACTTCTTCCTTTCTAATACAAATCCACTTGATCCCCTTATGTTGTCTTATTGCTATTGCTAGAACTTCAAGCACTATATTGAAGAGGTATGGAGAGAGTGGACATCCTTGTCTTGTTTCTGATTTTAATGGGATGGCTTTGAGTTTTTCTCCGTTTAATTTCATGTTAGCTGTCGGCTTGCTGTAAATAGCTTTTATTATATTTAGGTATTACCCTTGTATCCCTAGTCTCTCCAATACCTTTATCATAAAGGGGTGTTGAATTTTGTCGAATGCTTTTTCAGCATCTAATGAAATTATTATATGGTTTTTTTCTTTCAGTTTATTTATATGGTGGATTACATTGATAGATTTGCGTATGTTGAACCAGCCCTGCATCTCTGTGATGAAGCCTACTTGATCATAATGGATAATTTTTCTAATGTGTTCTTGGATTCGGTTTGCCAGTATTTTATTGAGAATTTTTTGCGTCGATATTCATGAGTGAGATAGGCCTGTAATTCTCTTTCTTGGTTGGGTCTTTGTGTGGTTTTGGTATCAGGGTAACTGTAGCTTCATAAAAGGAATTTGGCAATGACTTTTCTGTTTCTATATTGTGAAATACATTAAGGAGTATAGGTATTAGCTCTTCTTGGAAGTTCTGGTAGAATTGTGCATTGAAGCCATCTGGTCCTGGGCTTTTTTTGGAGGGGAGATTTTTGATAACAGCTTCTAGTTCTTCGCGACTAACAGGTCTATTTAGATTGTTCACCTGGTCTTGGTTTAGCTTTGGTATATGGTACTTATCTAAAAAAATGTCCATTTCTTTTGCATTTTCCAGTTTTGTGGCATACAGGCTTTTGTAGTAAGATCTAATGATTCTCTGAATTTCCTCTGTGTCTGTGGTTATGCCCCCCTTTTCATTTCTGATCTTATTTGTTTGCGTGTTCTCTCTCTGTTGTTTAATTAGTTTGGATAAGGGTTTGTTGATCTTGTTGATTTTCTCTAAGAACCAAATTTTTGTTTCATTGATTCTTTGGACTGTTTTCTGTGTTTCTATTTTGTTGATTTCTGCCCTCAGTTTGATTATTTCCAGTCTTCTCCTCCTCCTGGGCACATCTGCTTCTTTTTTTTTTCTAAAGCTTTCAGGTGTGCTGTTAAGTCCCCTATGTATGCTTTCTCTGTTTTCTTTAAGTGTGCACTTATTGCTATGAACTTTCCTCTTAGCACTGCTTTCATAGTGTCCCATAGGTTTGAGTATGTTGTCTCTTTATTTTCATTAAATTCAAGGAAGACTTTACTTTCTTTCTTTATTTCTTCCTTGACCCAGGTGTGGTTCAGTAGTTGACTGTTCAGTTTCCACGAGTTTGTTGGCTTTCTGGGGGTAGTATTGTTGTTGCCTTCTAACTTTATTCCGTGGTGATCTGATAAGACACAGGTGGACACTGATTTTTTTTTGTATCTGTGGAGGTTTCCTTTGTTTCCAAGTATGTGGTCAGTTTTCGAGAAGGTTCCATGAGCTGCAGAGAAGAAGGTATATTCTTTCCTATTTGGGTGGAGTGATCTATAGATGTCTGTTAAGTCCAATTGCTTCATTACCTCCAATAATTCTCTTTTTCTCTATTAGGTTTCTGTCTGATTGACCTGTCCATTGGAGAGAGAGGTGTATTGAAGTCTCCTACTACTAGTGTGTGTGGTTTAATGTCTGCCTTCAGTTCTAGTAATATTTCCTTTAGATAAGTGGGTGCTTTTGTATTAGGGGCGTAGATATTCAGGATTGAGATGTCATCCTGATGAATTGTTCCTGTTATAAGTATAAAGTGTCCTTCTCGATCTCTTCTGATTGATTTTAGTTTGAAGTCGGTTTTGTTAGAAATTAATATGGCCACACCTGATTTTTTCTTAGGACCATTTGCTTGAAAAACCTTTTCCCAACCCTCTACTCTGAGTAGATGCCTGTCTTTGTGGTGGAGATGTGTTTCTTGCAAACAGCAGAATGTTGGATCCTGTTTTCGTATCCAATCTCTTAGCCTGTGCCTTTTTATAGGTGAATTGAGACCATTAATATTAAGTGATATTAATGACCAGTGGTTGTTTACTCCAGTTATTCTTATTGTTTTTTGGTATTAGAGTTTGTGTGTCTCCCCTCTTTGAGTTGTGCTGGTGAAGTGTTGCTAGATGCCTGAGTTGTTGTAGGCAGTGTTGGCAATGTTGGATTCCTTGGGTTGCGATTTTCATTCTATTACCTTCTGTAGGGCTGGATTTGTGGCTACGTATTGTTTAAATTTGTTCTTATTCTGGAATGTCTTGTTTTCTCCATTGATAGTGAACGATAGCTTGGCTGGGTATAGTAGTTTGGGTTTGCATCCATGGTCTCTTAGCTTCTGCAGTACCTCTATCCAGGACCTTCTGGCTTTCATGGTTTTCATAGAGAAGTCAGGTGTAAGTCTGATCGGTTTACCTTTATAAGTAACTTGGCCTTTTTCCTTTGCAGCTCTTAATATTCTTTCTTTAACCTGTATATTCTGTGTTTTTATTATTATATGGCGAGGGGATGTTTTTCTTTGATCCAGTCTGTTTGGTGTTCTGTATGCTTCTTGAATATTCAAAGGAATCTTTCTTTATGTTGGGGAAGTTTTCTTCCATAATTTTGTTAAAAATATTTTCTGGGCCTTTGAGCTGTGACTCTTCTCCTTCTTCTATTCCTATTATTCTTATGTTTGGTCTTTTTATTGTGTCCCATATTTCCTGCATGTTTTGTGATGAGAATTTGTTGGCTTTGCTGTTTTCTTTGATCAGTGCATTTATTTTCTCTATGGTGTCCTCAGAATCTGAGATTCTTTCTTCTATTTCTTGTATTCTATTGATTATGCTTGTTTCTGTAGGCTCTGCTCGTTGACCTGGATTTTCCATATCCAGCTGGTGCTCAGTTTGTGTTTTCTTTCTTGCTTCCCTTTCAGTTTTCAATTCTTGAACTGTTTCCATTACCTGTTTGATCGTTTTTTCTTGGTTTCCCAGGGTATCATATATGTATTTACTCATTTCTTCAAACTTTTGGTTATACTTCTCATCCATTTCTATAAGGGCATTTTTCACATGTTGTTTAATGGACTCTATTGCTTTCATAAAGTCAATTTTTTCCACTTCTTCCATATTAGGGTGTTCAAGTCTATCTGTTGTAAGATCATTGGGTTCTGGTGTTTTCATGTTGATTTTGGATTATTGGGTGAATTCTTGCCTTGGCGCCTGCCCATCTCCTTTTATCGAAGCTATCTAATGCGTCTTTTAAAACCAGATCAGGTTTCCCTCTTGGCCAGGGGCTCCTCTTACAAAATGCTGTCACTCTGTTTCCTGGCTCCTGCCAGGGGCCAAGTTCCCTCTCGCCCCTCAGAGGGGTCTTCAGGAACAGGACCAGGCTCCCTGTTTGCCAGGGACCTCGCCAACCAAAGGCCTACCTCTTTGCTTTAATTGTAGTGGGGCGATTTGCTCTCCGTGTTGTGCGCAGTCCCCTCTGTCTACCACCTCCTACTCTGGTCTGCTGCCGCCTGCACTGGTGGTCTGCCGCCCCGCCTGGGCCAGAAAATACATTTTTGACTCACTGAAAATTCATGGTAGATGTTTGTTTCTCAAGTCGTTTTGATTATCAGACTACTGTGTGAGGGAATTCTAGACATTGTCTTTAATAGTGATTAATCTCCTCTGAAACTATATGTAAATACGTTTCCTGTCATGAATCTTCAATAATATTTTTTCTATTTGCATATTTGTTCTGTATGTGTCATTGTAAAAGTTTATCAGCACCACATACAAGCAGGAATCAATTTGGAGTAGAATATGGCATCAGATCCATTGAATTCAGTTATGTATATGGTAGGAACCAAATCGAAGTCCTCTATAATATTAATGAGAAGGGGAAATCATTACTTGTAAAATTATCAGACACTGTTCCCTATTAGAAGTCTTCAAGCAATATCCAGAGGTACTATTTTCAAAGGATCAAAGTGATTTGAAATCTAGGGAATTGTGAATACATGTTGACACATGACCTAGAATATACAGAGTCCTTTAATCACTATTTTTATGCACCACATAGTTAATCATGTCAAAATTAGAAGATTAAAATGGTTTCCTAAGAAAGCAATTAGTCACATTTATCTAAATTGTGTTGTCTTCTACACAGCCCATATTAGTCAAATGATAATTTGTTTAGAGTTGCCTACATAAACTTGGCAGGTAGAGCTGAAAGGTGGTGGTACAAGTCTTTAATTCTAGCACTCAGGAGGCAGAGGCAGGCAGATCTCTATGAGTTCAAGCTCAGCCTTGTCTACAGAGTGAGTTCCAGAACTGGTTTCATAGCTACATAGAAACCCTATCTCAAAAAATGGAAATAAAAAGGCAGGTAGATAGTTTTTCTTTCCTATTGCCTCTCATCCCACATAATGAATATAGACTCTCTCCTGTTGCTTCCCCCTTCTCCTCCATTTCTTATTTTCTGTTTGTTTTCTCTTATTCCCTACCTATGGTCCCCTGGGGCAAATCATTCTCCTTTTGGCTGAGACCTTGGTATTGGTGCACTATGTGCTAACTCCAAGGGTCCCTAAAGCATCTGTTTAGTGTTGCTTCTATGTCAATGTGTTTAGGCTGGTGAATTCAAACTAGAAAACATATTACATGAGTTGTCTCAGTAGAAGACACAATCTCCATCTATTTCAGGAAGAGAATTCATTCAACATACAGAACGTTGTCAGGAGATACTAAAACCATGGGTTCTGAGACTTTTAAATGCATTCTTTGCCATAAAATGGTCAATTTTTAAACCTCTGTCAATTCACCAAGTTAGGTCATTTTATCATAGCATTCATAATGTACTGAAAATATTTGTGCTTTGTAGTTGAAAGTTTTTGCACTACCTGGTCCCATAGCCATTCGGTCCCAACAAAACACACAGAGGCTTATATTAATTATAAACTGGTTGGCCTTTTCGCTCAGGATTATTATTAGTTAGCTCTTACAACTTAAATTATTCTATAATTATTTATCTATGCTTGTATTGTTTTGTTTTTCAAGACAGGGTTTTTCTG
This sequence comes from Alexandromys oeconomus, assembly GCA_963919705.1. NCBI lineage: Eukaryota > Metazoa > Chordata > Mammalia > Rodentia > Cricetidae > Alexandromys > Alexandromys oeconomus. The sequence continues at coordinate 5,247,756 of CAWTZB010000267.1, forward strand.
TGTAGCTTTGGAGCTCGGCCTGGAACTAACTTTTGTAGATGAGGCGGTGATGGAGGAAGGTCATTGGCTAATAAAGAAACTACCTCAGCCCATTTGATAGGCCAGCCTTTAGGTGGGTGGAGTAAACAGAACAGAATGCTGGGAGGAAGAGGAAGTGAGCTCAGACTCGATAGCTCTCCTCTCTGGAGCAGACACGATGAAGCTCCAACCCAGGATAGACGTAGGCTAGAATCTTCCCTATAAGTGCATCTCGGTGCTACTCACATTAACAGAAATGGGCCAGACAGTGTTTAAATGAATACAGTTTGTGTGTTGTTATTTTGGGGCATAAGCTAGCCAGGTGGCCAGGAGCCACGTGGCAGGAACTCAGCTCGCAGCTCCTTCAACAAGGCGGGCCTCAAACTTACAGAGATCCACCTGCCTCTGCCTCCCTATTGCTAGGATTAAAGACATATGTCGCCATCACATGGCTCATTATCTATGTTTAGCCATGAGGCTTGGTATCTTACTCAGTGAGGCATTCTAATCTTGCTTCACCTGCGTCTGGCTGGTGACTGCAGACTGCAGAATTTTCTCAGTCTGGTTGCCTGCCTATACTTTCTGCCTGGATACTGGCCAATCAATATTTCATTAAACACATATAAAGAATAAATCTTTACAGAGTACAAGAACATTATCCTACAATAAAGAATAAATTTTTACAGAGTATAAGAGCATTACCCTACAGCAGTGTTTTCTGATAACTTAACAAATGGCATCATCAACAAATAGTTAAATAGAAAACATAGGTATTGTTAGACATCCCTCCCCAAAATGATAATGAATATTATGAAATGGAAACATTGGTGTGTAGCAGTGTCCTTCAACTACATCGTCAGCAACAAATGCAGATATTGCAATGTTTCTTCAACACACTTAACTGAAATACCTTGTCAATACATGGTTACAGTTGCACTAATCATACTATCCTTTCTCCATCAGATGTGGATAAATGTCTGAGGTGTCGAGAAGACCAGTATACCAACAGAGAACAGAACCAGTGCATTCCAAAAGCTGTGGTCTTTCTGAACTACAAAGACCCCATGGGGATGGCTCTTGCCTTAATGGCCTTATTCCTCTCTGCATTCACAGCTGTGGTTCTTGGGGTCTTTGTGAAGCATCGTGACACTTCCATTGTGAAGGCCAACAACCGGAATCTCACCTACATCTTGCTTATCTCACTCATCTTTAGTTTCCTGTGTCCCTTGCTCTTCATTGGGCATCCCAACTCAGCTACCTGTATCCTACAGCAAGTCACATTTGGAGTAGTATTCACTGTGGCAGTTTCTACCGTGTTGGCCAAAACAGTGACTGTGCTGCTGGCTTTCAAAGTCATAGCCCCTGGAAAAAGGATAAGGTCCTTCCTGCTTCTAGGGGCACCCAACTACATAATTGCCATCTGTACTTTCATCCAAATTATTCTCTGTGCACTCTGGCTTAGATTTTCTCCTCCCTTTATTGATAATGATGCAAACTCTGAGCATGGCCAAATCATCATTGTGTGCAACAAGGGCTCAGAGACTGCATTCTACTGTGTCTTGGGATACCATGGCTCCCTCGCCTTAGTGAGCTTCATTGTGGCTTTCTTGGCCAGGAATCTCCCTGATACATTCAATGAAGCAAAGTTGCTGACCTTCAGCATGCTGTTGTTTTGCAGTGTCTGGGTCACATTTATCCCAGTCTACCACAGCACCAAGGGCAAGGTCATGGTGGTTGTGGAGGTCTTATCTATCCTGATTTCCAGTGCAGGCCTACTGGGATGCATCTTTGTCCCCAAGTGCTACATAATTTTGTTAAGACCAGAGAGAAATTCTCTTCAAAAATTAAGGGAGAAAACATCTTTCTGAACACATATTTCACAAATTGTAACTGACAGCTATAGTGTTGATGCAGATCTACATATTATAATAAAAATTCAAGATATAACTAGTGATCTTGCTGCCTGGACAGTCACCCAAAGTTCTTCTGTAATTTGGGGGCATCTATCTTCAGACTTCAGGCCCATAATATCTAGCTAAATTTTCCATGAAACAGAAAATTTGAAGATGTTTTGCCCTGTTATGGCAAAGTTCATCAGATGCTTTCTTCTGTGTCCTGCAAAATGTTTGGCAGGCCTTTCATATTGGAGAATCTTGAAGGATTGTCTCATCTTTAGGCAAGTTCAACAGTCATTTTTCTGTGTATCCTGCATGTCCAGTTTACATAGCATACCATCAAGCAGTCCAGGCAAGAACATTTTCTTGTCCAAATGGATAAAAAACTCCATAAGGAGCCTCTTTGATGCCCATCATCCTCTTGAAGTAGATTAGAGATGCCAGAAGCAGATGTGTCTCATTGTCATATAAAGTCATAAGTTCTTAAAACATTGTAAATGCCATATTCTGTACATCTTTGAAAGGTTTGAAGAATACCTATCCACCTTAAATATATCTTTGTGCACCTATAAAACCTAACTAACTTGATTAAACACTTGACTATTATAGATGACTATCTACCAACCTGTATTTCTTAATTATAAATTATATTTTAAAATGAGCTGTACAAACACAATTAATCGAGGGTAGATATATATATATATATATAAATTGAACTTAAATTTATATCAATAAACTAAGATGTACAGAAATGCAAAGGACTCATCTCTAAGGCACATCCCCCTTTAAATATAAACAAACATTTATAAACAATAATTTAGGAAATTTGGGCATTGTTCTCTAGACTACCTCCTGATGATTGGGTGTACTATTAATCAGGTCTTTTATGGGGTATCCTGTGTGGTAGGTCCATCTCAGTCTGCATTCCTGAAGCTGTCATGAATATTGGACCATCTGGGCCATTGTTTCAGGAGGTCTTGTATGATCAAACCATATTAGCCAGTAAGGAATCCATCTCCTCTGTGGAAACAAAAGCAGAACCTCTTTTCCAAAGTAACATATCCTTACACTCAAATTTTGAAGTCAAAATACCTTTTAAATATATATGTTTATATAGATGGTTTAGCTTAGCAGCCTGTACATCTTTCTGTACTTAGCTCATTCACAGTAAAAAAAAAAAACCTGAAAGAAAACACAATAAAATAAATAATCCAGACTCTTTATATGGTTTGCTTTTCTGTCTCTTTTACTTTTTTTTTTTTTAAAAAAAACTATCTATATTCTTTTTTTCTTCTCTCTCCCAAGTTTATGTACATTTATCTAACACTCTGACCCATTCAAAGGAATTTTTCCTTCTGAATTTGTGTTTTTTTTTTACATAAATCTGTAATATTTGTAATCAGTTTTTAATCAGAAAACCAGGAATACTTCTTTTTTTTAATTGCTAAGCGGGCATGGCTAGGACTAAGGCTGTTTTGCCTTTTGCCTTTGCCCTATCTAACATTGTGGAGGTATGTAGCAATCTGCTCAAACACCCATTCAAATGCTCCATGGATGCAGCTCCCGATAGAACCAGAGGCTTTCATGTCAGCAATCCAGGGAATGCTCCCCTAAAGAAGCCATGTAGTCTTTGATGCCAATGCTGAATCAGGAAGACCTCTCTTAAAGAAGCTATTGGAGCCCATGCTTGCTGCCAGCAAATGCAGCCCATCTGAAACAAAATGCCATTACCAAGAAGCTTTGCTAAACTCTGTTCTTTTGTGTCTAGAAATCATTTCCACCTCTCCCTGGTTTTATGTGAATGTAGTTGTCCCACGTTGTTGCGCCATTTTGTAGTAGGAGCCTGCTCAATTGTTTCCTGGCTGCCCAGTCCCGAAATAATCACACAGAAACTGTATTAATTATGTGCACAAATGCTGATGAGCTTTCTAAGCTCACACAACCTTTGCTTCATTTCCCCATCATTCCTCTGATCAGGTTATTTCTCAGCCACGTTGATACCCATTTGTCCTACTCTATCCAGGCTACCTTTGGCACAGCTCCAGCTATTGGGCTGCCCTTACCTGTTCTAGCCAGTTTCCCTACATGCTGCTGCTATCATACACCAGAACTGTGTTTATAAATGTTGCGTGAGGGATATAAAGTGAGAAATTTTCAATGTTCCTGTTTACAAATTTACCACTGGAAATCTGTGATAAAGTGGGTAGGATAATTATCTAATGTCATCAGAGAAGCCTCAATCTATGGAACAGTTAAAATTGGCATTTTAGGAGTCTGCCCAGTTGGTTGCATTCTCCAGATTACTAAGGGCCAGTCCAGAAGGCTTAAGTTTCTACTGTTCCCAGTTTCAGATTAATCAGCTCATATACAACAGCAATTGATATAAATCATCGCATTGTCATTTTCCAACGAGAGCCTAAATTTATTCAAGGTAGTACTAACTATTTGAGCTCATGTTTCAATAAACACCAATACTGAGAACACCAAAATGTCCTTAAACAATATTTCCCCATTAGTTGAATATAACTATCCTTTTGTACTGAAACCCATGAAACATTTATGCAGAGGTATCGTTTTGTGCATTGTAACATGCTGCCTTGTCTAAGGTCTAAAATTTTTGAGTCTTACTGTTTTTAGTATCAATACTCTAATATAGTATTTTGGAATTGGACTAAATACTTCACCATATTTTTTCAGTACTTCAAAATGGTCTTCCAGCACATGCTTGGGGATTTCTAAGCTGAATATGAGCATGTGCACCTTCTCTTGCTCATAGGTCATCTTTTTGAAGCTCTGTAGACTCTTAATATTTGTATGGATGGATTCATACATAAAATTAAGCTTAATATGTCTTACTAAAGCTTAATATGTCTTACTGTCTTTCGAGACGGGGTTTCTTTGTTTAAGTCCTGTCACGGAACTTGCTTCGTAGATAAGGCTGACCTTGAACTCATCAAGATCTGCCTGCCTCTGCCTCCCAAGTGCTGGATAAAGAAAGGTATATGCCATCACTGCCTGGCTGAATATGTTTTTATTAAAGTATTTTCTTGAGTTTTAGTTAATGCTAAATTTTCTGATGTCTACAATATTAGTATCATGTAAAGAATTTAAGAAAAGGAATTTGATTCATTTGTTTAGGCTTGTAGAGTGGTATTTCTAAGGTACAACAGGACACAAGGCTAGCACAATGGTGTTCATTATTTACCCATGGACAGCAGTGCTCTGAGGGTCACTGGAGCTTGACAGAATCATGGAGTCTAAGCATGATTTCAGAGTCATGCACAGACATAGTCCTGTTTGGATGATGTCTGTCAATAACACAGGTTTGTACATATATTTTCATGTGTTCCACTGCAGATCTCTCACTCTCTTCCATGAATGCAAGGGAGAATGGCCTACTTTCTTAGTCCCCCTAATCTACATTCTGTCTGTGTTGAGCCCTTTCAATGGAACCATGTACTGCCATAGTAGTAAGCCTGAAGCTTACTACTTGAGTAGTAAGCTTTCCTTCTTCAGTAGACTCAAATACTTTCTCTTTAACATTAATTTTGTGGTGTACAAGTTTGGAGGAACAATTAATACATTCAGCAAATGTATGAGAGACTTTTACTGGGGAGAGACAAATTCATATGTACCCAATCAGTCAAAATGGGAACTGACCACAGAACCAAGTGTGCTTTCAATTGAAATCCATCTTGTTGAACCAATGGATTTTATTGGGTTCTTTACTTATATAAATACAGGACTGGAGTTGGTTACAAGAGTAAAGTTTACTCAAAGATAGTTGCCATCATAAAACTCCAAGGCAGCATGAAATACAGCTTTTGAAAGTTGGATACCCACAGCATACTACACACCTATAGGCATATCTACATGTTAAAGGGCACCGTATCTTACTGGCTCAACTCATCAAACCCTCTTCGAGAGAAGTACTAATCTGTGCTAGGATCTATTTCATTCTGATAATCATGTACACACATGTAGTCTGAATCCATTTACAACATGACTCCTACACCTAAGCCTCAAATATTGTACAATAGGGGGCTAAATATTGTAAATCAGAAGACCAGAATTCCTTCTGTGAAAAGGGCCTTGTACAAATGTCAGAAAATCTCTATCTATGAAATCTCAATAATATGGTAACCTAAACAAGACCTGCACAATGACATTACCAGTCAATATTTCAACACTGATTAAAAATATCTCCCAAGGCTCTACTCCAAAGATGAAAAACTGCAGGCAATTAATAACTGCAGAGGGCAAGGACCAGTTTTCTCCAGATAAAAGCTCCCTAGTAAATTATCCGACCCCAAGTGGTCATCCATAAACACATGAGAGCAACATTAAATGGACTCAGCATGTCTTCTTATGTATACATATGCACATATATTGTATCTATATTACATATATACTTATGAATATAAATATAATATACTCATTCATTATTTTGTTATACATAAAATAATATATAGGTATATAGCACTAATACTTAAAGGATGATTATAAATTTCAGAGAAAGTTGGGGACACCTGGGAGGTTGTCTAGAGAAGACCAAAAGATGTAGAAATCATGTAGATACCCTACTCATGTATGAAATTCTTTTTTATTTTTTTTAATTTATACTTCTCTCATATTTTATACTAAGGAATGAATAACATTATATAGCATGGAAATAAATTAATCAACTTGTGAAAGACAAAATGTTATTTAAAAACTTTATAGAGCTTTTATGATATGTTAGATCTTCCAAAGGACACTCAAGGATACCCAAGGGACTGTGACTCAAACTTGGATATGTGTGTATGTGTCTTATAATATAAATTACCATATATGTATCGATGTGTTTTGATGTATATATAATACAACATAAGCATTGTTTATGCATGCATAATCTGTTTAATTCTCAGAAAGATCCTGTGGCAATAGTAACCCATTTAACTCTTGGGGAAAGGGTAACCTGTGTTAATAACAAATGGAAGATCATTCAAGTAGTCACAAATAAACGAAATTTTAAATCATAAAAACAAAACAAAACAAAAAAACAAACCCTCTTCGAAGCAGCAAGACTGATACAAGTTTCTTCAATGGAATTAAGCATAGTGAACCTTGTCAGTTTCAGAAACTTCTTGAAACAATTATGAATAGTTTATTTCCTCTGGATGGAATGCTTGTCTCCAGATACAACAGCACATTCTACAGACTTCCCCATTTTGTCTTCAGTATGAAGCATTTGTGATTGAAAAAATAAAATGTTTTTTAAAAAAAGTTTGTGACATATTCAGAATTTTTCCTCAATATAAAGTCTTGATTTTTTTCTAAGATTTTGAACATGACTTAAAAGCTTCCACAAGTTTCTCATGTTCATACTGATTCTCTTTTGTGGACCCTGTATTGGTCCATAAGGACAGAGCTTGAATAAATTATAAGCCATATTATTTAATATGGAAACAGTGGATTCCAGTTTGAATTTTCTGATGCTTTCTTAGGGGTGGGTAAAGACTTTGCTATATACACTGCACTTATAAGGTTCTCTCTTGTATGACTTCCTTGATGAGTTCTAAGCCTGGCTTCCTGGATAAAGGATTAGTCACATTCAATGCACTGGTAAGGTTTCTTCTAGTATGAATTTTCTCATGTTTTCTAAGAACTGAGCCAATGGCAAAGGATTTCTCACATTTACTACATTTGTAAGGTTTCTCTCCTGTATGAATCCTTTGATGAGTTATAAGATTGCCTTTCTGGTTGAAACTCTTGTCACATTCACTGCAGTTGTAAGGTTTCTCTCCTGTATGAATTTTCTGATGTATTCTAAGTTTGGCTTTCTGGATAAAGTATTTGTCACATTCGCTACATTTGTAAGGTTTCTCTCCAGTATGAATTTTCTGATGTATTCTAAGATATGAGTCAGTGTTAAAGGACTTCCCACATTCACTACAATGGTAAGGTTTCTCTCCTGTATGAATTCTCTGATGTCTTCTAAGGTTGGTTTTCTGGACAAAATATTTGTCACATTCATTGCATTTGTAAGGTCTCTCTCCTGTATGAATTCTCTGATGTCTTCTAAGACCTGAGCCAGTGGTAAAGGATTTTCCACATTCACATTTGTAAGGTTTCTCTCCTGTATGGACTTTCTGATGAGTTCTAAGATCAGCTTTCCAGATAAAGGATTTCCCACATTCACTGCATTTGTGAGGTTTCTCTCCAGTATGAATTTTCTGATGATTTCTAAGATCTGAGACAATTGTGAAGGATTTCCCACATTCATTACATTTATAAGGTTTCTCTCCAGTATGAACTGTTCGATGTCTTCTAAGACCAGAGCCAACTGTAAAGGATTTCTCACATTCACTACATTTGAAAGGTTTCTCTCCTGTATGAATTACCTGATGTGTTCTAAGGTTGACTTTCTGGATAAAGCATTTGTCACATTCATTGCATTTGTAAGGTTTCTCTCCTGTATGAATTCTTTGATGTAGTCTAAGAGATGTGCGGAAGGTAAAGGATTTGCCACATTCATTGCATTTGTAAATTTTCTCTCCTGTATGAATTCTCTGATGTTTTCTAAGACCTGAGGAGGTAGAAAGGGATTTGCCACATTCATTACATCTGTAAAGTTTCTCTCCACTATGGGTTCTGCAATGGTATTCAAGGTGTGACAAAGTATAGAAGGACTTACTACATTGTTTACATTTATAAGGCCTCTCTCTTCCACGAATTTTCTGATGTTTTCTAAGACCAGAGCAACAGATAAAGGATTTTCTACAATTTTTACATTTGTAAGTCTCCTCTTCAGTGTGGATTCTGCCACGTCTTTTAAAGCCTAATGAATTATAAAAGCACTTGCCACATTCTGTACATTTGCGGGGTTTTTCTCCATGATGGATATTGTAATGTACTTTGCGGTGTGACAAATTCAGAAAGGACTTATCACATTCTATAAATTTATAGGGTTTCTCTCCAGGATGAGTTCTCTGATGTTTACTGAGTCTCAAATAGGTCCGGAAGCACTTTCCACATTTCCTACATTGATATGCTTTCTCTCCACTATGGATTTGTTCAATTGTGTGTTCATGTTTAGAGTCAAAAAATTCACCACATTCTGTATTTTTGTGTTCTTTCTTTCTAGTGTGGATCCGTTGATATTGACTGATTGTGGAACACAAGCTTAAACACTTCCCGTAATCTTTATATTTGTATTGCTCTTTTACGATGCTTCCACTTTCATGTCTCTTTAGGTTTGATAACTCAGTAGAAGTGTCCCTGTGACTACCACTTTCGTAATTCTTGCAGCTTTGTATAGTATCACTTGTGTCAGAAGTTATACATTGGGAGGATTTATGAACCATTCTGCCAGGCTCATACCATTTGTGAGACTTCTCTTGAATATACATATGCTGATGAACAACATGCTTTGAGTCTTGATCCAAGACATTCTCATATTTACCACATACACAATGGTTCTCTGGAAAATTAGCACAATTAGGGATAATAAGGACTTATGCTTGGTTAAACAGATCTAGTAACTGATGCATCCTTAAGTTCTTTAAGACAAATAAATTAGCAAATCTTAGGAACAGAACTCTTACTCGAGGCTCAGAAGGATCTTTACTCTCATCTCCAATCAAACCACAAGGACCACATTTTTATTTAATCTTCATACTTTGCAGAAGGTAGAACAAATGGGCGATGGAGCAATAATGTACTTTGAGAAAAGCGCTCTTAATGATCATATGGAGAGTGCTTCTCTTTTTTCCTTGCTTATATTTTTGAGAGAGTCACACCGTGTAGCCTTCATTAGCCAGGAACTCACTGTGTAACACAGGCTGGCCTGGAACTCACCTCCCTAGTGACAGGATTAAAATCATGCTGTGCCAGGACTAGAGACCATAGCTCAGAAAAAGTAAAAATTAACAACAATATGTACACTACTAACATTTCTTTCTCTATTTTAAAGTCACTTCATCTTTTAAAAATTAGAAATAGGTAAATAGCTTAATCCAACAGTAAAAATAAAATGCATGTCCTTACTTTGAATACCAAATTTCTTTGAAATTCTTTGAAATGCCAATATTCAATCCTTAAGTTAGGATTAAAAACTAAATAAGGGGGTTAGTGAGATTGCACAGTATATAGCATTGGGTGCTCTAGTAGGGAACACTGAAAACATAATGTTATGGCTATTATTATCAGAATTTCCCTTATTTCTGCCAGTCTCTAGATAGATTAGAGAGTTTACATACCTACAATGTAGATAAATACAAAGGAAAAGTCAGAAATTCTACAAGAAAAGTATTCTTACCTACAAAAACTAGATTGCTATAATTCTCCCGCATTACATCCAAGTAGAGAGCCCTCTGAGAAGAATCTAGACAATCCCATTCCTCCTGAGAGAAGTCCACAGCCACATTTCTGAATGTCAACAGATCCTGTAACGGGAAGTTACCCAATTACCATGTGCTTGTGGGCAAAATGTTTTCCTAAGTAAATTAGATCCAGGGAATTAGAGATACCTCCATGATATAGATGAGGTACAATATTATTCAAAAACAGAAGTTTTCTAACAATGTCACAGAGATGGTTCAGAAGTGGCTCATCTGGAGAACCCAGGTTTGGTTCCCAGCACACACAAAGCACTATTTAATAGATTATAACTCTAATTCAAACAGATCCAATAATGTCCTCTGAATTCTACAGGACAGAAAACAAATATTCTGGCAAATATATCCACATATATAAAATAAAAGTGAAGGTTAATTTTAATAGACTATTCATAATTGATATTGTATTTTTTGTCTTTATGAGAACTGGATAGCATAATAGACTCACAATCAGCAAACTGTGAGGCATTGTAAAATGCACCTTTGAGGTCTAAGTGCAGGATGTACCTTTATGAATGTTATATGGATATCAAAAAGGATCACATTGCTGCATTATATATGAAAACATATGAGCAAAACTGCTTCCAAATTCTACAACTGCTGATTTTGTTCAAATATGGACACTGTATCAATCCTATCTGCAGATGGGCTTCACCTGACTCTCTTCTAACATGCTCAGTTGAAATCCTGAAGTCTAAATAAAATGCTGCATCCTTGTTAGAGCAAAGAGGCAGAATATAGAATGCTGAATACATGGATGGATTAAAAGTCAGAGTATTTTCTTTAAACAGTAAAGAGGGTAGCATTAGTGTAGACATCCAACATTCTAAACAACACATTGACTCAAATACTTTGTGCAGTTATTTTAATTAGAATATCTTCATAACCATTACGTAAATAGAAAAATTAGCATTAACATTAATATTATCTACATTTTCTAAAAGTCAACAAAACTAATACTGATGAATTATAATTTCATAAATTCCATACAAGGGTACACTACACAATAGTTTGAAAAAAATGTGTAAATTCATGTACGATGTGACAGTGCATTCAGATGAAGTAGATTTTCTGTGATCAACATGATTACTTTAAGTTGTGTGAGAATGATGCTAACTCTTCATCAGTTTTCAAAAATATTATTGCTCATGACATTGTCTCAATTGAAAATTTGAATCTTGTAAATTCAACTATTATTCTTTTCTTTCTTTCTTTTTTTTTAAATGTAAGAAGTGGAAACCTGTCCATTGAAACCTCTTTACAGAATCTCTGCCTATGTAATACATAGCTTCAGGGAATGGAAATGTAAAGGGGGAGGGGAAGAGCCTTCCTTTGCCCAAAGAAGAGAGCAAAGTCATTAAGAAGGACATTTGTTTATGTTTGAAAATTGATGGCTTGTGCACAGCACCCAGTCAATAACTCTGGAAAATTCTTATTAATATATTCCCCATGATGCAATATAGAGGTGGGGGCAGGACTGCTTACACCTTGCCTGAAAACTAAAAGACAAAACACTGATCTGTCTATTGAGAACTTCACACTGAACACTGAGCAGCACCTCTCCTGAGACAAGAAAAACTTCAGGTGTCAACACACCCATCATCACTGTGTGATAGCAAATAGCCAAGAAAAAAATCTGCTATACTGCAATCTGCATCTCCTCTCAGACACGTCAGTGTTCCAGCAAGAACAAGCCATATATTGTTTCCACCATCTCCACTCTCCTCAGTGTTGCAACAATTACTACTACGACTCAATACTCTGAGTCTCTTTATTTCTACTTTTTCATTAATAGCTCAGAGATGTGAGCCAAAAGGTCCATGTATTTCTAGGGCTACTTTCATAAGATGGTTCTAGAAATCTTATTATCCCTGCAATGCAAATCACGTGGCACACGAGACCTTCTTCATTCCTCACTAAAGGACCCAAGTCCATCCTCTGTAGGAACTTGGCATCAATATATTTCTCTGATCATCATTCATAACAAATCTTTCAGAACTGTAGCTTTTAAGTGCATGGAAAATATATGTCTTCACAGAATAATCAAGGGAGGACGCAAAGGAACAGAGTTGAGCAATGTGGTGACAAAATTTAAAGGTTTAATCCTACTTATCAGAGGAGAAAAAGAAAAACATGATAGGAAAGAAATACTTTAGATTGTTTTACTAGAGGTAGGGAATTAAAGGCTCGCATGGTTTAGATAATATTTCTTTTTAAAGTAATATGGACATGATACTGACCTGTGGAGCATTTATTGGAGAAGCAGCCATTTGCCCTGTTGCTCTTCTCCGAGTTTCTGTCTTAGGACCAAAGACTGGAACTCTTCTTGACATTTTACATCAAGATCTCAAAAAAAAAAAGCTAAAATTAATATAACCCTGCTACAGACAATGCTAAACCATATAACAAAACCCCCAAACAAAAATGATAGCAGCAATATTGTCGACGTTTCTATAGACAAGAGAGCATGGGAAGATATATTTAGAGTGATGAAAGAAAAAAGCTATGGACATTATCAGTGCACCCAGAAACGTAGACTCTGAAAATTCATGAAGAAGGAAGAGCATTTGAAGGACGTTATGAAATAACACATGTCATTCACTCAAGCAGCACTAAAGATCATAATTGGAAGTAAACTATACATAGAAAAATCTGAGAGAAATGATCCATGAGAAAACAGGAAATAAAGATATTTTACATAAAGAATAGATCAATAGAGGGAGAGCTGGGAGTAAACACCATGCCCAACTCATGCGAACTGCTATTTCTAACAGGAGGGAAGAAAATGCTACCAGTAATTTTGCCAATGGAATATTTTTAAAAAATCATATAAGGGTTAGGGCAGTGGTGGTGCACACCTTTAATTCCAGCACTCAGGAGGCTGAGGCAGGCGAATATTTGAAAGTTTAAGGCCAGCCGAGTCTACAAAGTGAGTTCCAGGACAGGCTTCAAAGCAACACAGAAAAATCCTGTCTCAAAAACACAAACAATTCATATAAGGAATAAAATCCCTGTGACATGAAAATCTCATTAGAAATCGAAATGTCTACAACATTGAATGTTCAATGAGTTTGTGATGAACTCCTAAAGGAGCTAGGAAGAAATGGAACACAGTTCAGAACAGTAAGGGCATGTGTGTCACACGTCAATCAACAGTACAGTACAGCAGAAAAATAAACAGCATTAGCAGAAAAACTGTAAAGAGGAGGCAGATGCATGGATTCTCCAAGCTCATTTACTGTAGGGACATACGAGTGAACTAGAAAAGTCTGAGTAAGTCCATAGATAAAAAGGAAATACAGGTAGGAAAGAAAGGAACCTAACTCCACTGTAGTGATGATACAGACACACACACACACAACTCCCCACAGATGCCATGGGAAACTCTTAGACTTGACAAGTGTTTTAGCTATTATTGAAAAAATACAAAACTAATACATAAAATGACTAGTTTTCCTACAAGTCTATAATGACAATTTGACCCATGCAAGTTGCTTCAGGAAGGTCTAGGAATAAGCCAAAATAATGACTTTACTTCTATGAGGAAATTTTTAAGGCACTCAGCAATGAAAAAAGAAAAGTACACAAGGCAATGGACTGCCACACACACTGATCGACAAATGACATGGTGTGATTATGTTACTAACAGCAACCAGCAGAATCGATGCAATTCCCATCAGCAAAATACTGACAGTTTCCACAAAAGCCAATATGGAAACAGTCACATGGTCACGGCAAAACCACAAATATCAATGAAAGGAGTGCAGTTCTTAGAGAAGATAAGAAATGCTTTCTTTAATAGAAATTAGCTGTTTGGGAAACTCAGCCCCTTGCCCAAGGATTAACAACCATAAGTGAGAGAGTGGAATTAACATGGGTTCTTCTCATTCCTTTGCAACAAAGCATTTTGTAAAGTTATTGAAATGTTTGTTAAAATCCAGAAAAACAATATATTCAGAACTACAGCTCTGCAACTTTGTAAGCATAGGAACTAAAGTAAAGAGAGTCCCTGAAAGGGGGTGGGAAAAATCCCTGTCAATTATTAAAAAAATAAATGAGCATGGAAAAACATTTTCTGCATGACACATCTTGGCTGGGCTAGCCAAATGGGTACCACAGTCACTCGGCCTCCAGGCAAGCCACATGCATTTGGGGCTTGTCCTCTCAGACAAGCAAACTGGAACTCACAGTTCTCCAGCCCCATTGCCTTTTCCAGGGTCTGGGTTTGGCTTAGCGCAGCACAGAATGGCATCTGATGCAACACATCAATTGCAAAGAACGGTGAGCAGGGCTCTGCTGTTCCATCATGAGCTAGCCTGGCTGCCCCAGAGCTTAGTTATTGTGTTGGTTTTTTTTCTCTAAAGTTGGAAAAAACTCATTATAGATTGATCACTGGTCCCTTCGTGGGGAGAAATTAAAATAGGGAGAACCTCTAGTACAGGAACTGTCACGGCCACCCTCGTCCCGCAAGGAATGACGTGACCACCGGAGCACTTCTTGCAGCAGTTTATTCCAGGACCTTATTCACTTTCTCTCTCTCTTCCCCTCTCTCCTTCCTCTCCTTCTCTCTCTCTTTCATTTGACCTCTCTCTCTCTCTCTCTCTCTCTCTCTCTCTCTCTCTCTCTCTCTCTCTCTCTCTCTCTCTCTCTCTCCAGGCAAACCTCTCCCAGCCCTTAAGTAGGCACGGGCTGCCAACCCTGAACTGCCAGGTGGGCACTGCCCATAGGTTCACGCATATGCAGGCAGCTGATAATCATTGCGTGATCATAGCATAGGTCAGGCCTTAGCCGTCTCAGGAGTTGATTATACATCTCCGTCAGGTGTGACACCACGCAGCTCGCTACAGGAACAATTGTAACTAGAATGTTAAAGCAATGCTGATTAAATTTCCTGAAGTATTGGTGACCAATTATATGTATGACATTCTTTTCTCTTGTTTGTCTAATCAATATTTAAATGCATGCTTAAGTTTCATGATAAATAAACTAAAAGAGCAATATTTAAAATTTTGGGTCATGTCAATTGGGTACACTCTTATCTGTCTATCACTACTGAGGATTTAGCTCTGCTCCTAAAGTTGCCTGCTGGAGACTTCTGGTTAAATACTATAAGAAATGTACCACCTGAAGCAGCGTGGATTGCAAGGTTATTAAATAATGCTCCTGCTAAAGCAGTAACTCAGAATTAATCCCTTACTTCCTTATCAATCACTTATCCTTCCTTTATCTTCATCTCCTGCTGGAATTATACAACAACAAGGTATTGTAGAAATTTATTGATGTCATAATTGTAAGCAATAATCTATAACTCTTTATTTATATGAAATTATAAACTTAATAATGATGGAAAGGACAAATGTTAAAGGATTTACTAGTAAAGAGCCCAGAGAAATCATTATGCTACTAAATAAAATGCAGGTTGATTGTTCCACACTGGTAATAATTGGCAGGTTGCATTAGTATTTTACTTGGGCTCAATAGAAAATCACTATCCAAAAGATCCTTTCAATACTTTTTTTTTGAGATACCCTATGCGTATTGTCTAAAATTACATAAAAAAATCCTATAGAGATTACTTTTGACGCTTTTACAGATGGCTCTTCAAAAGAACAAGGAAAACGTTTTATATAAAATTCTAAATGCCCCAAACAATATTGTAACCATCCCACTTGCACAGCTCAACAGTCTGGACTTGTTACATTCCATCAAATCTTATTAGATGTTTCCCACCCACTAAATATTCTAACCGACTCCATTGTTTATTTAAATTTGAATGACAGTTTCTTGGGTGGACTAAGAAAGAATCGGCATCATCCAGTTATGTTGGGTAGATTTAAAACTTCAGTCTGCACATCCTCACCCCAAATGGGTACCCTGAAGGCAGACTGAGGCTGACGTGAACTGATCTCATACATACATTAGCACATGGAGCGTAGAGAAGCACCGAGAATAGAAATCTCTCTGCTGCAGAGGGATTGTGGACGCGGAAAGGGTATAATGAAACGTTTGGGATGAGGTCTTTAAGGATGGAGCAGGAAACAGGAAGTCAGAACAGATGGGACGTGAGTAGCCTGGAGACAAAAATGGGAAACACTGGTGTAGTGCACTACTTCAGCTGAGTTTCTGTGCCTTAAAACTCAAAGGAAAAGAATACCTGTGGCAGCCTTCCCTGCTCTCCTTTCCCATTTCCTGTGCATCCCACAGATCTTACCCTTCTAACCTCACTCCCCCGACTTACTGCTTTACTCCAGACCCCCAAACGAGCAGGCACCCTCTGCTAACCCACAGGCCAGGCCTGCCACAAATTCAGGTAGACTGCCAGTAGACCCTCTCTTCCCCCTCCTCCCCAGATCCAGTGCCCCGTCTCTTCCCCAGCTCCACAACAGAACACCTGCTACAGCCTTCCTTCCCCCTCTGCCCACTCTTCCTATGGATCCCACTGAGCCTCCCTGCCTAAACTCCCCTTCAGACTTGCTGCTTTATTATAGCCACAACTCCAGCAGACACTGCGCACTAACCCACCAGCCATTCCTGCCAAGAAAGCAGGTGGGCTGCCTGTAGATCTCCCTCTTTCCTTCCGTTCCCCTAGATCTAACCTGAGACTCTCATCCCCAGAGCTCCAGCAGACCCTTTGTGGTGACCATGCTTCACCAACTCCCTCTGTTCTCAGCAGATGAAATGAGACTATCCTTGTTAAACACTGTTCTACTCTCTCTTGTGGAAGCCCTCAGGTCCATAACCTAACCACATTGCTAAGTGTCATCTCCCAAGACCAGAAACACATTTTACCTGGAACCTTATAACCACAACTACCAGGTCTAAAGAAAATTCCCTACCAGGCAACATACAATCATCACGCTCTCCAAAACTTGACGGAGGAAATAGAAACCAAGGAACAAAACACCTACCCAACAAAGACAATTCTAGAAATCAACACATAGGCCGATAATCAACCCAATCCCATATGAGGAGACGGCAACCTAAAAACACAACAACGGCCAGGGCAAGATGTCTGTGCCAGAGCCCAGCTATCCTAGCTACTTCAGAAGGCCCTGAATATTCCAGCATGGCTGAAACACAGGAAAAGACCTTAAAATCAACTGTATGAAGATGCTAGAGGTCCTTCAAGAGGAAATTAATAAATCTCTTAAAAACATTCAGGAAAGCATAGTGTATGGAAATGAATAAAACTGTTTAAGACCTGAAAATGGAAATGGAATCAATAATCAAAGCACAAACTTAGGGAATTCTGGAGATGGTAAAATTAGTAATTCAAAAAGGAACTTTAGAGGCAAGCTTCGAGAACGGAATACAAGAGACAGAAAAGAGAATCTCAGGAACTCAAGATCTGATAGAAGAAATGGATACTGCTAGGGACTGCCCACATTCCACAACCAGATTCCTAGCTTGAATTATTCAGTGCCAGCTCCACACCACTACTAAAGGCCAACGTGACACGTTTCCACTGTCGCCGTGGTCATATATGTGAATGCTCTATTATCCCCCACCCCCATAAAGTCTGCACTATCATGGCTTGTTCTCTCCCTCATCCCTACTCAGAGGCAGCCTTTCATGCCCCCCCCCCCCCCCCAGCCACCAAGTAAATCTCTTGTGTGAGGTTGGCTGCATGATGTGATCTTTACAGCATTCATTGGTTCTTCAATTGCCTCAAAACTCTAACATTGGTGTTGTGTGATTCCGATAGGATAATCCGGTGCAGACGTTACCCTTCAGGGATCTGAGCTTTACTGGGACCCTATTTCTTATCTCCAGTCCACCCTTAGCAGACCCACCTTCTGGCCCACCAATCGCTTTGCCCTCCATCCCGTGATTCCTCTCAGTTAACGTAAATGCTTCCTTGAATCTCTGGTACTCTTGTAGGTAGAGGTACCTACCCAACTCTAGACCCTTTCCCTTGTCTTAGGCTTTATTTTTAGGCTAGGTTTTCACCCAGGTGCCAAGTCTCACTGGGCTGTTAGCCCTGACCCCTATTGAGTGTGCTGATGATCCACTAAATGCCTTGTGTATTCTTCATTTAGTCCTCCCTGACACCCTAGACTTTAGTCTTAGGACCTTCTTCTCTTCCTCACCCATTGGAATGACATCATCCATATCTTCTGCCCCCTTCCTGGGGTGCCTCTTAGAAAACTTCCAACCTCTCCTTTTTGGCTCCCAACCTGAAGGGCGCCAAATTTATTAGCTTTTGCAAGCCAATATGGCCTCAATATCCCTTAGATAACTAATCCAATGTGGTGGACGAATGATAACCTAGATCCCAATGTTCTTGCCTAAAGTAATTAGACTAGGCATAGAGGCAATGTATTCAACCTTGGCATCGATTACAGTATCTTTTCTTTAAAAAACTTAGAAGGGAGGAGCTCTTGGGAGTACCAGGTCAGTAGGGAAACCAGGAATATTAACCACACGGGGTTGTCTCCTTAAGGAAGGAAATGGACATTTGTTTTCCACTCAGAAGGCTGGCCATATGTTGTTAATGACCTGGTGACCTCTGTTATCCATAGAGCCAGATCTCACCCACTGACTCCAGAATGTTCACTCCAGACTTTCCTTCCCTAGATCTTTCTCTTTAGCTTTGCTTCTCAGCCAATAGAAGCCATCCTCACAGGAGATGTCTGTCACATGGACTTTATAAACTGTGCTCTTGAGCTCTACACTGTCTTTATGATCTGGATGACCAACAACACGCCAGACTCCTCTCTAGTCCCTTAAACCAAGATATGTAGCCTACCCTTGAAAAAATGACAGGTGCTTTGAGTTGAGTTTTGATGTGACTATGCCTCATTCTGCAACACAGAATGTATTACATTTTATAATTGTAGAAATATTTTTTTTCTAAACTGTATTATATTTAAATAGGTTTAGAATAAAACACCTGATGTTAGACTCCCTAAAGGTTTGAGCCAGCACCAACTAACATGGGCTGAACCGAGTTTTCTTTCTTGTCTCTTGTGGTTCATTACCTACCGCACTCAAACTCTGAGCCTTCTCTCCAGTGTTCAGGCAGTTCTCAAGTTGACAACTGACATATACGGGTACAACTCTGAGATCCTTCAGTCTCTGGCTGCTATCAATCTCCCCTGTGGAAATCAATTTTTTGTGTCTTTTAAATTATTTTTTTAATACAGTTTTTTTTTCATTTTCCATAGCTATCCTCATTCCCACTCCCTCCCCTCCTCCTGCCTTCCCAACCTCCTCTCCCCATCCACTGCTCAGAGTGGGTAAGGCTTTGGAAAAATCAATTTTATAGTTCCATGTGAAACTGGAACTGATTGACTAGTCTAGACTCCTAGCTTATGTAACTATGTTATATTTTATGTTATTCCTGTGTCACAAAGTAGGCCTTAATTCTGCATGTCTGGATAATGTTTTAGTTTACATAATTATGGTGCTTTATAATTAATGAACAATTCCTTGATTTCTTATTAAAGAACTTTAGAGCAAGTATGGAACAGCCAATGACACTTATCACTAACTAATTCCCAACTGATCATACCTGGTCATGGGGCAGATGCACTGTATGTTTCTTTCCCATAATTTCAAAGGAACTGCTCTACTGCTTTCCATAATATGCTCAAATTTTGCAAGTGAACAACTGCAAACAATAGTCAAGGGAGTGGTCAAAGGTCAATATAAATAAAAGAACAACTAAATCTCTAGAAATAAAAAGCAGATATTAATGAATTCCTTGAGGAATTTGAAGGATATTCAATGAGCTAAGCAAGAAGAACATCAAGTAAATGAGGTCAGAAAATTCACAGAATAAAAGGAAAGTTAAGCAATACAAAGACGACAGACTGTAGCTCCGAAAGCTACGGCATGAGAAAATAGGTGAGAAATCTTCAACTTTGGGGAAGGAAAAAGACATCACTCACTATCTCCACTAATCCTACCTAGAGAAACCAGAGGACACATGGAGAATTCAGTATCTTTAAACTAACAAAGGGGGAAGGATCTGATGAGCAGCAATAGAAATGGGATGTGTCCTCTCTCAACAGAAGCTGGTTCTAGGGGATAGTGGAAGTCACAGCAGCAACATGGAATTCAACAGCAGTGGAGAGATGAAGGTAAAATGCAGCAAGATTAAAGCTGCAGTGAGGAGCAGCGCATGCAGCCCACGCTCCTCAGGGAGGAATATGGATGATCTTCAGGACCTTAGAAGCTCAAGGGCAAACCGCAGCACTGAAGTTAGTGTGACAGTGAGAATGTCACTTTGTGTTTGTTTTCAGGGGATTTCACTTATGAACAGCATGGAAGAATTTGTTGTGTATGACTTAGGATATATGAACATGCAGCTCTTAATTCTGAGTCCTGTTTGGCATCATGAACTATTTAGAGTAGGAACATATCCTTTCCACATCATACATGACTCATCAGTGAGGAGGTTTTGAGATCTGGGGCTTGTCATTACACCACCAAATAAAAAAAAAAAAAACTGTGCTGCTTGAAATAATTCACCATCCTTCCATAGCAGACTTCTCTGTAGATCAGAAGCTGGGGGACAGCATTTTACTGAATTATAAATTCTTCCATGATTAGAGAGGATCCTCTCAAAAGTTATTGCTGTGTTCCTAACTATAACATCAACATGATATACCTTCTTTTGCTACATCACAATGGGCGCAGGATGTTCTTCAGCTCTGGGCTCCATGGGCACAAACAACTACTCACCTATAAGGATCATCCCAACTCTTCTAACGCTGACATGAGGTGTCAGCTATGGCATTAAATATGCAGGATCCATGCTTACTCTTACACTAGCAGTGATACCTCCAAGTTCTTTGTTGTATCGTTATCTGAATCCGTATGCAATGCCTCCAGATTGTCTACTGTTTCTTTTTTTTATTACTTCAGTACTATTTTTTATTAAGCATTTTTGAATACAATCTTTTCTCATTTTACATAGCTAACCCCACACACTAATAATGGGACACTTCAACACCCCATTCTTACCACTGGACAGGTGAACCAGGCAGAAACTTAACACAGAGAGAAAAAGAGAACTAACAGATGTCATGACTCAAATGGAATTAACAGACATCTATAGAACATTCCATTCAAACAAAAAAGAATATACCTTCTTCTCAGCACCTCATGGATTCTTCTCTAAAATTGACAACATAGTTGGTTAACAAAGCAAACCTCAACAGATACAAAAAAACTGGAATAACCCCCTGTATCTTATCGGATAACCATGACTTAAAGTTAGAATTTAACAACCACACTAATTGCAGAAAGCCTATAAACTCATGGAAATTGAACTGTGCTCAAGTGAATCACTCTCCGGTCAAGAAAGAAATAAACAAAGAAACTAAAGACTTCCTAGAAATCAACGAAAAAGAAGTCACAACATAACCAAACCTATGGGACACTATGAAAGCAGAGTTAAGAGGAAAGGTCATAGCACTAAGTGCTTTGGAGAGATAACTTGCTCAGTTTAGATACTGTAGAGAAGGCCTCAAAGCAATGTGTCTTACCCTCTCTGCGGAATGGATGGGGAGGAAGATTGGAGAGATGGGAGGAGGGGGAGGAAATGGGAACTAGGGTTGGCATGTAAAATAGAAAAGAGATATCTTTTTTTAAATAAAATAAAACTAGAAAAAAATAAAATGTAAGTCAACAGAATTTAAGAGAAGACATCACTACCTATTTGTAGGCAAATCTTTTTTTTTTTTTATCATCTATTTAGCCAACCAATTAGAAAAGCTTTATACTATCTGTTATTGCTTCTGTTTATTTAGTGACAATTTTAATAGTATTTTTAATTAATTTTATTTCATGTATATGGGTATTTTGCTTGCATGAGTAGCTGTGAGTTATGTTCCTGGCATTCATGAAGCTCAGAAGAGGGTGCTAGGATCCTTTTAATTGTAGTTACAGTCAATCGTGAGCCGCCATGTAGGGGCTGGAAATCGAACCTGGATTCTCTGGAAAAGCAACAACCAGTGATTTTAACCACTGTTCCATCTCTGTAGCCCTGACCAGTTTTCTTTAAAGGAAGAAAACAAAGGAAAAGAACTAACCAAGCAGAAGAGATTTCTGAAATAAAAACATGAATTTGCCAAAAGGAACCGAGAATGACAGAAAAAGATGGGAAAACCCTGCATGTACATGGAATAGGAGATATTGTAAAAATATCAGTGTTAAAAGATTTATACAATTAACTCAGAATTCACGACGATCAATTTTCTCATGATTGACTTCACAGGTATAGTAAAGAGAATCCTATAAATCCACATGGAAGCACAAAGAGTCTGAGCTATCAGAGCAACTCGAGGCACACAGAACAGGGCTTCAGTCATCCCAGCCATGACTTCACATGACAGAGCAGAACCACAACTCCAGGCACACAGAACAGGGCTTCAGTCATCCCAGCCATGACTTCACATGACAGAGCAGAACCACAACTCCAGGCACACAGAACAGGGCTTCAGTCATCCCAGCCATGACTTCACATGACAGAGCAGAACCACAACTCCAGGCACACAGAACAGGGCTTCAGTCATCCCAGCCATGACTTCACATGACAGAGCAGAACCACAACTCCAGGCACACAGAACAGGGCTTCAGTCATCTCAGCTGTGACTTCACATGACAGTGCAGAACCACAGGAGCATGAACACCAATATGGTGACAGAAGAGAAGACACCTAAGTAGTAAGAGGAGCAGATATAGCACCAGGCGAAGCTACTGAATTTCACCACAATTCCAGAAATGTATGTTACAGGATGGGCAGCCTCGTCAAATGATGGTGTTGGGAAAAGTAAAGTATCTATTCATGAAATAACGAAACTGGGTCCAATTCGATGAACTGTGAAACCTGCAGAGTAACACATGGGAAACAGTCCACATATAAACATAGGGACCTAGTTTCGGAACGACAGAACACAAGAATAAGAAGCAGCAAACAGGATTATGTGCAATTAAAAACTTGCATGGAAATAGTAATAACTGAAAGTATGAAGAAACAGCTTATACAATGGATATTTTTTTAAAAAAATCCATAATGTAAGTAAGTAATGTTCTAATAAATACATAAGCAAAAAGAAAAATTAGTAGGAAAAAGAAAACACTGCTCAAAAGCAGCTGAAACAGTTAAAATGTAAATGGCACATGACTAAAGTCATGAAGAAAATGTTCATCTAATGTACACTGAGATCTTTCTGCCCAGTCAGGGTCTACACTCAAAGTACTAAACAATAGCAAACACCGGAGCCAATGCAAGAGGAAGAACAGATATAATATCATTGGGAATCCAACTCACTGCAGCCATCAGGCAAGACAGTGTGCAGCTTCTTGAACAACCAAGCAAGCAAAAAGAGAAAACCCAAAACAGATACTCCTCAAGTTTATAAAGGAATGACATATGCTGAAGAATATCAACAACGTAGAAAGGAACTCAGAAAGAAAAAGACACATAACAGACAGAGAATAATTAACAAAATGATGATGAGTTTATTTTTTTCTTCAGTGACTTCTTGAAATGTATGTGGACATTATTCCCAAAACCAAATATGAAAATAGGATACAGCTTCAGAAAACCCAAAACGTGAAATCAATATATATTTATATATGCTCATATACATACACGCACACATATATATTCTATGAAAATATTTGTTTTTACTTCAAATATAAGGATACAAAATGCTAAGAGTGAAGGAAGTTTTTTTTTTTTTAATAAAATATGCTGTGACAAGGGTTGGTCATAATTATGGTAGGTAAGAGGAAAAGCCAAATCTATCAACATACAAAAGAAAGAGTAGAAACAAATGATCAAGTGGTCCACTTGCCAGAAAGCGCCGTGATCAACATGAATGCATTTCACAAAAGTTTTCAAATACACGAGGCAATCACTGAAGAACAGTAGGAAGCAACTAGACAGTGATGCAGGCAAGCTTCAGTCAGTGATGCTGGAAATCACGGCAGAACATTTGTGAGAAAGACCATGAGCAGCACAGAAAACCAGTAACGCCTAGCAGGACTCGAGAGAATCATGCACACAAGAGCAGAAGACACTCAGTCTTCTCTAACTTCAATCAGCTTGCACCAAGGTGGATATGTCTCAGAACAAATCTTCAAACCTAGTAAAGATCAAGGTTTGAAAAGTGTCTCCTTTGGGTGGTGGTGGTGCAGACTTTTAATCTCAGCACTTGGGAGGTAGAGGCACACCAATTTCTGAGATCAAGGCCAGCATGGTCCAGAGTGAGTTCCAGGAGACCCAGGACTACACAGAAAAGTCCTGTCTTGAAAAACAAACAAACAAAATACCAAAAACCAAAATAAAGTGTCTCCCGCAAGAATGTAGAAGGCTGACATCAACAGGAGCTAGAAAACAGAAGAATCCATGGAAGACACGGGAACACTGACTCACTGCTGACACGCTCTCATTCAAGCATCTGAGGAAATACAAAAGGATGCTTGTGTTCTGTAAAGATTCTACGTCATTTGTACCAAGTTGTACAGTCATTTTTTTTAATATAGAGAAAATCTTCCTGAAATTTATAAAAATTTTGGGAAACCACAAAGAGTTAAAAAAAATTATGAGAGCATCAAACCCAGAAGTGATTTCAAAATCTATGAAAATTGTAGCAATGCATGAGGACATGAACACAGACGACAGAGGATACCAATGGGAAGACAAAAAGACAGACGGAGTTTACTACTCCGTTACTAAGAGTTTTAAGATATTAAGAGAGATATTAACCAAATTTTATCAAAATACTACTGGTATTACATTAGAAGTGGAGAAATTAACCTTAAAAGATACAGAACGTGAAGGAATTGTTCTACCAAAAACTATATCAAAATTAAAATAAGGATAACTATTTAATATTGGTGTGAAGATACAACCAGCGAGATGAATGAGAGACAGCATCACAGTCAAATAAAATTATATTTGCCTCTGAGTATTAATTTCTTTTTTTGAGGGGGGGGGTTCAAGCAGGGTTTCTCTGTATAGTTCTAGCTGTCCTGGAACTCGGTCTGTAGACCAGGCTGACCTCCATCTCACTGAGATCTGTCTGCCTCTGCCTGCCAAGTGCTGGGATTAAAGGTGTGCACCACCACCACTCAGCTCAGTATTAATTCTTACATAGAGAGTCTTCTAATAAATATAATAGGACAATCCTGAGATTATTCTCAGCAGACTTTTTAAAGAATCAGTTCTAACGAACCAGAATGTGGCAAAACCATTTTTATATCTCGTTTCTACTGTCACTTGAGCCCCTTCCTGTTGTGGGAATCTAATAGTCACTGTACCTAGGGTAAACATTAGGATGAATAGTTGTTTTTAGATGTACTTAGACCCTGAAGAAACCACTGTGGAAAATACTGACTATTTTCCGTGATTTATAGAGTTGTTTTTCTGAAGCAGCTTTACAGCTTTTGCATGGCTTTGGTCACAAGACTGTCTGGGCACATCCGGATATCTTGAATTATTGTGAACTGTAAACCAGTACACAATAAGGACTAAAGTGGCAGGAGTGAGATATTTTCCTTTAGAAAACTTATAGATTAGATCAGGGCTATGGTATGAGAAACTTTTTTTTCTCAAAAAAAAATTTTGTGTAATAATAAAGAAGGGCCTAAAATTCATCTTGGAGTGACCTTTCTTCGACCGACCTGAATAACACAAAACACCCGGCACCTCCCTACCCTTTCCTCAATCCTCTATCATACCTGGATCCTTTGCTACCGCCTCCTCTCTCTTCTCCAGCCAGGGGTTTGTTCTGCTGCACAGGTGAGCAGGTCCAGCTGAGCAATGTGAGACCTGCACAGGACAAAGAGATTCTTCTGAAAGCACCTGAAACTTTTCATGGAACAAAAATGGAAGTTGCTAACACCTGACGAAAGGATAAACATGAAGGAGAGAGAAAATATCAACACAAATGTCTCTTTCTCTAAGGATTTCACTTTACTCTCCAAGATGTGAGACTCATTCACACACAGCTCACAGACATGCAGAGCAGTTTTCCAAGAGCAAGGGAGACTGCAGGAAGATTATTCTCACCCTCAGGATCCACACTGCTGCAGTTCCCCAACAGGAGATCTCTGCAAAAAGCCCTGTGAGCAGGGTCTAGGCGTTCCCACTCCTCCTGCAAAAGTCCACAGTCACAGCACTGAGTGTCAACAGACCCTGAAGTAAAAAAACAACAGACAGGCCACGAGTGTATGGGAAAAGTGCTTTTCTTCAACCAAGGAGACAAATTTTCTGATTTAGGTGAGTGATCCTATTATTCAAACAGTGCTTTCTAATTTTGTTTTCATCTATAATGAGTTTTCTAACTATAAAAAGTGTGGCCTGATATCCTCACAGCATATATACTGCACCTGCCTGGACCTAAGAGGTTACATTAAAAACCTACATATGAAGATATATTTCTGAATGCTGCATTCACATCATAGAACACATAAATCTCAGATGAAAAATTAATGGGGATTAAAAGTTTGCTTAGTAAAAGTTAACGTTCTCAACCAAAGCTGTGGTACTTGACACCAGAGATTAGCACTCAAACAGTTTACAGCCAGCTCAAGTCTTTATCCCAGCTAGCTTTATCTTTAGCTTTATCACACCTAGGCCAGGCTTCAAGTATCCCGAACACAGAGTTTTTAAGGTCAGAGGCCTCCTCAGTCCAGGCGTCTTGCTTGGCATTCGCAGGGGAAGTTTTGCAGTGTCAGCAGTTTGAAGCAAGCAGTTTTTAACAGGGGCTAAGATAGGATGCTAGAAACCCTGAGAAGGGTTTCTGCACACACAGGCAGCTAGGATGTGTGTGCAGCTGGAGGAGGTTCTCTACAAACAAAGAGTTTTTAAAAAGGTTAAGAAAGTTTAGGTAGAATAGGATTTGCTTCCTAGAATAGAGCTGGGTAGTTTTCCGTAGATTCGCCATCAAGGAAATCAGTTTCTAATTAACCCTGGGAACGGTCTCAGCAAGAATACAAGATGGAGGAACCTCTGCACCGTCTTGTCCTGTCACAGTGTATTTTCTGATTCAGTTAAACCTGCACGAGTTCCTCATGTGACTAATACCTACTAAGCTCTCTGGTTACATCGTCCCAGTGGCAAAGGCCATTCTCTTGAATAGGAACGTGGAAGAACAGGGGAATTAAGAAAGCATGGATGAATTTAAATTCCAGGGGCTTTGTAACTGCTACAATGATAGCAAAGAGAACCGTGTTTGCAGACAGCATATAATACAAACGCTTTACCAGGTTATTTTGTGAAAATATTCCGGCAAGCATAAGTCCCATTTCATAGGATCTCGAACTTACTGACAACGGAACAATATTCACAAGGGAATTAAAAAAAAAAATGTGTCTTTCTGAGCAGCCTCAGCGATCACACCCCTGGCTCCTTCCCTCCAGGGTCCCAGCCCCGCAGCTCCTCTGACCTGGGAGGTTCCAGGGCCGCTGGACTGCGGTTCCCGCCACTGCGCGGCTGACTTTCCCAGGCCACCGAACGTGTCACCTACGGTTACCTGGAGTTTTCACGTCCTTCTAGAGAAGCCACTGTCCTCCGCCCCGGATTCTGGGCTAAGCGGCTCCCCGAGTTCCCACAGCGAATGGTGCGTTTTTCTGTCACTCTATCCTGGAACCTTAGAGCGCAACCCCGGCTCCGCCCACTACAACCCGGATCTGGTCACCCTGGCTCTTCTAAACCCGCCCACGCCAGGCGCTTTCCCATTTTCCAGGCACACTCAACTTTTTTCCTATTCCTCTTCGGGGCTCTTGGGGGCCGCCCCGCCGAGACCTGTCCCACCCACTCCGCCTCAGGCCGCCTTCCACACAGATCCAGCTGTCAGGCTGCCCTGGTCCGGCTCTGCACAGCCTCCTCACGTGCTTGCTGCCGGCCACGACCAGAACTGGATCTAGGAGGAAGCTGCACTGCGGCATCTGACACCACACTGGGTAACTTCTTGTCTTGGAAGATCAGCCTTCTGGTCTTAAAAAACAAACAAACAAAAAGCCGCACGGCGAAAGACAACAAACACCGTAAATTCTAATTGCTTTTTGTTCCATTCCCAAAATATAATATTAAAACTGAAGGGACCACGCCCACAAAAAGGGTGCTGCTTCCTCCCTGACCCCAGATTAGAACCACACCCAAACATTTATCTTCTTCACATCTTCGCAGAGAGATCCTTTATTAAGCGGGGAATGGGTGGAGGGGGCGCGAATTAAAGTGACCGAGTTCTGACTGAGGCAGTAAAACAGCAGGAAATGACCTTGAAGGTGTGATTTTTTTTTTAAGAGAAAAAAAAGTGGAGGTCTGTGTTAGAAAGGACTGGGATGCAGTGGTATGTTTTGATTGGGCAAATTAATTAGATTAGGTAAAGGGAGATTTTGGTTGCTGGAATTAAAAACTTGATAGCTAGACAAGGTAGTCAACCAAGGACAGAAGACACAACAGGCGTGAAGTAGAGAGTAAAATCTGGAGTCTCTCGTGGTTAAATGACTTCAGTAGGAAAATAATTTTATTTCTTTCCTTCACACTGATGCATTACTGGAGACGAATGCATATGTTTGTGGAACAGCACTTAATGGAAAGAGAGGCCATGAATTTGAAAGAGAGCAAGAAGGGGTATATGGGAAGGTTTGGAGGAAGGAAAGGAAAGGGGAAATGATTTAGTTATAGTATAATCATAAAAAGTAAAAGGAATAGTTTTTTTAAATTTATTTATTTCTTTATTAATTTTAATTAGATTTCTGTCTCTTCCCCACCGCCGCCTCCCCTTTCCCTCCCCCTCCCCCAACCAAGTCCCCCTCCCTTGTCAGCCCAAAGAGCAATCAGGGTTCCCTGCCCTGTGGGAAGTCCAAGGACCACCCACCTCCATCCAGGTCTAGGAAGGTGAGCATCCAAACTGCCTAGGCTCCCACAAAACCAATAGGTGCAGTAGGATCAAAAACCCATTGCCATTGTTCTTGGGGGTCTCAGTAGTCCTCATTGTCCGCTATGTTCAGCGAGACCGGTTTTAACCCAGGCTTTTTCAGACCCAGGCCAGCTGGCCTTGGTGAGTTCCCGATAGGACAACCCCATTGTCTCAGTGTGTGGGTTCCCCCCTCGCGGTCCTGAGTTCCTTGCTCATGCTCTCTCTCCTTCTGCTCCTGATTTGGACCTTGAGATTTCAGTCCGGTGCTCCAATGTGGGTCTCTGTCTCCTTTCATCGCCTGATAAAGGTTAATATTCAGGAGGATGCCTATATGTTTTTCTTTGGGTTCTCCTTATTTAGCTTCTCTAAGAACCCGAATTATAGGCTCAATGTCCTTTATTTATGGCTAGAAACCAAATATGAGTGAGTACATCCCATGTTCCTCTTTTTGGGTCTGGCTTACCTCACTCAGGATAGTGTTTTCTATTTCCATCCATTTGCCTGCAAACTTCAAGAAGTCCTTGTTTTTTACTGTTGAGTAGTACTCTAATATGTATATATTCCATACTTTCTTCATCCATTCTTCAACTGAAGGGCATCTAGGTTGTTTCCAGGTTCTGGCTATTACAAACAATGCTGCTATGAACATAGTAGAGCATATACTTTTGTTGTATGATAAGGCCTCTCTTGGGTATATTCCCAAGAGTGGTATTGCTGTGTCCAGGGGTAGGTTGATCCCGAATTTCCTGAGAAACCTCCACACTGCTTTCCAGAGTGGTTGCACAAGTTTGCATTCCCACCAGCAATGGATGAGTGTACCCCTTTCTCCACAACCTCTCCAGCAAAGGCTATCATTGGTGTTTTTGATTTTAGCCATTCTGACAGGTGTAAGATGGTATCTTAAAGTTGTCTTGATTTGCATTTCCCTGATCACTAAGGAAGTTGAGCATGACCTTAGGTGTCCTTTGGCCATTTGAACTTCTTCTGTTGAGAGATCTCTGTTCAGCTCAGTGCCCCATTTTATAATTGGGTTGATTAGCCTTTTACGGTCTAGTTTCTTGAGTTCTTTATATATTTTGGAGATCAGACCTTTGTCAGTTGCAGGGTTGGTGAAGATCTTCTCCCAGTCAGTGGGTTGCTTTTCTGTCTTAGCAACAGTGTCCTTTGCTTTACAGAAGCTTTTCAGTCTCAGGAGGTCCCATTTATTCAATGAGGCCCTTACTGTCTACTGTCTGTGCTGCTGGGGTTATACGTAGGAAGTTGTCTCCTGTGCCCACGTGTTGTAGAGTACTTCCCACTTTCTCTTCTATCAGGTTCAGTGTGTTCGGACTGATATTGAGGTCTTTGATCCATTTGGACTTGAGTTTTGTGCAAGGTGATAGATATGGGTCTAATTTCAATCTTCTACAGGTTGACATCCAGTTGTGCCAGCACCATTTGCTGAAGAAGCTTTCTTTCTTCCATTGTATACTTTTAGCTCCTTTATCGAAAATGAGGTGTTCATAGGTTTGTGGATTAAATTCCGGGTCTTCTATGCGATTCCATTGGTCGACTTCTCTGTTTTTATGCCAATACCAAGCTGTTTTCAATACTGTAGCTCTGTAATAGAGTTTGAAGTCAGGGATGGTAATGCCTCCAGACGTTCCTTTATTGTATAAGATTGTTTTGGCTATCCTGGGTTTTTTGTTTTTCCATATAAAGTTGATTATTGTCTTCTCCAGATCTCTTTGCTTTAATTGTAGTGGTGCCATCTGCTCTCGGTGTTGTGCGCAGGTCTCCGCTGTCTGCCGCCTCCTGCACCTCTCTGGTGCTCTCCGGTGCTCCCTGAGCCTGCGCTGCCCTGGTGCTCTGCCGCCCCGCCTGGGCCTGTGCTGACCCGGTGCTCTGCCACCCCGCCTGGGCCTGTGCCTGTCGTCTGCCGCCTGTGCCGGTGGTCTGCCGTCCCGCCTGGGCCTGCGCCGGTGCTCTGCCCAAGGAATAGTTTTTTAAAAGAAATGAAGATCTGGGCGGTGGTGGCACACACCTTTGATCCCAGCACTAAGGAGGCAGAGGCAGGTGGATTTCTATGAGTTCAAGGCCCAGTCTGCTCTACAGAGTGAGTTCCTGGATAGCTAGAACTGATACACAGAAAAACCCTGTTTCCAAAATCAAAAAACAAACAAACACACAACAACAGCAAAACTCAACCAAGCAACCAATACACAAACAACAACAACAAAAAAATGAAGATATGGCTGCCCCAAGTAGTTTGTCAGAACAGTTTAAATTACAACGAAATTAGCCCACTGTCTCATTAAAAATCTAGGTATATTTTAATTAGATCAAGTCCTAATTATGAAAAAGGATCTCTGCAAACAAACTTATCCTAAAATCTTAAGTTTGCATAACAAAAAGCCGTTTAGATATTTATCATTAATAAAGGTATATCTTAAGAATTGAGTCACCTTTAAATGTAAAATACCAGGTTTTCACTTTTTTAAAAGTATTTTTATTTTATATGTTTTGAGTGTTTTGGCTGGGTATAGGAGAATGCACCACATGCTCACAGCGCCACGGAGAGCAGAGCATTGAATTCCCTGTAACTGGAGTTACAGACAGCTGTGAGTCACCCTGTGGGTGCTGAGACCAAATCTGTGTAGTAAGATATCTCTCGAGTAACTGCATCTAGAGTAAACATCAGAATGAAGTAGCTGTTTTTAGAATGCAGTACTTGTTTTATGGAAATACTTAGACCTTGAAGAGATAGATCATTGTGGAAAGTAGTGACTGTTTTCTGTGGTTTATAGAACTGTTTTATTTTTTGTTTTGAACAGCACATTTCCATTATTATTATTATTATTATTATTAATTATATTACTTTAAAAAATACCAATCCAAATTCCCACTCACTCCCCTTTTCCCACTTCCCCTAACCCCCTCCAATCCTAAGAGAGGACAAGTCACCCTGCCCTGTGGAAAGTTCAAGGCCCTCCCTACTACATCTAGGCTGAGCCAGGCATACATCCAAAGAGAATAGGATTCCCAAAAGCCAGTACATGCAGTAGAGACAAATCCCAGCGCCACTGTCAGTGGCCCCTCAGTCTACCCCAACAGTCAACCACATTCAGAGAGACTAGTTTGATCCCACGCTTGTTTACTCCCAGACAAGTTGGAGTTGGTAAGCTCCCATTAGCTCAGGCAAATTGTCTCAGTGGAAGACCTCATGGTCTTGACTTTCTTGCTCATACTCTCACTCCTTCCACTCCTCAACTGGACCTTGGTAGCTCAGTCCAGTGCTCCCTTGTGGGTATATGCCTCTGTTTCCATCTGCTGTTGGATGAAGGTTCTATGGTGACAGTCTGACTACAGGACATTTCCTTTAAAAAAAAAAATTAAACACCCACACAGTGAGACAATGGGGATGTTCTATCGGGAACTCACCAAGGCCAGCTGGCCTGGGTCTGAAAAAGCCTGGGATAAAACCGGATTCGCTTAACATAGCGGACAATGAGGACTACTGAGATCTCAAGAACAATGACAATGGGTTTTTGATCCTACTGCATGTACTGGCTTTGTGGGAGCCTAGGCAGTTTGGATGCTCACCTTCCTAGACCTGGATGGAGGTGGGTGGTCCTTGGACTTCCCACAGGTCAAGGAACCCTGATTGCTCTTCGGGCTGACGAGGGAGGGGAACTTGATCGGGGGAGGGGGTGGGAAATGGGAGGAGGTGGCGGGGAGGAGGCAGAAATCTTTAATAAATAAATAAATAAAAATTTAAAGAACTTGTTTTTCATGTTACATAGCAATCACAGTTCCCCGTCCCTCCACTCTTCCCACTCCCATTCTCACCACCTTCCCCCTACTCAAACTCCCATCCACTCGATAAAAATTATATATTTGTAATGAAGCTATCACAATATAACAGAAGTTTCATGTATGTTTAAAAATTTTTAATATGAATATTTTATTTAATATTATTGATGCGTATTTATGTGTCTGACCACAGTAGGCATGTAAAGATGAGAGGAGAACTTGGGGCTGGTTCTTTCATTCCACTGGCGATGAAACTCAGGTTCCCAAGCTTACAAAGCAAGCACTTTTTCCTGTTGAGTCATTTCACCAGCCTGAAAATACGTTTTTATTTTTATATGCAGAATTCCTCTTCAGTATTCAGTACTGAAAGAAAAAGAATTGATTACATTTGCATGGCAATTTGGAAATGCTTTCACAAATTTGCTTCACAGTACTCTAAAATAGTCCAGGCAGGTGTTATTATTCCCATCCAGAAATTAAGGCCATGTATTGAGGGCAGTAAAGGAAATGATGTCTGCTCACTGGTTAAAACCACACTGGCTTAGCTCTGCATCCTGCCAATCAGTATCTTTTCTACTGTACAGAGCTACCTCTGCCCTTGTACATTCTAGACAACAGTCCTATCAGGTGAGTGGCTGTGGGACAACAAAATTTTGATAAAATAAAACAAAAGATACAAGTACATAATGAATTTTATGAATTTATTAAAAAGAATAAAATCATGACTATTGCAGGAACATGGACTGAACTGGAGATTATAGTGTCCAGGAAATAAACCTGGTTCAAGAACAATGTTGCCTACTTTTTTCACATATGCAGAATTTGTGTGTGTGTGTGTGTGTGTGTGTGTGTGTAAGAGAAAAAGGTCTAGGAAGAGGAGTGAGAGACATTAGAGTTAGGGAAGTAGAGCACGGGTAATAGAACACTTGAAACATGGAAATGGAAAGGAGAGAGGGGCAGGAATGGAACCAGCAGTTGCCTTGGGAAAGGGGAGTTCACTGTCATAGCAAGATGAGTGAGAACAAAGTACAACATGTGTGAAATGACTACTGTGAATGTGAGCTAATGAAACTCAATAGTGTATGAACATTTCCAAGGTATGAATTAAAAACAACATGTAGCAAAAGTTAATAAATTAATCAATACACATGCTCCATAAACACTATTCTTAGGCAAAGGAAGACACTGAGACATAAAAATGAAGACATTAAAACTAAAAAAAAATTAATCTCTCTTAGTGTTAGAAATGGATCTGAGCATCTCAAGAAAATGGCCAGGCAAAAATTTTACTTTTGTGGAAGGGAGCATAATGGTGTCAAGCTCAACATGCAAACACACCCAGCAGGGGTCGCTCGAGGACTTCTTCCATAAAGGAAAGAGGTTAGTGCTTAAATGGTCACAGCTCACCTCACATACTTAATGATAGTGGCTGGGTTAAAGCAATGCAGTTACAACCAGAACATAGTTTTGAGCACTGACATGAAACCTTTATTGAACATTTCACCTCAAGAACAATTGACCATGGACACATTTCAATTTTTACCAAGGAGCTTCTTTGCCCCCCCCCCTTTTTTTTTTGAAATAGAATTCTGTCTTATTTATCTTTTTGACAGAAACAAACAGTACATTTTGATTACGTTTCCACACTTTTTTGTACATTTAAGAATGTTCAGTGAGTGCCAGGAGTGGTGGGGCATGTCTTTAATCCCAGTATTCTAGAGAGAGAGAGAGAGAGAGAGAGGCAGGTGGATCTCTTTGAAACAATACCAGCCAAGACTAATATAGAAAAATCTCAGTCCATTTAAGGCTAGTTAATTAGACTTGTTTCAGAAAAAAATAATGTCTGGGAGCAGGAGAGATGGCTCAGTGGTTAATGTACTGGCTGTTCTTCCAAAGAATGCAGGTTTTATATCCAGTATTCCCATGATGGTTCATAACCACCTTAACTCCAGCCCAGGGGATCTGTTGCCCTCTTCTGGCTTCTGTGAGCACTGCATGCAGATGGCCCACAGACATACATGCAGACAAAACAACCATACACATAAAATAAAAATAAATAAATCTCTTTTAAGAAGCCCAGTGTACCAGTCTGTGGTAATGCTGCCACTCCCCGCGGCACATCTACAAAGGAAAAAGCAAATATATTTTGTTTATCTGGTTTTAACAGATAATTCCTGAGATCAGTCCAATGAAGCATTGGTTTTAGAGTGAGTAGCCTGAGATAGACGCTGTCTACTACATTGGTTTTAGGTGTTACTAATGGTTTGTTCTAAAGTGCTGTGGGTCAACCCTAGAGCTTCACCATACTAGCCAAGTGCTTTAAGACCCAGCTATCTCACTAGTCCTGCTAACAATTATTGAACTCTCTGTTCCCAAATGCCACTAGTATTTACTGTGGAAGCACCAGCTTGTGCATTTCAAGAGGCTCACTGTAACCAGGAGAAAGCAAAGTACACAAAGAGAAGGCAGACGGCCCTCCTCTCTCTGAGAAATACAGAGTGGAAATGGGTACCATTTCCAGGAGGAAGGTATTGAGATGAGATTTGAAGAGGCAAATTCCTGTTCTGCTAGGAGGGGATGGGGTCTAGAGTTTAGAAGTTGGGACAGATATCTTGGTGTTCAAGAACACTTTTTGCACTTCTTAATAACTTGGGTTCAAATCCAAGCACCTACATAGTGGTTCCCACCATCCTATAACTCCAGTTCCATGGATCTAATGTCCTCTTCCAGTCTCTAGGGGCATACATGGCACAAACATACAGACAGACAAAACACCCATATATGTATTGTTTTTTAAAGGGAATCATGAGAATGATTGAGGCAAGTAGTAACAGAAAGGACAAGGAATTTGAGACAGTTACTTATCCTGTCTCCCCCCCCATTTTTTTTTTTTTTACAATGCTGGCTCTTTATTCCTTTCAAAAATCAGAAAGCCAGGATCAAAGAGATGGCTTCATGGTTAAGAAGCTCAAGGAGATCTGGAATAAGGACCCAACAGTCCATGTAGGCACAGCAGCCTACCTGTAATTAAACCTGGGAATTTAGAGAAAGAAAATCCTAGAGCAAATAGAATTGCAAGACTACCTGCCTCAGTAAGTTCTGTTTTGATTTAAAGACCCTGTGCTGTTTTGAATGGAGAATGCTGAGTCCTCGTAGGCTAATACTATAGGGTGAAAAAGATCAAGGAAAAAGCACCCTGACTCTGACTTGACCCCAGGACCAGCGCTTGAAATCCCACCAATCCCTGGGCTTGTCCTCAAATCAGGCTACAAAAATCCACCAATCTCAAGTCACCCTAGAAAGATCTGTTTCCCAAGAACCCCTATTTGTAGCTCTGTGCCCTGTTCAGTTTGCTGCTGCTTCTTACCCCAGGGGCAGCCACACTGCTGGATTCTTTCTTCCCAATAAATCTCTTGAGTGTGGTGTGACATTTTTTCTGGAGTGGAACAAGCTGCAACACTTTTACCAGGGAAACTTCCCACTAGCAGAGCAGAGCTGTATCATTTCATCTGGCCTGAGCAGAGCTGTAATAACTTTGCTGGGGAAATCCTATAGTTGTTAAACTTGCTTTGGGGAAACCTTTCCCTGGAGCAGAACTGTAAGCTGCTATGTTTACAGTAACTTTGGGGTATTTTTTTTTTTTTTTTTTTGGCTACTGACTGCCAGGATACCTTTCCATCTGAGCTGCAATACTTACACATATAATTGAATGTTTGGGTCCCAGTATTAGGAACTGTCTTGGAAGTAATAAGAGGTGTGGCCTTGTTTGGCATGTGTCACTGAGGGTGGGCTTTGAAGTTTCAAAAGCCCATACAGTTCCCCTGTTAGCTTTCTCTGCCTTGTGCCAATGGATCAGATGTAAGCTCTTACCTACAGCTCTAACAATAGCACCATGCTTGCCTGCCTGCTGCCGTGTTCCCTAACATCATGGTCATGGACTCTAACCCTGTGGAACCTTGAGTCCCCAAATTGAATGCTTTTCCTTATACTTAACTTTGTCAGGGTATATTCTCAGAGTAATAAAAAGTAACCAAGACAGAGCCTATGCCAAAAATTGAATAATAAAAATGAACAACATCCACACAGGGAGATAAGTACACATGGATCACCTGCCCCCCAAACACACCCATACACAGGTGAACCTGCATACACATATGAACGCACACTATGCCCACATATGCATATGAAATAAAACATCTGAAACTCAAGTTGGTTTGTCACCTTCAGATTCCTATTATCAGTGGGCACATGGCTGTTTATGATGGGTGATAGATACTAATTTTGGGGAAGATGATGCAGAATCAAAGACTTGGACAGAGGCCAGCCAGACTTACCTCTTCATATTTGGCTTTGTGGCCTTAGTCAACTCTGAACCTGGAGGCAGGGTTGTAGCCCTTCTGACCACATCCTGTCCTTGCATTGTGAAGCCAAAGCAGGTTGAGTGATCTCATAGATATCAAGGGGGCACCTCTCTCTCTCTCATTCTGCTCATACTAGTCCTGGCTGGGCCTCTTTTTCCTGCACCCCGGAGTAAAGTTGTCAACTTTGTCAATCATCCTCATCGAATCTACTTGCAAGACGGATGTAAATGGTCCCAAGCGCATGGAATCCCACAAGCCGCTTGACCTGAACCCTCGCTCAACCCCAGTACACAAGAATCTGCTACAAGAACCCTCCTGTGTGGTTGGTAACAAGCTGCCAACAAAGATGAGCTCTGTGGTCATTGACATGGGTTCTGGCACGTGTAAGATGGGCTTCGCAGGACAGACTCGGCCCAGCTACATCGTGGCCAGTGTCGTGGGCTACCAGCCCAAGAAACAAACCACAATGGGGCAGCCCAAGGTGGACACTTTTATTGGTGAGGCAGCCCAGGCTTGCCAGGAGTTAACCCTGATGCAGCCTGTTCGTAATGGTATTGTGGTGAACTGGGAAGCAGCTGAGATCATCTGGCGCCACATCCTGGAAAACGACCTCCGAGTTGCCACCCAGGACCATCCTCTGCTGTTCACGGACCCGCCCTTCAACCCTGCAAGCAACCGCGAGAAGCTGGTGGAAGTAGCCTTCGAGTCTCTGCACTCCCCTGCCATATATGTGGCCTCCCAATCCGTGTTGTCAGTCTATGCCAATGGGTGCGTTAATGGGCTGGTGGTAGACACAGGCCACGGGGTCAGCTACACAGTGCCAGTCTTCCAAGGCTACAACCTACCCAGTGGCATCCAGCGCCTTGACCTGGCTGGCCACTACTTGACTACCTTCCTGGCAGAGAAAATCTTGAGATCTAGCTTGCCACTGAAGAAGGAAGACGTGGACACCATGGAGAGTATCAAGCATCAATACTGCTATGTGGCCTCAGATTTCCAGAAGGAGCAAGGGCGCCCTGATGACAAATTCCGGCGGTGCCTGAAGCTGCCAGATGGACAGATGATCACAGTGGGGAAGGAGCTCTTCCAGTGTCCTGAACTACTGTTCCATCCCCCGGAGACCTCGGGACCTTCATCTTTGGGCCTCCCCAGGATGGTGGAACAGAGCCTTTGCACGGTGCCACAGGAGCTGCAGGCCGAAATGGAACAAAATGTGCTGCTGTGTGGAGGCTCCTCTCTCTTCTCTGGCTTCGAAAGTCGCTTCAAGGCTGAGCTGCTGCAGTGTCTTAGTCCAGACGCCTACGTGGTTGTGGCTGCCCAACCCAATAGGAACCTCTCAGTGTGGACTGGGGGATCCATTCTAGCCTCACTGTGTGCCTTCCAGTCCCGCTGGATCCAGCGTGAGCAGTACGAGGAACATGGTCCCGATATAGTGCACCGCAAGTGCTCTTGATTCATCGCAGGGTGGAGAGTGGTGTGGGAATAAAACTTCCATAGTGAGCACTTTCCTTTCATGTTGCATTCTCTCCCATCCCACTCACTGAAAGCCACCTAGGAGCCTCAGGTATGAACCCCCTTGCAGACCAATGGCCACTGGAACTTGACCCTCACACATTCCTGGGTGAAATCAGAACTAAAGCACCTCCTCTAATCTACACCTTTGAGGCATCCCGATTCTCACCCATTCCTCCACAAGGATCCCTAACATAATACCATTTCCTAATCTCATCAACCCATCCTCCCGGCATCCTCAAGTGTGTGTGTGTGTGTGTGTGTGTGTGTGTGTGTGGAGATACACACCCACAGACTATCATTCTGACAGGGATATGATGGAAATTAGATGATTTGTAGTTTTCCAATGTTAGTTTCTAAGTTTTCCAAGGTTAGTGGACTTGGATGTATTTTCTGTGTGTATTGACCAGTTACATTTCATCTTCTCAGAACTGTTAGTTCATTAGCTCACTTAGTAACTGGATTGTCTGATTTTTGTTTGTTTGCTTAGTCTTTTGAGTTCTTTATATATTCTAGGCATTAGCACTCTGTCAGATGGGTTGTGTGCAAAGATATTCTTTCATTTTGTGGGGTGCTTATTAACACAATTGGTTTTTGTTTGTTTGCTATGCAGGAGCCTTTTAACTTCATGAATTCTTAATTGACAGTTGTTGGCCTTATTTCTGGAACAACTGGAGTCCGGCTGAGAAAATCTTCCCCTGTGACTATATTAAATTGTTTTTCCATATTTATTCTTTATGAATGTGTTGTCTGAATATCTTATGTGCATTACATGCATGCCTGATGAGCATGAGTTTAGAAGAGA
The DNA here is from genome assembly GCA_963919705.1 of Alexandromys oeconomus. Lineage (NCBI taxonomy): Eukaryota > Metazoa > Chordata > Mammalia > Rodentia > Cricetidae > Alexandromys > Alexandromys oeconomus. The sequence goes on from CAWTZB010000267.1 coordinate 5,287,404, forward strand.
GCATAAATTTTCCTAAGGTTGAATTTATAGGTGGCTGTTAGCCACCATGTGGTTTCTGGGAACTGAATCCAGTTCATTGTTGAGAGAACAAAATTGCTCTCAACCCCTGAGTCATCTCTCTGGCCTCCTCTTTTAGCAGGTTAAGATTGTCAGTTCTTCATTGAAGGTTTTTGATAGCTTCAAAGTTGATACATCTAATTTCATTCTTATACATATATCTCTAATTATTTTTAGTTTTATTTTTGGTGTATGAGTGCCTTGTTTGTATACATGTATATGTACCATGCCATTGCCTGGTGCCCATAGAAGAGAGAGGGGAGTCAAAACCTCTGGAATTGGAGTTATGGATGACTGTGAGCCACTATGTGGGTACTGAAAATCAAACTTTGGTCTTCTTCAAGATCAACAAATTCTATTAATCTTTGAACATCTTTCTAGCTCCCAACCCCTTCTTTGAGACAAGATCTCTCTGCTCAGCCCTATCTGCCCTGGAACTCCTTGGTATGTCAGGATGGTCTCAAATTCATGGGGATCCTGAGTTTTGGAACTAAAGGTACAAGCTACTACACCTGGCTGGTCTGTTCACTTTTACCAATACCAGTTTTTAGAGAGGCTATCACAGAGATAGTGGGCATCTGCCGAGAAACATCATCTATTAGCTCTAAACTGAACCATTGTGCACATGAGCTCATAGGAGATGTGAATGCATGCTTAAGATTTACACACAAATTAAATCTTACCAGGAAATATAGTGAGAGTTCACACATCAAATAAAGGATATTTTCAGCTGCTATTTTGTTCTAAATGTTAAACACAGGGCTGCTTCCCAGCAACTAATGGCTGCTAAGATGAGAGCATAAACAAAGGAAGAAAACAATGATGTAGGTCATTGGAGGGCACCGATCTGTGAAAAATAAGGGTCAGGGAAGGAGACCATATTTTATAACTCAAATAATAGTTTGTTATGGTAAATGATGAACTGGGTGTTAGCGGATTCAGCATGAGTCAGGGAATTTCTGGACTTTGCCTGATCATTGTGATCATTGGTTCTCTATTCTGGCTCTTGTTGAGTATTCTGTAATTTTGAATGTTACAGCATGGGTCTCACTCTGCATTTTTCATGGTTAATGGCTGCTCTACAAATGAAGCTGCTTCCCCCTGCCTTGGACTTTGGAATGGAACACCCAGAGCATACACATGAGTTCTGACTGTCATTGGTCCTTCTAGAATCTTAGCTTCACACCTAACTGTGGATCTTCTGAGACACACCCCTGATAGCATTTCCGATGGTATTAAGACAAATAGCTTTTTGATAGAGGCTGGACCAAATATGTCCAACATGGTTTCCTCCCAGGAACCTTAATGTTTGGGGATATGAGTAACGTCATTACACCTGAGGCTGAGATGACCTTATCCCTGAGATTCTGAACCTGAAATGCAGAGCCACGAGGCAGATAATGTCCCAGATTTTTTTAGTGTTGTAAAGTCACCTGGAAAGAAAGGAACTGGGGGCAAATGAGTGGCATCTCCAGTTAGCAACAATAATAAAATAATATCAAAATAATATTATAATGATAACAATAATGATGTACTAATGCCAACATTCCACAGAAATTGGCAGGTGCTTCCTGTCACAGATGCCAGCATTTCACAGAGGGTGACTGTGCTTCCTGCTGTAGCTGTCTCCATTACACAGTAGAGATAGATGGTTTGCAAACTTGGTCAATTTTGACCTGATTGAAGATGTGTGACTCTGCTATTTTCATTCTTTGACATTTACACCACATCCACCTCTTTTTCCATCTTTTCGGAATTTTCTATAAACATATTTGCATATTGTTGCCACTTAGTATAGAGCTTCTGATCTCAAACTCCTAGTGGATGATGGGGAATCTCTCAGTGACAATTATTTTCTTTTCCCTGGGAGGTGGGGCATGATAAGCACTGTTCAAGAGAAGCTTCATTACAGGCATGGGAACCACTGCAGGGCATTTCCCAGAATGAAGAATCTGTTTAACTCTGAACGTACAAGCTCACAGTCAAGAAGCAGGTTTGGGTGTGGTGGGTCAGATACGTAAAATGATGAAGACACAGAAGGACTGGAAGGCTCTGGTGGCATTGAGTTAACCAGGTTTGTGTTTAAACCTGTTCTGTGAAATTAGATATCGGCTCAGGATGAGGGAAGTGGAGACATTCAGCTTGACCAGATACCTATGCTAGCCAAACTGAATTAGCACTATTCACACTAAAATTAAACAAAGGGGGAAGAAATGAAAATGATGAAATCTGCTTGAAATCAAACCCAGAAGAATCTCTGTAACCCATAAGAAGAGCAACTCTTTGTATTTCATGAAGCAGAGGCCCTTTCAGTGCCCGTAGACGTTGTCACTGGAGACACAGAATGGAGACTTTTTTCTGTCTGTGGGAAGCTACTTTGGGATGCATGCAATTCTCTCCTCTTCATCAACTTGGGGATGAATTACCTTCAAAATCTAGCTACTTCCAGAATTGCACATAATAACCTCAGTCTTCACCCAGAAAGAATATGGTTGTAGTTTCTCGCATTTTTCATATCAAGGTTATTTTTGGTCCTATGTTTATTAAGGATGAATGGAGCACCAGGTTAAGATGTTTTCATAGGACAATTCTTTCAGTACAAATGCCAAAGGTAATTTGTAATAAATGGCCTATATATTCAGAATGTCTGGGCCTCATAAAAGATATATAGCCTTCATCACATCCTTTTCTTTTCAGAAATATAGACTGTACTTTTTTGTGAGGCAAAATTTTGGGTAGCCTAGAATTTAGTTACTGTTTAGCTGAGGGTGGACCTTGAAACTCATGCCTCTACTTCCTGACAAGTACTAGGATTCCAGGCATGGAACATAAATACAAAAGTGGATTATCCAGTACAGCTGCATTGGCTTATTTTATGTGAACTTGACACAAGTTAGAGTTATTGGGGAAGAGGAAGTCTCAAATGAGAAAATGCCTCCTCAAGGTTGGGCTGCAGAGAAGCCCATAAAGCATTTTCTTATTTAGTGACTGCTATAGGAAGGCCTAGCACATTGTAGGAGGGCCCATCCCTTTCTTGGCTGATGGTTCTGGGTTCTATAAGAATCCAGGATGAGCAAGCCATGAAGAGCAAGCCAGTAAGCAGCCTCCAAGTTTTTTTTTTTTTTTTTATACAGGTTTTCTCGGGAGCTTTGGAGCCTGTCCTGAAACTCACTATGTAGACCAGGCTGGCCTTGAACGCACAGAGATTTGCCTGCCTCCGCTCCAGAGAGCTGGGATTAAAGGCTTGTGCTACCACCATCAGGCTACAAAACTACAGAGAAACCCTGTCTCAAAAAAACCACATTGAGAAGCTCGGAGGGCAGGTACATAGGGATGAAAGAAGAATGGGCATGACATGAATGCCACAATGACTAAATAAAAAGTAAGTTAAAAATTGAGTTACCATGGTCATGGTGCCTTTTCACAGCAATAAAAAACCTTAACTAAGATACCAACCAACACATAATCAGATTTTATGTTCCTATACTCGACAAGCACAATGTCCTTTAATATTACCAATATTCTCTCTCTCTTTCTTTCTTTTCTGTTGTTTTTAGAGAAAGGGTTTCTCTGTAGTTTTGGAGCCTGTACTAGAAATAGCTCTTGTATATTAGGCTGGCCTCAAACTCACAGAGATCTGCCTGGCACTGCCTCCCTAGTACTGGGATTAAAGACATGCACCACCACTGCCTAGCCCATATATTATTTTCCCATGAACTTTTGGATGTTACTATTTTTATTGCATTCTATTAGTGAACTTTTATTATAGTTAGAAAGGAAGTATTAACAATTCCAACAGATAAATCACATGACAGATATTTGCGTGGTCTGGGTACAGTAAATGAATTTACACAGATCAAATGCTTGTACAAAGCTACCCACTCTTTGTTTTGCATTGTTTGAAATTGGCATATTACAATTATGTGGTTGCGGAAGTAGAAACTGAGCTACATATTTACGCTACAATATATAATAAACCACAACAGTTCCTTGCAAATGACTGTCATTTTGTGGAAAAGCCTTTCTTTGACTTCAGTCCAGAGTCAAGGAAACTTCCAGAAATGTCCTTACTGATCAATTTTGTATCTGCAGATTATTATTTCCTTCACACACAGTTTAAAACGTTTTCTGACTTGATGCATAAAAATATCCTGACTATTTATAGAACTGTTCCATAAAAAACTGCAGTGATAATATTTGCATGTTTTAAAATTCATTCTTGTATTATATGCTTTTAATAATTTTATAGATTCATATGTCTGTCATGTAAAAATGTTCTTTAAGTTTAGTGAATTCATTTGATTTTGAAATATTATAAAAATCATCCTGAGATTTGCAGCCTATTGTGGAACTAGCTCTTGTAGACCAGGCTGGCCTCCAACTCACAGAGATCTGCCTGCCTCTGCTTCTCGAGTGCTGAGATTAAAAGTGTGCACCACTACCATCTGGCTTTGAGGGTTTTTAATATTAGTGGATTATTTAAATTGATACTGACATCTGGGAAATATTGCTTTTAATCATTCTATTTCTTAGTCAAGTTTCGTGCTTTTGTCTCTGAGTCAGTATTATTTCTTTTGGACACACTGTTATACTCCAAATATTTCTTTTAATTCTTTAGGCTATCTTGGTAGGTTGACTACAGCACTTCATAGCCATAGAGAATCATGATATACTCCATGCATCTCTGGGGTGAACTAATGATGTTGCCAGTTTCATTCTTTTATTTGTCTTTCCCTACTGTTTTATAGCACATGCAGTTAGTTAAGAATTCTGTAATGATACTAAATACTTCTGGCATTAAAATTAATTATTATCCTCTGATTTTACAGGAATTATATCAACAGAGAATTCATAGTCATCCTTATCTTTTGGCAGAAACAGCCAAAGGACCTGGTAGACTCATGTAGGCCCCACGCTTTCCATTTCAGTCTCTGTGAGCCTATGTGAGCCATGCTTAGTTGATTTGGTGTGGCGTGTTCTCTGCAGTCCTCCATCCCTTCTTCCATAATCTTTCCTACTTGGCCTTCCTTGATCTCTGAGGGGTGGGACCTTTTGAAAACCTCAATATAGATTTTCTTCCCATGTAGTGTCTGGTTGAGTGTCAGCCATATGATGTGGGAGTGTCATATCAATCTGTTGATTTCATTGGTTAATTAATAAACTGCTTGGCCTGATAGGTTAGAACATAGGTGGGTGGAGTAAACAGAACAGAATGCTGGGAGGAAGAAGGCAGTGAGGTAAGACACCTCAGACAGATGCCATGCCTCTCCTCTCTAGGGCAGACGTGATGGAGCCAGCCGCCAGGTCTTACATGCTGAATCTTTCCCGGTAAGACACACATTAATAGAAATTGGTTAATCAAGATGTGAAAGTTAGCCAGTAAAAGGCTAGAGCTAATGGGCCAAGCAGTTTTTAAAAAAATACAGTTTCTGTGTAATTATTTCGGGGCATAAGCTAGCCAAGCGGCCAGGAGCCGGGTGGCAGGAACGCAGCTCGCAGCTCCATCAACAGCCATAGGAAGTCTCTCTGAAGGAAATTGGACAAGGCATTGATCTATGAGTATAGCAGAATATCATAAGGAATCATTTTATTGATTTTTTCCCCAGAAATGTTTAGTTTCACTCTAGGTCTCTGGGCTATCCAGTTTCTATTGCCTGGCTTTCCAGGCAGTGTGAAGCAATGACTCTCTCTTTTGGTCTAGGTCTCAAATTAAATCAATTAAATCAGACATTGGTTGTCCACTTCCACAAGTTCTTGCATATCTTGCAGGGAAAACAGATTGCAGGCTGAGGGTTTTGTGACTGGGTTAGTGTTGAGGTTTCTCTTTCTGTAGCCTGCAGACTACCTTCTTGCTCCATAGAGATTAGACTGTAAGGGTGAAGGCTCCTTGCAGGCAACAATTCGACCTCTCTACTATTAATGAGCTGTGTGGATGTTGTCCTCAGCAATAGGCCCCACTGTCAATTTTCAGAGAGCAACCTTATGTCATAGCACTGGCCTAGAGTCTTTAGAAAATCTCTAAAGGAACCCCCTCAGGCAATAATTCAATAGAATGCATCATGGTTGCATCACTGGAAGTCTTGACTGGCAACAAGAGATGGTCAGTACAGAATCTATATTCTCTGTTGCTAGGAATCCTCACTAGGTCACTCTCATAGGTTCCAGGAAGTTTCCTTTGCATTAGGTTGCACACAGACTTCCATATGCCCCCCAAATACAGCTATCTGACCCCGAACTCCCTCCTACAATCCCTCCTCACTACCTGATCCATTCTGCTCCCATCCCAACCTGCCCTCAGTTCACCTGCAAATTCTGTCCTATTTTCCTTGCCATTGAGATCCAGGCTTTCCTCCAAGACCCCGTCTCTTTCCCTAACCTCTCTGGTCTGTGGATTGAAGCTTGATTATCATTTGCTTAACAGCTAATATCCACTTATATGTGAATATATGCCTTGTTTGTCTTTCTGGGTCTCTGCTACCTGTCAGGATTTGTATTTATTTCCTACAAGTTTCATGATGTTATTATTTTTTTTTATTGAGAATAGGAAAAAAAAAGTTTCTGCCTCCTCCCAGCCTCCCATTTCCCTCCCCCCACTCTTCTCCCCCTCCCCCCACTCCTCTCCCCCTCCCTCTCCAATCCAAAGAGCAGTCAGGGTTCCCTGCCCTGTGGAAAGTCCAAGGTCCTCCCCCCAGCGTCCATGTCTAGGAAGGTGAACATCCAAACTGGCTAGGCTCCCACCAAGCCGGAACATGAAGTAGGATCAAAACCCCTTGCGATTGACCTTGACTTCTCATCAGTCCTCATTGTTCGCCATGATCAGAGTCCGGTTTTATCCCATGCTTTTTCAGTTACAGTCCAGCTGGCCTTGGTGAGCTCCCAATAGATCAGCCCCACTGTCTCAGTGGGTGGGTGCACCCCCCCGTGGTCCTGACATCCTTGCTCGTGTTCTCCCTCCATCTGCTCCTCATTGGGACCTTAGGAGCTCAGTCCAGTGCACCAGTGTGGGTCTCTGTCTCTATCTCCATCCATCCCCAGATGAAGGTTCTATGGTGATATGAAAGATATTCATCAGTATTGCTATAGGATAGGGTCATTTCAGGTTCCCTATCTTCAGCTACCCAAGGAACTAACTGGGGACATCGCCTTGGGCTCCTGGGAGCCACTCTAGCTAGGTTCAAGTCTCTTGCCAACACTAAGGTGGGTCCCTTAACTAAGATATGTGCTTCCCTGTTCCCCTATCCAACCTTCCTTTATCCCAATCTTCCTGTTTCCCCAAGTTCCCCCAATCCTCCCCTTCTCACTTTTCTCTCCCCGTCCCCCCTTATCCCCAACCCACCCCACCCCCAAGATCCCAATTTTCTCCCCGGCAATTTTATCTACTTCCCTTAGCCAAGAGGATAACTATATGTTTTTTCTTTGGGTTCACCTTCGTATTTAGCTTCTTTAGGTTCACCAGGTATACACTCCGTGACCTTTATTTATGGTTAGAAACCAATTATAAGTGAATACATCCCATGTTCATCTTTTTGGGTCTGGGTTACCTCGCTCAGGATAGTGTTTTCTATTTCCATCCATTTGCATGCAAAATTCGAGAAGTCATTGTTTTTTACCGCAGCATAGTACTCTAATGTGTATAGAAAGCATCTTCAACAAATGGTGCTGGCACAACTGGATGTCAACCTGTAGAAGATTGAAATTAGACCCATATCTATCACCTTGCACAAAACTCAAGTCCAAATGGATCAAAGACCTTAATATCAGTCCGAACACACTGAACCTGATAGAAGAGAAAGTGGGAAGTACCCTACAACAGATGGGCACAGGAGATCGCTTCTTAAGTATAACCCCAGCAGCACAGACACTAAGGGCAACATTGAATAAATGGGACCTACTAAAGCTGAGAAGCTTCTGTAAAGCAAAGGACACTGTCACTAAGACAAAAAGGCAACCTACTGACTGGGAGAAGATCTTCACCAACCCCGCAACAGACAAAGGTCTGATCTCCAAAATATATAGAGAACTCAAGAAACTAGACTTTAAAATGCTAATTAACCCAATTAAAAAATGGGGCACTGAACTGAAAAGAGAATTCTCAAAAGAAGAAGTTCAAATGGCCAAAAGACACCTAAGGTCATGCTCAACCTCATTAGCAATCAGGGAAATGCAAATCAAAACAACTTTGAGATATCATCTTACACCTGTCAGAATGGCTAAAATCAAAAGCACCGATGATAGCCTTTGCTGGAGAGGCTGTGGAGGAAGGGGTACCCTCATCCATTGCTGGTGGGAATGCAAACTTGTGCAACCACTTTGGAAATCAGTGTTTCGGTTTCTCAGGAAATTCGGTATCAACCTACCCCTGGACCCAGCAATACCACTCTTGGGAATATACCCAAGAGATGCCCTATCATATGACAAAAGCATTTGTTCAACTATGTTCATAGCAGTATTATTTGTAATAGCCAGAACCTGGAAACAACCTAGATGCCCTTCAATGGAAGAATGGATGAAGAAAGTGTGGAATATATACACATTAGAGTACGATGTTATTATTTTTTAAACAGCCCAATAATATTCCATTGTGTGAATGTACCACATTTTCTTTATATACTCTTCAGTTTAGGGACATCTAGGTTGTTTTCAGTTTCTGGCTATTATAAGTAAAGGCACAATGAATATAGTTGAACAAGTGTCCTTGTGGTATAATGGTGCTTCACATTCTCACCATAATAAACTTTCATTTGTGTTATTGATCTTAGCCATTTTTACACATGTAAGAGAGAATCTCAAAGTAGTTTTAATTTGCATTTTGTGGATGGCTAAGGATGTTGAGCATTTCTTCGAGTGTTTCTCAGCCATTTGAGGTTCTTTTATTGATTATTCTTTGTTTAGATCTGTGTCCCATGTTTAAATGGGTGTTATTTGTTTTCTTGGTATCTAGTTTCTTATGTTCTTTATATATATATTTTGGATATTTTCACTCTGTCAGATGTGGAGTTGGTGAAAATCTCATTCTGTAAGCTGCTGTTTTGCCCTTTTGACAATTATCTTTGCTTTACAGAAGTTTCTCAGTTTCATGAGGCCCAATTTATTGATTATTGATATTAGTGCCTGTGCAGGAAGATGTCTCCTGTGCCAATGCTTTCAAGGCTATTCCTTACTTTTTCGACTGTAAGTTCAGTGTGTCTGGTTTTCTGTTGGGGTCTTTAATCCACTTGAACTTGAGTTTTGTGCATGGTGAAAATAGGAATCTATTCTTCAATATGCAAACATTTAGTTAGACCAGTACCATCTGTTAAAGATACTTTCTGTTTTCCAGTGTGTATTTCTGGCTTGTTTATAAAATATCAAGCATCTACAGGAGTATAAATTTTTTGTCTGGGTCTTCAATTCAATTTTTATGCCAATACCATGGAGCTTTTGTTGTTACAGCTCTGCAGTACATATTGAAATCAAAGGTGATGGTACCTCCAGATCTTTTATTGTTTTAGTTTCAGGCTTCTTTTATAGTTCAAGATTGTGTTGGCTATTCTGGGCTTTTGGTTTTTCTGTATGAAGCAGAGAATTGTCATTTTAAGATCTGTAAAGAATTGTGTTGTAATTCTGATGAGGATTGCACTGAATCTGTAGATTGCTTTTGTAGATGGCCATTTTTCTATGTTAATCTACTGATTTATGGGCATGGGAGAGCTTTCTATCTTTTGATATGATCTTCAATTTCTTTCTTCAAAGACTTGTTTTTTTAATCATATAAGCCTTTCACTTGCTTGGTTAGAGTTACCCCAAAGTATTTTATATTGTTTATGGCTATTGTGAAAGGCATTTTCCCTCTTATTTTTTTCTCAGTCCATTAGTCATTATATATATTAGAGGCCTACTGAGATTATGAGTTATTGTTGTTTCTAATCACTTTACTAAAGGTGTTTATCAGCTGTAGGAGTTCCTTAGTAGAATTTTTAATGTTGCTTATGTATGCTTTCATATCATGTAAAAATAATGATTCTTTGAATTCTTCATTTCCAATTTTTTATCCCCTTGTTCTACATCAGTTGTCTTATTGCCCTAGCTAAAATTTCAAGTATAATATTTAATAGATATATAAAGTATGGACAGTCTTGTCTTATATTTTATTTTAGTGGAATTGCTTTGAGATTCTCTTCATATCATTTGTTGTTGGTTATAGCTTTGCTGTAAAATGACCTTTATTATATTTAGGTAGTCTTTTGTATCCATAATCTCTTCAGTGCTTGACACAGTGGAAATAAGAAAGATGTGGGTAATGTTGTTCAATTTTCATATTCTATGTTATCACTCTCACATGGGAATTCTTCTGTTGCCTTTCACAGGTTATTTTAACGAGTATCTACTCACTCTTAATTGCAGTCATATCTCCTACAGATGGAAATTAGGGGGAAAGGAAGGTGTTGTGTGCTGCCAAAGGTGGTGGTATTGAAATGTAGCACTCTGGGCCAGTGACATCTATGGCACTGGGCCTGAGCACCAGGGACATCTGCAGGAGCAGGCACCCTCATATGTAAAAGAAATACTACTAAAGCTTAAATTCCACATCAAACACCCCACACTGATAGTGGAAGACTTCAACACCCCACTCTCACCACTGGACAGGTTTGCCAGACAGAAACTTAACTGAGAAAAAAAGGAACTAAGAGGTGTTATGGCTCAAATAGACTTAACAGACATCTGTAGAACATTCCATCCAAACATAAAAGAATATACCTTCTTCTCAGCACCTTATGCAATCTTCTCAAAAATTGACCATGTACAAGGTAACAAAGTGGTCCTCAACAGATACAAAAAATAGGAAAACCCCAAGTATCTTATCAGATCATCATGGCTTAGAATTAGAATTCAACAGCAACACTAATTTCAGAAAGCCCCCAAACACATGGAAATTAAACAATGCTCACATGAATCATCAATGGGTAAAGGAAGAAATAAATAAAGAAATTAAAGTCTTCCTAAAATTCAATGAAAATGACCAAACCACATACCCAAATTTATGGGACACAATAAAAGAAGTGTTAAGAGGAAAGTTAATAGCACTAAACGCCTACATAAAGAATTTGGAAAAATCCCATACTAGTGAGTTAATAGAATACCTGAAAACTCTTGAACGAAAAGAAACAAGCTCACCCAGGAGAACTAGATGGCAGGAAATAATCAAATTGAGAGCTGAAATCAACAAAATAGAAACAAAAAAAAGACAACAAAAATAATCAATGAGACAAGGAGTGTATTCTTCAAAATTATCAACAAAATAGACAAACCTTTATCCAAACTAACCGAAAGGCAGAGAGAGAGAATATACAAATAAACAAAATCAGAAATGAAAAGGGGAACATAATAACAGACATGGGTGAAATTCAAGGAATCATCAAGTCATACTTCAAAAACCAGTACTCTGCAAAATTGGAAAAGGTAAAGAAAATAGACAATTTTCTAAATAAGTATTATTAACCAAAATTAAAGCAAGATCATACAACAAATGAAATAAACTTACAACTGCTAAAGAAATAGAAAGTCATCAAAAGTCTCTCAACCAAAAAAATCCCAAAACCAGATAGTTTCAGTGTAGAATTCTATAAGATTTTCAAAGAAGAACTAATACCAGAACTCCTCAAATTGTTACACACAATATAAACAGAAGGAAAAATTGCCAAATTCTATTTATGAGGCTACATAAATACCTAAACCACCCAAAGACTCAACCAATAAAGAGAATTATGGACCAATCTCACTCATGAACATTGATGCAAAAATACTCAGTGAAATACTAGCAAGCTGAATATAAGAACACATCAGAAAAATCATCCACCATAATTAAGTAGGCTTAATTCTAGAGATGTAGAGATGGTTCACATATGAAAATCTGTCAATATAATCCACCACATAAACAAACTGGAAAAAAAACATGATCATCTCATTAGATGCTGAAAAAAAGCCTTGACAAAATACAACATCCCTTCATGATAAAGGTCTTGGAGAGAGCAGGGATACAAGGAACATACTTAAACATAAGAGAGGCAATATAGAGCAAGTTAACAGTCAACATCAAACTAAATGGAGATCCCACTCAAGGTGATCCCACTGAAATCAGGAACAAAACAAGTTTTTCAACTCTCTCCATATATGTTCAATATAGTACTTGAGGGTCTAGTTAGAGCAATAAGACAACAAAAGGAGATCAAGGGGATACAAATCAAAAAAGAAGAAGCCAAATTCTCACTATTGCTGATGATATTATAGCTTACATAAGTGACCCTAAAATTCTACCAAGAAACTCCTAAAACTCATAAACACCTTCAATAATATAGTAGGATACAAGGCTAACTCAAAAACAAATCAGTAGCCCACATTTATACAGATGATAAATGGGCTGAGAAAGAAATCAGAGAAACATCACCCTTCACAACAACCACAAATAACATAAAATATCTTGGAGTAACTCTAACCAAACCAAACAAATAGATCACCTGCTTTTGTAGCATTATGAGCCTGTGAAATATCCACACTGCTTTCCCATAGCAAATAGGTAAGTATACTATTAGAATATATATTTGTTCAAAGACAGGGTTTCTGTTGACTTCATATATGGCAAAGGCAAAGGCCAGAGAAAACATAATTCTGAGTTGGTATTCTCTAAAAAGTATACAGTTTTATTATGGACCAGGATCTACAGATGATCATTTTGTAGTAAATACAAGGAGTATTATGCACTGAATAGTTCTCCCCCCGTCCCCTGCCAAGTTTGAAACAGTCCCTCTCTTTTGCAAGTGTAGGATGAGAAGAAATGCCTGGAAATTTGAAAGAGTGTCAACAATTCATGAAGTTGGTCTCACAAAGTGTGCCATTTTCTTTTTTGTTGAGTTTTTTTCATTTATTTATTTATTAAAGATTTCTGTCTCTTCCCCACCACTGCCTTCCATTTCCTTCCCCCTTCCCCAATCAAGACCCCCTCCCTTGTCAGCCCAAAAGGCAATCAAGGTTCCCTGCCCTGTGGGAAGTCCAAGGACCACCTACCTCCCTCCAGGTCTAGTAAGGTGAGCATCCAAACTGCCTAGGCTCCCACAAAGCCAGTATGTGCAGTAGGATCAAAAACCCATTGCCATTGTTCTTGAGTTCTCAGTAGTCCTCATTGTCTGCTATGTTCAGCGAGTCCGGTTTTATCCCAGGCTTTTTCAGACCCAGGCCAGCTGGCCTTGGTGAGTTCCCGATAGAACATCCCCATTGTCTCAGTGTGTGGGTGCACCTCTCGCAGTCCTGAGTTCCTTGCTCAAAGTGTGCCATTTTCAATGTTAACACAGACTCTTCTATCTTTGTTGTATGAATGCTTACTTAGAAGCCATAGTTGAGATGACAGACCCCAGAATTGTTCTGTTCATCCATAGCCCCATCATCCATTATTCATTATGACACTAATATGAAAAGTACAAATGAGCTTACAGCATGTCCAGAACCTCATTGCAATGTTCTTTGTCCACAGGCCTCTATACCACACTGCTGGTGAATACACAAGTTGTCACCACATCTCCATCATTGTCATTCTGCTACATTTTCCAAAAACACCTGGGCTGAGTGAAATGGCCCACGAGAATGGGGTGTATGTAGGAGCCAGCAAACGAAAGTAAAAATGGACATATTTGCAATGCCTGGAAAATTCTATGCCTGAGCAGGGTAACTTGTGATGTGTTATACAGAAAAACATCCAATAGGCACCAATATATACATGCCTGCTTTTATGACAGTTGTCCACTATAGATAACACACTTGCAGCAATGATTCCTTTCTTTCTAGGTGGTTCTACTCCCTTGGAGGAATATGGGATACACTTCCCTGGTGTTGTACATCTGTGGTCCTCAATGCTAGCTATAAATACAAGGTGGAAGATAAATTGGAGAACACCTCATGCTCAGATACCATGATGTAACCCACTCAGACATTAAGTCCCCTGATAGGAAGTTATGTTGGACAAATTTTTAGTGACACCAAACTGTTTGGGGAACACCACTAGAAATGAGGTCAGTGGACTGTGTCAGAAGATCAATGCAGCTTGAAGTGAAGGCTGTGGAAGGACACATGTAGACAAAGCTCATAAAGAAACACTGGGAATTCTATATCCAAGTCCAGTTCAGGGAGAGACAGTCTAGATATATATCAGTGGTAAACCACCAAAAATGAACAGTATGTCATATGTCAAAGATACAGAGTGCTCATATAGGGACCATGCTCCCATTGTATGGAGAATCAACAATTAATCCAAATCCAGCAATTCCTTCCCAAAAGGAAAAAAGGGGACAATGTTGAAACATAGTCAAAAGCATGGGTGAACAATGTCTTGGGGAACTGTGAGCAAGGCTCCAGGATAAAAGGCATTTTAACTCAGGTGCATTTTGTTCCCTGGATTGCTCTTGTCCATGATTTCATGCCTCTTGTTACAATCATTTACATTCAATTTATAAGAATGTCTATTTTTAATTTTTTTCTTTTTCTTTTTTTTTTAAGACAGGGATTCTCTGTGTATGTAGCCCTGGATGTCCTGGAAGCAGCTTTGTAGACCAGTCTGGCCTCAAACTCAGAAATGTGCCTGTCTCTGCCTCCAGAGTTCTGGGATTAAATGTGTATACTACCACGACCTGGTGACATGTTGATTCTTGTTGGATGTTAGACCATAGCTACAGAACTCCCTCTGGTGAAAGGATATGCTGAGTGCTATTCTCACTGTACCCTGAATCCAGATATGGCCTTCTGCTTTGCTTTCATACTTTTCTACATACTGAAGAAATCCAATTCTTTCCAATTTGGTGTAATTTTTCATAAAGAATATACTATGTCAGGTCACTGAATAATCAGCTACATATTAAGTTGCTGCAAATACAGGACCTCATTTTATAACCCAACATCAAATGCCATCCAGAACAACCAATTTGTAGTCAATCTGGAGCCATTCTTTAAATTATGGTGGCCAGTATCAAATGCCCACATGGAACTACTCGCACTGACTCTGTACTCACTTCTCTGCTTTACTCTAAACATCCAAGCAGCCTTTACCTTGTCCTTTCTTCACAACACCTTTTGCTAAATTGGTGCATATTCCTTCAGTTCACACCAGGACTGGGAAAGAACTTCGTTCTAGGAAAACACTTGCAGCCACTGAGGTGGAGGCTTCTCTGTACCCAGGACTCTAGAAAGAATCAGCAGAAGATCCTGGCAAACTTATTATATTATAGTTGACTCTACTCCCATCATTCTAGCCAGTGAGGACTCTGCTGAAAGCAGTGGTAGCAGTTCTCAGCTTCTGGCCACCAATTCTGTTTCAAATGTGACAGGCGCACCCATGTCTGAACTAATAAGGTTGGCTCTATTGTGTTGCGGTGGGGAGGTACACGACCTGCACTCTTTAGTGTTGCAGCTGGTGGGAGTCAGGGATAAATTTCCAACTCATATGACTACAAGACCAGCTCTCCCACAAGCTTCAGACATTGATGGGTGAGCAGGAGGTCATCATTCCCTGCCCATGCCACCACAAGACAGGAAAAGTGGGGAGTGCTCCCCATGCTCACAGCTTTGTGGATGACTTACGCACACCTGTGCTAACAAGGTTGACTCTATTGTGCTGTTCTGACAAGGTGCCAGACTCACCCTTGTTTCCATATGTTTGATGGCAGGTGGCATGGACAAGGGAGAGCTTCCCTCTTCCCTTTCTCCCTTGCCCAGTAATACCTGGGGAAGGTAAAATGGCTGGCTCTATGGTCACAAGAGCTCAAGACATTCTTTTCATTGATATCCCTCCTCTCAGATGATTTTAGCTCGTGTCAAGTTGTTAGAAAATGATCCAGCACAACTGACCCCATATCATTTTTTATTGAGCTCTACATTTTTCTCTTCTTTTCTCCTTGCCTCTCCCCTCCTCTTCAATCCTTCTCCAAGGTCCCTATGCTCCCAATTTACTCAGGAGATCTTGTCTTTTTCTACTTCCCATGTAGATTAGATCTATGTATGCCTCTCTTAGAGTTCTCACACTTACCAAGTTTGACTGTCAGCATGAGGTACAATTTTGTTTGCCTCCAGAACACAGCTTCTCTGTGCTTTCAGGAAAAACTTCTCAGAAGATTTCACCTCAACAATGCTGGGTTCTTCTTAATCAACTCTACTTTCTTGCCACGTCCACAGCAGTGACTGCTGTGTAGTGACAAAATGCCTCTGCGCTGGCTTTTGCCTGCTGAAGGATTGGAGTTAGAGCTTCCTGGAGCGAAGCCCCAGGTGGTCCCCTGGCAATCAGCGGTCGAGATAGGACCTGATGTCGTAGGCAAATCTCGTATCTGGAGATAGCCTTGGGAGCGAGCCCTCCTGACACCCTGCATGATCTCTCTCTGTATTTCTTATCTTTCCTATTTTTAGCTGACCGCTTACCAAGAAATCAAAGTAAGTCCTTGGCTCAGCTCCACCGTTCATTAAAGCAGTCCTTGAGGAAATAAAGTATGCCCCATGCCACATGAGCCTGGGAAACTTTATTAATTATGAAACAGAAACGGCTAAAGTTGATATGTTACAAGGGAATCGTCATAGTGAATCAGATTTAGAGAGAAAAGGAGAGTTAGAGAAAATTCCCCAGCGCACTCCTTGATTCACTTCCTTATACAGGAGCCTATGATGAGCAAGGGAATAGATGGGTTAATGTTGATGGACAAAGACTGGTATATTATACTTTCAACTTTATGGATAGGCTTGCTAGATCCCAACCCCCATGATGTCTGCCGCATAAAGAAGGTACTAAAAAATATAGTTCAACAAGTGCAGAGAACTGATTAGGTATATTTGGTCACTAGATGAAATAAAGGGTTAAGAGGAGGAAGGGCCATGATAGCAATAATAAGACAGAAACTTTCTGTTCATAAGATGTAACCACTTGCCTGAGGCTTACAGTCCCAAGGACAAGAATTCCCCTTCTAAGATTTACAGTCCCAAGGACAAGAGTTCCTCTTCTAAGGACGCTTTGTGTCTAACACCTGTTCTTGATACTTTTTAAACATTGCTAAAATTAAACATTGCTAAAAGAAGTTTTCATACTGTGCCAACTAATGATACATGACTTTCTGACTTGTTCTTTGTTTGAATACTATATAATGAAAGCATGATTTTAGTAAAATCGCAGCAGATTTTCACTACACAGTGTGTCTGTCTGTCATTCCCTTGCGTCGTATCCTGACTATCCTATAGCCTTCATCCCTGTTCTCCCGTGGATAGCAGTCTCCCAGAGGGACGGTCCGTGGCACTTTCTCAGCTCCAGCTGACAAGCATTGATTATCCCAGTAAAACAAAGGTTTGACTTACTATAGTAGTTCTGGTGTCTTGTTAGTCATGGCTGATTATTCAGTCCCAGTTAATCAGAATCACAGAATCTTAAGTCAAAATAACAAATGGCCCAAATAGAGTCTTCAAACTTCACTCCGAAACTTCACAAGCCAAACTTCCATTGTCTGCATCGCCCTCAACATTCTTATAATGTGAGCTCCTACAGAACAGCTCACCAAGTATTAAACACTCAAAGGCTTTTCTTGTACAAAGTTCCAAAGTCCCTCTACAATCATCCTACAACAAAAACAATGTCCTATCTGTCACAGCAACACCCCACTCATTGCACTAACTTGTCTTAGTTAGAGTTTCTGTTGCTGCAATAAATCACCATGACCTAAGACCAAGTTGGGGAAGAAAGGGTTTATTTTGCTCACACTTCCACATTTTA
The DNA here is from genome assembly GCA_963919705.1 of Alexandromys oeconomus. Lineage (NCBI taxonomy): Eukaryota > Metazoa > Chordata > Mammalia > Rodentia > Cricetidae > Alexandromys > Alexandromys oeconomus. The sequence goes on from CAWTZB010000267.1 coordinate 5,305,225, forward strand.
GTCCATCCTTGAAGGAAGTCAGGACAGGAACTCAAATAGGTAGGAGGTAGGAGCTGAGGCAAAGGCCATGAAGAGGTATTGCATAGTGGATTACTCAGCCTGCTTTGTTATAGAACTTAGGACCACCAGCCTAGGAATGGAACCACTGACAATGGACTGGGCCCTCCCAATCAATCACTAATTAAGAAAATGCCTTATAGCTAGATCTTATTGGCGCATGTTCTTTCTGAGGGGGTTGAGATATGGTTTATTTATGCATCCTTTGCTATCCTAGAACTAGGTCTGTAGATCAGGCTGGCCATGGATTCACAGAGAGTTGCCTGCCCATGCCTCCTGCGGGCTGGGATTAAAGGTGTGTGACCTCATTGCTGGCTTGGAGGCATTTTCTTCATTGGGGTTCCTTCCTCTCAGATGAATATCTTGTGTCACGTTGACATGAACCTATGCAGTACTCCAAGAGGCTAGTTCATGCACTAGGGATCAATACTGGTGCCACTGCCAGTGGCCCTATAAGCACAAGCCACACAATTGTTACCCACATTCAGGGGACCTAGTTCCTTCCTATTGATGTTTCCCAGCTGTCAGTCCAGAGTCAACGAACTTCTACTAGCTCAGGTCAGCTGCTCCTGTGCGTTTCTCCATCACGGTCTTGACTCCTTTGCTCATATTAATCACTCCTCCCTATCTACAACTAGACTCCAGGATCATGGCCCAGAGCTTAGCTGTGGATCTCTACATCTGTTTCCTATCAATTACTGAATGAAGGTTTCATTCCCTATGGAGGTATACCTTGTTCAGCCTAGATATAGGGGTCCTTGATCTTACCTCAAGTGTTATGAAATACTTTGCTGACTCCCCATGGTAGACCTCACCTTCTCTGAGGAGTGAATTGGGGTGGGATGAAAGGAAGGTATGGGGAGCAGGAGGAGGGGAGGAAGAGGCAACTGGTATTGATGTGTAAAATAAAAAAGACTGTTTAAAAAATAAAAAAAAATGTAGTTCAGGGTACTATTGCTGAAAGGAGAAGTGGACATATATTTCATCCTTAACCCAGAAGCAATCTCTATTTTATAACCAGCTGCTAATGAAAATTTAATTTCCTCCAAAGGAGTCTTACTGGAGAAACCAGCTACTTTTAAGGGTAGGCTACATGCCCAATAGTAGATGGCCAACAGAAAATAAACTCAATGCCATCTTTTCAATTTGGTGTATGTGTGTCTTTTGAGTGTGTTATTACATGCATATCTGAATGTAGGTGTTCTTGGAAGCCAGAAGAGGGCAACTAATTCATTGTAGCTATTGTTATAGGAAGGTGTGAACTGCAAGTTGTGGGGAATGGATAGTAAACCCATCTCCTCGGAAAAAACACACATGACTTTAAATGCTGAGACACCTTTCCATCTTTCTCAATATTCTTTATATCTATTTATCAAAAATATTTTTCTATTTCTCTCTTCTAAATTCTACTCTTGTTGCTCCCAGGATGAAATAGGATTCTCCTTTCTTTCCATAAAGGAGGGCAAATTTGTTTTACAATCTGAAAGCATTATTTCATCCTACTAAAAGACTTACCTCTGTTTTCATTTGCGTTCAAAGTCTCATCTTTACTCAGATATCAATAGAATTACATAGAGTTTATGTCAAATCTTACTGTGCAATTATGAAAGAAAGGAAAATGTCCCCTATGAGCTAATGTTCAAGAACATGATCTTATAAAGTATGTGGCTTTGTGGATGATTATACATCACAGTGTACAGAAAAGAAGTATATGACACTGCTGTGCTTCCTCATTAGAAGAAATGATGAGAATCAATAGCCATTCATACAGTTTACATTGTATTGTATTGGGTGTTTCTGTACCAGTTCTGTAGTTGTCAGATACAATTTATGAAATGTGTGTTCAGGAAGATGTTTTCTCCCTTAACTTTTGAAGAGAATTTCTCTCTGGTCTTAACAAAATTATGTAGCACTTGGGGATGAAAATGCATCCCAGTAGGCCTGCACTGGAAGCCAAGATGGACAAGACCTCCACAACCACCATTATCTTGCCCTTGGTGCTGTGGTAGACAGGGAGGAAGGTGATCCAGACACTGCAAAACAACAGCATGCTGAAGGTCAGCAACTTGGCTTCATTGAATGTGTCAGGGAGATTTCTGGCCAAGAAAGCCACAATGAAGCTCCCTAATGCAAGGGAGCCATGGTATCCCAGGACACAGTAGAATGCAGTAATTGAGCCCTTGTTGCACACAATGATGATTTGGCCATGCTCAGAGTGCACATCATTTTCAATAAATGGAGGAGAAAATAGCAGCCAGATTGTACAGAGAATAATTTGGATGAGCGTACAGATGGCAATGATGTAGTTGGGAACACCAGAAACCAGAAAATACCTCATCCTTATTCCAGGGGCTGTGACTTTGAAAGCAAGCAGCACAGTCACTGTTTTGGCCAACACAGTGGAAACAGCCACAGTGAATACAACTCCAAATGTAATTTGTTGCAGAACACAGGTAGCTGAGTTGGGATGCCCAATGAAAAGCAAGGGACAGAGAAAACAAAAGATGAGTGAAATTAGCAAGATGTAGCTGAGATTCTGGTTATTAGCCTTCACAATGGGAGTGTTGTGATGCTTCACAAATATCCCAAGAACCACAGTTGTGAATACAGAGAAAAATAACACCATTAAGGTAAGAACCATCCCTAAGGTGTCTTTGTAGTTCAGAAAGATCACAGCTTTTTGAATACACTGGTTCTGCTCTTTGTTGGCATACTGGTCCTCTGGACACTTCACACATTTATCCACATCTGATGGAGACAGAAAACACGGTTAGTACAACTTCTGCAATTTATTGACAGAATATTTCAATTAAGTATGTTGAATAAACATTGCCATATTTGCATTCTTTGCTGATGATGTAGTTGAGAGTCACTGCTGCATAGCAATACTTTCATTTCATAATACTAATTCATTATCATTACGGGCAATTAAATAAAACAATATGTTGTCTAAGTATTTGTGTTGATGATACCATTTTTTATGTTATCAGAAAATACAGATATTTTCAGTAATTTCTGAATGCTATAATGAATTGACTGAAACTAGGAGTTTAGAGATTAAAATAAATAACTATAGTATTGCACAGAGTGTTTTTTAATATCTCCTATCTCATGGTTACAGAGATGCCTGATTTCTTTCTATCTGTTTTATGAATGCTTTTCCTGACATAGATGTGTCTTCTATTGGAACAAGTTATGTGATACATTTTTTTTAGTATGAATTTACCAGCCCAAACACACTGACATAGAAGAAACAGAAGGCAGAATCTGTAGAGACCCTTGGAGTTGCCATACAACAGGCTAAGATCAACTTCTCAACTAAAAGGAGATTGATTTGTCCAAGAGGACAATGGGTAGGGAATGAGAGTGAAAGACAGGAGATAGAGAATGGATAGGAGTACTCAATAAGAGAGGAGAGAAGGGGGGTTGGTAAAGGAGAACATAGCACTGCCTCTGGTTAGAGGAGACAGCTATGGCCTGTAGAAAAATAGCAGTTTATAAAGATAGAAGGGGAATCCCCTGATAGGACAAATAATTTAGTTTTGATTGAACAGCTTAATTAGGACAGCCACAAAACACTTTTTGGTGAGGAAACAAGTAGTAGAAACTTGTACTGGCTTTTTGGGTCCCTAGTCTATTTGGATGCACAGCTTCCTAGGCCTGGATGGAGGGAGGAGGGCCTTGGACTTCCCATAGGACAGGGTACCCTGCCCTCTGTGAAGGCTGGAGGGGGAAGGAGGAGGGTGGGTAGGGGAGTGGGAGGGGAATGGGAGGAGGGGGGAAGTGGAAATATTTGAATGGAAAAATAAAAAAACAGAAAAATAAATATAAAAATAACAAAATAAATAAATATTTAAAAATTAACAAAACCCACTTTTTGCTAGTTGGATTTCAATACTTTGATAGCTGGACATTGATAGTGAGCCTTGGATGGAATACATGACCATATAAGGTATTAGAGCTTGGTGGCCTATTTTAGGAATTACTAGCAATGTTAGTGTTTCTGTTGATGTGAAGAAAAAACTGAATCATAGTTACTCTTATAAAGAAAAGCATTTACTTGCGTGTCCTAAAGTTTGGATGCTAAGTACATCATTATCATCCTGGGACATGTTGGCATACATGGTGCTTGAGAAGAGGCTGAGTATTCTATCTCTTTGATCCATAGGTAATAGGAAGTAAACGTTGTCACTGTGAATGGCCTAAGCATATGAAATCTCAAAATCTCCCTCTTCTATGAAAAGTTTCTTCCAATAAGACTACTCCAAGAAGGCAACATCTCTGAAATGGCCAATTATTATCATTATTCACTATTACTCTAATATAATGTTCTAACCAAGGCAAAGGGAATGGGGAGAAGGGAAAGACTTTTTAGAGTCATGCTTTCTATTCTCAGGTTGGCAAAAATCCCTTCAGAATCAGTAAGTTACATGAGTCTGTATATCTACATGTGTGTGTACATGTAAAAATAATAATAGAGCTTGAATATCAGAGTTATTAATTTACATGGGGGATACAGGAAAGTGAGTATGAGAGAAGAAAGGTTTATAAATATAATTCTTTTATTTTCAAAGGAAAATATATTTAAAGAAAATAATGTGTTCACTTGTGTCCTCATCAGGCAGTAGGGATGCTATTCTAAAGGTAGATACCTCTGTGCACACTTAACATTAAAAAGTCCTCCATATTTATTCTATCACATTTGGGAACAAATAATGCCTAATAACATTTTATTCGAGACCAAGACTCTGTAAGTGTAGTCTGGTGTAAAGTAGATATTGATATAACACCATGATTATGAAGAGAGGTTATTCAGGCATGAGTGATGGTACAGAAGGTTTCCTTTGAAGACTAGCACTGTATTCATATGTTGTAATTTTCTAGCTGGAAAATTAAGGAAATGTGATTTCAATTGTTTTTATCCATTGGATAATTGCAAAGAGTGATGATGTGCTTCCAGGCTTTAAGCATTTTTTATTTAGAAAGATGAATTTAAAGACACATGTAATTATTTAATTTGTTTAAGTGCTGGAAATTTATTCCAGTTATCAAGAGAATATACTATTCGTGAACAATACCTGGGTCACAGCATCCATGTTACGTGTCTCACAATTGTTTGTAATTCTAACTACAGGGGCATTGGATGCCTCTCACATGCACCTGCAATTGTGTATGCATAACCACCCATCTCACATATATACACATATTTAAAGATTTAATAAATTATTTTTGTTTAACTTTTGTTGTAATTTTGTTGTAAATACCCTTTATTCTTATATATTTTGATATTTAAGACAATTTCATTGCAGTTTATTTAATTAATTTGGAGTATGCTCTATGTTCAGGTGCCAACACAATCTTAATGAGTTGGCAACCACTTCATACCACATGGGTCCAGGGATGAGATCACCATCAGATTTAGTGGCAAAAGATTTATCTTGTGAGTCATCTTACCACTTATAAATATTCTTTATAAACCTTAATTTTCTAGAATGTCAGGCAATAGGGGAGAAAACTATCTATTTGCCATTTTATGTAAGCAACTCTAAACAACCATTTAACTAATAGGAGCTGTGTAGGAGATAGCACCATTTGGGTAATTGTGGCTTGTTGCTTTCACAGAAAATGATTTTAATCCTCTACTCCTTGACATTACTATCTGCATGCTGCATGTAAAAATGATGATTATAAGACTCCATATTTTCTACATCATGTGCTCAAACTTATTACACTTCCCTAGATTGCCAATCACACTGATCTTTGAAAAAAGGATCTTTGGTTATTGCGTGAAGTCTTCTGTTTAATAAAGAACAGTAGTTGAAAAATTTACAAGTAATGATTTCACCTCTTCATTCATCTTATAGTGTACTTGAATTTGGTTCCCAAGATATACAAAATAAAGTTTAATTACTCTGATGTCTCTTCAGCATTGATTTTGCAAATACATGGTGGTTATAAAAATATAGTGAAAAAGAGAGATATGAAAATTGAAAGAAAGTAAATATTAATGAAGATTCATGACTGGAATAAAATCTATATGTAGTTATAGAAGATATTAATCACTAATAAAAACCTTATGTAGAACTGGTCACACTGTTGTGTTACTGTGAAAACTGCTTCTTTGAGAAAAGGCCACCTAATATAGACTTTCAATGAGTCAAAGAGGTATGTCATGGTATGAAGCACTTTTAATAACAACTCAGGGTCAGAAATTGGGGTTCAACCTAAAGATCTAAAAATCAAAACATCCAGCCACTGCCTTTTAACTCAACCTCCGTCTGAAATGGCTATCCTGGATCCTGGAACACAGAAAGAGACTTTGTCTGAGAGCTGTCTCCCCCCATTTTTTATTCCCCTTTATTGCTGGGATTAAAGGCATGCACCACTGGGATAAAGGCATGCACTACCCAATTTCTATATTAACTATGGTGGCTACTGGGATTAAAGTTTTTTTTTCCAAAATCTTCTCTATAAGGCTGACCAATGAAATTGCTTTACTCTCAGAGCTTCAGGTAGTCTTTATTTATTAAATACAATTAAAATGTCTCTACATTTCCCCTTTTTGTCAAAAAATAATAAAAAGAAGGCTATAATTAATATAAGAAAACTATATACAATAAGTATAACGACTATATATAATTTATACAGGAAAGAAATATACCCACATTATTTAGTCAATTTGCATTTGACAAATTCAGAGAAAATATTTAATATATATGTTATCTTGTTGAGCCCAAAGTCTTATACTTAATTTAGTTCCTATCCTTGACTTTTTCCACAAAGTAAACTTTATGAAGAGTTTCTTCAGTGTCCCTTATCTTCTCTGAACTAGATTTGTCTGCTCTATTTTCCTACAAAGTTGATATGCTAGTTTTCAAGGACTAGAAATTTGCATTACATTGTTAAATGAGCTGTAGATACTATACCTTGAACAATATTCAAAATATTTGTGCAATCTGTTTTAAGAAAATTAATCTCAAGTTTGTATCAATATACAAAATTTGTTAACAATATACAAAAGTAAAACCAATGTGAAATATTTAAAACTAACATTTGCTTTTGAAAAGTCAACTCAAAAATCTACTTTTTTACCTTGTCATATCTGTATTCTCCTTTTTCTTTTCAGAGTAGATTCAATAATCCATTTCTATTTTATACTATTTATATCCCCTTTTCTTTCCATTTCTTATTTCCTTATCTCACTTTCTTATTTCTTTCTCTCTTTCCTTTTTTTTCTTTCTTTCTTTTGAGACAGGATTTTTCAGTAGCTATGGAGCCTGTCCTGCAACTCAGTCTGCAGTCCAGGCTGACCTTGAACTCACAGAGTCTACCTGCTTCTGCCTCCCAAGTGCTGTGATTTAAAGGTATGCATCACCACGGCATGACTTTTTTTTTTTTTTTCGAAACAAGAATCTTGCATCTAGCCGGGTGATGGTGGCGCACGCCTTTAATCCCAGCACTCGGGAGGCAGAGGCAGGCGGATCTCTATGAGTTCGAGACCAGCCTGGTCTACAGAGCTAGTGCCAGGACAGGCTCCAAAGCCACAGAGAAACCCTGTCTCGAAAAACCAAAAAAAAAAAAAAAGAATCTTGCATCTAATTTCTTTGCTTAGCTTTTTTTTTTCCTGAATATTAGCCATAACAACTTGTAATGAACATTTCAAACAAAGCATATCCATAATTCATTGAGGGTGGATTTGTGCATACTTATCTAGGCTATATCCTGTTGATTGTGGTTGCTGATAATCTTTTGGTGACACAAAGAAAATTTATAATTAAATTATAGTCAAGTTTTTATTGGAGTATTCTTTGAGGCTGGATCATTTCAGTCAGTAGTCTTAAAGCTGTTCTGAATGCAGAACTCAGAAGAAACTGCAACAAATGTACTCTGAATTGTTGGATCATCTGGGTCATCCATTCTCACTGGAGATTTTTCAGGGAGCCTTTGCCAATGAAACCTTATCTTTCTGAACCCAGAATGAATCCACAGCCTCTTACTTCCTTTGGAAACAAAAGTAAAATCTCTTCTCCAAAGCAACATATGTTTTGATTTAAATTTTGAAGTAAAGGCATTTTCAAAATATATAGGTTCAATCAATCCAGCAGCACTAATAAACAAATATGTTTTAGCAGCTGTTGTTTCTTTCCCAGAAGTCAAACAATTCAAAGACACCACATTAGCATACAGTATCCAGATTCTCTGTGTATTTTGGATCTTTACATGGAAGCTAAAACAAGGCAGATGGGAGCTGGGAGCTTTAGTTTATCTCTGAAACCAGGAGGCTAGTTTTAGTTCCAGCTCCTAGAACTAGAATTTCAATCCCATCTGTGGCTTGGGCCGGTGGATAAAAAGCCTCAAGCAAATGTCATTTTCTTGAATTTGTATCAAAAAAATGTTGGGTACCAAATGAAGCATGATTAATAAATATTCAGGGTTAGCAACTAGGGTTCCACCTGAAGATCTAAAAAGCAAAAGAGCCACAGACTCTTACTCATTCTCAGTTTGAAATGGCTATCCTGCCTCTCAGAATCTCAAAAAGAGACTATGTCTGAGAGCTGTCACATATTCCTCTCTAGGGCTGGGACTAAAGGCATGTACCACTGGGATTAAAGGTATGCACCAACCGAATTCTATATCAGCCTAGGGTAGTTCCTGGGATTAAATATGCATGGCATTGTGGCTACTGGTTTTAAAGGTGTATGTTATCATATTGAAGTCTGTAAGGCTGACCGGTGGGACTGTTTTACTCTCAGATATGCAGGCAGTTTTTATGTATTAAAATACAATTGAAATGCCACTTCAATGGTATGACAATTTACTTAAAGTGACCTTGTTAATAATCATTGTCCTATAAAAACTAAGTTAGGAAAGTAATATATTTCATTTCTTCAGTTGACTTTTGGACCATTAGATCATCCCAGTATAACTGAGAGGAGATGATCTATGTGGTGTGAAGGATTTATCTCAATAGCAAAACTTACTTGTCTCATTAGAAATTTCATTTTGTTGGCAGGGACTGCAAACAAAACAGCAGGCTGCCATTCCCTCCTGCCAGAATTTTCTGAATCCAGGACCACAATCAGCACTGCACACAGAGGGCGGCATCTGTGAAAAATCAGACACAAGCTGGTGTCAGGAGTTTTACCTACTTCTATAACTATATTTCATTATCATGTTGATATACCAATAAGTCAATTTTATAAACAGCAAAGGAGTGATCAGATTAAACTTAATATATTTTATAATACCAGGCATACAAACGTATGGACACAAACTGATGTAAATTTGAGTAGCTTCCCAAACCTAGAAATTTAGGAGAAAGAATAGGTTATTTGATATGGACAAATACTATAGAGCTTACAAAGTGGTGTTTCTATTTAATTTCATCACCTTGACATAAAGTACATAATAAGTTAGAGGGAACCATAACTAAAATATTTCTCTCCATTGAATTAGCCTACTGTCAAATCATTTAATCATTTTATTAATGGGTAATTGATGTAGGACTGCCCTGCCCACTGTGGGCAGTGCTGTTCCTAGTCAGGGCTGTGTGAAAATTCAGAGAAAGCCAGTAAGCTATGTTCCTTCAGAATCTACCATTAATTGTAGTCTCCATATGCCTGCCTGCCTTGTTATTTCTTTGCTGTAATTTATGATCCCAATCAAAACTCCTCCTCCATATGAATTTGGTCAGTATTTAATCACAGCAACATCACAGAAGGCTAAGATGAATGTACGTCTGAAATAGGTGGAATATCTCTTTAAATGTCAGGTAACACACAGGAACTACAAAAACATCGTTAGAAAGAATGACATATTATAAAGAAAAAAAAAACAGCTAAATAGGCAGAGTAAGGGCATAATTGATATGTATGTAGCTGGTAGAAATTGTGTTTCCAGAGGTGTAAATGCTTTACAAAGCCTGCAAATATTTGGGGAATCTGAATAAAAGTTTGATTTGGATTACTTGTTCTTTTGAAGACAAATTTCATGAGTTTTTAGTATATTTTGGAGATCAGAACTCTGGATGATGTGGGATTAGTGAAGATCTTTTCCCGGAATTCTGTAGGCTGTTATTTTGTCTTGTTGACCTTGTCATTTCTTTACTGAAGTTTTATAGTTTCAAGAGCTCCCATTTATTAATTGTTTCTCTCAGTTTCTGTGCTGTTAGGGTTATATTTAGGAAGTGGTCCCCTGTGCCAATGCATTCAAATTTACATCTACTTTCTCTTCTATAAATTTCGCTGTGGCTAGCTTTATGTTGAGGTCTTTGATCCATGTATGCTGTAAAGGTTGTGGGGTAAAGGGAACACGTCTGCTTTACTTGGGGGAATGCAAGCTGGTACAGACACTTTGGATGACAGTGTGGTGATTTCTCAGAGAATTGGGAAACAACATTTCTCAAAACCCAGTAATATCACTTTTGGATATATATCCAAAGGATACTCAATCGTGCCACAAGGACATGTGCTCAACCATGTTCATAGCAGCATTGTTTGTAATACCAGAACCTGGAAAACACCGAAATACCCCTCAACTGAAGAATGGATCAGGAAAATATGGTACATTTACACAATGTAATACTTCACAGCAGAAAAAAAATGATGACATCTTGAATTTTGCAGGAAAATGGATGGAGCTAGAAAACATAATTTTGAGTGAGGTAACCCAGACACAGAAAAACAATTATCACATGCACTCTCACATAAGTGGTTTTTAAACACAAATCAAAGAAAACCAGCTTGCAAATCACAATCCCAAAGAACTTAAACAACAAAGAGGACACTAAGAGAGACATATCCTGAGTCAATTTGGACAACACAGAGGACACTAAAAGAGACATACATAGATCTAATCTACATGGTAAGTAGACAAAATCTCCCGAGTAAATTCGGAAATAATGCTTGGGGGAGGACTGAAGGGGAGGGGAAAAGCAGGGAGTGAAGTAGAGAAAAATGAAAATCAATAAAAATAAAAAACCACATCTAGTCACATAAAATATAATAAAAATATAAAAGTTTGATTTTGTAAAAATTACACTGAAGTGTTTCTTAAAATTTAAAATAAAGGAACTTTGTATAAAGAAAAAGCTCTTGATTGGTTTCTATACATTCTTTTAGACATCTGCTATTGTTGTGTGCTCACTATGCATCCTCTGTTCAGAACTGAGTTATGTGTCATCACAGTGTCTCCTCTACATTGGTTTTTCCATGTTCTCCACAAGATGATTAAATACAAACCATTTTTTTTCTTGTGGTTTTCTTGAAACAGAGTCTCAAATTGTAGTATTGGTAGACCTCAACTCCTTATATAGAGTATATTTACTTAGATCACACAGAAATCTCCCTCTCCTGCCTTCGGAATACTGGGATTAAATATGTAAACTATCAGTGCTTTTATTTCTTCTCTTCTTTTCTTTATTTATTTTTTACTATTTCTTTTTTTTTGTATTTAGCAAGATATTAAGGACTATTTTCAAGAAGAGTGGAGAAAATACTCATCCTTGTCCAATCTCTGTTTGTTTATTTGAGCAAGAGTCTTTTATGCAACCCTAGTCACTAGGACATGCTAAGCAGTCCAGACTGGCCATAAACAGCAGGGGTTTTTTCATCCTCTGCCACCCAAGAGTTTTGATTAAGCATACTCACCAACACATACAAATAACCTCACTTAGGATTTCATTGGAAATTCTTTGAGTTTCTTTTCCTGTAGTACAATGTTGTCAATATGATTGTCATAGAAAACTTTTTAATATGATCAGACTCTAAAACATTGAGTAATTAATGTTTTAACTCTTTTTAAGTCAGGATGGGTTCCTTTGATTGTGTGGACTTCCCATAGGGCAGGGCACACTGACTTCTCTTAGCACTGGAGAGGAAGGGGGAGGGCGATTGGGGGGAGTAGGAGGGAAATGCTAGGATGGGAAGAGGTGGAAATTTTTAATAAATAAATAAATAAAAATAAAACAAACAAAAAATTGTGTTTGATTTAAATTTTAACTCAATGAATGCTAAATTTTATTAAGAGCCATTTCTGCACATATTTGAATAATCATGTAGGCCTCTACTTGGGTCTATTTCTGGGCTACATTTACTTAACTGATTTGCATATGTTGACCAATCCTTGTAACCTTGGAATAAAGTCATGTCTGTCACAGGGTCAGATCTTTCTGTTGTGTTGTTGACTTATAGTACTCAGTGTTTAGTTGAGAATTTTCCATTCAAGTCCATGGAAATGTGTAGTGTCTGATGTTCTTTATTATGTCTCATTTCCATAAGATTCCTTTCCTCCATATTTATAGAAAGGATCTTTTCATGTTGGTAACTGAGGTTTGTTTTTGGAAGTACAAATATATGTAGATTTTACAAACCAAAATCTTTGTTTGTGTGTAATGATAGGAGAATATAAAAATTAATATTTAGTTTTGAGAATAATTTTCTAATTTTTGTTAAATTTTTATAGTTATATATAATACTTTTCTAATGGTTGTTCTGTCTTGTGTTCAATGCTGTCAATGTCTTGATGGACCACATATTCATCTTAGTTTTCAGTTTGTAGTAGTTCTTCATGTGTCTTCTATTGTGGTCATAAATTTCTATAAATTATATGCATCAATGAATATTCATTTATTTCTGTATTAGTTTTGGTTTCCCAAAAGAAATAAAATTTAAAGTATTATCCTGCCCCTCTCTCTATGTTTCCCTGACTCTCTCTCTTTATATATATGATGTCATTTAGTTTGTGGTCTAGCTAATCCAACAATTGCTAGGTAAAAATTGGCTAAGAATACAAAAGCTACTCAGTTCATGATGCTTAATTTCTCAGTCTTCAGTAAACACTTGAATCCCAAGCATGTTGGTTCATTATAATTCCAATGAAGGAATAGACTTTCTAGCAAGGTGAGAGCCAGCAGACAGAGTACAACTTTCATTCTCTTTGCTCTTGTATAGGTATCCACAAAGTGTGTAGCACATACTGTAGGGGATTTTCAAGATCAAATTGTCTAAATGCCCTTCCAGCACAGGGTGTAGTACAGATTATAGGAAGATTTTCCAAATCAAATGAACTAAATGCTTAAAGTTTGTCTTCCCAATTTAAGATTTAGGTAAATAATGCTTTTTCCCAAATTAGATTAGAAGATGTGATGTATAGGCATGACTTCCTTCCTTCCTTCCTTCCTTCCTTCCTTCCTTCCTTCCTTCCTTCCTTCCTTCCTCCCTCCCTCCCTCCCTCCCTCCCTCCCTCCCTCCCTCCCTCCCTCCCCCCTCTCTCTCTCTTTAATTTTTTGGTTTTATTTTAGAGACAAATTTCTCTTTCTATCCCTGGTTGTCTTAGAACTTGCTATGTAGAAGAGGTTCCCTCTAACCAAGAGATCCACCTTCCTCTGCCCTCTGAATTCTGGGATTAAAGACATATATTACCACAACCCGATGTAAGGCATATCTTTCTATCTCAAAGATCTGGGTCTCAAGTGTATCTTCTTACTTCAAGTTAAGCAAAAATAACTCACAAGTGTGCTCTCCATTTTTGGGTTCTAATAAATTCCAGATGTCATCAAAATTATAATCTTGAAGTGCCCTCACAGCGTCTTTTGTTTATAAAGGATAAATTTGTTGGATATAGTAACAAGATTTTGCACATATATCTCTAACTCCTTTAATTGCATCACTGGTACTCTGCCCTTTTAAGTGAAATCATGAAGGAACCTTCTGTATATAAGGGGTCTTTCTATGAATAGGTTTTCTCACATGCTGCCTTCAATTTTCATATTTTTACTAATATAATACAAATTTAAAGTAAAATACTTCATAGGAAGTTTTTCTCTCTAATATTATGTATTTAGTATTTAAATTCTTCCTGTCTCCAGATGGCCACATATCTCAATGCATTTGTGGAAATTACTATTACATTTTATTGAACATATTGCAGAAGCCTTCATCAGTCCTTTTTCTTCTCCTCTGTCCAGTTTTTGTAACTTTGATTATTTTGTGTGATATATATTTCAATTGTCCTTACTTATAACTGTCATAGTTTCAGTTTTCTAATTCTTCTGCTTGTCTTTGAGCATTGGCATCCTGTAATAAACTTGAAGTTTTCCCTTATGAGAAATTTTTTTGAGATATTTATAGAATTGCTTTTTTGTTTCCTTTACATATTTTAGTTTGAATATTTTTATCATTTTATACCATTTGAAAGTATCTGTCACATGCTCATTCAGTTCTTTATGGTAAGCAAGATTTTACGATTTCATTGCCTTCTGCTAGATGTGATTTGTGTCCTGTTGGCTGTCCTGGAATTTTGTTATTAACATTCTTTGAATTTTTCTAGTATGTCTTTGAACATACTCTTTTTTTTTATCCTATGACTATATTTGTAGTTGTGTTGGCTTGAAGACTCATATTTTGTTCATTTGTTTTTGCATGAAATTTGCCTATATGTGAGATGAGCACTGGTTGCAGGGTTCATAATCTTCTGTATTCTCCAGGGGATATTTTTGCAATGCTCAATTTGGCTTGGAAAGAGCATACTTGAAAAATCATTGCTGCGCCCTGAATGGATGTGTTGGTCAGTGGCTATACTTCAGTTCGTATGTTTTTTCCCCTGATAGTGACTCTCCTCATGACTGTAAGAAAGAATATTATTTTGAACATTTTATACTGTTGGTATATCTAATATAATTTCAAAATTAGCTTGACAAGTTTCCTGAAATTAACTCCTTTAATATTCAAGCCACATAATACTGAAAACCATTCACAACAGAATTCACACTTATAGCTTACTTTAGACCCATAATGTAATTCATCATTTATAAATGTCCAAAAGTAATTTCTTTTATTACCAATACTTCCTCCCCACACAGATAAGGTAACTAGACATACAGTCTTTGGTTTGAGTGAAATGTGAAAATATTTACAGGATCAAGCCATGTTCTTCTAGATAGCAATTACTCTAACAGATATGCATCCATTGTCACCACACATAGCAGTGTTGCAGAGACATATATACAAAGCACCCATGTCAATTTAAACCAAAAAGAAAGAAAAATGAATAAAATTATAATTCAAAGGATTATGAATATATTGCCTTAATATATTTTTCAAGATGTCGGCAATTTAGGAACTGTTGGTAAAGAGATTTAATAAAAATTATCTAATAAAAATTAATGATTTATATGTGTTTACTTTTCTCTTCCATTAGAGTTAGCCTCAATCTTTCACAACTGTGTCCAATGTTCTGCAAAAAGGAGGACAATAACAGTCTAGCTATTAGAATGGTACCAAGAGAAAGTGGCTCTCTTACTGGACACAGTATAGCACAGTAGTACAATGTATACATTATACATTGTATATTAAAAACAAGGAAGAAATTCTGGAATGATAAAAATTCATTGTATGCATATCTGAACTCCTCAAAGTATTAATAAAATGTCAAATCAAAAAGGGAAATGTAGAAACAAAATAGGAGGTGAGAAAACGCTCTGTAATGTGATTATTTATTTGTAGTTTGTTACAAGACAGCACAAATCTATCCCATTGTCCATGTTACTGCTGTGTAATGCAAAAGAATACAGTTAAATCAGACCCACCTGTCTACTTCCTGTTGCTTGTTCTATCATGTCTTCATATAAATGCAGCTGTTGTCCATATGGAAAATATGAGCTAAACTCTCCTATTTTCACCTTTAGTCCAAGACCATATGGAAAATTCCAAATCTGAAAAATGCTATACTCTTCCTGAAGTTTGTCTTTCTGGTTTATAATTACTCTGTCTCCAAGTGGATTAGTGAAGCGTGTTTTCTTCAGAAAGGAGTGCAGCTGAAAGAGACACACCATTCTATAGTGTGTGTGCCCTTTCTTGAATTCATAAAATGTATTTTATTTCATCTTAAAGGCAGTATTATTGAAGATGTCCAGGGGTGCATTAACCATGAATCCAGTGGACTATTAATACTATCATAATGTTTCTAGAATTTAAGTTCTTTCAGAAAAAACTCCCAAACAGAAACACAGACTTACATGCAAATACCAAACAGCAACATGAAAACACATGTACACACACACACACACACACATACACAAACACATCATGAAAGAGATATAGAGACAGACAGAGAAAGCGACAGAAGTTCACTTCCATTCAGACATACATAATGCAGCTACTTACATTTTATACAGATATACTCATAAATGCCAACACTCACACATGAAAACAAAGCTAAACACAGTGAGATATATGTACCAAAACAGACACACGAAAACAGAAAACTACAGAACACATAAACAGGCCCACAAATATATGCACACATTAATTTACATTACACACATGGAGACAGTCACAGACAAAAACACCTACACAGAGAGATATTGATATAGTTAGATTTATGCTAAAATACAAAGAAAGATTCTGAGAGGCAAGCAGACAGGCACACAGAAATAAAAATATACATATGTGCAAGCAGTATACAACAGTGAGATCAACACATATAAACACATGCACTGAAAAAATACATAGAACAATATTTACAGAAACAAACTCCTATACAGAAAGACGTTGACACAAGACAAATTCATGTTCAGTTCCACATACAGATAGATATGTAGATATACAGAAACAAATATATACACATTAATACAGATACAAACAGAGTTAACAAGAAACACACAATCATACAACCATATACAAGAAGAACCATGCATTCACACATATGGATGCAAATCTATCTCCTTAACTGAAAAATGACACTGTTTACTGTGAAATTGCTTTCACCCAGGATGTGAAATAATGTCCCTAGAGCCTACAGTGTGAGCAGAATCAGTTTTGAACACTTGTGGAACATGATCTCATAAGCTGATTATCACATATTTGACAATAAATTGATGAAAATTAATTTTCTCATAAATAAGAGAATTAAGGAGAAAGGACTTAGGCTTGCAAATTTAGAATAGGTGTGGTGATAGTCAGGTACTCTGTAACAAAATCAGTGATCTTCCTTTACAAATTGTATCTTCCACACCATTGCTTTTGCATTAAAATTTATACCAGCTTCCAGATTTACATTGCTTCTGAAAAAAATTTCCCAAAATCTTTCTAGTTTATGAAATATTCCCTAATTTAGTAAATTGGGATATTTGACAGACACTTAAAGACTTTGATATTGATTATATCAAATTTCATCTAAAAGATGAAACACTACCTTGAAGCAGTGATTATAGTATCTTTTTCCATTATCCATTGGTTGATTATATACATGCTGAAGAAGCATTTCATGGAAGGCATGGGCCACAGTATACACTACATTATATATGTCATAACTCTCATCACTAAAGGCCATGCCAAAGGTCTGTGCCTTTAGCAATTGCAATGAGGCATTGGATAAGCAATATTTTAGGTTCTTAAACATAGAAGCTGAGACTTTGCAGTTCATGCTCATCCATTCCAGCTTAGCCAAGAATTCATCAGTGTATTTGAGAGGGTTCAGTGTCTGTACAAAAGTTTTAAAGCTAGAAATCTCAGAATGCTTGTATGCAAAAGTTATTTTCTAATTGAATGAATTAAGTGGGTAGTCATGCTTACTTGTAGTGCCATCCCACTGTGAGGTGGTGACCCATATTCTCTGTAAACCTAGAGATTCCCATCTTCTAAAGCCCACAGCTAGAGTACTGTCTGGGTCACCATAAATGATAACTACATTTGTAGATGATATCACTATTTGGTTATAATACACTTCAGCTCTTTGCAAGAATAAATCCATCTTGACTGGGATCACACTCACAAAGGCAAAGCAGACTGTAATTTTTTCCATCTCTCCTCTTAATTGTGTGAGAAATTGAGTACCCTGATCATTGTCTGAGATGGCCAGTCCAATCCAGTTCCAGTTGAAGTAAAGCATCAAAGAGATCATGGCCAGGGCTAAAGATGTGTCCTTGGCAGCCATCTGATACAGAGAGGGAAATTGTTCATGATTGCTCAGGATGGGATGGAAAGGTCCATAGGTAATCTGAAGGAACTACAACACAGGGAGCATTATGAGGTGGCACACAGTCATAAGAACTTGTAAACATACTTTCGGTCAAGAGTTCCTTAAAAACTACTTATATGTTACTTCTTCCCTCATCTCAATTTCGAAAAAGGACATGAAACCCCATCAAGCCTGAATAATAACCATGAACTACACTGTTTAACACAAATTTGAAGGTAGTATACTCCTCACAATCTACTTAGCATCTAGGACTTATAACGGGAGAATGAGAATTTGTGGCAAACTCACATTACAAAATCTCACCTGTTGAGGTATGAAGAGGTTAAACATGGTCCCAACCATCACAGATATTGGCAAATTTGGTCCTGTAAGCACCATTTCACACATAGTCTGTTTATTGCAGATATAATTAGGGGGTAAATGATAAACTTCTTCAGAAAATTTCAAGTCACTATGAAAGTTAATTCCAAATGCACAACCACCATCTGGGCATCCAAATACAAATGATGAATTTGGTAAAAGATCAGGCTTCCTGTTGACTTCATCCATGGCAAAAGCTAAGACCAGTAAAAA
The DNA here is from genome assembly GCA_963919705.1 of Alexandromys oeconomus. Taxonomy (NCBI): domain Eukaryota; kingdom Metazoa; phylum Chordata; class Mammalia; order Rodentia; family Cricetidae; genus Alexandromys; species Alexandromys oeconomus. The sequence continues at coordinate 5,323,834 of CAWTZB010000267.1, forward strand.
CTGGATGTTTTTAGTTGTTCTGTAAAAAAATATGGTTATTAATATGTACAAAGATCTACAGATGATCTTGTGTAGTCAATAGATGGACTATTCTGAGTTGTACAGTATTCCCAACCACTGCCAATACTGAAACAATGACCTATGCCTTGAGATTGGAATAATATAAGTAGCTGGAAGCTTGTAATAAGCTTTAAAAGTTAACCAGAGTGCATCTTCTATAAAAAAGATGAGCCATCAGCATCTTTCAAAGAGTTTGTTTTCAACCTCTGGTTTTTGAGTGCTTACTCTAAAGATAAAGACAATGGCAAAGGTTTTAACCAATCAATATACCTATTCATGTATTTATTTTTAAATCATAGAGCAATGTGAAAAATTAAAGAGACATGTGAACCAATACGTTTATCATAATTTCTACAGATGAGACTGTCCTCAAATGTACAGAGATATGCCAGCATGCCAGCTCTAGGTTCATGCAGAGATTAAGGCCATGTACTACCTTCTAAGTACTCTTCACCTATTTTATGTTTACAAAGAATGTCATATATCTGGATATATGGATATATCTGACCAATATATTTTTTATACTAAGAAACTGCTTTTACTACCTTTCCAGTTACAGTAACACAACAATAGTATCCTACATAAATTTGTATATGCCAGTTAACATCTTTGTAAAACAGAACATGATAAAGTATAAAATGTGAGGAAAATGTTTATGAGGCTTTCTTTTTTGTAATAAAATTGGGTAACAACTATGTTGGAAGTGAATAATACCAATTTGTGTTTATATTTTTGGGAAAAGTTTTAACTTCTGTCTCTTCCTAATCATTTCATATCATCTGACTGATAAACATCAATTATTCCTGGTGTGGGAGAATTGTCTGTATTCTGTCAGTCATGTTCTAAATAAACACTGATTGGCAGATAGCTAGGCAGGAAGTATAGGCAGGAAAACCAGACAGGAAGTCAAGGAGGATCAGAGAGAACAGGAGTATTCTAGGAAGAAGGAAGCTATTTCTGCAGTCCAGCCCAGATCACCGAAGAAGCGGGATGTGACCTACCCCACTGAAAAAGGTACCAAGCCATGTGGCTAACATACATAAGAATAATGGGCTAATATAAGTTATAAAAGCTAACAAGAAGCCTGAGCTAATGGGCCAATCAGTTTATAGCTAATGTAGACTCTCTGTGTGATTTTCTTTGGGGCTTACTGGCTGTGGGAACATGGCAGGACAGAAACCCCAACAAGAATCCCCTCATGTTACAGAATGGCACCCAATGTCCTCTTATAATACCTCTTCACTCCAAATAATTCACTCAGAGTAAAATGAATCTATTTACCACTTAGATATTGTACTGCTATGATGTCTTTATGTATTTACCTATAATTTTCAAATTAAAAATAAATTTTGAATATTTTTATTATCACACAGAAAAAGTGTCATTGAAAATTGAGTAACCACAACAGGAATCTGAGACTAGATATTGTGAAGCCAAAACACTAATTTCTTTCCCCCAAACATTAAGAAATATAAATCCCTTGAGTAGAGTGTCCCAGTGGAATAAATTTCTATATTTGATAATAACATTTTTGTTTGTTTGTTTTTATTTTTTTAACTTTAAAAATAATACAAATAAAAATTCCCACTTCCTTCCCTCCTCCCACTTCCCACCTTCTCCCCCAACCCTCTCCAGTTTAAAAAGAGGGTAAGGCACCTTGCCCTGTGGGAAGTCCAAGGCCCTCACCACTATATCCAGGCTGAGCAAGGTATGCATCCAAAGAGAGTCAGTTCACAAAAAGCCAGTACATGCAATAGATACAAATCCAATGCCATTGTCATTGGCACCTCAGTCTGCCCCAACTGTCAACCACATTCAAAGGGAACAGTTTGATCCCATGCTCATTAATTCCTAGTCCAACTGTAGTTGGTGAGCTCCCATTAGCTCAGGCACACAGTCTCAGTGGGTGAAGCCCTCGTAGTTCTGACTTCCTTGCTTATATTCTCCCTCCTTCCACTCTTCAACTGGACCTTGGGAGCTCAGTCCAGTGCTGTGATGTGGGCCTCTGTCTCTGTCTCCATCTGTTGCCAGATGAAGTTTCTATGGTGATATCAAGATACTCATCAGTCTGATTATGGGACAAGGCCAGTTCAGGCACCCTCTCCTCCACTGCCCAGGGTCCTAGCTGAGGTCATCCTCATGGACTCCTGAAAACCCCTCCAGAGCCAAGCCTCTTGCCAACCCCAAAATGGCTCCCTCAAATAAGATATCTCCTTCCCCTTTCATATCCATCCTTTCTCCATCTCAACCATCCCACTAACCCTACCTCTCCCCAAACCTCTCCTTCTCCCATCTCTCTCACTCTCTTCTTTCCCCTCTACCCCTCCTCATCCATGTTCCAAATTTGCCTGGCAATCTTGTCTGTTTCCAGTTTCCATGTTGATCTACACATGATTTTCTTTTGGTTCACTTTATAATTTAGCTTCTCTAAGATCATGAACTATAGGCTCAATGTTTATTATTTATGGCTATAATCCATTTATGAGTGAGTACATACCATATTCATATTTTGGGTCTGTATTATCTCACTCAGGATAGTGCTTTCCACTTCCATCCATTTGCATGCATAATTCAAGTTTCATTGCTTTTTTTTAACCAATGAGGAGTACTCTAATGTATAGATATGCTACACATTCTTTATCCATTCTTCCATTAAGGGCATCTAGGTTTTCCCCAGGTTCTGGCTATTACAAATAATGCTGCTATGAACGTAGCTGAATAAAAGCTTTTGTTGTATGATTGGGCATCTCTTGGGTGCATTCCCAAGAATGGTATTGCTGTGTCCTGAGGTAGGGTGTTTTCTAGTTTTCTGAGAAACCAACACACTGGTTTCCAAAGTGGCTACTTCTCACTTTCTCTTCTATCAGGTTTAATATGGTCAGATTTATATTGAGGTCTTTCATCCATTTGGACTTGCATGGTGATGGCTATGAATATATTTTCATTCTTCTACAGGTTGACAGCCAGTTAGGCTTTAGGACATGCTAGCACATGCTTTAGTACATATACATTGATGAATTCCATCAGATGTTTATATTCTATGACCATTTACTTTGGCCCATATAGGATGATACTAATTGAAATAGAATGGGGTTTTATTTAATAAATCATCTCTTGCTACAATGCTATAGAAACTGTGAAGTGGATGGATATATATTATGGAACAATGTAGAGAGTTCTTCTTTTAGTCAGCATCCTGTCTCATAAATTAGAGGATAACTGTGTTTAAAACAGAACAATTTTTGGACAAATTAAAAGTAGAAAAATATCATTATTTCTCTAAAAGAATTTGGATTTGCTTATTAATGTGCAGGTTGTAAAAACAGAGAAGAAAATCCATACCATTGTTCTGATTTTCATCGTCTAGCCCTCAAATAATATTTATGGTGACATTTCATACAACATAGAAAGCATTATATTGTATAATCAAAATTTTGTTGAAATGTTCATTTTCTACATACATAGAAACTTGTGCATTCCTGATTCCCTCTTTTTGAAAGCATTTACTTAAACACTGATATCTTCAACACTCTTTTCAGAGGTACTGCCTCTGAAGTTTGTAGTCCATGTGATGAATGCATATGAGACAAATTCAGGTAGTTTAATGACATTCCTCTTCCTTGAAGGCATTAAAGACATTTTAACCAAAATCTTGTCCTTCCATTGTTTTGAGAACTAATAATTAAACTATATCCTGAAAAGTTCTATATTCCAATATTCCAAAACTATCTAGCTCATCATAGAACCACAGTTCATTTATATTTTAAATGCTGATTTTTAAATATTCAACAAAATCCAGAGAGAATAGAAGATCTGTGTGAATCATTTTATCCATTACATAAGACCTATCACTCCTCCTCTTAAACAATCATGAATAATGAGAAGGCAAACTGAATATTTAATATCTAGCAACATATCCCTCCATGACCCTCTATTCTCACAGATCAATAACATCTGTTGACTGATTTTTTTCTGCTTTATCTTTCATTTTCTTTTTATTCATTTTTTGCTCACTTTACAATCTAGTAGTGGCTGCAAAGAAGTCTTTTGTTGATTATCTTAGAAGCAAATGGAAACTAGGAAGTGACATTCTTATACCATTTCTCTAATCATGTATTTAGTTTGCTTTCAAAATCCTGCACTGAAAATGGGATTTGGGAGGAGACACTTGTTTGTACTCTGCACCTCTGTTTCTGGTGGCAGTGGCTCCATGGTGTCCCTCCAACTCTACCTTCTTCCTCCCAGCATTTTGTTTAGTTTTCCTCACCTACCTAAGTTCTGACCTATCAACAGGTAAGGCAGGTTTTTTTTTATTCATTAATGGTAATCGCAGCATTCAGAGGGGACTCCCATATTATGATGTGGGAATCCTCTCTTAACAAAAAGTTTCCATTATTAGAGCTAAAATATTTGCATGTATTTTCACACTCACATTGTCTTTAATAATTAAAAAAAAGAAGTAAAACTTATTAGTTGTAAATAAAATAGCATTACTAAATTTTCATGTTGGCCATAGGCTATCTTTAGACTGCATCCATTTTGATGATGTCTGTTCTTTACATACTTACTATCTTCAGTACTTTTAGAATGAAATGCTGTTAAATTTTGTTATCTAATGAGATGATCACATGTTATTTCTTTTTCTTTTTGCTTATATCATTGAAACATTAGTTGATTTTTATATATTGATCCATCCCTGCATGTCTGTGATGATCATTTTGATGAAATTTTAGATTATGTTTACAATTATTTTACTGAGTATTTCTTCATTGATGCTCACAAAGGAAATTGATCTGCCATTCCCTCCTTTTATTGCTCATCTGTGGTATGGTTATCATATCAGGGAAATATAGTTATTAGGGAAACTATACCTCATAAAATGATTTAGGCAATATTTATTTTGTTTCTGTTCTTTGGAATAACTTGAGAAGAATTTGTGTTGAATCATCTTTGAAAGTATAATTCTATTCTGTACTAAAATCTTATGACTGCTGGCTTCCCCTTCTTGGAAGATTTATAATGACTACTGCTCTTCCACTAGGGGTAATGGTTCCTGTACGAAAGGATGAACTTGTAAATAAGCACCTTGGTCTATATTCACCACAAAGTCAGACCCTAGAAACCAGTGATACTATACTATCAGCAACAGCTGAAGCAATATGTCACTATCAATGTCAGTTATCTTACTACTACAAAACCTCCCAGTTCCAGCACAACTGAAGCATAATAAAAGTATTTAAAACCAACTTCATGAATATTATTGAGGACCTTAAAGAGGAAATGAATAAATACATGAAGGACATTGAGAAAAGAGCAAACTAAAAAATGTGGTAAATGAAATATATTCCTTAAAGAAAGCAAAGAAAACATAATCAGTTGAAAGAAATGAATAAAAATGTTTAAGACATAAAATAGGCATCTGGTACACAAAATAAAACAAAATATGAAGGAATTGTGCAAAAGGAAAGTCTACGTAAGCAACAGGAGCTACAGAAACAAGGATCACCAACAGAATACAATAGATGAAAAATTAGAAACAATTATCAAAGGAAATATTAAATCTAAAAAGTCCTTGAGATGAGGCATCCAAAAACACTGAAACTCTTTGAAAAGATTACACATAAGAATAATAGAAATAGAAGAATGAGAATAATCCCAACACAAGTTCCCATAAAATATCTTTTACATACTACAGAAGAAATTTTTCATAACCTAAAAAGGAGAACCCTAAAGAGGTACAAAAATTTACAAAATGCTTAATAGATCTGAACAGAAAACAGATACCTTCACAAAATAGTGATTAAAATGTTAAATCAACAGAAAAAGAAAGAATATTAAATACCCCAAGGTAAAAAGGTCAAGTAACATATAAATGTAGACTTGTCTGAATTTCACTGCAATTTTCAATGAGTATAAAAGACACAATGATGGGTGCACCCCTCGCGGTCCTGAGTTCCTTGCTTGTGCTCTCTCTCCTTCTGCTTCTGATTTGGACCTTGAGATTTCAGTCCGGTGCTCCATTGTGGGTCTCTGTCTCTGTCTCCTTTCATCGCCTGATGAAGGTTAATATTCAGGAGGAAGCCTATATGATTTTCTTTGGGTTCTCCTTCTTATTTAGCTTCTCTAAGAACCCGAATTATAGGCTCAATGTCCTTTATTTATGGCTAGAAACCAAATATGAGTGAGTACATCCCATGTTCCTCTTTTTGGGTCTGGCTTACCTCACTCAGGATGGTGTTTTCTATTTCCATCCGTTTGCCTGCAAACTTCAAGAAGACCGCGAGGGGTGCACCCATACACTGAGACAAGGGGGATGTTCTATCGGGAACTCACCAAGGCCAGCTGGCCTGGGTCTGAAAAAGCCCAGGTTAAAACCGGTCTTGCTGAACATAGTGGACAATGAGGACTACTGAGACCTCAAGAACAATGGCAATGGGTTTTTGATCCTACTGTACCTATTGGTTTCGTGGGAGCCTAGGCAGTTTCGTGGATGCTCACCTTACTAGACCTGGATGGAGGTGGGTGGCCCTTGGACTTCCCACAGGGCAGGGAACCCTGATTGCTCTTTGGGCTGACGAGGGAGGGGGACTTGATTGGGGGAGGGGGAGGGAAAGGGGAGGCGGCGGTGGGGAAGAGACAGAAATCTTTAATAAATAAATAAATAAATAAAAATTAAAAAAAAGACACAATGATGTTTTCAATTGACCTGTAGATGCCAAGAGAATACAGATTTCAATCCATACCACTATACCCTGCAAAACACTCAATCCTCAGAAACTGGGAGAAGATACCATCATAAATGCAAATTTAAACAATATCTACACATATATAGAGCACTAAAGAAGGTACTACAAGGAAAACTTAAACATGAGTGGTTAATTACATGCACATAAAGACAAGAAATAAAGATCCTCTTCCTAAAAAAAAAACAAGAACAGGAAATATCCACACAAAACCACCATCGCAGCCATCAACAACAACAAATAACAAAAATAGAAATTTAACATTGACTTGTCATTGATATTTAAGTGGTACTATCTCCAAAATAAAAAAGACACAGACTAAAAGAATAAATGTGGAAGAAGTTCATCCTTCTGGAAATAATAAAAATACCTCTAACACAAAGATAGTTATGCCTCAGAGGAGTTAATGAATGAAAAAAGTTTTCATGAAAATGACCTAGGAAACAAGATAGTGAAGCCCTTTTCACATCTAATGAAATATACTTCAAACATCAAATTAATAGAAGAAGATGATAAAAGGTTCTTGGTGTAGGAAGGTCTTCTGTCTATGTGTTACATTCATTGGTTAAATAAAGAAGCTGCCATGGCCTTTTGATAGGCCAGCCCTTAGGTGGGTGGAGTACACAGAAGAGAATGCTGGGAGAAAGGAGGCAATCAAAGAGAGCTGCTGCTATGAAGCTGCCAGGTCAGACATGCTGAATGTTTCCCGATTTTCAATGGGGTTGAAGACTAGATAAATGTAGCTATTTTCCTCTCATGAATGGAAAATTCACAGAGGGCCTAGAGTCTGTATATTGTATTTTCTTTAATTTTTTGACTGGGAAGGAGCTAAAAACAGAGAGACATTTCATTTTGTAAGCTGCTAAGCTGATCTAGCATATATGTTCTAAAAGTATCATGACTTCAGAATTTGGATCTAAGGATATGATGCTTTGGAAAAGAGGTTCTTTTATTTTCACAGAGGATGGATTGTTTCTAGAACAATATGTTATGATAGACCATGCCCTCCTGAAAGGTTGCTGTGAATACCTTCAAAAACTACTTCACTCAACTGCTGACTGAGATAAACCTAGCACACAGGATACACCATGAAAGACCTGATTAACAGCGCCCCCATACAGCATGTAGCAGTTTGGAGAGAAATAACTATGTCCATATTCCCAAATATTGTTTATAAATGTTCTTTTACATTTAAAGGGGGATATGATATAGATATGAATAATTTGCATTGATATGAATCGGTTTACTGGTACTAATTTAAGGTCAATTTTGATACATGTATTTCTGATCTTGATTAAAGTATTGTGATTGTGAAGTTCATTTAAAAATGTAATGTATAATTAGGAAATATAGGTTGTTAATGGATAATCATCAATAATAGTCAAGCTTGTAGTCATGTTAGTTAGATTTCCTAGATATATAGAGATATATTTCAGTTAGATAGGCATTCTTCATATCTTTCAAAGACTACAGACTTTTAAAGTTTTAATAACTTAGGGCTTTTCATGAAAATTTGACATGTCTGCTCCTGACAGCACCAAGCTACTTTAAGAGGAAGATGGGCATCGAAGAGGCTCCTTATGGAGTTTGCTAGTTTTTGGACAAGAAACTGCTCTTGCCTGAAATGTTGCATAAACTGCACACAAAGAACCCACAGATAGAAGACTGCTGAACTTGCCTAAAGGTGAAATGATCTTTCGGGGTTCCTGATTCATGAAAGGATCTGTGAGACATTCTGTAGGATACAAAAGAAAGTGACTGAACTGTCTTTGAAATTTCCTGCTTCATGGAAAAGTCTGATGGATACCATGGGCCTGAAGGTCAAAGATGGATGCCCTAATAGTACAAAAGAACTTTGGGTGACTGTCCAGGCTTAGTTCTCATTTACTTAGGTAATATTAGGTATATTACTTAGGTAATAATAATATCCTTCTGGAGTCTCTGATGGAGTTGAAGAATGGTTAGTTATAGTTTTCCTTTGTTATGATAAAAGATAAAATAGATATAAATATTGTGACTGTAATTCTTGCTTTACAACTGTTTTGCTATATGTAATTTTACTATGTTAAAGTTAAAGCATTTCTTTTTGCTTAAACAGAAAAAGGGGAAATGGTGTAGGAGGATCTTCTGTCTATGTGTTACTTTCATTGGTTAAATAAAGAAGCTGCCTTGGCCTTTCGATAGGCCAGCACTTAGGTGGGTGGAGTAGACAGAACAGAATTCTGGGAGGAAGAAGGCAATGTGGCAGATGCCATGGCTCTCCTCTCCAAGACAGATGCTGGTTAGACTCATGCTGGTAAGCTATAGTCAAGAGGCAATACAGATTATTAGAAATGGGTTAAACAAATGTGTGAGAGTTAGCCAATAAGAGGTTAGAACTAATGGGCCAGGCAGTGTTTAAATGAATACAAATTGTGTGTTGTTATTTCAGGATATAACCTAGCTGGAAGGCCAGGAGCCAGGCAGTGGGAAGTGGCTCGCTGCTTCTGTTACTACAGGTACTTAATTTTTATTATAGTATACAACCCAAAGATTACATTTTCTTCTTAATATCTATAGTTTAATGCATCCGGACTCCCATTTGTAAAAGAAATATAACTAAAGCTTACATGACACACTGTCTTTCAGATATTTCACCATCCTACTTTCTCCAAAAAACAGGTCATCTGAACAAAGCAAAGCAAATAAATACTCCTAGTAACAGGTATTATAACAAAAGAAGCTATCAAATATCTCCAGAATGCTGGATACAATCACAAATGAGTATTTCATCTTTTCAGGATCTCACACATGTAAACACATAACAGAGAAACTGCTACACACAGAGATACTCACATCCATAGAGAAATAAATGCATATTACAGCCACATACTCATTTATACATACTCACTCATTTGTGCAATGACACACAGATAAGCACAGTGGCATGTGTACACAGAGAGACATAAAAAACCCAAAGAAACACAGAAGAAATTATGCAAAAAAGATACCTAAGCACATATACATGCATATTCTCAGACAAATACACAGAGGGAGAAATACACAGATATAAATAACCACACAATGAGACAATGTCATAGACAAATTTATCCACATAAACAAAGACATAACAACACACACACAGCAACACAGATATACATATTTGCAAGCACATACAAAGAAATACGAAGAACATACACATAGGCACATGAAAAGACATGTATTTACAAACAAACACAAGAAGTTATACATAAAAAACTCCCAACAGAAAGACATTGACATAAGGAAAATTTATGCTAAATTTATCTAAAACAGATATAGATGCAGCTATAGAGAAGCATACATCAAACACACACACACATTATATCAACACAGATATAAACACAGATATAAAGAAATACACAAACATACATGCATACAAGGTGAGAAATCTCCATTCACATAAATGAATATGCATGCACCCACTGAACTGAATCACAACACAATTTCTTCTGTAATTACTCTCAGAGTTATATTTGAGGTCCCCAGAGTGTAAAAGGGGGCAGAATCAGTTAAGAAAACTTACGGAAAACATAACCCTCAGTAATTAACACACATGTGACAATTAACAAAGGAGTGTTCATCTTATCAACATGGAGAGCATTAATAACTAAAGACTGATATGTTTTCAGTATTAGGATGGGATGATGATATTCATGTGCTTTGAAGCAGTCACTGATTTTCATTGATAATTAGTTTCTTCCCCTTCATAGTCTGTATTAGAAATTTATATCAAAGTCTAGATTTATTTTGACAGCAGAAAAATGTTCAGAAATCTTTGTATTTGGTGAATATTTCTTAAAATACTAGATTTTGGCATCTGAGATCCTCTAAGCACTATGACATTGATGACACCAAATATAATCCAATAAAGGAACTCTACCTTCAAGACTTTAATATCAGATGTTTTCCTATCGTCCAGTGACTGTTCATCTTATTGAAGAATCTCATGCACTGCTTGGGACACAGCATGCAGAGCAGTGTATACATCATAACTGCTCTTACTAAAGGCTATGTCAAATGTCTGTACCATTAGCCATTCCAATGAGGCATTGAATGAGAAGTTTTTCAGTGTCTACACTAGAAGCTGATACATCTAAACCTCATCCACCTAGTCTTGTCACGTTTTCATCTGAATTTTAGGAATTGGTCCATGTAAGGTCAAAATTTAAAAAGCATAAATCTCAACAGGCAGATTTGTAAAAGTTAACATCCCAATGGTATGAGTCAAGTGTGAAGTTTCTCTTTCTTATAGAGACATCCAACCTACTGTGAGGTGGTGACCCGTATTCTTTATGTACCTAGTGATTCCCACACTCTAAAGCACACAGTGTGAGGATTGTCATCATAGATGAAAAGTAAATTGTGGGTGATGTCATTATTTGGTTACAATATACGTCAGGTCTTGACAAGTAAAGTTGACTGCGATCATATTCACAAGTCATAGCAGACTGTATATTTTCCATGTCTTTTCTCAATTTTGAGAGAAATTGAGCACCGTCTTCATTGTTTGAGATGTGCAGCCCAGCCCAGTTTAAGTGAAGAACAAAAGAAATCATGGCCTGAGCTAGAGATGTATCTTTGTTGGCCATCTGATCACTTAGGATAAGATGGGCAGGTGCATAGATAAGCTGAATGAATCACGCAAGGTGCATAAGTAAGCTGAATGGACACAGGGAACTGCACGAAGGAGCTTGCACTCCCGAGAACTTAAAAACACTGTTCTGCCAAGAGTTCTAGAAAGCCACCTCACTTTTTAAACTTTTCTCATCTCTGTTTTTCACAAGGAAATGCAAAAGCCCCATCAAGTTTCTGAATAGTAGCCTTTAACTACACATTTTGACATACATATGTGGCCTTCATCTTCCTCACACTTTTCTTAGCCTCTGGGATGGTACAAATAAAGACAAGGATTTCTTTCAAACATCCAAAAATCCTCACTTGCTGAGATATATAGAGGTATGTGACTAATCCTATTATGACAGATGTTCAATAAGGTCCTCTAAACTCCATAGTATACATGAACTTGTCATTACAGACCTAGTTAGGAAAGTTTCTTTATTTTGTTCAGATGAAATGAATGAGACTGTGTAATTGTGACACATTATTACACCATCATTGCTGGTAATTGAAATACTAGTGATGTATTTGTTAAAAGATCAGGTTTCTTGCTGACATCACCAATGCAAAAAGTCAAGATCAGAGCAAACTGACAATTTTCATTTTGTGTTCTATAAAAGGCAACAGTGTTTATTATAGACAGAGATCTACATATGATATTTGTAGTAAAAAGAAGGATTGGAAAATACTGGACAGTATTCCCAACATCCCTCAATAATTGAAGCAAATGCCCTGTGTTGTGAGGTTGGAATGATATCAGTTGCTGGAAGTTTGAAAAAGCTTTAAAAGTTCATGAAAGTAAATCTCCCATAAATAAGATGAGCCATTTGGAGCTTTAACAGAAAGGGCTGCCCTTCTCTGGCTTTTAGTGCTTGAATAGAAGATAAATAAATGTTACAGGATTTGATGAAACAGAAAACCTGATCATATATTCAGTTTGAAATTATTGAGCAAGATTAAATGTACACGTGATGCATTAGCCAAGATTCTGGTAACTTTTATAAAACAAACTGAACTGGGTAAAGGCATTCAAGGAATGATGGTGAGTGCACAGTAGTCTTCTGTGGCAAGCTTTGGCTCCTGTACCAATAATTCCTTCATATTTAGTGGACAATATAGTTAACATATTCCCTCATGTCTATCTTCACCATCTTGTATTTTTCTTCTTTATTGATTATTGGCAAAAAATTCTTTAAATATTTAATTTTTTAATAAATTTAAATACCAGAATACAGTGGGTAAATAGATTCATCTGAGTGTATGGACATGAGAAATACTCATATAGACCATAAAAAGGGAATGGATTTCATTGTTTTCATTAATATCTGTCTTAGTTGCCACTGGCCTCGAGTGTACAATGATGCACCTACACCATTTACAAATGAAGAGATTCAGGATAATAATACCAGGTATATCTGAACAGCATACATTTTCTTGTCTACATTTGAGATAAGAACTTATGGAAGTGAAACACTAACTTCTGCACACCGAACAACAAAATATATCAATGCACTCCTGAAAAATCCATCACTAGCTAAAAAGGATACTTTTGAATTAGAGCATTCGACACAATGTAATTGAATTTGTACCTTAGAGTAGTTTTTATTTCCTCTATAAATTGTGTAAGGAAATGCACAGCTATACTGTGTTATTGTTGTTATAGGTGTATCAGTAATGTGCATTTTGGGTCATCTACTAGATTACACAAATCAGTTAAGAAATATCCAAGATAAAGTCATCTTCAACATGAGTGAAAGAAAACTACCTAAATAACACAAAGATTTAGAAGCAGAGAAAATGTTGTATTGCTTTCTCACATTCCTTCAATAGGAAAAGATAGGAGACTTCTGTTTGCCTCACTCTAAATTACAGAGCTATTTTTCATTTTGTATATTTTACTAAAAGAATGTCCATCCATGCACCTTAATGTCATTTAAAAATATCATTTAATAAAATCTTTAGTTGTTTAATTCAAAATGAATAACTAATTTGGTAAAAAAAATATGTCAATGCATAGTGACCTAAAGTGCTATATTTGAAAAGAGCTATCAATGATACACAAAATCAAAAGTGCATAGTGTTCAAAGTGGTAAAAGACAAAGCTATAACTAGTAAAATCATTGAAGAGAAAAATAAGGTGTAAATGAGATAGTGTTGACAGTGAGTAAACAATTTGGAGTTATAGAGAAGAGACATGTGCTTCTTAGATAATAGCAAAGAGCTGGTAGATCACTACTCTCAAGTGTTTTCAAGTATCATATGTTGCAGCTGCCAGTCAGGCAAGTGCTAGGAAAGTAAGCAGTCACCACTATTAGTGACAATTCCTATTACAAAAAATGCAAATATATCATTTATACTACAAATATTCTTTCTTTAGTTTAAAGAGACAGTGAAGAACTGTACTGTGGAAACAAAGGCCTATGGTTATACGTAAGTGAAGTATGGAGAAACAGAATCATATAAGAATTTAACAGTGGGCAAGTCTTCTGTTTTTATTCTTTATGCAGCATTAGAAGGCACAGTGTGTCCACATGCAGAGCATCTGAGAGATTACTGAATATCTATGTAAAAAGTCTTTGGATCCAAGAGTGTCACACATATTAGTTGCTCTGGGACATGCATTTGAAGCTGCATGGTCGTCACAATATCTAATCAACATCAGTTTAGTTGCACCCATTTATTATGATATTTATTGACTAGTATGGGTTTCTTTCGATAAGATATTACTGGCTACTCAGTTGTGGAAACAGTCAAAAGGACAGATACACTTGATGAACAATGTTATACAATCCCTTTTTCCCGCAGTTTCCAGCCTTATAAGTAGGAGGGTAACTAGGAAAATAATATTACACCACCTTGATAAACTAAAAGTTAAAAAAAAAAGCAATGGGTCTCAAAGAACATGGGGTTGTTTTTTTTTTTAGGTGTTTAGTTGTGAAAATTGAAATAACAGGACAAAAGATTTTAAACATTGTTCTGATTCTCATTTTCTGACCCCCTATGAAATATTTATGTATGTTGACATTTACATTGAAAATTCAAAGAAACTTACTGCATATCCAGAATGTTGTTGAAATAATCTTTCTCCACAGGCTGCTGCACTATTTTAAGGAAGAAGACACAACCTGTCATCAAGTCTTCGCCCTTGTCTTTATTCTGCCTCATTCTCCAAAAGCACCTGGGTTGAGTGAATCTGGACACAAGAAATGGAATGTTCAGGATAAAGAAGAGAAAAATCAAAGCAAACATCTTTGTCCTCCTTGAAGCCTGGTCAGTGTGTGTTGTGAAGTGCTCTTCAGATCAGCACATTATATGGGCACCCATATATTCCCAATTGCTTTTATTTCTGCAGCCAAAGGAGAGGCTATTTGTGTATTCATGGTTCCTTTATTTCCCAGTTGATTCCTCAGCTCTGGAAGAATCTTGGACACTTTCTTCCCCTGAGGCTGTGCACCTGATATGCATGTGATCACAATTTGGTTCAGAAATATATATGGGGATAATTCAGGTAGTTTTATGACATCATTTGTTTTTGTGGAAATTAAGGCTCTTTGGGTGATGTTATTTTGAGAAAAATTTGGTTCTAGGACAGCCAGAATTATCTTTTTATGTTAATGCCTCCAGAAATGATGTCAGTGTATTTTGTTAGATGATCAACATGGAGGACACACAAAGTCAAAATTCCTAGTTGCACACTGGGAATTCTTTCACAAGTCTCTGTCAAGGAACAACAGGTCCATAGTTACAGAAATTGAGTTTCACACAACTTGCATATGGGGCTTATACTACATGACTGACAGTAACAGATTATCTAACCAAATACTGTGCTCCCATTGTCCTGAGAACAATAAATAGCCTCAATTCTATTTTTTTCTGAATCCTGCTCTT
This sequence comes from Alexandromys oeconomus, assembly GCA_963919705.1. Taxonomy (NCBI): domain Eukaryota; kingdom Metazoa; phylum Chordata; class Mammalia; order Rodentia; family Cricetidae; genus Alexandromys; species Alexandromys oeconomus. The sequence goes on from CAWTZB010000267.1 coordinate 5,339,163, forward strand.
CTACCATTATACAAATCAGTTCCATTTATAGCATTACAAATTTTTTTTGAATATTCAACAAGATCCCTTCATATTCTGTATCCTACATTTCAAACTCTCAAAAATATCTCTCACTCCTTCTCCAAACATAAATATTAAATAGAAGATAAGGCAAATGTTTTATGTCTAAAACATGATCTCCCTCCATGAGCCTAAGTTCTCATAGAACAATTAGTCCTCTGATTAAATTCTTCTGCCTTATCTGTGATTTCCTACAGTGTTTTACTCATTTTAGATTCTTGCAGTCATTGTGAATATGTTTTGTTGAGAATCTTCAAAAACAATAAATACCGTGAAGTTACCATGGGCTCAATGCATGATTTTTTTCTTTTTTTGGGCTGAATTTAAGCAAGCTTTTATTAAAATTTACATATTGATCAAGATGAAATTTGCTCAAGACCAACATCTGAAAACATTCCAGGTTAGTTACTCATTAATTCTTCTTATACCATTTTCCAACTCATGTCTTTTTGCTTGCCTTCTAGAACCTGCATTGCCACTGTGAGGGTGCATTGATGAGTGTGAGCAGATGAGTCTCTTTCAGTGATGATGGAGGAAGGTCATTGGTTAATTATAATAAACCAACTGCTTGGCCTCATAGCTTAGAACATAGGGGGGGGAGGAGAAAACAGAATAGGATGCTGGGCGGAAGAGGAAGTGAGGTCAGACTCTGCTCTGCTCGCAGAGAGACCCGACAGCTCTCCCGGGCAGATGCACGCAATGAAGCTCCTCCGAACCAACATGGACATAGGCTAGAATCTTCCCGGTAAGCGCACCTTGGGGTGCTTACACACATTACTAGAAATGGGCTAGTCCAGGTGCGAGAATTAGCCTGTAAGGGCTAGAGTTCATGGGCCAAGCAGTTCTTTAAATGAATACAGTTTGTGTGTTGTTATTTCGGGCATGAGCTAGCCAAGCGGCCGGGGTGTTGGGGACGCAGCCCCGCCGCTTCTTATTTCAACACAGTGAATAAATATGGACTGCAGTTAAAGCAGAACAAAAGTAGGGCATGAAGGCACAAAAATATGAGCTTGTTTCCACATTGACCAAAAGTCAGAAAGTTGGAGCACACCTCTATTCCTTCAAGGTTACTGTGTTTCTGTCTAAAACAAACGTACCACCTAGATTTAGGTCAAAGAGTTCTGCTTTCTTCAAGGTTATTGTCAACAGGTGTGGCTAATAGCCAGACTTTGTATTTCAGGAAAAGTCTGACCAGTAAAGTTGTTTTTCTCTGAGATCTTCAGGCAGTCCTTATTTATTAATGTACAATTAAAATGCCCCTACATTTTCCCCCTTTTCCCAAAAATAATAATAAAAGGGCCATAATTAATATAAGAAAACTATAAACAATAAATATAATGACTATGTACAATATATACAGGGAATAATTATATATACAATATTGAGTCCAATTTCATTTGTCTTATTGAGAAAAAATATTTTGTATACAGCATGTCTTGTTGAGTCCAAAGGCTTATACCTAATTTACTTCCAATCAATGACTTACTTTTGACCCAAAGAAATTAAACTCCATGTGGAGGAGTTTCTTCAATTCCCATTAGTTTCCCTGAAGTTGATTGGTCTGCTCTATCATCCTAAACAGTTGATAATGAATTTGTATACCAAAAAGGTGGGTGTCAAATGAAACATGATTACAAAAATTCAGAAACCCGAAATTGAGGTTTAACCTGAAGATCTGAAAAGCAAAGTAGTCAGACACTGGCTCTTACCTCAACCTCAGTCCAAAATGCCTGTCCTTCCTCTCAGAATCTCAAAAAGAGACTGTCTGAGAACTGTCGTATATTTCTCTTTAGTGCTGGGACTAAAGGCATGTACCAATGGGATTAAAGGTATGCATCCCCCGATTTCTTTATCAACTAGGGTAGTTACTGGGATTAAATGTGCATGCCATTGTGGCTACTGGGATTGAAGGTGCATGTTACTGTAATGTGGTCTGGATTGTTGACCAGTGGAACTGTTTTACTCTCAGATCTTCAGGCAGTTTTTATTTATTAAAATACAATTGAAATGCTAGTACAATGGTATAAAAAGTTACTTAAAGTGACCTTGTTAATAATGATAGTCCTATAAAAATATAGGAAAGTGATATATTTTATTTCTCAGGGTTTTTTTGACTATTTGATCACCTCAGTATGACTAAGACAAGATGATCTATGTAATGTGAAGGATTTATCTCATTAGCAAACACTCACTTGTCTCATTAGAAACTTCATTTTGAGGGCAGGGGCTGCAATCAAAACAGCAGGCTGCCATTCCCTCTTTCCAGAATATTTTGAATCCAGGACCACAATCAGCACTGCACACAGAGGACGGCATCTGTGAAAAAGCAGACACATGCTAGTGTCAGGATTTACCTAGTCCTCTAACTATATTTTATTATCATGTTTATATGCCAATAAGCTAATTTTATATACACCAAAGGAGTAATCAGATTAAACTTTATATATTTTATAATACCAGGCATACATATGCATGGAAACAAACTGATATAAATTTGAGTAGCTTCTCATACCTAGAAATTAAGGAGGAAGAATGGGTTGTTTGATATGGACAAACACTATAGAGCTTGTAAAGTAGTTTTTTACTTAATTTTCATCACTTTGACACAAAGTACACTAATAGGCTAGAGGGAACCTTAACGAAAATATTTCTCTCCTTTGAAATAGCCTGCTGTCAAATTATTTAAGCATTTTATTAATGGGTAATTGATGTAGGACTGCCCTGCTCACTGTGGGCAGTGCTGTCCCTAGTTAGGGCTGTGTGAGAATTAAGAGAAAGCCAGTAAGTGTCGCAACCACCTCGACCAGCAAGGAAGATGCAACACTGGATTCTTCTTTCATCAGTTTATTCAGGAACCTTGAACATTCTTTCAATACTGGGGAAAGCCAACCCACAGCTAAAGTAGCCCCTGGTCAGCCAGCACCAGCCAGCTACGTGGGAAAAGTGGATAGGTCTAGGTACACGAAAGCAAGCCACATTCTCAGTTTAGGCCATATATGGGATGGTATGTAACTTAGACCACCTCCTCAGTCTTAGCCATATATAGGATAGTACGTGACTTAGAGCACGTTCTCATGAGGGGGTGATGGGCGGAAACCAGGGCCACCCTCATGGCACTGGACAATGCAGCTCTCTACAGTTCCCCCTTTTCTGTTTTAAAGCTACAGGCAAGAGTAGTGGCCTTTTCTCTGTGAACCAAGAGCCTTGCACTGATTCTCCCTGAGTGTCTTCCATGCAGAGAGTACCAGACCAGCTCGATGCCATTTTTCAGAGGTGGGGTCTTGGGCATCAACCCACATGCAGCAGGCATGCTCTTCTCAAGGTTGGTGGACAGCCATCCTTGAGTGCAGTGCCTTGTCTCGCACCCTGAATGCATCAAATTAATGTTTCATGGTAGCTAACCATACATGGGGAGATAGGCCAGCCTCTAGGGTTGCAAAGTCTTGAATGAATATGGCTGCATTGCAACTCTGAGAGCCTCTAATCTGACAAATACACCACAGACAAGCCAGGGAGACTATAACCATGAGACCAGTTAATGCTCCTAAACCCGCCCATTCCTTCTAATGGTTCATTGCTGCTGAGATCCAGGTAGAAAGTCCTTCAGCCATTCCGATATCCACCTGGGTAGAATTCACGGTGACAATGGCTACCCTGAGCTGTTCCATCATGGTATCAAATTCTCCAGTCCAATTACCTAAAAGATAACTAGATAATTGTTTAGATAAATTTGCAGCATGGGTAAAATTCTTGTATTGTATGCTAGTCACACAAAGCCCTGCATATTTCTATTGGCAGCCCAGTTGAGCCAATTGCCAAAGAACATCAATTTGCTCCTGTACCAAATCAATTCTTTGATTAATCACCATCAATCCTCCTTTTAATTATGCATTAATACCTTTTTGAACATCCAGGGCCAATGCAACATTGGCTGAAAGATTATTCAAAGTCTGCGGCAGTCTGCACAGTATGGCTCATGGCAATAGCTGCCGTGTTAGCTCCAGCCGCCACCAAGGAAATGGCAGTTATGATGTAGTGGTAATTCCAAAATCTCTTTTTTGTCTGGATAAAGTCATGGTGTGAGGAGCATCCACAGGAACAGGTACCCACCGTGGCATACGAGGTGACAATCGCGTATTTAAACTGACTGGCATTTCAACATTGGGCATAAAAGCAACTATCATTATTACAATAAGTTGGCTCTGTTTTGTTTACAATAAACATATTAATTCCACGCAGTAGGCAATTATCACAAGGATTAGACACATAGTTTTGTAAAGGATCTTGATCATTAAAATTAAACCCTGGAAAACTTTTATAAAACCCGGTGCTAATCCCGGGGGGAAAGTAAAAAACGTTGCGCTTTATCGACCCAAGTTACTGTGTGGGACTGACAACCAGTCCAAGGCCAGATTTAGCATCGTGACGAATTGGCATTGGTCGTAGAAACACGGAAAGAATTCCCCATCTCAGGTTCATCCGTCCATTTGGAAGCATCAATAGGATGAAACATAGTACAATTAGCGCCAGTCTTCTGATCCTCATTGTTCTGGACTCGCCTGATCAGTCGTTCAGGGATCCACACGGGGTCCTGCCGGTCCTGGGGAAAAACACAAACAGAACCTCGTGCCCATGTCAGCACGGGATCAGGCCAGTGCCAGAGCCCTGTTAGGATATCTTTCCATTTTACCATCCCTTGTACAGGACTGTGGGGGTCCTGAAGTCTATCAGCTGCAGAGCGACCATGAGCATCCAAATTTTAAAAATTAATGGTAAATAAAGCAAGGGAGAGTCTCTCCTTTGGGTATGGCCGTGGCCTATTCCCCCTTTTTGTTTTAGCAGACACTCCTTGAGTGTACGATGAGCACGTTCCACAATGCCTTGACCTTGAGGATTATAAGGTAGGCCGTGAATAAGCTGCACCTCCATTTGGTGTCAAAAGGAGGAGAAGCTTTGACCTGTGTAAGCAGGTCCATTATCAGTCTTTAATTGGGAAGGTTTGCCCCAAGCTGCCCATGCCTCTAGGCAGTGGGTAATCACATTATGTCCCTTTTCTCCTGTGAGAGGCATGGCATGTATCACACCCGAGCAGGTATCCACCGAAACATGCACGCATTTGTCAAATTTAGAAATATGTGTTACATCCATTTGCCAGATCTTAAGAGGTAGAAGACCTCGAGAATTTACCCCGATGCTAGGTGAATGCAAATGAATCACACATTGAGGGCAGTCTAAAACCATTTGTCAAGCATCTGCTCGAGAAAGACAAAATTTTTGTTGCAATGCTTTTGCATTAACGTGAAAAGTCCTGTGAAAAGTTTTTGCTTTTTTCAGAGTGGAATTCAGGAATATACATTCCTTCCTAGTCCGTAGGTCCACTATATTGTTTCCCTCAGACAGGGGACCTGGTAGGCCTGTATGGGCTCTAATATGCTGAACATAAAAACAATTTTTTCTTTGCCAAATCAGATTTTGCAATTGTTGAAATAGAAGGCAGACTGCACTGGAGCTTTTGATAGGACCAGCTACTTTTAGAATCTTGAGGGCATTTACCATATATGCAGAATCTAATATTAAAATAAAGGCAAAGGGGCAAGCCTTAAAAACTTTAATTATAATTTTTAACTCTATAATCTGAGATGAACCAGGTTGAAATTGATGCATTACAGGTTCTTGTTTGTCTACCATATATACCCCACAGCCTGTATTAGATCCATCTGTAAACACATTTGTGGCCATGGGAATAGGCTGTGAAGATGTTATTTTAGGAACTACCACAGGATGCTCTTTAAAAAATCCCAAAAATGGATGTTTGGGATAATGATTATCTATATTTCCATCGAAACTACATAGCAAGATAGCCCAATCATCTATCGTAGTACACAGAATTTTAACTTGATGACTGGAGTAAGGCATTATAATGGTCGCGGGACAACCCCAAAATATTGCAAACATTGTTGAATTTCGGTTAGGGCTAAAATAGCTACAGCAGTAGGATAATGCTCAAGAGATTTAGCTGGAGATATCTTAGGATGGATCCAAAGCAATGGCCCATTCTGCCATAAGAGTCCTGTGGGCTGGTAATACGAGGGAAGAATGCATAAAGCAACATCTTGACCCTCTTGTATCCCTTGTAGGAAGGCGTCTTGTAACCTGTTTTTTACCTTTTTTAATGCTATTTGTGCCTTAGTAGTCAATTGCCTCAGAGAATCCAAAGCAGAGTCTCCATTTAAAATACTATACAGAGGCTTTAACTTGTAGTTTGGTAACTTCAAATAACATCTAATCCAATTTATATCACCTAACAGCTTTTGAAAATCATTTAGCATCTTTAAACTATCTTTTCTTAATTTTATCTTTTGAGGGATAATCTGTTTCTCACAAACTCTTATTCCTAAATAATTAACAACTTTATCCTTTTGTACCTTTTTAGGGGCTACATGTAGCCCTCATTTTTTTTTTCAAGTAGCTTAATAAGCTACATATAGGCCTAATCTAACATTTGTTTATTCTTGGCAGCCAGCAATATATCGTCCATATAATGAATGCATCTCTACAAGTGAGCTACATTTCTTCAGGGTCTACAATTTAGTTGCAGTCTTTATATGCCTTTCTGCCTTGTTATTTCTTTGCTGTAATTCATGATCTCAATCAACCCCCCCATATGATGTTGGTCATTATTTAATCACAAAAACATCACAGAAAGCTAAGATGAGCCCTAATGTCTGCGAGGTCCTTGGCCCAGGAAGACATCTTGCTCCAGAACAGAGGTGATTAATCCAGAGGGGTAAAGGTGTTCCTGCCTGCTGATGGTCCAGGTACCAAGTACAGGGTGCCCTCCAGCTCCTGCTGCAGTTCTTTATTCCACACGACCCTGCTCCTGTACTGAGGAGATCCATTCAGAGAGGTAAGTGTGTGCCTGCCCAGCCGGAAGATCCAGGAACCGAGTACAGGCCCCTTCAACTCCTGCTGCAGGGGCTTCTTTGTTTCACATGACCTTGCCTCCTCCAAGCCTGCCCTATTGTCTGTGAGGTGCTTGCCCCAGGAAGAGTTCCTACTCCTGCACTGAGGATATCCATTCAGAGGGCAGTCCTTTCCATCTGCCTGGTCCTTAGATCCACCACCACATCCAGCTCCAGTGCTGAGGAGTCCTAATAGAAGGCAGATCAAGAAAAGCCCCCAAGTACACAGTCAGTCACAGCAAAGATTGGACCAAGATGCCAAGACTCCCCTGGTTGCATTTGAAGGAAAAGGGGCCAGGTGCCAATCCAAGAATTGCTCCAAAACCCCAAAAAGCAACATGACAACACCAGAATCCAGTGAACACGCAACAGGAAGACTTGAACACCCTATTGCATAAGAAGTAAATGTAGTAATTGGAGCGGCGGGCTGCGTTCCTGCCCGGACCCTGGCTAGCTTACCCCCTATATAATTACATGGAAACTGTATTCATTTAAACACTGCCTGGCCCATTAATTCTAACTTCTTATTGGTTAGCCCTTACATATTGATTCAACCCTTTTCTAATAATCTATATGTCACCACAAGGTTGTGCCTTGTTGGGAAGATTCTAACCTATGTCCAGCTTGGGCCGGAGATTCATGGCATCTGCCTGACTCTGCTTTCTTTCTCCCAGCATCCTGTTCTGTCTACTCCACCCACCTAAAGGCTGGCCTATCAAAAGGTCAAGGCAGCTTCTTTATTTAAGCAATGAAAGTAACATAGACAGAAGGCCCGCCAACTCCATTTCCCCCTTTTCTGTTTAAACAATTAGGAAGGCTTTAACTTTAACATAGTAAAATTACATATAACAAAAGAGTTATAAAGCAAGAATTACAGATATAGTATTTAGATCTATTTTATCTTTTATCATAACTAAGGAAAACTATATCTATCCATTCTTCATCTCCATCAAAGACTCCAGAAGGATATAATGTTACCTAAGCAAACAAGAAATAGGCAAATTCTAAACTCTAGAAATGACTGAGACATCTTGCTGCCTTGACAGTCACCCAAAGTTCTTTTGTGCTGTTGGGGCATCTGTCTTAGGCCTATAGGCCCATTGTCTCCAGCAGACATTTCCATGAAGCAGAAGATTTCAAAGACAGCTCAATTACTATCTGCTGTGTTTTGCAGAATGTCTCGCAGACTCTTTCTTGAATCAGGAACCCAGAAAGACCATCTCACCTTTAGGAAAGTTTAGCAGTCATCTCTCTGCTGGGTTCTTTGTGTCCAGCTAAGCAGTCCAGGCAAGAGCAGTTTCTTGCCCTAATGGCTATCAAACTCCACAAGGAGCCTCTTTGATGTCCATCTTCTTCTTGATGTAGCTGTGCTGCCAGGAGCAGATGTGTCTCATTGTCATGAAAAGCCCTAAGTTATTAAAACATTTAAAATGCCAAATTTTTTAGTCTTTGAAAGAAATGAAGAATGCCTATCTAACTGAAACATATCTCTATATATCTAGAAAATCTAACATGACTACAAGCTTGATTATTATTGATGATTATCCATTAATAACATATATTTCTTAATTATACATTACATTTTTAAATGAACTATACAATCTCAATACCCTAATCAAGATCAGAAATACATATACATATAAAAAATTGACCCTAAATTTATAGCAACAAAGCAAAATTTATAGCACTGTAAATTATTCATATCTATATCATATCCCCTTTAAATGTAAAAGAACATTTATAAACAATATTTGGGAATATGGGTGCAGTTTTTTCTCTCCAAACTGCTTCGTGCTCTATGGGGGCACTGTTATTCAGGTCTTTCATGGTATAACCTGTGTGCTATATTCTTCTCAGTGAGCAGTTGAGTGCAGAATGGTGCCCTCGTGGATAACTGCATCACAGAAAGCCAGAGAAAGCTTTGAAAAGAATAGAGTAAAGTGTGTTTTCTTGGTAGCAACAATTTCCCAGGTCTGCTCTGCTTGCTAGAGGCAAGCAAGAGCTCTCATCTAAGAGAGGCTTCCTGACTCAGCTTTAGCTGAAAATCCCTGCAGCTATTTTAAGAGGTACTGCCATGAAACACTTAAATGCTGTTGATGAAAAGCTGAACCCATGCTTTTGTGTTTTCAGCTGTAGCAGGAAAAAAGCTATGCCATTTTAAAATGCTGACTTTCTAGGATGTCCTGCCAGGGCAAACTCTGACTCTTTCAGGCAGGCAGTCTGAATTTGAGCATTTGAATGTGGTCTGTGAGTAGAATGCTGCAGGTTGCTTGCTGGCAGGGACCTTGAAACGCCATAGAGTTGTGGAGATAAAGGTGGCTACTCCAGGTACATCTGCCATGAGGCTGGAAAGCTAAGGAATGGGCTGGATGTAGCCATCAAAGCCATGGCTTTAATCCTCTCCATACTGCTTAATAAATTAAAGACTCATGTAATTACAAAAAGAGAGATAACAGTAAAAGAAAGATTCAAAGTCAAAGAAAATCTCTAAATAGTTTACAGTGTGTTAAAAATATATGCAGGTCAAAAGTTAAAGTTCAGAAAGAAAGAAAGAAAGAAAGAAAGAAAGAAAGAAAGAAAGAAGAAAGAAAGTAGTTGGGTGTGGTAGTGCACATCTTTAATCCCACCACTTGGAAGGCAGAGGTAGATTAACCTCTGTGACTTCAAGGTACAGTAGTACATGCCTTTAATACCAAAGTTTGGAAGGCAGAGGTAGACAGACCTCTGTGAATTCAAGGTGTGATGGCAGACACCTTTAATCCCAGCACTGGGGAAGCAAAGACAGAGGGATCTCTGTGAGTTCAAGGACAGTCTGGTCTACAGTGTTATTCCAGGACAAAGATATACAGAGAACCTGTCTCAAAAAGTAAAAGTAAATATGAAAGAAATAGAGGTTAAAATAAAGCCACATAAAGATGGAAAATACACAGAGAATCTTGATATTGTATGCTATTATGCTCTATTTGAATTGTTTGAATGCTGAGGAAGGAGCAACAGCTGTTAAAAGATATTTGCTTATAATGCTGCTGAATTAATCCAAGATAGCATTTTGAAAATACCTTGGCTTCAAAATTGAAGTCAAAAGGTATGTTAATTTGGAGAAGAGGATTTGATTTTGTTTCCATAGGAAATGAGAGGCTGTGGATGCATTCATGATATAAGAAAAATCAGGTTCAATCAAGAAAGACCACATGAGAAATCTTCGGTAGGAACAGATGGCCCAGATGTCTGAGTTCTACATCCAGAACAGATTCAAGATGCTGCCTGAAATGATTAAGACTCACAGAATACTCCAGTCAGGACTTGATGATAATTCTAAATTATCTTTACATCCCAATAGGATAATAAGCACCACAAACCAGCAAGAAGTAGCCTGAAATACTACACCCATATTTCCCAAAAATGGACTATAGATATTTTCCTTTGTTAAAAAAAAGGGAGGGGAGTGGTGCAAGAGAATTGTCTGTATTCTGTCAATCATGTTTTAAATAAACGCTGATTAACCAGGTAGGAAGTATAGGCGGGAAAACCAGATGGGAAGTAGAGGTGGCACAATGAGAACAGGAGCATTCTGGGAAGAAGGAAGCTCTTCTCCCAGTACTGCCTAGACCACCCAGAAGAAACATGTGACCTACCCCACTGTGAAGAGTACTGAGCCATGTGGCTAACATAGATAAGAATAATGGGTTAATATTAGCTACAAGAGCTAATTAGAAGACTGAGCTAATGGGCCAATCAGTTTATAATCTTATGGAGTTCTCTGTGTAAATTTCTCTGGGACTAAACAGGTGGGGTACTGGGTGGGACAGAAACCCAAACAAGCCGGCCCCCTTCGTGTTACAAGTAGAAGAAATCAAATTTAATGTAGCACTATGAAAATAATAGAGCCCCTTTATCAGGATGTGAAAAACTCCTTTAAAGAAATTGATGAGAAGAGAAACAAAAAGTTAGAAGAAATAAATAAATCTCGCAAAGACACCCAAAAGAAACAAGGAAAAACAATCAAACAGGTAATGGAAAAGTTCAAGACTTGAAGACAAAAATGGAGGCAATGAAGAAAACACAAACCAAGGGATGGTAAGATATGGTAAATAAACAGGAACTACAGAGATAAGTATAACCAATAGAATACAAGAGATAGAAGAAAGAATCTCAGACACTGAAGATACTACAGAGGAAATAAACACACTGATAAAAGAAAGCAGCAAATCCAACAAATACTTAACACAAAATGTCCATGAAATCTGGGGCATATGAAAAGACCAAACCTAAGAATAATAGGGGTAGAAGGATAAGAATTACAGCTTAAAGGCCCAGAAAATATATTCAAAAAATTATAGAAGAAAACATTCTCAACATAAAGAAGGATATTCCTATGAAGGTACAAGAAACATACAGAACACCAAATAGACTGGATAAGAGAAAAACCCTCACCATATAATAATCAAAACAGAAAACATACAGAATAAAGAAAGAATATTAAGAGCTGCAAAGCAAAAAGGGCAATGAACATATAAAGGTAAACCTATCAGAATTACACCTGACTTCTCAATGGAAACCATGAAAGCCAGAAAATCTTGGATAGATGTGCTGAAGTCACTAAGAGACCATGGATGAAAGCCCAGAGTACTATACCCAGCAAAACTTGCATTCACCATCAATGGGGAAAACAAGATATTACAGGACAAAAACAGATTTAAATATTACCTAGCCACAAATCCGGCCTCACAAAAAGTACTAGAAGGAAAACCACAACCAAAGGAACCCAACAACACCCATAAAAACACAGGTATCTGACAACCCTCAACAAGAACAAATCCAGGAAGGGAAACACACAAACACTACCACAGTTAACAACCACTAGTCATTAATATCACTTAACATCAATAGACTCAATTCATGGATTAAAAGGCACAGGTTAGCAGAATGGATATGAAAACAGGATCCAACATTCTGCCTTTTACAAGAAACACACCTCAAACTCAAAGATAGACACTATCTCAGAGTAAAGGGTTGGGGAAAGTTTTTTCAGTCAAATGGACATCAGATACAAGCAGGTGTGCCTTTCCTAATATCTAACAAAATTAATTTCAAAGTAAAATCAATCAGAAGAGATGGAGAAAGACACTTTATACTCATAACAGGAATAATTCATCAAGAGAAAGTCTCAATCCTGAATATTTACACCACTAATATAAAAGCATCTACATATGTAAAAGAAACATTACTAGACCCCAATTGCACATTCAACCCCACACACTAATAGTAGGAGATTTAAACACTCCTCTCTCACCAATGGACAGGTCAACCAGACAGAAACATAACAGAGAAATAAGAGAACTAACAGATGTAATTAATCAAATGGACTTCACAGACATCTATAGAACATTCCACCCAAACAGAAAAGAATATACCTTCTTCTCAGCATCTTATAGAACCTTCTCAAAAATTGATCACATAATCGGTAACAAAGCAAACATCCACAGATACAAAAAAATTGTAGTAACCACCTATGTACTATCAGATCACCATGGAAAAAATGTTAGAATTCAACAACAATTCTACCCCCAGAAATCCTACAAACTCATACAAACTGAACAGTCAACTTCTGAACTACCTCTGAGTCAAGGAAGAAATAAAGAAAGAAAGTCTTTCTTGAATTCAATGAAAATAAAGATACAACATACCCAAACCTATGGGATGGTAAGAAAGCAGTGCTAAGAGGAAAGTTCATATTACTAAGTACCCACATAAAGAAAACGGAGAAAGCTCATATTAGTACTTAACAACACACCTGAAAATTCTAGAAAAAGAAGAAGTAGACTCACCCAGGAGGAGTAGAAGACTGGAAATAATCAAACTGAGTGTTGACATCAACAAAATAGAAACACAGAAAACAATCCAAAGAATCAATGAAACAAAAAGCTCATTCTTGGAGAAAATCAACAAGATTTACAACCCCCTATCTAATCAAATGGCAGAGAGCGAACACGCAAATTAACAAGATCAGTAATGAAAAGGTGGACATAACCACAGACTGTGAGGAAATTCAGAAAATCATTAGATATTACTATAGAAGCCTGTATGACACAAAATTGGAAAATGTAAAATAAATGGACATTTTTTGGATAAGTATGATAAACCAGGTGAACAATTTAAATAGACCTATAAGTCATGAGGAAACAGAAGCTGTAATCAAAAACTTCCTGCAGCCCCCGCCCTAAAAAAAGCCCAGGACCAGATATCTTTAATGCTGAATTCTACCAGAACTTCCAAGAAGAGCTACTACCTATACTTCTTAATGTTTTTCAAATAATAGAAATATAAGAGTCATTGCCAAATTCTCTTTATGAATACAGGTACCCTGATACCAAAACCATGTAAACACTCAACCAAGAAAGAGAATTACAGACCAATCTCACTCATATATATTGATGTAAAAATTCTCAATAAAATACTGGCAAACTGAATCCAAGAACATATCAAAAAATGATCCATCATGACAAAGTAGATTTCATCCTAGAGATGCAGTGTTGATTCAACATACGAAAATCTATCAATGTAATCCATCATACAAATAAACTAAAGGAAAAAAACCATGTGATCATTTCATTAGATGCAGAAAAGGCATTTGACAAAATTTAACACCCCTTTATGATAAAGGTCTTGGAGAGATTAGGTATACAAGGTTCATACCTAAATATAATAACAGCAATGTACAGCAATAAGACATCTAACATGAAATTAAATGGACAGAAACTTAAAGCCATTCCACTAAAATCAGAAAAAAAAACAAGTCTGTCCACTCTCTCTATACCTCTTCAATATAATGCTTGAAATTCTAGCAATAGTAATAAGACAACATAAGTAGGTCAAGGGGATTCCATTTGAAAAGAAATAAGTCAAACTTTTGTTATTTGCAGATGATATGATAGTGTATATAAGTGACGCAAAAAACTCTACCAAAGGATTCCTACAGCTGATCAACACATTCAGTGATGTAGCAGAATACAATATCAACTCAAATAAATGAGTATTCCTCCTATACACAAAGAATAAATAAAAGAGAGGGAAATCAGAGAAACATCACCTTTCACAATAGTCACTAATAGCATAAAGTAGCTTAGGGTAACACTAACCAATGAAGTGAAAGATCTATTTGACAAGAACTTTAAGTCTTTGAAGAAAGAAATTGAAGAAGACAGGAGAAAATGGAAGGCTCTCCAATGCTCTTGGATTGGTAGGCTCAACTTGGTAAAAATGGCAATTCTACCAAAAACAGTCTATATATTCAATGCAATCCCCATCAAAATCCCAACAAAATTCTTCGCAGACCTTGACAGAACAATAATCAACTTTATATGGAAAGACAGAAAACCCAGGACAGCCAAAATAATCCTATACAATGAAGGTACTTCCAGAGGCATTACCATCCCTGACTTCAAACTCTTTTACAGAGCTACAGTAATGAAAACAGCATGGTAATGGCATAAAAAGTGAGACATTGACCAATGGAATTAAGTGAAGACCCAGATATTAATCCACAAACCTATGAACACCTGATTTTCAACAAAGGAGCTAAAATTATACAATGGAAGAAAGAAAGCATCTTTAACAAATGGTGCTGGCATAACTGGATATCAACATATAGAAGATTGAAAATAGATCCATATCTATCACCATGCACAAAACTCAAGTCCAAATGGATTAAAGACCTCAATATAAATGTTTCCACACTGACCCAGATAGAAGAGAAAGTAGGAAGTACTCTACAACATATGGGCACAGGAGACCACGTCCTACTTATAACCCCAGTAGCACAGACCATAAGAGCAACAATGAATAAATGGGACCTCCTGAAACTGAGAAGCTTCTGTAAAGCAAAGGACACTGTCATTAAGACAAAAGGCACCCTACTGAATGGGAGAAGATCTTCATCAACCCTGCATCAAACGAAGGCTTGATCTTCAAAATATATAAAGAACTCAAGAAACTAGACATTAAAATTCTGAATAACCCAATTACAAAATGGGGTACTGAACAGAACAGAGAATTCTCAACAGAAGATGTTCAAATGACTTAAAGTCATGATCAACTTCTTTAGCAATCAGGGAAATGCAAATCAAAACAACTTCGAGATACCATCTTACACCAGTCAGAATGGCTAAAATCAAAAAACACCAATAATAACCTATGCTGGAGAGGATGCGAAGTAACAGGAACACTAATCAATTGTTGGTGGCAATGCAAACTTATGCAACCATTTGGGAAATCAGAGTTGACTCTCAGGAAACTGGGAGTCAACCTCCCTCAGGATGCAGAAATCCTGAGGAGAAATCTTGGGAATATACCCAAGAGATGCCCAATCATACTACAAAAGCATTTGTTCAACTTTGTTCATAGCAGCACTATTTTTAATAGCCAGAATCTGGAAACAACCTAGGTGCCCCTCAGTAGAAGAATGGATAAAGAAGGTGTGGCACAGATATACATTAGAGTTCTACTCAGCGGTAAAAAACAACGACATCTTAAATTTTTGCATGCAAATGGGTGGAAATAGAAAACACTTTAGTAAGTGAGATAACCCAGACCCAAAAGAAGAGTATGGTACATACTCACTCATTACTAGATTCTAGCTATAAACAGTGTACATTGAGCCTATAGTTCATGATCCTAGAGAAGCTAAATAATAAGGTGAACCCAAAGTAAAACATATATAGATCATCCTGGAAACTAGAAGAGGATAATATCACTTTGCAAAAGTTTGGAGCATGGGGGTGGGGTAAGGGGAGATGGGGCGAGAGAAGGGATAAGGGAAAGATTGGGGAGAGCTTGTGGGAGTGGGATGGTTGAGATGGAGGAAGGGCAGATATGGGAGCAGGGAAGAAGTTATCTTAATTAAGGGAGCCATTTTAGGATTGCCAAGAAACTTGATTCTAGAGGGGTTTCCAGGTGTCCAAGGGGATGTCCCAAGCTAGGTCCTTGTGCAGTAGAGGAGAGGGTGCCTGCACTGGCCATGTCCCATAGCTGTACTGATGAATATCTTAAATATCACCATAGAATCTTTGTCCAGCGATGGATAGAGATAGAGACCAAGACCCACATTGGAGCACTGGACTGAGCTCCCAAGGTCCAGTTGAAGAGCAGAAAGAGAGACAAGATGAGTAAGAAAGTTAGGACCTCGAGGGATTCATCCACTCACTGAGAAGGTGTGACAAATCTAAGTGGAGCTCACCAAGGCCAGGTGGACTGGGACTGAATGAGCATGCGACCAAACTGGACTCTCTGAATGTGGCTGACAATAGGGGCTGGCTGAGAAGCCAATGATAATGACACTGGAATTTGATTCTCCTGCATGTACTGGCTTTTTGGGATCCTAGTCTGTGTGGATGCACAGCTTCTTAGGCCTGGATGAATTGGTGAGGGCCTTGGATTTCCCACAGGGTAGAATACCCTTGCCCTCTCTTAGGACTGGACTGGGAGGGGTAGTCGGACGAGTGGGAGGGAATTGGGAGGAGGGGAAAATTTTGAATGGTATTATTTATAAGGCAAAAATAAAATAAAATAAAATGTTTGAATTAAAAAAATAAAAAAAAGGTAAGATGAACAGACTTCTGAAATAGGGGGACTATCTCTTTAAATGTCAGATAGCATACATGAACTTCAAAACAGCATTGCAAAACATGTCATATTTTAAAGATTAAAAAAACAGCTATATAGGTAGAGTGAGTAAGGGAATAATTAATATGTAGTGAGCTGGAAGGAATGGCTTTTTTTTAATTTTTTTTTTATTGAGAATAAGAAAAAAAAGTTTCCGCCTCCTCCCAGCCTCCCATTTCCCTCCCCCTCCCCCCACTCTTCTCCCCCTCCCCCCACTTCTCTCCCCCTCCCTCTCCAATCCAAAGAGCAGTCATGGTTCCCTGCCCTGTGGAAAATCCGAGGTCCTCCCCCCTCCGTCCATGTCTAGGAAGGTGAACATCCAAACTGGCTAGGCTCCCACCAAGCCGGAACATGAAGTAGGATCAGAACCCCTTGCCATTGACCTTGGCTTCTCATCAGTCCTCATTGTTCGCCATGATCAGAGAGTCCGGTTTTATCCCATGCTTTTTCAGTCACAGTCCAGCTGGCCTTGGTGAGCTCCCAATAGATCAGCCCCCACTGTCTCAGTGGGTGGGTGCAACCCCGTGGTCCTGACATCCTTGCTCATGTTCTCCCTCCATCTGCTCCTCATTGGGACCTTGGGAGCTCAGTCCAGTGCTCCAGTGTGGGTCTCTGTCTCTATCTCCATCCATCCCCAGATGAAGGTTCTATGGTGATATGAAAGATATTCGTCAGTATTGCTATAGGATAGGGTCATTTCAGGTTCCCTGTCCTCAGCTTCCCAAGGGACTAACTGGGGACATCGCCTTGGGCTCCTGGGAGCCACTCTAGGTTCAAGTCTCTTGCCAACACTAAGGTGGCTCCCTTAACTAAGATATGTGTTTCCCTGCTCCAATATCCAACCTTCCTTTATCCCAATCTTCCTGTTTCCACAAGTTCCCCCAATCCTCCCCTTCTCACTTTTCTCTCCCCGTCCCCCCTTATCCCCACCCACCCCAACCCCAAGATCCCAATTTTCTCCCCGGCAATTTTATCTACTTCCCTTAGCCAAGAGGATAACTATATGTTTTTTCTTGGGTTCACCTTCTTATTTAGCTTCTTTAGGTTCACCAGGTATACACTCCGTGACCTTTATTTATGGTTAGAAACCAATTATGAGTGAGTACATCCCATGTTCATCTTTTTGGGTCTGGGTTACCTCGCTCAGGATAGTGTTTTCTATTTCCATCCATTTGCATGCAAAATTCGAGAAGTCATTGTTTTTTACCGCAGCATAGTACTCTAATGTGTATATATTCCACACTTCCTTTATCCATTCTTCCATTGAAGGGCATCTAGGTTGTTTCCAGGTTCTGGCTATTACAAATAATGCTGCTTCAGTTTTTTTGTATGCTTTGGAGACAAGACCTCTGTCTGATGTGGGGTTAGTCAAGATCTTTTTCCATTTTGTATTTTTGACAATGTACTTTTCTTTACAGAATATTTACAGTTTTAAGATGTCCCATTTATTAATTGTTTTTTTTTTTCAGTGTCTGTGCTGCTAGCATGATATTCAGGAAGAGGTCTCCTGTGACAATGCATTCAAATGTACTCCCCACTTTCTTTTCTATTAGGATCGATGTGGTTTGCTTTAAGTTGAGGTCTTTGATCCATTTACGTTGGAGAAGTTCTGAAATAAAGGGAACACTTCTGCTCTGCTGGTGGGAATGCGAGCTTGTATAGCCCGTTTTCATTTCAGAGTGGTGATTTCTCAGAAAATTAGAAAAGAACCTTCCTCTAGAACCAGCAATACCACTTTTGTGTACATATCCAGAAGATGTTCAATTGTGCCATAATAACATGTGCTCAATTATGTTCATAGAAGCATCATTTGCCTTACCGGAACATGGAAACAACATAAATACCCCTCAATCAAAGAATGGATGAGGAAAATGTGTTATATTTACACAAAGGTGTAATACACAGCAGAAAAAACAAACATATCTTGAATTTTGCAGGAAAATGTTTGGAGCTAGAAAACATTATTTTGAATGAGGTAACCCAGACACAGAATGACAATTATCACATGTACTCACTCATAGGTGGTTTTAAACATAAAGCAAAGTAAGCCAGCCTACATACCACAATCCCAAAGAACTTAGATAACAAAGAAGACACTAAGGGAGACATATATAAATCTAATCTACATGAGAAGTAGAAAAATACAAGATCTCCTGAGTAAATTAGGAGCATGGGGATCTTGAGGGCAGGTTTAATGCAAGGGGAAAGGCAGGGAGGGAAGCAGAGAAAAAATGTAGCGTTCAATAAAAATCAATAAAAATAAAAACATATCTATTAAAATATAATGAAAAAACATAAAAAGTTTGATTTTATAAAAAATATTGAAGTGTTTCTTAAAATTTAAAATAAAAGAGACTTGTATAAAGAAAAAACTCTGAATTTGGATCAATACACTGTTTTAGAATCTGCTGATTGTTGTGTGCTCACTCTGCATCCTCTGTTCAGAATGGAGTTATGTGTCAGCACCACAGTGTCTCCTCTGCATTGGTTCTTTCATGTTCTCCACAGGATGATTAACTACAAATCTTCCCTTTTTTCGTGTGGTTTTCTCAAAACAGAGTCACATAGTGTAGGATTGTAGTATAATAGACATCAAGTCCCTATATTGATGACATTATCTTAGATCACACAGAAATTTGCCTTTTTTGTCTTCTGAAAACTGGGATTAAATGTATATGCTCCTAGTGTGCATATTTTTCTCTTCTTTTCTATTTAATTTTTACTATTTCTTTTTATATTTGCTAAAATATTTAGGACTATGTTCAGGAAGCATGAGGAAACTGCCAATACTTTTAGAATATCTGTTTGTTTATTCGAGCCAGTGTCTGTTTATGCAAACCTCGTTCACTAGGACATGCTAAACAGGCCAGGCTGGACATAAACAGATAGGGTATTTTTCTACTTGGCCACCCAAGAGTTTTGATTAAGCATACACACCAACACATACACCTGGTTTCAGTTAGGATTTCACTGGAAATTCGTTGAGTTTCTTTACCTGTAGTACAATGTTGTCAATATGATTATCATAGAAGAACTTTTTAATATGATCATGCTGGAAAACATTAAGTAATTAAAGGAAAAGTAGACCTTCCAGATGGGTTCCTTCTATTGTATAAGAATTTTGTTTGATTTAAATTTTAAGTCTCAACAAATGCTGAACTTTGTTAAGAGCCATTTCTGCACAAATTTGAATAATCATGTAGGCCTGTGCTTGGGTCTATTTCTGACCTACATTTACTTAACTGATTTACATATGTTGACCAATCCTTGTGATCTTAGAATCCTTGTGATCATGTTTGTCACAGGAATGGTTCTTCCTGTTGTGGTTTTGACTTATACTATTCAATGTTTAGTTGAGAATATTCCATTCAAATCCACAAAATTATATAGTGTCTAATGTTCTTTTTCTATCTCATTTTTATAATATTCCTTTCCTACATATTTATAGAATGGATCTCTATCTTTTTGTAATTGAGGTATGTTTTTGGAAGCACATATGAATGTATATATTACAAGCCAAAATTTTGTTGTTTGTGTATTATGATAGGAGAATATGAAAATTAATATTTGTTTTTGAGAATAATTTGCTTATTTTTTCAATTTTTTATTTGCTATACATGATACTTTTCTAATGATTGAATTTTTGTCTCGTGTTCTAGCTCTGATTGTCTTGCTTGACCACATATTTATTTTAGTTAACAGTGTTTAGGAGTTCTTCAAGTTTCTTCCATTGTGGTTATAAGTTTCTACAAATTATGTGCATCAATGTATATTCATCTATTTCTGTATTAGTTATGGTTCCCTAGAGTAATAGAATTTACAGTATTATTCTGTCTCTATGTGTTTCTCTGAGTCTCTCTCTCTCTCTCTCTCTCTCTCTCTCTCTATATATATATATATATATATATATATATATATATATATATACTTTGTGGTTTAGCTAATCCAACAACTACTAGGTAAGAATGGACTCTAAGAATACAGAAGCTACTCAGTCTGTGATGCTGAATATCTCAGTTGATGTTCAGTAAACATTTGAGTCCCAAACATGATGGCTCATAATAATGCCAATGAAAGAATGGACTTTCTAGCAAGGTGAGATCCAGTAGACAGAGTACAAGTTTCCTTTCTATTTGCTCTTGTATAGGCATCCAGCAGTGTGTGTAGCACATACTGTAGGGGATTTTCAATCTCAAATTATCTAAATGTACTTCCAGCAGAAAGTGTAGTACAGGTTATAGAAAGATTTCCATATCAAATGAAGTAAATGATTAAAATTTGTCTTCCCAATTTAGGATTCAGATAAATAATACTTATTTTCCAGATTAGATTAGGTGTGATTTAAAGGCATAACTTCCTTCCTTCCTTTTTTCCTTCCTTTTTTCCTTCCTTCTTTCTTTCTTTCTTTCTTTCTTTCTTTCTTTCTTTCTTTCTTTCTTCCTTTCCTCTTTTCCTTTTTCTGTTTCATTTTAGATATATATTTTTGTTTCTAGCCCTGGCTGTCTTTCAACTTGCTATGTAGGAAACGTTCCCTCAAATGAAGAGTTTCACCTACCTTTGCCCCCAGGGTTCTGGGATTAAAGTCATGTATTACTACTAACTGTTAGGTAACCCATTCTTACTTAACAGTTGTTGGATTAGCTAAACCACAAAGTAAATGACATCTTAAAGATCTGGGTCTCAAGTATATCTTCTTTCTTCAAATTAAGCAAAAATAACTCACAAGTGTACTCTCCAATTTTGGTGTTTTAATAAATTCCAGATGGAATCAAATTTTTTGAAGAGCCCTCACAGCCTCTTTTGATTATAAAGGATAACTTTGTTGGATATAGTAACATGAATTTGCAAACATATCTCTAACTCATTGACTTGCATCGCTGATACTCTGCCCTTTTTAGAGAATTCATGAAGGAATCTTCTGTTTTTTTATAATGGGTCTTTCCATGAAAAAGATTTATATTCTGCAGCCTCAATTTCCATTCTTTACAATTATAATACAAATTTAAAGTAAAGTAAAATACATTATAGGCAGGTTTTTTCTGATATTATGTTTTTATAAATGCCTCCTGTCTCCAGATTACGACTTATAACATTGCATTTTGGGAAATTGTTATTGCATTTTATTGAACATATTGTTGATGTCTTCATTAGTTCTTCTTCTTCTCTTTTATCCAGTTTTCGTAACTTTGATTATTTAATCACACCCCCTTCGTCTCATATATATTTCAAGTGTCCTTTTTTTTAGCTGTCATAGTTTTAGTGTCCTAACTTTTTTGCTTGTCTTTCATCCTTGAAATCCTGTATTCAACTTGAAGTTTTTCCTTATGAGAATTTTTTTGAAACATGTATTGGATTGCTTTTGTTTCCTTTAAATATTTTAGTTTGAATATTTTTATCATTTTTTTTTACCATATGGAAAGTATCTGTCACATGACGTTCAGCATGAAACTGGAACTTACTATAGAATTTTGACCCACTTGCACAACTCCCTTCTGAAATATCAAATACTAATGATGTATTTGGTAAAAGATCAGGGTTCCTGTGGACTTCATCCATGGAAAAAGCTAAGGCCAGTGCTAACTTGATGTTTTCAGTTGATGATCTGTAAAAACATATGGTGATTAATATGGACAGAGATCTACAGATGATTCTGTACAGTCTATACATGGACTATTCTGAGCAGTACAGTATTCCCAACCACTGCCAATACTGAAACATATCGCCTATGCTGTGAGACTGGAATAATATACCCAGCTGTTATCAAAAACCTCCCTACCAAAAAAAAAAAAAGCTCAGGACAGATGGTTTCAAGACAGAATTCTACCAGAACTTCCAAGAATACCTAATACCTACACTCCTTAAGGTATTTCACAATATAGAACCTGAAGAGTCATTGCCAAATTTCTTTTATGAAGCTACAGTTACCCTGACACCAAAACCACACAAAGACTCAACCAAGAAAAAGAATTACAGGCCTATCTCACTCATGAACATTGACGCACAAATTCTCAATAAAATACTGGCAAACCAAATCCAAGAACACATTAGAAAAATTATCCATTATGAACAAGTAGGCTTCATCCCAGAGATGCAGGGCTGGTTCAACATACGCAAATCTATCAATGTAATCCATCATATAAATAAACTGAAAGAAAAAAACAAATAATCATTTCATTAGAAGCTGAAAAAGCATTTGACAAAATTCAACATCCCTTTATGATAAAGGTCTTGGAGAGATTAGGGATACAATGGTCATACCTAAGTATATTTTTTAAAAAAAGCTATTTACAGCAAGCCAACAGCTAACATCAAATAAAACGAAGAGAAACTCAAAGAAATCCCACTAAAATCAGGAACACGACAAGGCTGTCCACTCTCTCCATACCTCTTCAATATAGTGCTTGAAATTCTAGCAATAGCAATAAGATTACATAATGGGATCAAGGGGATTCGAATTGGAAAGGAAGAAGTTAAACTTTCATTATTTGCAGATGATATGATAGTGTACATGAGCGACCCCAAAAACTCCTTTAGTAATGTGGCAGGATACAAGATCAACTCCAGAAAATCAGTTGCCCTCCTATACACAATGGAAAAGGAAGCAGAGAGGGAAATCAGAGAAACATCACCTTTCGTCATAGCCACAAATAGCATAAAATATCTTTGGGTAACTCTAACCAAGGAAGTGAAAGATCTATTCGACAAGAACTTTAAGACTTTGAAGAAAGAAATTGAAGAGGATACCACAAAATGGAAGGATCTTCATTGCTCTTGGATTGGTAGGGTCAACATAGTAAAAATGGCAATTCTACCAAAGGCAATTTATATATTCAATGCAACCCCCATCAAGGTCCCATCAAAATTCTTCACAGATCTGGAGAGGACAATAATCAACTATATTATTTGGAAAAACTATATTATTTGTTTGGAAAAACAAAAACCTCAGGATACCCAAAATAATCTTATACAATAAAGAAACTTCTGGAGGCACTACCATCCCTGACTTCAAACTCTATTACAGAGCTTCAGTATTGAAAACAGCTTAGTATTGGCATAAAAACAGAGAAGTCGACCAATGGAATTGAATAGAAGACCCGGATTTTAACCTTCAATCATATGAACACCTGATTTTTGATAAAGGAGCTAAAAGTATACAATGGAAGAAAGAAAGCATTTTCAACAAATGGTACTGGCAGAACTAGATGTCAATCAGTAGAAGAAAGAAAATAGATCCATATCTATCGCCATGCACAAAACTCAAGTCCAAATGGATCAAGACCTCAATATCAGTCTGACCACACTGAACCTGATAGAAGAGAAAGTGGGAAGTACCCTATAACAGATGGGCACAGGAGATAACTTCCTATGTATGACCCCAGCAGCACAGGCATTAAGGGCAACATTGAATAAATGGGACCTCCAGACTGAGAGGCTTCTGTAAAGCAAAGGACACTGTCACTAAGACAAAAAGGCAACCTACTGACTGGGAGAAGATCTTCACCAACCCCACATCAGACAAAGGTCTGATCTCCAAAATATATAAAGAACTCAAGAAACTAGTTTTTAAAATGCTAAGTACCCCAATTAAAAAATGGGACACTGAGCTTAACAGAGAATTCTCAACAGAAGAATTTCAAATGGCCAAAAGACACTTCAGATCATGCTCAACTTCCTTAGCGATCAGGGAAATGCAAATCAAAACAACTTTGAGATACCATCTTACACCTGTCAGAATGGCTAAAATCAAAAACACCAATGATAGCCCCAGCTAGAGAGGTTGTGGAGTAAAGGGTACATTCAACCATTGCTGGTCGGAATGCAAACTTGTACAACCACTATGGAAACAGTGTGGCGGTTTCTCAGGAAATTAGGGATCAACCTACCCCTGGACCTAGCAATACCACTCTTTGGAATATACCCAAGAGATACCCTATCATACAACAAAATATATGCTCTACTATATTCATAGCAGCATTGTTTGTAATAGCCAGAACCTGGAAACAACCTAGATGCCCTTCAATGGAAGAATGGATGAAGAAAGTATGGAACATATACATATTAGAGTACTACTCAGCAGTAAAAAAACAATGACTACTTGAATTTTGCATGCAAGTGGATGGAAATAGAAAACACTATCCTGAGTGAGGTAAGCCAGACCCAAAAAGAAGAACATGGTATGTACTCACTCATATTTGGTTTCTAGCCATAAGTAAAGGACATTGAGCCCATAATTAGTGATCCTAGAGAAGCTAAATAAGAAGGAGAACCCAAAGATAAACATGTAGGCATCTTCCTGAATATTAACCTTCATCAGGCAATGAAAGGAGACAGAGACCCACATTGGAGCACCAGACTGAAATCTACAGGTCCAAATCAGGAGCAGAAGGAGAGAGAGCACAAGCAAGGAACTCAGGACCGGGAGGGGTGCACCCACACACTAAGATAATGGGGATGATCTATGGGGAACTTACCAAGGCCAGATGGCCTGGGTCTGAAAAAGCATGGGATAAAACCGGACTCACTGAACATAGCGGACAATGAGGACTACTGAGAACTCAAGAACAATGGCAATGGGTTTTTGATTCTACTGCACATTCTGGCTTTGTGGGAGCCTAGGCAGTTTGGATGCTCACCTTAATAGACCTGGATGGAGGTGGGTGGTCCTTGGACATTCCACAGGGCAGGGAACCCTGATTGCTCTTTGGGCTGACGAGGGAGGGGTACTTGACTGGGGGAGCGGGAGGGAAATGGGAGGCGGGGAGGAGGCAGAAATCTTTAATAAATAAATAAATTAAAAAAATAATCAGCTAAAACATCATCTGACACCCAACTCTGGGCACAAAATCAAGAGTTAGTGGCTACTTTAGTGACTGGCTCCTCAGGTGCTTTTTCCTCCCTTGCCTCCAGTCCTTGAAATAAGTCTGCCATCTTCCTTTTTCATTCTCTTACAAGAGTCCGTAGCTGCTGCTCATTCCCTAGCTACTGCTCATTCCTGGAGCCGTAACGACACAGACCTCAAAGTTCACAGGCCTGTGAACTCCAAATGTAACTACAGTTGCTGAGTGATCAATGACCAGCTCCTCCTACAGGCACCTCCACTCCCTCACATTTTGAAACAGTTTCCTGTTTTGCGTATTTCCATGTCTACTTTTTGTGGCTTGCTCTCTCTTTCCATGGGTTGCAAACTTTCCCTGGACTTTATATTACAGCTGCTTCTTCTTCAGTTGAGCAGCTTCAGCATAAATCTGAACTGCACACACACACACACATGAACACAGAAACTGCTACACACAAAGATACTGACATCCATAGAGAGATAAATGCATATTATAGCAACATACTCATTTATACATACTCGCTCATTTGTGCAATGACACACAGATAAACACAGTTGCATATATAGACAGAGAGACATATAAAATCCAAAGTAACACAGAAAGAGAATATGCAAAAGAGATACATAGACACACATATATGCATATTCTCAGACAAATACACACATGGAGAAATACATGGATACAAATAACTACACAATGAGACATGACATAGAGAAATATATGCACATATACAAAGACATAACAACAGACGCACAAACATTCATAGGTACACAGATATACATTTTTGCCAGCACATATAAAGAAATATGAAGAACATACATATAGGCACATGAAGAGACATGTATTGACAAACACTCACATGCAGATATACATAAAAAACACATAGATATAAGGCAAATTTATGTTCACTTTTTTTTTATTTTCAAGACAGGGTTTCTCCTTGGCTTTTTGGTTTCTTTCCAGGAACTAGCTCTTCTAGACCAGGCTAGCCTCGAACTCACAGGCCTGCCTCTGCCTCCCGAGTGCTGGGATTAAAGGCCTGTGCCACCACCACCCGGGCTTATGCTCACTTCTAAAAGCAGATAGAGATACAGCTATACTGAAGCATACACCAAATACACAGACACACACACACACACACCATAATATAGCAGCACAGGTATAGACAAAGATACAAAGAAACACACAAACATAGATGCATACAAAGTGAGAAATCTCCATTCACATAAAGGAATATGCATGTATGCACAAAATTAAATCACAACACAGTTTCTTCTGTAATTACTCTCAGAATTATATGTGAGGTTCCTAGAGTTTACATGAGGGAAGAATTAGTTAAGGAAACATATGGAAAACATCATATTCAGTAACTTACCACACATGTGACAATTAACAAAAGAGTGTTTATCTTATCAACATGGAGAACATTAATAACTAAGGACTGATATGTTTTCAATATCAGTGTGGGATGATATTCATGTGCTTTGTAGCAATCACTCAATTACATTGATAATTAGTTTCTTCCCCATCATTGTCTGTATTAGAATTTTATATCAAAGTCTAGATTTATTTCCACAGCAGAAAAATGTTTAGAAATATTTCTATTTGGTGAATATTTCTTTTTTTTTATTTTTTTTTTATTGAGAATAAGAAAAAAAAAGTTTCCGCCTCCTCCCAGCCTCCCATTTCCCTCCCCCTCCCCCCACTCTTCTCCCCCTCCCCCCACTCCTCTCCCCCTCCCTCTCTAATCCAAAGAGCAGTCATGGTTCCCTGCCCTGTGGAAAGTCCAAGGTCCTCCCCCCTCCGTCCATGTCTAGGAAGGTGAACATCCAAACTGGCTAGGCTCCCACCAAGCCAGAACATGAAGTAGGATCAAAACCCCTTGCCATTGACCTTGGCTTCTCATCAGTCCTCATTGTTCGCCATGATCAGAGAGTCCGGTTTTATCCCGTGCTTATTCAGTCACAGTCCAGCTGGCCTTGGTGAGCTCCCAATAGATCAGCCCCACTGTCTCAGTGGGTGGGTGCACCCCCCGTGGTCCTGACATCCTTGCTCGTGTTCTCCCTCCATCTGATCCTCATTGGGACCTTGGGAGCTCGGTCCAGTGCTCCAGTGTGGGTCTCTGTCTCTATGTCCACCCGGAATTTAATCCCCAAACCTATGAACACCTCATTTTCGACAAAGGAGCTAAAAGTATACAATGGAAGAAAGAAAGCATCTTCAACAAATGGTGCTGGCACAACTGGATGTCAACCTGTAGAAGATTGAAATTAGACCCATATCTATCACCTTGCACAACACTCAAGTCCAAATGGATCAAAGACCTCAATATCAGTCCGAACACACTGAACCTGATAGAAGTGAAAGTGGGAAGTACCCTACAACAGATGGGCACAGGAGATCGCTTCTTAAGTATAACCCCAGCAGCACAGACACTAAGGGCAACATTGAATAAATGGGACCTACTAAAGCTGAGAAGCTTCTGTAAAGCAAAGGACACTGTCACTAAGACAAAAAGGCAACCCACTGACTGGGAGAAGATCTTCACCAACCCCGCAACAGACAAAGGGCTGATCTCCAAAATATATAGAGAACTCAAGAAACTAGACTTTAAAATGCTAATTAACCCAATTAAAAAATGGGGCACTGAACTGAACAGAGAATTCTCAAAAGAGGAAGTTCAAATGGCCAAAAGACACCTAAGGTCATGCTCAACCTCATTAGCAATCAGGGAAATGCAAATCAAAACAACTTTGAGATATCATCTTACACCTGTCAGAATGGCTAAAATCAAAAACACCGATGATAGCCTTTGCTGGAGAGGCTGTGGAGGAAGGGATACACTCATCCATTCCTGGTGGGAATGCAATCTTGTGCAACCACTTTGGAAATCAGTGTTTCGGTTTCTCAGGAAATTCGGGATCAACCTACCCCTGGACCCAGCAATACCACTCTTGGGAATATACCCAAGAGATGCCCTATAATATTTCTTAAGATACTAGATTTTGGCATCTGAGATCCTCTAAGCACTCTGACATTGATGACACCAAATATAATCCAATAAAGGAACTCTACCTTCAAGACTTTAATATCAGATGTTTTCCTATCGTCCAGTGACTGTTCATCTTAATGAAGAATCTCATGACTGCTTGAGACACAGCATGCACAGTACTGTATACATCATAACTGCTCTCAATCAAGGCCATGTCAAATGTCTGTACCATTAGTCATTCCAATGAGGCATTGAATGAGATTGTCCTTAGTTTCTGCCACATAGAAACTGATACTTCTAAACTTCATCTACCTAGTCTTGCCAGGTATTATCTGAGCATTTGAGATTGGTCCAAGTAAGGTCAAAATCTAAAAAGCATAAATCTCAGCAGGTGAGTCAATTGTGAAGTCTCTATTTCTTATAGAGACATCCAACCTTCTGTGAGGTGGTGACCCATATTCTTTGTATACCTATTGATTCTTACATTCTAAAGCACACAGTTAGAGAACTGTCTGTGTGACCATAAATGAAAAATAAATTGTGGATGATGTTATGATTTATTTATCATATATTTCAGGTCTTGACAAGTATAAATGCATGTAGACTGTGATCATATTTACAAATTGAAAGCAGACTGTATATGTAATATCACTTTTTTTCAATTATGAGAGAACTTGAGCACCATCTTCATTGTCTGAGATGATCAGCACAAGCCAGTTCTAGTTCAAGTGAAGCATGAAAGGAATCATGGCCAGAACTAAAGATGCATCACAGTGGGGCATCTGATACAGAGAGGGAAACTGAACACAATCACTTAGGATAGGAGGGACAGGTGCCTAGATAAGCTGAATCCATGACCTGCAGTGCATGGGTAAGCTGAATGAACACAGGGAACAGCTAGAGTAGCATGCACTCCTAAGAACTTACAAACACTGTTCTGCCAAGTGTTCTAGAAAACCCCCTCACATGTTAATCTTTCTCATCTCTATTACACACAAGGAAATGTAAAAGCCCCATCAAGTCTCTGAATAGTAGCCCATAACATCACATTTTGACATCCATGTGTGGCCATTATCTTCTTCACACTTTTCTTACCATCTGGGAATAGTACATATAAAGACAAGGATTTCTATCAAAAACATCCAAAAATACTCACCTGCTGAGGTTTGTAGAGACCTGTGAATAATACTATTATGACCGATGTTGTTCAATAAGGTCCTCTAAGTGCCATAGTACATCTGATCTTGTCATTACAGACATAATTAGGGAGAGTTTCTTTATTTTGTTCAGATAAAATGAATGAGACTGTATAATTGTGACCCAATATTATAGCACTCCTGCTGGTAATTGAAATACTAGTGACGTATTTGTTAAAAGATGAGGGTTCTTGCTACATCACCAATGCAAAAATTTAAGAACAAAGCAAACTGGCAGTTTTCAGTTTGTGTTCTATAAAAGGCAACAGTGTTTATTATGGAAAGAGATCTACATATGATAATTTGTAGTAAAAGAAAGGATTAATCTGTACTGGAATATTCACAACCTTCCTTAATAATTGAAGCAAATGTCCTATATTGTGAGTTTGGAATGACATAAGTTGCTGAAAGGTTAAAAAAAACTTTAAAAGTTCATGATAGTAAATCTCCCATAAATAAGATGAGCCATTTGCAAATTTCACAGAAAAGGCCATGCATCTCTGGTTTTTTAGTGCTTGCACTATGGATAAATAAAAGGTACAGGCTTTGGTGAAACAGAAAATTTGATCATATATATTCAGTTTGAAATAAGTGAGTAATATTAAAAGTACACATAATGCATTAGCCAAGATTCAGGTAAATTTTCTGAAACAAACTTAACTGGAGGAGGCATTCAAGGAATTACTGGTAAGCACACAGTAGTCTCTTGGGGGTAATGTTTGGTTCCTGTACTAATAATTTTTCATATTTAGTGGACAATATAGTTAATATATTCCCTCATATCTACCATCACTATCTTGTATTTTTATCTTTCTGCTATATCAATTAAAGGTACAAAATGTTCTTTAAATATTTAATTTTTAGTACATTTCACTATCAGACTACATTTGGTAAATAAATTGATTTGTGTGTATGGACATGAGAAACACTCATATAGACAATAAAAGGGAATGGATTTCACAATTTTCAGTAAAATTGGTTTTTATTTGCCACTGGCCTTGAATGCATAATGATACACCTACTCCATTTCATAAATGCAGAGGTTTAAGGGTCTAAACCACAATACTGTCCAAGTATTTAATACTCACAAAGGTATGTTCGATGTAATTGTACCTGGTATATCTGAACAAGTTAAATTTTCTTGTACAGAGCACCTTTTGTCTACATTTCCAGTTACAAACTCACAACACTGGCATGCAATCGAGAACTATGTACACCTGGAAATTGCAGTGAGATTCGTTTGTGCCCGTATCACAAGCTTGTAAGGTACAATAATATAAAGTGTGCAATGTATGGAAAATATTTATGATTTTTATAATATAAATAGTCAACAATACCAGTTTGTCTTCATGTTTACCCTTAAATAATATCAGCTAATAATAATAATAAATAATAACTCCTATATCTTCTTACATATTATCTATCATATGAACAATAAACAACAAACTCAAACATTCGCTTTCATCCTAAATGATACATTCAGACTTAAAAACAATTTATTATCTATTTTGATTTCTTACCATTGTGGTAACTTTATGAATAAATATAAATATTTACCTCTACATACAAAACATTCTTAAAATATTTGTTACTACCTTACGGAAAATGCCATAAAAAGTTTCGTATATACTCAACAGGAACTTGAGATAAGAACTTATGCAAGTGAAACATTAACTCCTGCACACTAAACATTAGGAACTGTTGATGATTTGAGCTCTGGGGGTGGCATAGTGATCAAAGTGCTATATTTAGAAAAGAACAACCAACAATGCACAAAATCAAAAGTGCATAGTGCACAAATTGGTGAATGACAGAGGTGTAATTAGTAAAATTATTGAAGAGAAAAAGAAGACGTAAATGAGATAGTGTTGACAGAGAGTAAACAGTTTAGATCTATAGAGAAGAGACGTGTGCTTTTTAAATAATTGCAAGAAGCTAGTAGATACCTTTCTCAAGTGTTGAAAAGTTTCACATGCTGCAGCTGCCACTCAGGTATGTGAAAAGAAAGTAAGCAGACACCACTATTAGTGACATCTCATATTTCAAAGAATGCAAATATATCATTTATACAACAAAAAATTTCTTACTTTAAAGAGACACTGAACGCTGTCCTATGGAAATAATGGCCTGTGGTTGTACATATATTTATGACCCCCTTTGAAATATTTATCATAACATTTTCATAGAAAATTCAAAGAAACTTACTGTATATTCAGAATGTGGTTGAAATAATCTTTCTCCACAGGCCGCTGCTCTGTTTTAAGGAAGAAGACACAACCTGTCAACAAATCTTCATCCTTGTCTTTATTCTCATATATTCTCCAAAAGCACCTGGGTTCAGTGAACCTGGACACTAGAAGTGGAATGTTCAGGACAAAGAAGATAAAAATCAAAGCAAACATCTTTGTCCTTTTTGAAGCCTGGGCAGTGTGTGTTGTGAAGTGCTCTTCAGATCAGCACATTATATGGGTACCCATATTTTCCCACCTGCTTTTATTTCTGCAGCCAAAGCAGAGGCTATTTGTGTATTCATGATTCCTTTATTTTCCAGTTGATTCCTCGCCTCTGGGGAAGCTTGGACACTTTCTTCCCCCATGGCAGTGCACCTGATATTCATGTGATCCAAATTTAGCTCAGAAATATATGAGGAAAATTCAGGTAGTTTCATGACATCATTTAATCTTGAAGAAATTATGGCTCCATGGGTGATGTCATTTTGAGAAAAATTTGGGGCCATGACTGCCAGAACAATATTTTTATGTTAATGCCTTTAGAAATGATGTCAGTGGCTTTCATTAGATGATCCACATTGAGACAGGAAGGACACATACAGTCAAAATTCCTAGTTGCACACTGGGAATTCTCTCACAAAATCCCTGTAATGGAACAACAGTTCCATGGTTAGAGAAATCGAGTTTCACACAGCTTGCACAGTGGGGCTTATACTACAGGACTGACAGTAACAGAATATCTAACCAAATACTGTGCTTCCATTGTCTTGAGAACAAATAATCAGCTGCAATTCTAATTTTTTCTGAATCCTGCTGTTCTACAATCATCCAAATCCCCATAGAATCAGTTACACTTATAGTGTTATAAAATGTTTTTGAATAATCATTCAAAAATGGATCACTACAGCTTCTGTGTTCTACATTTCAAACACTCAATATCTTTTATACTTATTCCAAATAATAAATAATAAATAGAAGTTAAGGCAAATATTTTGTTTATAACATAATCTCCCTCATATCTCTCTCCATGAGCATCAGTTATCATAGATCAACTAGTCATTTGACATTTTTTCGCTTTATCTGTGATTTACTACAGTTTTTTTTTCTCATTTTAGATTCTGTAGTGGTTGTGAATATGTCTTGTGAAAATCTGCAAAGGAAAGAGATACTGTGAAGTGACCATGTGCTCAATATATATTTTGTTTTCTTTTGCCTGAATTTTAGCAAGGTTTTAAAAAATATCTACATATTAACCAAGATAGAATTTGCTTGGACCAACATCTGGAAACATTCCAGGTTAGTTACTCATAAATTATTCTTATACCATTTTCCAACTCAACTGTTTTGCTTGCCTTTTAGACTGTGCATTGCCACTGTGAGGGTGCATTGATGAGTGTGAGCAGATGAGTCTGTTTCAGTGGATGGATATGGACTGCAGTAAAAGCAGAACGAAAATAGGGCACAGAGGCCCCAAAATATGAGCTTATTTCCACATTGACATAAATCAGAGAGTTGAAACATACCTCTATTCCTTCAAGGTTATTGTGTTTCTACCTCAAACAAAAGTCCCATGTAGATTTAGATCAGTGAGTTCTGCTTTTTTAAGGTTATTGTCAACATGTGTTGCTAATAGCCAGTCCGATATTTCAGGAATAGAGAGTAGATATGCTTCTACCTCAAAGAAAAGTCTCAGGATCCAATTAAGGTTCCATTTCCTTTAAAGAAGTAGCATTGGATTCCAACCAGAAAGTAGTTTGCCTATAGAATGTTTTGAGCTAGGGTGTAAGCAAGACTTTCTTTGTTCTAGCAGCAGAATATTTAAATATGGATATAACCAAAGAACTTCAAGTGTTCTCTTCATTTTCTTGTATCATGATAATGCAGTTTTTTTTTTAAACATCCTACTCCTACTTTTTGGGGCCTGGAATGTTTTAACCAATTGGAAATGATATGTGAGCAATTTCAGTACTTATTAGAGCTCCCTCCCGGTACTATTCTGTTTTATTATTTTAAAATGCATCTTTGTATTCTTTACAAATTTTTCTAAATCTCCACACTCCCACCCTGGCAAGTGGTACTTTTGTTGAGGCTGGTCCCCAAAAGTAGGGCAAATCTTTCTCTGCTTGGTTGGAAGATTTACTTAGCATTTGATATGAGGTAAACAGGACTGGTGTTCTCCTTTTGAACTTAGTACATTTAAAGATCGAAATGTAAAATGACATGAGCTCCGATTCTGTGATGCGCTGTCCTGGGGGACTAAGATGTGACAGAGAAGGATATGACAGAAAGAGTCTCTCATAGGAACTCAAAGCAAATTCAACTTCCTCTTTTTGTATTTATTTTATATGCCAGCTAGTTTCATCTCCCTCCCATTTTCTCAGACCTCCCCTGCCACCTATCTTCCTCTAACCACAATCTCCTCCATCTCTGTTTCCATTCAGAAAATTTTAGCCCTCCCATGGACATCAATGTGGCATGGGATTCCTATTTGTAGCAAGAATAAACACCTTGCCTTGTTAAGGATAGCCAAGGTGACATAGTATGAGGAGTATGATCCCACAACCCGCAAAGAAGTTTGAACAAACCCTTTTTACAGAAAACTGAAAATTGTTCTAACTAGAGAATCAGAAAAATCATCCTTCAAAAGTGCAAATTTACATCAGTAAAGGTTTGGCATTGTACCCAGTTTTGTTTTATGTGTAATAATTACTATTATTTTAATTAATATATAACATAAGAGATTCCACCATATCACACTCACATACATGTTGTATGACCTTCCTCAGTATTTAGCCCTCTGTTTCCCACTTATGCTTAACTTATTACCAATTTTATTCCTCAATAAACTTTCTTCTAACTTAATTGTTGTGATTGATTGCCCAGCTTAACATACAAGTGTTATATTTTCTTCAAACTGGCTTTAGAGGGCATTTTAACAAATTATTTCAGGCATGTACATCTCAAATAATTCCTCTCCTTCTTTCTTTGAGTGTATATATATATATATATATATATATATATATACACACACACACACTCTCTCTCTCACTGTTACATTTTGAATCTGTGAAAAATCTGCATTTCTGGAGTCTGTTCAGGTAATATGATGATCCCATTCCTTCTAATGACATCATGGAATTCTTCCAGGTTGAGGAGAAGCCCCTTATGTGAAAATAAATCTCATGAAGCTTTAATCTTCATTCCAATATATGTGAGAGAAGTATGAATCCAGCAATCTTATATGTTTCATTTCATCATTGGTTTTAAGAGTTATTGAATTGCACGGTGTCTATCTATTTATTTATTTTTCTTTTTTTCTACAAAGAATGTTTTAATACAATATTTTCTCCTTTTACATAGCTAACTCCATCATAACTCCCTCTAATCCTTGTATTCCACCGCTCCCTGCCAAACTGCCATCTAATCTCCAAGGGTCAGGCTTCCCATGGCGAGTCAATAAATACTGAGACTTCACTTTGAGGCAAGACCAAGGCCCTCTGCCCTATATCTAGACTGAGCAAGGTATTCCTCCAAAACGAATGTAATCCAAAATGAAAGTTCAAGCTAGTTCAAGAAAATAATCCTTGTCCACTGCCAATGATCTCACAGATTCTCTAAGTTTCACAGCTGTCCTGTGCATAAGTGGTCCTAGGTTTATCCTATGCAGGTTCCCTCACAATCAGTCCAGAGTCAGTGAGGTATCACTAGCTTACGTCAGCTCTTTCTGTGAGTATCAACATCATAGACCAGACCCCTTTGCTCACATTATCATTCCTCCCTCTCATGAATTGGTCTTCAGAAGCTAGGCCCAATGCTTTACTGTGGATCACTATATCTGCTTCTGTTAGTTGTTGGATGAAGATTCTATGAGGACAATTAAGGTAATCATCAATCTGATTAAGGAGGAAGGCCAGTTTAGACATCCTCTGCACTATTGTTTAGAGTCTTAACTGGGGCCATCCTTGTAAATTCCTGAGAATTTCCATGGTGCCATGTTTCTCCCAAACCCTTTGCTGGTTCCCTCAATCAAGATATTTCTTTTCTTGCTCTCCCTCACTGCCCTTCCCCCTTCTTGAGCATCCTGTTCCCTCATATTCCCTCTTCCCTCTCTTTCTCTCTTCTCACACACTTTCAATCCTTCCTCCATATTCCCAAGATTTTCAGGAGATCTTGTCAGTTTTCCAAATCCTGGAGGATCCATTTATGTCTCTGTTAGGGTTCTCCTTGTTACCTAGCTTCTCTGGGATCATGGGCTATAGACTGGTTATAATTTGATTTACCTGTAATATTTACTCATGAGTGAGTATATACCATGGTCATCTATCTGGGTCTAGGTTATGTCACTCAGAATGGTTTTTTTCTAATTCCATACATTTGAATGTCAATTTCAAGATTTCATTCTTTGTAACTCTGAGTAATACTCCTTTGTGTAAATATACCATAATTTTTTATCTATTCTTCAGTTTAGTGGAACCTATGTTGTTTGGAGGTTATGGGTATTACAAATAACGATATCATGAACATAGTTGAGCAAATGTTCTTGTGGTAATAGTATGCATCCTTTAAGTATGTTTCCAAGAATATATTGCTGGGTCTTGAGGAAGATTTTCCAAACCATAAAAAATGTTTTACAAAGTGGTTATCCAAGATTGTACTCCCACCAGTAATGTATTTATTTATTTATTTATTTATTTATTTATTTATTAAAGATTTCTGCCTCCTCCCCTCCACTGCCTCCCATTTCCCTCCCCATCCCCCGACCAAGTCCCCTCCCTCT
Organism: Alexandromys oeconomus; assembly: GCA_963919705.1. Classification (NCBI taxonomy): domain Eukaryota; kingdom Metazoa; phylum Chordata; class Mammalia; order Rodentia; family Cricetidae; genus Alexandromys; species Alexandromys oeconomus. The sequence continues at coordinate 5,375,878 of CAWTZB010000267.1, forward strand.
ATCAAGTCCCCTTCCTCATCAGCCCAAAGAGCAATCAGAGTTCCCTGACCTGTGGGAAGTCTAAGGACCACCCACCTCCATCCAGGTCTAGTAAGGTGAGCATCCAAACTGCCTAGGCTCCCACAAAGCCAGTACGTGCAGTAGGATCAAAAACCCATTGCCATTGTTCTTGAGTTCTCAGTAGTCCTCATTGTCCACTATGTTCAGCAAGTCCGGTTTTATCCCATGCTTTTTCAGACCCAGGCCAGCTGGCCTTGGTGAGTTTTCGATAGAATATCCAATTGCCTCGGTGTTTGGGTGCACCCTTCACGGTCCTGAGTTCCTTGCTCGTGCTCTCTCTCCTTCTGCTCCAGATTTGGACCTTGAGACTTCAGTCCGGGGCTCCAATGTGGATCTCTATCTCTGTCTCCTTTCATCGCCTGATCAAGGTTAATATTCAGGAGGATGCCTATATGTTTTTACTTGGGTTCATCTTATTTAGCTTCTCTCAGAGTCATTTTGGTTTGCATTTTCTTGATGGCTAAGAACGCTGAGCAATTACTTAATTATCTTTCTGCTATTTGCAGTTCTTCTGTTGATTATGCTCTGTTTAGATCTCTACCCAATTCTTATTAATTATTTTATAATTTGGTGTCTAGTTTTTGAGATTTTTATATAGATTTTGAGATCAGTCCTCTGTCCGATGTGGTTCTAATGCACATATTTTCTCATTCAATACACTACCATTTTGTCTTGGTGATTGTGTCTTTTGCCTATAGCAGCTCTTTAGTTTCAAGTGGTCCCATTTATTAATTGGTGCTCTCAATGTCTATGCTACTGGTGTTACATCTGGGAATTGGTCTCCTCTGCCCATAATTTCATTGATACTTCTTATTTCCTCTTTATTGAGGTTCAGTGTGACTGGCTATATGTTGAGGTTTTTGACCATTTATACATGTTTTGTACATGGGGTAGATGCATATGTTTTCAATCTTTTACATAATGACATTCAGTTATGCCAGCACCATTTTTTGGAAGATGCTTTCTTTTGTATGTGGGAGGTCCTTCTGTCTGCATGTTGCTTTTATTGGTTAATGAAAAAAGAACTACTTTTAGCTTATGGCAGTAAAGAACAGAACTAGGTGGTTAAAGCTGGGCTGTATTCTGGGGAAAAGAAGGGTCGACTGAGAGAGAAACAATCAAGCCTCTGGAGATAGACACTGGGAACTTTATCCAGTAAGTCACAGCCACATGGCGAAATACAGATGAATAGAAATGGGTTAAATTAATATAACAGTTATTTAATAAGAAGCTAGAACTAATGGGCAAGAAGTGATTAAATTAATACTGTTTCTGTATGATTATTTCGGGTTTAAGCTATCCTGGTGGCCTGAAAACAACAACTGGCCTCCCCCTCCTTCCAACACTTTTTTCCATTGTATAATTTTAGCTTCTTTGTCAAAAATCAGGTGTTCATAGGTGTGAGGAATAATGTCAGGATCTTTTTTTCAATTCCATTTGTGTACCTGTCTGATTTTATGTCAATACCACGCCTTTTTTTTAACTGTATCTCTATAGAAAAGCTTGATGACAGGGATGGGAATTTCTCCAGAAGTTTCTTTATTGTAGAGAACTGTTCTGGTTATTCTGGATTTTTTTTATTGTTATTCCATATGAAATTGAATATTGTTTTCCAAAGTCTGTGAAGAATTTTGCTAAGATTTAGATGGGGATCGCATTCAATCTGTAGAGTGTTTTTGGTAGAATTTCCATTTTTACTATTTTGTCAATACATATCGAAGAGCAGGGGAAATCTTTTCGTTTTCTGATATCGTTGGCAAATTCCTTCTTCAAAGAATTAAAGATATTGTCATATATATCTTTCACTTGTTTGGTTATTTTTTCCGTTTATTTATTTATTAAAGATTTCTGTCTCTTCCCCGCCACCGCCTCCCATTTCCCTCCCCTACCCCAATCAAATCCCCCTCCCTCATCAGCCCAAAGAGCTATTAGTGTTCCCTGTCCTGTGGAAAGCCAAGATATTTTATGTTATTTGTGGGTATTAGAAATGCTGATATTTTTCTCATTTCTTTCTCATCCCCTTTATCATTTAATATAGAAGGGATATTAATTTTTTGAGTTAATTATGTATCCTGGCACATTATGGAAGGTGTTTAACAAGTGTAGGAGTTCCCTGGTAGAGATTTTCGGGTCGCTTATGTATACGACCATATCATTTTCAAATAGTGAGACTTTGACTTTTCCCTTCCAATTTGTATTTGTTTAATCTCCTTTTGTTGTCTTGTTGTTCCTGCTAGAACTTCAAGTACCATGTTGAATAGCTATAGAGAGAGTGGACAGCCTTATCTTATTCTTGATTTTAGTATAAATACTTTGAGTTTCTCTCCATTTGAATTGATTTGACACTTGGCTTCCTCTATATTGTTTTCTTATGTTTATATATGTTCCTTTTATCCATGATCTCTCCAAGACCTTTCTCCTTCAGGGATGTTCAATTTTGCTAAATGATTTTTCAGCATCTAATGAGATGACTATTTGGTTTTTATTCATTTATTATGTTTATATTGTAGATTACACTATAGATTCTTTTTGTATGCTGAAACATATCTGCATTTCTTGGGTGAATCCAAATTGATCATGGGGATGTTTTTTGATGGGATCATGGGTTTGGTTCACAAGTATTTTATTGATTATTTTTGTATCTATGTTTTTTTTAATTTCTTTATTTCTTAATTAATTAAAGATTTCTGTCTCTTCCCCACAGCCGCCTCCCCTTTCCCTCCCCCTCCCCCAATTAAGTCCCCCTCCCTCGTCAGCCCAAAGAGCAATCAGGGTTCCCTGCCCTGTGGGAAGTCCAAGGACCACCCACCTCCATCCAGGTCTAGTAAGGTAAGCATCCAAACTGCCTAGGCTCCCACAAAACCAATAGGTGCAGTAGGATCAAAAACCCATTGCCATTGTTCTTGAGTTCTCAGTAGTCCTCATTGTCTGCTATGTTCAGCGAGACCGGTTTTAACCCAGGCTTTTTCTGACACAGGCCAGCTGGCCTTGGTGAGTTCCCGATAGGACATCCCCATTGTCTCAGTGTGTGGGTGCCGCCCTCGCGGTCCTGAGTTCCTTGCTCATGCTCTCTCTCCTGGTGCTCCTGATTTGGACCTTGAGATTTCAGTCCGGTGCTCCAGTGTGGGTCTCTGTCTCTGTCTCCTTTCATCGCCTGATGAAGGTTAATATTCAGGAGGATGCCTATATGTTTTTCTTTGGGTTCTCCTACTTATTTAGCTTCTCTAAGAACCCGAATTATAGGCTCAATGTCCTTTATTTATGGCTAGAAACCAAATATGAGTGAGTACATACCATGTTCCTCTTTTTGGGTCTGGCTTACCTCACTCAGGATAGTGTTTTCTATTTCCATCCATTTGCATGCAAACTTCAAGAAGTCTTTTTTTTTTTAAACTGCTGAGTAGTACTCTAATATGTATATATTCCATACTTTCTTCATCCATTCTTCCATTGAAGGGCATCTAGGTTGTTTCCAGGTTCTGGCTATTACAAACAATGCTGCTATGAATATAGTAGAGCATATACTTTTGTTGTATGATAAGGCCTCTCTTGGGTATATTCCCAAGAGTGGTATTGCTGGGTCCATGGGTAGGTTGATCCCGAATTTCCTGAGAAACCTCCACACTGCTTTCCAGAGTGGTTGCACAAGTTTGCATTCCCACCAGCAATGGATGAGTGTACCCCTTTCTCCACAACCTCTCCAGCAAAGGCTATCATTGGTGTTTTTGATTTTAGCCATTCTGACAGGTGTAAGATGGTATCTTAAAGTTGTCTTGATTTGCATTTCCCTGATCGCTAAGGAAGTTGAGCATGACCTTAGGTGTCCTTTGGCCATTTGAACTTCTTCTGTTGAGAGATCTCTGTTCAGCTCAGTGCCCCATTTTATAATTGGGTTGATTAGCCTTTCACGGTCTAGTTTCTTGAGTTCTTTATATATTTTGGAGATCAGACCTTTGTCAGTTGCGGGGTTGGTGAAGATTTTCTCCCAGTCAGTGGGTTGTCTTTCTGTCTTAGCAACAGTGTCCTTTGCTTTACAGAAGCTTCTCAGTCTCAGGAGGTCCCATTTATTCAATGCAGCCCATATTGTCTGTGCTGCTGGGATTATACGTAGGAAGCGGTCTCCTGTGCCCACTTGTTGTAGTGTACTTCCCACTTTCCTATCAGGTTCAGTGTGTTCAGACTGATATTGAGGTCTTTAATCCACTTGGACTTGAGTTTTGTGCATGGTGACAGACATGGATCTATTTTCATTTTTCTACAGATTGAAATCCAGTTTTGCCAGCACAATTTGTTGAAGATGCTCTCTTTTTTTCCATTGTATACTTTTAGCTCCTTTATCGAAAATCAGGTGCTCATAGGTTTGTGGTTTAAAGTCAGGGTCTTCTATACAGTTCCATTGGTCGACTTCTCTGTTTTTATGCCAATACCAAGCTGTTTTTACTACTGTAGCTCTGTAATAGTGTTTGAAGTCAGGGATGGTAATGCCTCCAGACGTTCCTTTATTGTAAAAGATTGTTTTGGCAATCCTGGGTTTTTTGTTTTTCCATATAAAGTTGATAATTGTCTTCTCCAGATCTGTGAAGAATTTTGATGGGATGTACATGTTCTTGGAAGTCAGAAGAGTGCAACTCTTTCATTAGAGCTATTGTTATAGGGACTGCAAGTTGTGGGGAATGGTTAGTGAACTCATTTCCTCAGAAAAAGCAAGCATGAATTTAAATGCGGAAAAACATTTCATCTTCCTCAATATCCATTATATCTATTTATCATACATTTTTGTCTCTCCTAAATTCTACTCCTCTACTCCTAGGATGCAATGGTATTCACTTTTCTTGTCCAAAAATGAGCATATTAGTTTTACCATCTGATAGCAATATTTAACGCTACTAAAAGACTTCTCTGTTTTTATTTGCATTCAAAGTTCCACATTCACTCCTTTATCAGTAGAATTACGTAGCATTAATTTTAATATTGCCAGAGAATTGAGGAATAAAGGAATACATCTCTTGTACACTAATTGTAAAAAATTGAATCTTATAAAATAATTGGTTGTGTGGATGATTATAGGTGAAATTGTACAGAAAAGTAGTATACATGACACTGCTGTGCCTCATCATTAGAAGAAATGATGAGAATCATTAGCCATTCATACAGTTTACATTGTATTGTATTGGGTGGTTCTGTCCCAATACTGTAGTTGTCAGTTACAATTTATGAAATGTGTGTTCAGGAAGATGTTTTCTCCCTTAACCTTTGAAGAGAATTTCTCTCTGGTCTTAACAAAATTATGTAGCACTTGGGGATAAAAATGCATCCCAGTAGGCCTGCACTGGAAGCCAAGATGGACAAGACCTCCACAACCACCATTATCTTGCCCTTGGTGCTGTGGTAGACAGGGATAAAAGTGACCCAGACACTGCAAAACAACAGCATGCTGAAGGTCAGCAACTTGGCTTCATTGAATGTGTCAGGGAGATTCCTGGCCAAGAAAGCCACAATGAAGCTCCCTAATGCAAGGGAGCCATGATATCCCAGGACACAGTAGAATGCAGTAACTGAGCCCTTGTTGCACACAATGATGATTTGGCCATGCTCAGAGTGCACATCTTTGTCAATAAAAGGAGGAGAAAATTGCAACCAGATTGTAGAGAGAATAATTTGGATGAGTGTACAGATGGCAATGATATAGTTGGGTAGACCAGAAACCAGAAAATACCTCATCCTTGTTCCAGGGGTTGTGACTTTGAAAGCAAGCAGCACAGTCACTGTTTTGGCCAACACAGTGGAAACAGCCAGAGTAAATACAACTCCAAATGTAATATGTTGCAAAACACAGGTAGCTGTGTTGGGATGCCCAATGAAAAGCAAGGGACAAAGGAAACAGAAGATGAGTGAAATTAGCAAGATGTAGCTGAGATTCTGGTTGTTGGCCTTCACAATGGGAGTATCCTGATGCTTCACAAATATCCCAAGAACCACAGTTGTGAATGCAGAGAAGAACAAGGCCATTAAGGTAAGAACCATCCCCAAGGTGTCTTTGTAGTTCAGAAAGACTACAGCTTTTTGAATACATTGGTTCTGCTCTCTGTTGGCATACTGATCCTCTTGACACCTCACACAATTATCCACATCTTCTGGAGAGAGAAAAGCATGATTACTACAACTACTCCCATTTATTGACAGAATATTTCAATTCAGTGTGTTGAGTACACATTGTGATATCTGCATCATTTGCTGATGATGTAGCTGAGAGACACTGCTGCATAGCAATACTTTCATTTCATAATATTCATTATAAATATGGGCAATGAAATAAAATAATACGTTGTCTATTTAACTTTGTCTTGGTGATACCATTTAATATTATCCGAAAACACAGATATTTTCAGTTCTTTCTGAATGCGATGATGAATTAACTGAAACTAGTGAGTTTACAGAGATTCAAATGATTAATCACTGTATTGCACAGAGCATATTTAATATCTCAGATCCCGTGGTGACAGGGATTTTTGATGTCTTTCTGTTTTATGAATGGTTTCCCTGAAATAGATAGAGATCATGTCTTCTATAAGACAAGTTATGTGATACATTTTCTAGTATGAATTCACCAGCTAAAACACAGTGACATATAAGAAACAGGAAACAGAATCTGTAGGGAACCTTGGAGCCTGCATACAACATACTAAGATCAAGTTCTCAATCAAAAGGAGATTGATGTGTCCAAGAGGACAATGGGTAGGGAAAAAGAATCAAAGACAAGAGATAGAGAATGAATAGGGGTAAGTCAACAAGGGAGGAGGGAATGGGTTTTGATCAGGGAGTACATAGCTTTAACTCTGGTTAAAGAAGACAGGTGTGGCCTGTAGGAAAATAGTTGTTTATAAAGGTAAAAGCAGAATACCCTGATAGGACAAATAATTTAATTATGATTGAACAGGTGAATTTGGACAGTTATAAAACACTTTTTTGCTCACTAGACCTCAATAACATTTGATTGGGTGTCCTATTCTTTGGGGCCTAAGTCCATTATTATCATCCTGGGACATGCTGGCATGGATGAAGACATGGTGCTGGAGAGGGAGCTGAGTATTCTATATCTTTGATCCATAGGCAATGGAAAGTAAATGATCTCACTGTGAATGGCATTCCCTATGAAGGTACAAGAAGCTTAGAGATCACCAAATAGATTAGATCATGAAAATTCCCCTTGCCATATAATAATCAAAACACAAAACATACTGAAAAAGAAAGAATATTAAGAGCTGCAAAGGAAGAAGATCAAGTAACATAAATAGGTAAACCTATCAGAATTACACCTGATTTCTCAAAGGAAACCATGTAAGGCAGAAAATCTTGGATAGATGTGCTGCAAACCCTAAAAGACCATGGATGCAAGCCCAGACTACTACACCCAGTAAAGCTTTCTTTCACCATCAATGGACAAAAAAAGATATTCCGTGACAAAAACTGATTTAAACAATATGTATCTACAAACCCAGCCTTATAAAAAGTAGTAGAAGGAAAATCTCAACCCAAAGAAGTCAAAAAAACACTCAATTGCACAGAAATCTGACAACCCTTCAACAACACAACTCAAAGAGGGAAAACACACAAAAACTACCACCAAAAAATAACCAGAGTTCACAAGCACTGGTCATTAACATCATTTAATAGCAATGGATTTAATTCACCTATAAAAAGGCACAGGTTAAGGGAATGGAAACAAAAACAGGAACCAACATTCTACTGTTTACAAAAAACACACCTCAACCTCAAAGAGAGACACTACCTCAGAGTAAAGGGTTGGCAAAAGATTTTCCACTCAAACAGATCTAGGAAACAAGTGCATGTGGCTATCCTAATATCTAACAAAATTCATTTCAAACTAAAATCAGACAGAAGAGATGGAGGAGGACACTTTATACTCATAACAGGAAAAATTCATCAAGATAAAGTCTCAATCCTGACTATCTATGTCCATAATATAAAAGCACCAACATATGTAAAAGAAACAATACTAGAACTCAATTCACACATCAAACCCCACACACTAATAGTAGATTTCAACACTCCTCTCTTACCAATGCACAGGACAACCAGATAGAAACTTAAGAGAGAAATAAGAAAACTAACAGATGTAATTAACCAAATGGACTTAGCAGACATATATAGAATATTCCACACTTGTGTACAATTCACTCACTATGTTGTATGACTGTCAAAACTGTTTCTTAGAGAAAAGGCTAGCTAATACAGAGTTTCACTTAATCAAAGATGTTTGACATGGTATGAAGCACAATTAGTAAAATCTCTTGGTCAGAAATTGGGGTTCAACTGAAGACCTGAAAAGCAAAACACCCAGACACTGGCTCTTCCCTTGACCTCAGTCTGAAATAGCAATCTTGCCTCTTGGAATCTCAGAATGAGTCTGTGTCTGAGAGCTGTGTACCCCGCCCCCACCATTTCCCTCTAGGTTTGGGATTAAAGGCATGCAACACTGGGATAAAACCATGCAACATCAGATGTCTATATTAACCAGGGTGGCTACCGGGATTAAAAGTGGTTTTTTGTTTACCATAATCTCTTCTATAATGCTGAAAAGTAAAACTGTTTAACCTTCAGACATTCAGACATCTTCATTTATTAAAGTACAATTGAAAGGCCTCTAATTTACCATTTTGGTCAAAAAATAATAAAAAGAAGGCTATAATTAATATAAAAACTATATACAATAAGTACAATGACTATATATGATATATACAGGGAAGAAATATATCCACAATATTGAGTCCATTTTCATTTGACATATTGAGAAAAATATTTAGTCTGTAGCTTATCTTGGTGAGTCCAAAGACTTATAGCTAATTTACTTTCTATCAATGACTTACTTTTGCCACAAAGAAAGTAAACTCCATGTGGAGTTTCTTCAATACCAATTATCTTCTCTGGAGCAGATTGGTCTCCTCTATTTTCCTAAACAGTTGATAATATTAATTTTCAAGGACTAGAAATTAGCATTACATTGTTTAATAAGCTGTATAGGTACAATACCTTGAACAAGATTCAAAATGCATGTACAATATATTGTAACAAAATTAATCTAAAATTTGTATCAATATACAAAATTTGTATACAATATACAAAAATAAAACAAATGTGAAATATGTAAAACTAACAGACCATGTCTGAGGACTGTCCATCTTCCTCTCTAGGGCTCAGACTAAAGGCATATAGTACTGGAATTAAAGGTATCTACCCTGATTTCTATATCAGCTAGAGTAGTGACTGGGATTAAACATGCATGCTGTGTGTTACCATACTGTGGTCTGTAAGGCTGACCAGTGGGACTGGTTTACTCTTAGATCTTCAGATAGTTTTTATTTATTAAAATACAATTGAAATACCACTACAATGGTATAACAAGTTTTTTAAATGAATTTGTTAATAATCATAGACCTATGAAACTTAACTTAGGAAAGTAATATACTTTATTTCTTCAATTGTCTTTTGGTCTATTTGATCAACTCAGTATGACTGAAAGAAGATGATCTATGTGATGTGAAGGATTTATCTCAATAGGAAAGACTCACTGGTCTCATTAGAAACTTCATTTTGTGGGCAGGGGCTACAATCAAAACAGCAGGCTGCCATTCCCTCCTGCCAGAATTTTCTGAATCCAGGACCACAATCAGCACTGCACACAGAGGGCGGCATCTGTGAAAAAATCAGATACATGCTGGTGTTGGGAGTTTTACCTACTTCTATGAATATATATCATTATCATGTTGATATACCAATTAGCTAGTTTTATATACACCAAAAGATTAAGCTTAATACATTTTATAATACCAGGCATACAAATGTATGGAAACAAACTGATGTAAATTTGAGTAGCTTCCCATACCTAGAAATTTAGGAGGAAGAATGGGTTTTTTTTTTATATGAACAAACACTATGGAGCTTATGGTTTTTCTACTTAATTTTCATCACAGTGACACCAAGTACAGTAATAAGTTAGAGGGAACCTTAACTAAAATATTTCTCTCCATTGAATTAGCCTGCTGTCAAATTATTTAAGCATTTTATTAATGGGTAATTGATGATAGACAGACCTGCCCACTGTGGGCGGTGCTGTCCCTAGTCAGGGCTGTGTGAGAATTCAGAGAAAACCAGTAAGCTTTTCTTCAGATTCTATGATCTAGATGCAATCTCCATATGCCTGCCTGCCTTGTCATTTCTTTGCTGTAATTCATGATCCCAATCAAATCTTTTCCTCAATAAGATTTTGGTCAATATTTAATCACAGCAATGTCACAGAAATCTAAGATGAACAGATATCTGAAATAGGGACTGAAGTCTTTTAAAATGTCAAATAACACACATGAACTCTAAAAACAGTACTGCAAAGCCTGACATATTATAAAGAAAAGTACAGCTAAATAGGCAGAGTGAGGGAGAGCATAACTGATATCAATTGAGCTGGTAAGAATGGTATTTCCTGAGGTGTAAATACTTTACAAATCCTCCACATATTTGATGAACCTGAGTAAGTTTGATTTGAATTATTTGTTCTCTTGATGACCAATTTCTTGAGATTTTTATATAATTTGGAGACCAGACATCTGTCTGATGTGGGGTTAGTGAAGATTTTTTCCCATTTTGTAGGCTGTTGTTTCATCTTAATGACAGTGACCTTTGCTTTACAGAAGCTATAGAGATTCAGAAGGTCACATTTATTAATTGTTTCTCTCAGTGTCTGTGCTGCTGGGATTATATTTAGGACATGGTCTCCTTTGCCAATGTGTTTAAATATACTTTCCACTTTCTCTTCTCTAAGGTTCAGTGTGATTGGCTTTATGATGAGAGTCCATACTACAACTATAAAATGGCAAAGATCAAAATCACTGATGACTTCTTATGCTGGAGAGGTGTGGGGTAAAGGGAGCACTTTTGAATTGCTGGTGAGAATGCAAGATGGTACAACTCATTTGGAAGCCAGTATGATGATTTCTCAGAAAAGTAGGAAATAACCTTCCCTAAAATCCAGTAATACCACTTTGGGGTATTTATCCAAAGATGCTCAATTGTAACCACGAGGACATATCATCAGCTATATCCATAGCAGCATTGTTTGTCATCCTAGAACCTGGAAATAGCCTAAATGCCCCTTACCAAAGAATGAATGGAAAAATGTGGTACATTTTCACATTGGAATAGTACACAGGAGAAAAATATAACATCTTAAAATTTGCAGGAAAATGGATGGAGCTAGGAAACATTATTTTGTGTGAGGTAACAAGACACAGAAAGACAGTTATCATATGTACTCCCTCAGAAGTGGTTTAAACAAGAAGCTAAGAAAACCAGCTTACAAACCACAATCCCAGAGAAATTAGACAACAATGAGGACAATAGGAGAGAAATACATAGATCTAATCTACACAGGAAGTAGAAAAAGACAATATCTCCTGAGTAAATTGAAAACATGGGTACTTTTGGGGGGAGGATTGTATGGGAGAAGAAGAGCAGAAAGGGAAGCAGAGAAAACTGTAGAGCTCAATAAAAATCAGTAAAAATATAGCACAGTAGTAACATTCATTATACATTATATATTAAAAAAGAAAGATATTCTAGAATGATAAAAATTCATTGTATGCATATCTGAAATCCTTAAAGTCACATCAAAAATGGATGTAGAAACACACAATAGGAGGACAGTAAATGATTTGTAATGTGACTAATTACTTTTAGTTGGTTATAAGACAGCACAAATCAATCCCATTGTCTATGTTATTGCTGTGTAATGCAAAGGAATGCAGTTAAGTCAGACCCACCTGTCTACTTCCTGTTGCATGCTCTATCATGTCTTCATACATATGCAGCTGTTGACCATATGGAGAATATGAGCTAAACTCTCCTATTTTCACCTTAAGTCCAAGACCATATGGGAAATTCCAAATCTGAAAAATGTCATACTCTTCCTGAAGATTTTCTTTCTGGTTCATAATCACTCTGCCTCCAACTGGATTAGTGAAGCGTGCTTTCCTCAGAAAGGAGTGCAGCTGAAAGAGACACACCATTCTATACTGTGTTTGCCCTTCCTTGAATTCATAAGATGCATTTTATTTCATCTTAAAGGCAGTATTATTGAAGGTGTCCAGAGGAGAAAAAACAGTAAATCATGTGGACAAATAAAGTTATCATAATGTTCCTACAATTTAAGTTCTATCAGAAAAAAGCACCAAACAGAATCACAGACATATACGCAGATACAAAACACCAATATGAAAACACATAAACACCATAAGAAAGAGAGACAGACATACAGTCAGAGATTCACATCCATGTAGACATATATAATACGTCTACATACATTTTATATAGACAGACACACAAATGCCAACACTCACACATGAAAACAATGAGACACACAGTGAGACATATGCACCAAAACAGACACACAAAAACAGAAAGCTGTGAAACACATAAAGAGGGCCACAAATACATGCACAAATTAAATTACAAATACACACAGGGAGACACTCACAGACAAAAACACCTACACAGAGGGCTATTGATATTTATGGATTTATGCTCATATACAGAGATAGATTAAGAGAAGCAGACAGACAGACAAACAAAAACACAGATATACATATGTTCAAGCAATATACAAAGTGAACCCAAAACATATAAACAAATGCACTGAAAAAATACAGAAAAAGTTATTCACAGAAACAAACTCCCATACAGAAAGACATTGATACAAGAGAAATTTATTTTTAGTTCCTCAAACAGATAGATAAGCAAATATACAGAATATATTTAGAATATATATATATATATATATATATCCCCACTAACACAGATACAATAAGAGATAGCTGGAAACACAAAAAGATTAAACTATACACAAGAAGAAGCATACATTCATACTTATATATAAGAATGCATGTCTTAACTGAATAATGACACTGTTTACTGTGTAATTACTTTCACTCAGGATGAGAAATGAGGACCCAAGTACCTACAGTGTGAGCAGATGCAGTTTAGAACACTTGAGAAAATCATCTCATAAACGGATTATCACATATTTGAAAATAAATATGCAAGGATTCATCTTCTCATAAAGAAGAGGATTAAGGAGGAAGGAATTGGGCTTACAGTTTTAGAACAGCTGTGGTGATTGTCAGGTACTCTGTGACAATATCAGTGTACTTTCGTTACACATTGTACCTTCCACACCATGTCTTCTGCATGAAGATTTATACCAGCATCCATTTCTACATCATTATGAAGAAAAATTTCCAGAAATCTTTCTATTTTATGAAATATTCTCTAATTTAGTAAATTGGGACATTTGACAGACATTTAAAGACTTTGACATTGATGACATCAAATTTCATCCAAAAGAAGAAACACTACCTTCAAGCAGTGAGCATAATGTCCTTTGCCATTATCCATTGGTTGATTATATACATGCTGAAGAAACATTTCATGGAAGGCGTGGGCCACAGCATACACCGCATTATATATTTCATAACTCTCATCACTAAAGGCCATGTCAAAAGTCTGTGCCTTTAGCCATTGCAATGAGGCATTGGATAAGCAATTCTTCAGGGTCTTACACATAGAAGCTGAGACTTTGCAGTTCAAGTTCATCCACTCCAGCCTGGCCAGGAATTCGTCTGTGTATTTGAGAGGGTTCAGTGTCTGGACAAATGTTTTAAAATGAGAAATCTCAGCATGATGGTTTGCAAAAGTTATTTTCCCATTGAATGAATTAAGTGGGAAGTCATTCTTAGTTGTAGTGCCATCCCACTGTGAGGTGGTGACCCATATTCTCTGTAAACCTAGAGATTGCCACCTTCTAAAGGCCACAGCTAGAGAACCCTTTGGGTCACCATAAATGACAACTACATTTGTGGATGATGTCATGATTTGGTTATAATAACCTTCAACTCTTGTCAAGAATAAATGCATATTGACTGGGATCACACTTACAAAGGCAAAGCAGACTGTAATTTTTTCCATCTCTCCTCTTAATTGTGTGAGAAATTGAGTACCCTGATCATTGTCTGAGATGGCCAATCCAATCCAGTTCCAGTTGAAGTAAAGCATCAGAGAGATCAGGGCCAGGGCTAAAGTTGTGTCCTTGGCAGCCATCTGATACAGAGAGGGAAACTGTTCACGATTGCTCAGGATGGGATGGACAGGTCCATAGGTAATCTGAAGGAACTACAACACAGGGAGCAGCATGAGGTAGTACACGTACATAAGAACTTGTAAACACATTTTAGGTCAAGAGTTCCTTAAAAAACTCCTTATCTGTTACTTCTTCCCTCATCTCAATTTCAAAAAGGGAACTGAGGCCCCATTACTAATGAATAAAACCTTGAACTACACCGTTTGACGCAAATTTGATGAAAGTATCCTCATCAGAATCTTCTTAGCTTCTAGGATTATAAGGGTAGAATTAGAATTTCTTGCAAAGTTATAACAGAAAATCTCACCTGTTGAGGTATGAAGAGGCTGAGCGTGTTCCCAATGATCACAGATGTCGCAAAATTTGGTCCTGTAAGGACCACGATACACATAGTCTTTTCATGACACATATAATTAGGGGGATAATCATAAACTACTTCAGAAAACTGAAAGTCATTATACGTTTGTGGCCCAGTGTCACAACCATGCTGTACACATTGAAATACGAATGATGAATTTGGTAGAAGATCAGGGTTCCTGTTGACTTCATCCAAGGAAAAAGCTAAGGCCAGTAAAAACTGGAAGTTTTTAGTTGTTGTTCTGTAAAAGGGTGTGGTGATTAATATGGGCAGAGATCTACACATGATCCTGAGTAGTCAACAGATGGATTATTGTGAGCTGTATCATATTCTTAAACACTGCCAATACTGATACGAATGACCTATGCTGTTAGATTAGAATAATATAAGTAGCTGGAAGGTTGTAAAAAGCTTTAAAAGTTCATCAGAATGTATCTTCCATAAATAAAGTGATACATCAGCACCTTTCAAAGAGTGTGTTTTCTATTTCTGGTTTTTAAGTGATTGCTCTAAAGATAAAGACAATAGCAGAGGCTTTAACCAAATAAGAAACCTATTCATATATTCATTTTTAAATCATCGATCAATGTGAAAAATTCAAGAAACGTGTGAGCCTATGAGTTATCATATTTTCTTATGAAATTAACTGAATTTGATAAAACTGTCAAATAATGCCTCTTGAGTGTACAATGGTATGGGAAACATTTCGCTGTTTTGCTTTCAATTCTTTATAAGGAGTGGGCATTATAGTTAACATATTCCCTTGATCTTTGTGTTATTCTTTTTATCTGATTTCTCTAATGAAGGTGTAAAATCTCTTTTTAAGATTTATATTTAAATGAATTTAAATACCGAAGATGTATTTTGTAAAGCTGTATGTATGTGTCACCATGTATATAGACAGTATTAATGTTACTGTGGGTAATCAATAGAGAATGGATTGCATGGTTTTGAACAACAATTTGCTACAGATTAGACTGGCCTCAAAAGTACAAAGATACCCCAGCTCCAGGTTCTTATTGCAGAGATTAAGGCCATGTTCTACCTTCTAAGTACTCTTTACCTAATTTATGTTTACACAGAATGTCATATATCCTCATTGGAGACTTCGGACCAATTGTTTTTTATACTACAAGACTGCTTTGACTCCATTTCCAGTTACGCTAACACAACAATAACATCTACATTCATTTGTGTATGTCAGGTTAACATCTGTGTAAAATAGAAGATGATGAAGAATAAAATCTGAGGAAAATGCTTATGAGGATTTCTGTAATAAAATGGGTAATAAGCAAGATGAGAGTGAATAATACCAATTTGTGTTTTTTTGGGGGGGGGGAAGAGCAGTAACTTCTGTCTCTTCCTAGTCATTTCATATAATCTGACCAATAAACATTAATCATACTTCTTCATTCTAAACGATTCACTAAGAGTAAAATGAAACTATTTCCCACTTAGATATTGTACTACTATGATTTCTTTATGCATTTACACGTATATTTTTAAAATAAAAATAATTTTTGAATATTTTTATTACCACACAGAAAAAGTGTCATTGAAAATTGTAGTAACACACAACAGGAATTTGAGACTAGATCTTGTGAAGCCCAAACACCAATTCCTTTCTCCCAAACATTAAGAAACATAAATCCCTTGAGCAGTTATAGTGACCCAATGGACTAAATTTCTGCGTTTGATAACAACTATTAACAATACGAAAAATTAAAATGTGTGTAGTCCAACATTGGTAAAATAAAGAGTTATAACTAGCAAAATTACTGAAAGCAAATTTAAGAGGTACATGGGAAATAAGGGTCAGAAAATAAACAATTTAGATACAAAGAGACAATACCTTTGATTTTAAAATAATGGCAATGATGTGCTAGTATGTATCTGCTCTATTCCCTCTCTAATGTGTTGCTAACTATAACACACCAGTGCTGTCAATCAAGTAAGTAATAAGCGAAGTGTCAACCGCACTTTTTAAAGAATGCAAGCATATAATTCACAGGTCATAATTCCTTTTTTAGCAAAACTAGAAGAAGAAGTGAAATTTGAGATTAAAGGGCAGTGATTTTAATGTATGTAAATGAAGTATGGAGAAATAGGAGCACATATGATGATTACAATGGACAGGTCTCTTGTTTCCAATCTTGATGCAGTTTGAGGATAATGGAATCACATCAGATCATGCAAGAGAGTAACTGTATGTCTATGTGAAAACTCTTCACAGCTAGGTGTGTCACAAGTATTAGTTGCCTTAGCACATGCTTTACAATCTTACACATTGATGAATGTCCATCAGTTGATTGTAATCTATGGCATTTACTTAGGCCCACTTAGGATGATAATAACTGAAATAGAATGGGGTTTTGTTTAATAAGTCATCTCCTGCTACAGTGTTGTATGTATATGTATTTCTGATCTTGATTAAGGCATTCTGTTTGTAAAGCTTATTCAAAAATGTAATGTATAATTAATAAATACAGATTAATAGATAATCATATAATAGTCAAAATTGCTCTCCCACCAGTGCAAGCCTAGTAAACATGATCCTGCCTAGGCAGAGAACGCCAAGCCACGGACATAGTCTCATCCACTTTCCTTCCAACTCTGAGTGGGCACACAAACACCCAGGCCCAAAAAATACTGTTCTTTTTTTTCCAGTTTATGTTCTATAAAAGACAAGAATGTTTATTATGGACAGAGATCTACATAGAATTATTTGTAGTAAAAAGAAGGATTATCCCATATGGGACAATATTTCCAACCTTTCTCAATAATGAAGCAAATATCCTGTGTTGTGAGTTCGCAATGACATAAATTGCTGAAAAGTTAAAAATATTTAAAAGTTCATGATAGTAAATCTCCCATAAATAAGATGAGCCATTTGCAACTTTCACAGAAAAGGCCATGCATCTCTGATTTTTTAGTGCTTGCACAATGGATAAATAAAAGGTACAGGCTTTGGTGATACAGAAAACCTTATCATATATTCAGTTTGAAGAAATTAAGCAATATTAAAAGTACACATAACGCATTAGCCAAGATTCAGGTAAGTTTTATGAAACAAACTTAACTGGAGGAGGTATTCAAGGAATTACTGGTAAGTGCACAGTAGTCTCTTGGGGGTAATGTTTGATTCATGTACTAATAATTCATTCATATTTAGTGGACAATATAGTTAATATATTCCCTCATGTCTACCATTACTATCTTGTATTTTTATCTTTCTGGTTTATCGATTAAAGTTACAAAATGTTCTTTAAATATTTAATTTTTAATAAATTTAATCATCAGACTACATTTGGTAAATAAATTGATTTGTGTGTATGGACATGAGAAATACTCATATAGACAATAAAAGGGAATGGATTTCACAATTTTCAGTAAAATTGGTTTTTATTTGCCACTGGCCTTGAATGCATAATTATACACCTACTCCATTTCATAAATGCAGAGATTAAGGGTGTAAACCACAATATTGTCCAAGTATTTAGTGCTTATGTAGGTATGTTTGATGTAATTGTACCTGGTATATCTGAACAACTTAAATTTTCTTGTACAGAGCATCTTTTGTCTACGTTTCCAGCTATAAACTCACAGCACTGGCATGCAATTGAGCACTATGTACATCTGGAAATTGCAGTGAGATTCGTTTGTGCCAGTATTACAAGCTTGTAAAGTACAATAATATAAAGTTTGCAATGTATGGAAAAGATTTATGAATATTTATAATATAAATAGTCAACAATACCATTTTGTGTTCATGTTTACCCTTAAATAATATCAACGACTACTAATAATAACAAATGATAACTCCTATGTCTTCTTACATAATATCTATCATATAAACAATAAACAACAAACTCAAACATTCGCTTTCTTACTGAATACATTCAGACTTAAAAACAATCTATTTTCTATTTTGATTTCTTACCATTGTGGTAACTTTATGAATAAATATAAATATTTACCTCTACATACAAAACATTCTTAAAATATTTGTTACTACCTTACGGAAAATGCCATAAAAAGTTTCGTATATACTCAACAGGAACTTGAGATAAGAACTTATGCAAGTGAAACACTAACTCCTGCACACTAATCATTAGGAATTGTCGATTATTTGAGCTCTGGGGGTGGCATAGTGATCAAAGTGCTATATTTGAAAAGAACAACCAACAATGCACAAAATCAAAAGTGCATAGTGCAGAAATTGGTAAAAGACAAAGCTATAATTAGTAAAATTATTGAGAGAAAAATAAGACATAAATTAAATAGTGTTGACAGTGAGTAACCAGTTTAGATCTATAGAGAAGATATGCGTGCTTCTTAAATAATTACAAAGAGCTAGTAGATACCTTTCTCAAGTGTTGAAAAGTTTCACATGCTGCAGCTGTCACTCAGGTAAGTGAAAAGAAAGTAAGCAGACACCACTATTAGTGCCATCTCATATTTCAAAGAATGCAAAGATATCATTTATACAACAAAAATATTCTTACTTTAAAGAGACAGTGAACACTCTGCTGTGGAAATAAAGGCCTGTAGATGTACAAATACTTCTGACCCCCTATGAAATATTTATCGTGACATTTACATAGACAATTATAGGAAACTTACTGTATATTCAGAATGTGGTTGAAATAATCTTTCTCCACAGGCCGCTGCTCTGTTATAAGGAAGAAGACACAACCTGTCAACAAATCTTCATCCTTGTCTTTATTCTCATATATTCTCCAAAAGCACCTTGGTTGAGTGAACCTGGACACTAGAAGTGGAATGTTCAGGAAAAATAAGAGAAATAGAGCAAACATCTTTGTCCTTTTTGAAGCCTGGGCAGTGTGTGTTGTGAAGTGCTCTTCAGATCAGCACATTATATGGGTATCCATATTTTCCCAACTATTTTTATTTCTGCAGCCAAAGCAGAGGCTGTTTGTGATTTCATGATTCCTTTATTTCCCTGTTATTTCCACACCACTGGGGAATCTTGGACACTTTCTTCCCTATGGCTGTGCATCTGATGTGCATGTGATCCATATTTAGCTCAGAAATATATGAGAAGAATTCAGGTAGTTTTATGACATCATTTATTTTGTGGAAATTATGGCTCCATGGGGGATGTCAATTTGAGAAAAAATATGGAGCCATGACTGCCAGAACAATATTTTTATGTTAATGCCTTTAGAAATGATGTCAGTGGCTTTCATTAGATGATCCACATTGAGACAGGAAGGACACACACAGTCAAAATTTCTAGTTGCACACTGGGAATTCTTTCACAAAATCCCTGTAAGGGAACAAAAGTTCCATGGTTAGAGAAATTGAGTTTCACACAGCTTGCACAGTGGGGCTTATACTACAGGACTGACAGTAACAGAATATCTAACCAAATACTGTGCTTCCTTTGTCTTGAGAACAATAATCAGCTTCAATTCTAAATTTTTCTGAATCCGGCTGTTCTACAATCATCCAAATCCCCATAGAATCAGTTACACTTATAGCGTTATAAGATGTTTTTGAATAATCATTCAAAAATAGATCACTACAGCTTCTGTGTTCTACATTTCAAACACTCAATAATATCTTTTATACTTATTCCAAACAATGAATAATAAATAGAAGATAAGGCAAATATTTTGTCTATAACATAATCTCCCTCATATCTCTCTCCATGAGCATCAGTTTTCATAGATCAATTAGTCATTTGACAATTTTTTTCTGCTTTATCTCTAATTTACTACATTTCTTTTCTCATTCTCGATTCTGTAGTGGTTGTGAATATGTCTTGTGAAAATCTGCAAAGGAAAGCGATACTATGAAGTGACCATGTGTTCAATGTATATTTTGTTTTCTTTTGCCTGAATTTAAGCAAGCTTTTTAAAAAATTTACATATTGACCAAGATAGAATTTGCTCAGGACCAACATCTGGAAACATTCCAGGTTAGTTACTCATAAATTATTCTTATACCATTTTTCAACTCATTTCTTTTTTCTTGCCTTCTAGACTGTGCATTGCCATTGTGAGGGTGCATTGATGAGTGTGAGCAGATGAGTCTCTTTCGGTGAATGGATATGGACATCAGTAAAAACAGAACAAAAATAGGGCATGGAGGCTCCAAAATATGAGCTTATTTCCGCATTGACCAAAAATCAGAGAGTTGAAACATACCTCTATTCCTTCAAGGTTATTGTGTTTCTACCTCATACAAAAGTCCCATGTAGATTTAGATCAGTGAGTTCTGCTTTCTCAAGGTTATTCTCAACATGTGTTGCTAATAGCCAGTCCGGTATTTCAGGAATAGAGAGTAGATATGCTTCTACCTCAAACAAAAGACTCAGGATCCAACTAAGGTTCCATTTCCTTTAAAGAGGTAGCATTGGATTCCAACCAGGGAGTAGTTTCCCTATAGAATGTTTTGAGCTAGGGTATAAGCAAGACTTTCTTTGTTCTAGCAGCAGAATATTTAAATATGGATATAATCAAAGAACTTCAACTGTTCTATTAATTTTCTTGTATAATGATAATACAGTATTTTTAATCCTACTCCTACTTTTTGGGGCCTGGAATATTTTAACCAATTGGAAGTTATATGCAAGCAATTTCAGTACTTATTGGAACTCCCTCCCAGTACTATTCTGTTTTATTATTTTAAAATGCATGTTTGTATTATTCACAAATTTTTCTAAATCTCCACACTCCTACCTTGGCAAGTGGTACTTTTGTTGAGGCTGGTCTCCAACAGTTGGGCAAATCTTTCTTTGCTTGGATGTAAGATTTACTTAGCATTTGATATGAGGTAAACAGGACTGGTGTTCTCCTTTTGAACTTAGTACATTTAAAGATCGACATGTAAAAGGACATGAGCTCTGACTCTCTGATGAGATGTCCTGGGGGACTAAGATGTGACAGAAGAGTCTCTGATAAGAGCACAAAGCAGATTCAACTTCCTCTTTATGTATTTATTTATTTTATATCCCAGCTACAGTTTCATCTCCCTCCCATTTTCTCTGACCTCCCCGCCTCCCATCTGCCTCTAACCACAATCTCCTCCTTCTCTGTTTCCATTCAGAAAATATCAGCCCTCCCATGGATATCAGTGTGACATGGGATGCCAATTTGTAGCAAGAATAAACACCTTGCCTTGCTAAGGATAGTCAAGGTCCATAGTAGGAGGAGTATGATCCCAAAACCCTGCAAAGAAGTTTGAACAGCCCCTTTCTCAGAAAACTGATAATAGTTCTAACTAGAGACTCAGAAAAAATCATTCTTCAAGAGTGCAAATGAAATTTTCAGCAGTAAAGGTTTGTCACGGTACCCAGTTTTGTTTTATGTGTAATAATTACTATTATTTTAATTAATAGATAACCTAAGAGATTCCATCATATCACACTCACATACATGTAGCATGACCTTCCTCAGTATTTACCCCTCTGTTTCCCACTTATGCATAACTTACTACCAATTTTATTCCTCACTTCAATAAACTTTCTTCTCATTTAATGGTTGTGTGAACTTGCCCAGCTTAGCATACAAGTGTTATATTGTCTTCAAATTGTCTTTAGAGGGTATTTTAACAAATTCTTTCAGGCATTTACATCTCAAATAATACCTTTCCTTCTTTCTTTGAATATATATATTCACACTTTCACTGTTACATTTTGAATCTGTGAAAAAATCTGCATTTCTGGAGTCTGTTCAGGTAATATGATGATCCCATTCCTTCTAATGACATCATGGAATTCTTCCAGGTTGAGAGGAAGCCCCTTATGTGAAAATAAATCTCATGAA
The DNA here is from genome assembly GCA_963919705.1 of Alexandromys oeconomus. Taxonomy (NCBI): domain Eukaryota; kingdom Metazoa; phylum Chordata; class Mammalia; order Rodentia; family Cricetidae; genus Alexandromys; species Alexandromys oeconomus. The sequence continues at coordinate 5,398,295 of CAWTZB010000267.1, forward strand.
GCTTTAATCTTCATTCCAATATATGTGAGAGAAGTATGAATCCAGCAATCTTATATGTTTCATTTCATCATTGGTTTTAAGAGTTATTGAATTGTATGGTGCCTAGCTATTGATTTGATTTTCTTTTTCTATCAAGAATGTTTTAATACAATGTTTTTTCCCTTTACATAGCTAATTCAATTATAACTCCCTCTAATCCTTGTATTCCAACCCTCCCTGCCAAGCTGCCATCCAATCTCCACAAAGGGTCAGGCTTCCCATGGCGAGTCAATAAAAACTGAGACTTCACTTTGAGGCAAGACCAAGGCCCTCTGCCCTATACCTAGACGGAGCAAGGTATTCCTCCAAAATGAATGTGCTCCAAGATGCCAGACCAAGCCAGTTCAAGAGAATAATCCTTGTTCATTGCCAATGATGCCAAGGACTCTCTAAGTCTCACAGCTGTCCTGTGCATAAGTGGTCCTAGGTTTATCCTATGCAGGTTCCCTCACAATCAGTCCAGAGTCAGTGAGGTATCACTAGCTGATGTCAGCTCTTTCTGTGAGTATCAACATCATACACCAGACCCGTTTGCTCATATTATCATTCCTCCCTCTCATGAATTGATCATCAGAAACTAGGCCCAATGCTTTACTGTGGATCACTGTATCTGCTTCTATTAGTTGTTGGATGAAGATTCTATGAGGACAATTAAGGTAATCATCAATCTGATTAAAGAGTAAGACCAGTTTAGACATCCTCTGCACTATTGTTTAGAGTCTTAACTGGGGTCATCCTAGTAAATTCCTGAGAATTTCCATGGTGCCATGTTTCTCCCAAACCCTTTGCTGGTTCCCTCAATCAAGATATTTCTTTTCTTGCTCTCTCTCACTGCCCTCCCCCCCTTCTTGAGCATCCTGTTCCCTCATATTCCCTCTTCCCTCTCTTTCTCTCTTCTCACACCCCTTGAGCCCTTCCTCCATATTCCCAAGATTTTCAGGAGATCTTGTCTGTTTTCCAAACCCAGGAGGATCCATTTATGACTCTGTTAGGGTTCTCCTTGTTACCTAGCTTCTCTGGGATCATGGGCTATAGACTGGTTATACTTTGATTTACCTGTAATATTCACTCATGAGTGAGTATATACCATCGTCATCGATCTGGGTCTAGGTTATGTCACTTAGAATGTTTATTTTTTTTTCGAATTCCATCCAATTGAATGCTAATTTCAAGATTTCAATCTTTTAACTCTAATAATTATTTTTTGTGTAAATATACCATAATTTCTTTATCTATTCTTCAGTTTAGGGGAACCTAGGTTGTTTGCAGGTTATGGGTATGACAAATAATGATGTCATGAACATAGTTGAGCAAATGTTCTTGTGGTAATAGTATGCATTCTTTGGGTATATCACCAAGAATATATTGCTGGGTCTTGAGGAAGATTTTTCAAACCACAACAATGTTTTACAAAGTAGTTATCAATATTGTACTCCCACCAGTAATGGAGGAGGGTGTCTCTTACTCTGAATCCCCAACAACATAAGCTGTCTTTGGTTTTGTTGATCTTAGCGATTCTGACTTGTATAAGACACTATCTCAGAGTCATTTTGGTTTGCATTTTCTTTTTTTTTTTACTTGTTTTTTATTGAGAAAAGGAAAAAAAAGTTTCCGCCTCCTCCCAGCCTTCCATTTCCCTCCCCCTCCTCCCACCCTTCTCCCCCTCCCCCCACTCCTCTCCCCCTCCATCTCCAATCCAAAGAGCAGTCAGGGTTCCCTGCCCTGTGGAAAGTCCAAGGTCCTCCCCCCTCTGTCCATGTCTAGGAAGGTGAACATCCAAACTGGCTAGGCTCCCATCAAGCCAGAACATGAAGTAGGATCAAAACCGCGTGCTATTGTTTTTGGCTTCTCATCAGACCTCATTGTTCGCCATGATCAGAGAGTCCGGTTTTATCCCATGCTTTTTCAGTCACAGTCCAGCTGGCCTTGGTGAGCTCCCAATAGATCAGCCTCATTGTCTAAGTGGATGGGTGCACCCCTCGTGGTCCTGACATCCTTGCTCGTGTTCTCCCTCCATCTGCTCCTCACTGGGACCTTGGGAGCTCAGTCCAGTGCTCCAGTGTGGGTCTCTGTCTCTATCTCCATCCATCACCAGATGAAGGTTCTATGGTGATATGGAAGATATTCGTCAGTATTGCTATAGGATAGGGTCATTTCAGGTTCCCTATCCTCAGCTTCCCAAGGGACTAACTGGGGACATCACCTTGGGCTCCTGGGAGCCACTCTAGGTTCAAGTCTCTTGCCAACCCTAAGATGGCTCCTTAACTAAGATATGTGCTTCCCTGCTCCCCTATCCAACCTTGCTTTATCCCAATCATCCTGTTTCCCCAATTTCCCCCAATCCTCCCCTTCTCATTTTTTTCTCCCTGTCCCCCCCTTATACCCAACCCACCCGACCCCCAAGATCTCAATTTTCTCCCTGGCAATTTTGTCTGCTTCCCACAGCTAAGAGGATAACTATATGTTTTTCCTTGGGTTCACCTTCTTATTTAGCTTCTTTAGGTTCACCAGGTATACACTCCGTGACCTTTATTTATGGCTATAAACAAATTATGAGTGAGTACATGCCATGTTCATCTTTTTGGGTCTGGGTTACCTCGCTCAGGATAGTGTTTTCTATTTCCATCCATTTGCATGCAAAATTCGAGAAGTCATTGTTTTTTACCGCAGCATAGTACTCTAGTGTGTATATATTCCACACTTTCTTCATCCATTCTTCCATTGAAGGGCATCTAGGTTGTTTCCAGGTTCTGGCTATTACAAATAATGCTGCTATAAACATAGTTAAACAAGTGCTTTTGTCATATGATAGGGCATCTCTTGGGTATATTCCCAAGAGTGGCATTGCTGGGTCCAGGGGTAGGTTGATCCCAAATTTCCTGAGAAACCGAAACACTGATTTCCAAAGTGGTTGCACAAGTTTGCATTCCCACCAGCAATGGATGAGGGTACCCCTTCCTCCACAGCCTCTCCAGCAAAGGCTATCATTGGTGTTTTTGATTTTAGCCATTCTGACAGGTGTAAGATGATATCTCAAAGTTGTTTTGATTTGCATTTCCCTGATCGCTAGAGAGGTTGAGCATGACCTTAAGTGTCTTTTGGCCATTTGAACTTCTTTTGAGAATTCTCTGTTCAGTTCAGTGCCCCATTTTTTAATTGGGTTAATTAGCATTTTAAAGTCTAGTTTCTTGAGTTCTCTATATATTTTGGAGATCAGACCTTTGTCTGTTGTGGGGTTGGTGAAGATCTTCTTCCAGTCAGTAGGTTGCCTTTTTGTCTTAGTGACAGTGTCCTTTGCTTTACAGAAGCTTCTCAGTTTTAGTAGGTCCCATTTATTCAATGTTGCCCTTAATGCCTGTGCTGCTGGGGTTATACATAGGGAGCAATCTCCTGTGCCCATCTGTTGTAGGGTACTTCCCACTTTCTCTTCTATCAGGTTCAGTGTGTTCGGACTGATATTGAGGTCTTTGATCCATTTGGACTTGAGTGTTGTGCAAGGTGATAGATATGGGTCTATTTTCATTCTTCTACAGGTTGACATCCAGTTGTGCCAGCACCATTTGTTGAAGATGCTTTCTTTCTTCCATTGTATACTTTTAGCTCCTTTATCAAAAATGAGGTGTTCATGGGTTTGGGGATTAAATTCCGGGTCTTCTATGCGATTCCATTGGTCGACTTCTCTGTTTTTATGCCAGTACCACACGGTTTTCATTACTGTAGCTCTGTAATAGAGTTTGAAGTCTGGGATGGTAATGCCTCCAGAAGATCCTTTTTTGTATAGGATTGTTTTGACTATCCTGGGTTTTTTATTTTTCCATGTAAAATTGATTATTGTCCTCTCAAGATCTGTGAAGAATTTTGATGGGACCTTGATGGGAATTGCATTGAATCTATAAATTGCCTTTGGTAGAATTGCCATTTTTACTATGTTGATCCTCCCAATCCAAGAGCAAGGGAGATCCTTCCATTTTCTGGTGTCCTCTTCTATTTCTTTCTTCAATGCTTTAAAGTTCTTGTCAAATAGATCTTTCACTTCCTTGGTAAGAGTTACCACGAGATATTTTATGCTGTTTGTGGCTATTGTGAAAGGTGAAGCTTCTCTGATTTCCCTCTCTGCTTCCATATCCTTTGTGTATAAGAGGGCGACTGATTTTTTTGGAGTTGATCTTGTATCCTGCCACATTACTAAAGGTGTTTATCAGCTGTAAAAGTTCTTTGGTGGAGTTTTGGGGGTCACTTATGTACACTATCATATCATCTGCAAATAACGAAAGTTTAACTTCTTCCTTTCCAATTTGAATCCCCTTGATCCCCTTATATTGTCTTATTGCTATTGCTAGAACTTCAAGCACTATATTGAAGAGGTATGGCGAGAGTGGACAGCCTTGGGGTGTTCCTGAGTTTAGTGGGATGGCTTTGAGTTTCTCTCCGTTTAATTTGATGTTAGCTGTCGGCTTGCTGTATATAGCTTTTATTATATTTAGGTATGACCCTTGTATCCCTAGTCTCTCCAAGACTTTTATCATAAAGGGATGTTGAATTTTGTCAAATGCTTTTTCAGCATCTAATGAAATGATCATTTGGTTTTTTTCTTTCAGTTAATTTATATGATGGATTACATTGATAGATTTTTGTATGTTGAACCAGCCCTGCATCTCTGTGATGAAGCCTACTTGATCATAATGGATAATTTTTCTAATGTGTTCTTGAATTTGGTTTGCCAGTATTTTGTTGAGGATTTTTGCGTCTATGTTCATGAGTGAGATTGGTCTGTAATTCTCTTTCCTGGTAGAGTCTTTGTGTGGTTTTGGTATCAGAGTAACTGTAGTTTCATAAAAGGAATTTGGTAATGACTCTTCTTTTTTCTATATTGTGAAATACCTTAAGGAGTATAGGTATTACGTCTTCTTGGAAGTTCTGGTAGAATTCTGCATTGAAACCATCACGTCCTGGGCTCTTTTTGGTAGGGAGGGTTTTTTTTTTTTTATAAGATCTTCTAATTCTTCGCGACTAACAGGTCTATTTAGATTGTCCACCTGGTCCTGGTTTAACTTTGGTATATGGTATTTATCTAAAAAAGTGTCCATTTCTTTTACATTTTTCAGTTTTGTGGCACACAGGCTTTTGTAGTAAGATCTAATGATTCTCTGAATTTCCTCTGTGTCTGTGGTTATGTCCCCCTTTTCATTTATGATCTTATTAATTTGCACATTCTCTCTCTGCCGTTTGATTAGTTGGATAGGTGTTTATCAATCTTGTTGATTTTCTCCAGGAACCAGCTTTTTGTTTCATTGATTCTTTGGATTGTTTTCTGTGTTTCTATTTTGTTGATTTCAGCCCTGAGTTTGATTATTTCCAGTCTTCTACTCCTCCTAGGTGAGTCTGCTTTTTTTTCTAGAGCTTTCAGGTGGGTTGTTAAGTCTCCAATGTGTGCTTTCTCTGTTTTCTTTAAGTGGGCACTTAGTGCTATGAACTTTCCTCTCAGGACTGCTTTCATAATGTCCCATAAGTTTGAGTATGTTGTTTCTTTATTTTCATTGAATTCAAGGAAGACTTTAATTTCTTTCTTTATTTCTTCCTTAATCCAGGTATGGTTCAGTAGTTGACTATTCAGTTTCCATGAGTTTGTAGGCTTTCTGGGGGTAGCATTGTTGTTGAATTCTAACTTTAATCCATGGTGATCTGATAAGACACAGGTGGTTACTAATATTTTTTTGTAACTGTGGAAGTTTGCTTTGTTACCGAGTATGTGGTCAATTTTCAAGAAGGTTCCATGCGCTGCAGAGAAGAAGGTATATTCTTTCCTATTTGGGTGGAATATTCTATAGATGTCTGTTAAGTCCAATTGATTCATTACCTCTATTAATTCTCTTACTTCTCTGTTAGGTTTCTGTCTGATTGACCTGTCCATTGGTGAGAGAGGAGTATTGAAGTCGCCTACTATTAGTGTGTGCGGTTTGATGGCTGCCTTGAGTTTTAGTAATGTTTCTTTAACGTACGTGGGTGCTTTTATATTAGGGACATAGATATTCAGGATTGAGACTTTGTCCTGATGAATTGTTCCTGTTATGAGTATAAAATGTACCTCTCCATCTCTTCTGATTGATTTAAGTTTGAAGTCAACTTTGTTAGAATTAGTATGGCCACACCTGCTTGTTTCTTAGGTCCATTTGCTTGATAAGCCTTTTCCCATCCCTTTACTCTGAGTAGGTGCCTGTCTTTGTGTTTTAGGTGTGTTTCTTGTAAACAGCAGAATGTTGGATCTTGCTTTCGTATCCAATCTCTTAGCCTGTGCCTTTTTAAAGGTGAGTTGAGCCCATTGACATTAAGTGATATTAATGACCAGTGGTTGTTAACTCAGGTCACTTTTTTAGTAGTAGAGTTAGTGTGCATCCCTTCTTTGAGTTGCACTGGTGAAGGGTCTCTAGATGTCTGAGTTATTGTGGTCAATGTTGGACTCCATGGTTAGAGATTTTCCTTCTATTACTTTCTGTAAGGCTGGATTTGTAGCTACGTATATTTTTATTTATTTATTTGATTTACTTTTTATTTTAGTATTTTACTTTATTGGTTTTTCTAATCAGTCTTTCCAAACCATCATTTTATAATGTTTCTAGATACATCTAAGTTCTAAAGTCATGATACTGAAAACCAAAAGGCTTGATATACTCTTTTTTTAGGCTTGTTTCTTTTTTTTTAATATAATTTTTTATTTGAAAAAAATTTCTGCCTCCTCCCCGCCTCCCATTTCCCTCCTTTACATATTGTTTAAATTTGTTTTTATCCTGGAAAATTTTGTTTTCTCCATTTATAGTGAATGAAAGCTTGGCTGGGTATAGTAGTCAGGGCTTGCATCCATGGTCTCTTAGTTTTTGCAGTACATCTATCCAGGACCTTCTGGCTTTCATGGTTTCCATAGAGAAGTCAGGTGTAAGTCTGATAGGTTTACCTTTGTAAGTAACTTGGCCTTTTTCCTTTGCGGCTCTTAATATTCTTTCTTTATTCTGTATGCTTTGTGTTTTGATTATTATATGGCGAGGGGATTTTTTTTTTGATCCAGCGTATTCGGTGTTCTGTATGCTTCTTGGACCTTCATAGGTACATCTTTCTTTAGGTTGGGAAAGTTTTCTTCTATAATTTTTTTAAATATATTTTCTGGACCGTTGAGCTGCACTTCTTCTCCTTCTTCTACTCCAATTATTCTTAGGTTTGGTCTTTTTATTGTGTCCCATATTTCCTGAATGTTTTGTGATGAGAATTTGTTGGTTTTGCTGTTTTCTTTGATCAGTGTGTTCATTTTCTCTATGGTATCTTCAGTGCCTAATATTCTTTCTTCTATCTCTTGTATTCTGTTGGTAGTACTTGTCTCTGTAGTTCCTGTTCATTTACCCAGATTTTCCATCTCCAACCTTCCCTCAGTTTGTGTTTTCTTCATTACTTCCATTTCATTCTTCAAGCCTTGAACCGCTTGCCTTACTTGTTTGATTGCTTTTTCTTGTTTCTCTTGTTTTTCTTGGGTATCTTTGAGCGATTTATTCATTTCCTCTACCTTTTTGTTTGTAATCTCTACTTGTTTTTTTTTTAAATATTTATTTATTATGTATACAATATTTCTATCTGCATGTATGTCTGCAGGCCAGAAGAGGGCACCAGACTTCATTACAGATAGTTGTGAGGCACCATGTGGTTGCTGGGAATTGAACTCAGGACCTTTGGAAGAGCAGGCAATGCTCTTAACCTCTGAGCCATCTCTCCAGCCCCCCAACTCATGTTTTTTTTTTTAATTTTTATTTATTTATTTATTTATTAAAGATTTCTGTCTCTTCCCCACCGCCGCCTCCCCTTTCCCTCCCCCTCCCCCAATCAAGTCCCCCTCCCTTGTCAGCCCAAAGAGCAATCAGGGTTCCCTGCCCTGTGGGAAGTCCAAGGGCTACCCACCTCCATTAAGGTCTAGTAAGGTGAGCATCCACGAAACTGCCTAGGCTCCCACGAAACCAATAGGTACAGTAGGATCAAAAACCCATTGCCATTGTTCTTGAGATCTCAGTAGTCCTCATTGTCCACTATGTTCAGCGAGACCGGTTATAACCCGGGCTTTTTCAGACCCAGGCCAACTGGCCTTGGTGAGTTCCCGATAGAACATCCCCCTTGTCTCAGTGTATGGGTGCACCCCTCGCGGTCCTGAGTTCCTTGCTTGTGCTCTCTCTCCTTCTGCTTCTGATTTGGTCCTTGAGATTTCAGTCCGGTGCTCCATTGTGGGTCTCTGTCTCTGTCTCCTTTCATCGTCTGATGAAGGTTAATATTCAGGAGGAAGCCTATATGATTTTCTTTGGGTTCTCCTTCTTATTTAGCTTCTCTAAGAACCCGAATTATAGGCTCAATGTCCTTTATTTATGGCTAGAAACCAAATATGAGTGAGTACATCCCATGTTCCTCTTTTTGGGTCTGGCTTACCTCACTCAGGATGGTGTTTTCTATTTCCATCCATTTGCCTGCAAACTTCAAGAAGTCCTTGTTTTTTACTGCAGAGTAGTACTCTAATATGTATATATTCCATACTTTCTTCATCCATTCTTCAACTGAAGGGCATCTAGGTTGTTTCCAGGTTCTGGCTATTACAAACAATGCTGCTATAAACATAGTAGAGCATATACTTTTGTTGTGTGATAAGGCCTCTCTTGGGTATATTCCCAAGAGTGGTATTGCTGGGTCCATGGGTAGGTTGACCCCGAATTTCCTGAGAAACCTCCACACTGCTTTCCAGAGTGGTTGCACAAGTTTGCATTCCCACCAGCAATGGATAAGTGTACCCCTTTCTCCACAACCTCTCCAGCAAAGGCTATCATTGGTGTTTTTGATTTTCAGCCATTCTGACAGGTGTAAGATGGTATCTTAAAGTTGTCTTGATTTGCATTTCCCTGATCGCTAGGGAAGTTGAGCATGACCTTAGGTGTCTTTTGGCCATTTGAACTTCTTCTGTTGAGAGATCTCTGTTCAACTCAGTGCCCCATTTTATAATTGGGTTGATTAGCCTTTTACGGTCTAGTTTCTTGAGTTCTTTATATATTTTGGAGATCAGTCCTTTGTCAGTTGCGGGGTTGGTGAAGATCTTCTCCCAGTCAGTGGGTTGCCTTTCTGTCTTAGCAACAGTGTCCTTTGCTTTACAGAAGCTTCTCAGTCTCAGGAGGTCCCATTTATTCAATGAGGCCCTTACAGTCTGTGCTGCAGGGGTTATCTGTAGGAAGTGGTCTCCTGTGCCCACGTGTTGTAGAGTACTTCCCACTTTCTCTTCAATCAGGTTCAGTGTGTTTGGACTGATATTGAGTTCTTTCACCCACTTGGACTTGAGTTTTGTGCATGGTGATAGATATGGGTCTATTTTCATTCTTCTACAGATTGACATCCAGTTTTGCCAGCACAATTTGTTGAAGATGCTCTCTTTTTTTCCATTGTATACTTTTAGCTCCTTTATCGAAAATCAGGTGTTCATAGGTTTGTGGGTTAAAGTCAGGGTCTTCTATTCGATTCCATTGGTCGACTTCTCTGTTTTTATGCCAATACCAAGCTGTTTTCAATACTGTAGCTCTGTAATAGAGTTTGAAGTCAGGGATGGTAATGCCTCCAGACGTTCCTTTATTGTATAAGATTGTTTTGGCTATCCTGGGTTTTTTTGTTTTTCCATATAAAGTTGATTATTGTCTTCTCCAGATCTGCAAAGAATTTTGATGGGATTTTGATGGGGGATTGCATTGAATCTATAGATTGCTTTTGGTAGAGTTGCCATTTTTACTATGTTGATCCTCCCAATCCAAGAGCAAGGGAGATCCTTCCATTTTCTGGTATCCTCTTCTATTTCTTTCTTCAAAGACTTAAAGTTCTTGTCAAATAGATCTTTCACTTCCTTGGTCAGGGTTACCCCAAGATATTTTATGCTCTTTGTGGCTATCGTGAAAGGTGATGCTTCTGTGATTTCCCTCTCTGTTTCCTTATCCTTAGTGTATAGGAAGGCAACTGATTTTTTGGAGTTGATCTTGTATCCAGCCACGCTACTAAAGGTGCTTATCAGCTGTAGGAGTTCTTTGGTAGAGTTTTTGGGGTCGCTTATGTACACTATCATATCATCTGCAAATAACGAAAGCTTAACTTCTTCCTTTCCAATACGAATCCCCTTGATCTCCTTATGTTGTCTTATTGCTATTGCTAGAACTTCAAGCACTATATTGAAGAGGTATGGAGAGAGTGGACATCCTTGTCTTGTTCCTGATTTTAGTGGGATGGCTTTGAGTTTTTCTCCATTTAATTTAATGTTAGCTGTCGGTTTGCTGTAGATAGCTTTTATTATATTTAGGTATGACCCTTGTATCCCTATTCTCTCCAAGACCTTTATCATAAAGGGGTGTTGAATTTTGTCGAATGCTTTTTCCGCATCTAATGAAATGATCATATGGTTTTTTTCTTTCAGTCTATTTATATGGTGGATTACATTGATAGATTTGCGTATGTTGAACCAGCCCTGCATCTCTGGGATGAAGCCTACTTGATCATAATGGATAATTTTTCTGATGTGTTCTTGAATTCGGTTTGCCAGTATTTTATTGAGAATTTTTGCGTCGATATTCATGAGTGAGATAGGCCTGTAATTTTCTTTCTTGGTTGGGTCTTTGTGTGGTTTTGGTATCAGGGTAACTGTAGCTTCATAAAAGGAATTTGGCAATGACTTTTCTGTTTCTATATTGTGAAATACCTTAAGGAGTATAGGTATTAGCTCTTCTTGGAAGTTCTGGTAGAATTCTGCATTGAAACCATCTGGTCCTGGGCTTTTTTTGGAAGGGAGATTTTTGATAACAGTTTCTAGTTCTTCGTGACTAACAGGTCTATTTAGATCATTCACCTGGTCTTTGTTTAGCTTTGGTATATGGTACTTATCTAAAAAAATGTCCATTTCTTTTGCATTTTCCAGCTTTGTGGCATACAGGCTTTTATAGTAAGATCGAATGATTCTCTGAATTTCCTCTGTGTCTGTGGTTATGTCCCCCTTTTCATTTCTGATTTTATTTATTTGTGTGTTCTCTCTCTGTTGTTTAATTAGTTTGGATAGGGGTTTGTCGATCTTGTTGATTTTCTCCATGAACCAACTTTTTGTTTCATTGATTCTTTGGACTGTTTTCTGAGTTTCTATTTTGTTGATTTCTGCCCTCAGTTTGATTATTTCCAGTCTTCTACTCCTTCTGGGCACCTCTGCTTCTTTTTTTTCTAAAGCTTTCAGGTGTGCCATTAAGTCCCCAATGTATGCTTTCTCCGTTTTCTTTAAGTGGGCACTTAGTGCTATGAACTTTCCTCTTAGCACTGCTTTCATCGTGTCCCATAGGTTTGAGTATGTTGTCTCTTTATTCTCATTAAATTCAAGGAAGACTTTAATTTCTTTCTTAATTTCTTCCTTGACCCAGGTGTGGTTCAGTAGTTGACTGTTCAGTTTCCATGAGTTTTTCGGCTTTCTGGGGGTAGCATAGTTGTTGCCTTCTAACTTTAAACCGTGGTGATCTGATAAGACACAGGTGGACACTGATATTCTTTTGTATCTGTGGAGGTTTCCTTTATTTCCGAGTATATGGTCAATTTTTGAGAAGGTTCCATGAGCTGCAGAGAAGAAGGTATATTCTTTCCTATTTGGGTGGAGTGTTCTGTAGATGTCTGTTAAGTCCATTTGCTTTATTACCTCCAATAATTCTCTTAATTCTCTATTAGGTTTCTGTCTGATTGACCTGTCCATTGGAGAGAGAGGTGTGTTGAAGTCTCCTACTATTAGTGTGTGTGGTTTTATGTCTGCCTTGAGTTTTAGTAATATTTCTTTTACATAAGTGGGTGCTTTTATATTAGGGGCATAGATATTCAGGATTGAGATGTCATCCTGATGAATTGTTCCTGTTATGAGTATAAAGTGTCCATCTCGATCTCTTCTGATTGATTTTAGTTTGAAGTCAGTTTTGTTGGAAATTAGTATGGCCACACCTGCCTTTTTCTTAGGACCATTTGCTTGAAAGACCTTTTCCCAACCTTTTACTCTGAGTAGATGCCTGTCTTTGTGGTTGAGATGTGTTTCTTGCAAACAGCAGAATGTTGGATCCTGTTTTCGTATCCAATCCCTTAGCCTGTGCCTTTTTATAGGTGAATTGAGACCATTAATATTAAGTGATATTAATGACCAGTGGTTGTTTACTCCGGTTATTCTTACTGTTTTTGGTAGTAGAGTTTGTGTGTGTCCCTTCTTTGAGTTGTGCTGGTGAAGGTTCACTGGATTCCTGAGTTATTGTAGTCAGTGTTGGCAATGTTGGATTCCTTGGGTTGCGATTTTCCTTCTATTACTTTCTGTAGCGCTGGGTTTGTGGCTACGTATTGTTTAAATTTGTTCTTATCCTGGAATGTCTTGTTTTCTCCATTGATAGTGAATACTAGCTTGGCTGGGTATAGAAGTTTGGGTTTGCATCCATGGTCTCTTAGTTTTTTTGAAGAACCTCTATCCAGGACCTTCTGGCTTTCATGGTTTCCATAGAGAAGTCAGGTGTAAGTCTGATCGGTTTACCTTTATAAGTTACTTGGCCTTTTTCCTTTGCAGCTCTTAATATTCTTTCTTTAACCTGTATATTTTGTGTTTTGATTATTATATGGCGAGGGGATGATTTTCTTTGATCCAGTCTGTTTGGTGTTCTGTATGCTTCTTGGATATTCAAAGGAATTTCTTTCTTTAAGTTGGGAAAATTTTCTTCCATAATTTTGTTAAATATATTTTCTGGGCCTTTGAGCTGTGATTCTTCTTCTTCTTCTATTCCTATTATTCTCAGGTTTGGTCTTTTTATTGTGTCCCATATTTCCTGAATGTTTTGTGATGAGAATTTGTTGGCTTTGCTGTTTTCTTTGATCAGTGCGTTTATTTTCTCTATGGTGTCTTCAGAATCTGAGATTCTTTCTTCTATTTCTTGTATTCTATTGATTATGCTTGTTTCTGTAGGCTCTGCTCGTTGACCTAGATTTTCCGTATCCAGCTGGTCCCCCGTTTGTGTTTTCTTCCTTGCTTCCATTTCAGTTTTCAATTCTTGAACCTGTTTGTGGGTCTCATGTACGTATTTACTCAATTCTTCAAACTTTTTGTTATACTTCTCATCCATTTCTATAAAGGTGTTTTTTACATATTGTTTAAGGGACTCTATTGCTTTCATAAAGTCGATTTTTTCCACTTCTTCTGTGTTAGGGTGCTCAAGACCTTCTGTTGTAAGATCATTGTGTTCTGGTGCTTTCATGTTGTTTTTCAGATTATTGGGTGAATTTTTGCCTTGGCGCCTGCCCATCTCCTCTTATTGATGCTAATTGGTCTTTTAAAACCAGATCAGGTTTCCCTGCTGGCCAGAGGCTCCTCTTGCAAAATGCCCTCGTTCTGTTTCCTGGCTTCTGCCAGGGGCCAAGATCCCTCTCACCCCTCAGATGGGTCTTCAGGAAAAGAACCAGGTTCCCTGTTTGCCAGGGACCTCGCCAACCAAAGGCCTACCTCTTTGATTTAATTTTCCTGGGGCGATCTGCTCTCAGTATTGCGCTGGTCCGGTCAGGCCCGCGCCAGCTGCGTCGCCCGCCGGTGCGTGGGTTCCGCCCGCCGGTCCGCCGGTGCGTGGGTTCCGCCCGCCGGTCCGCCGGTGCGTGGGTTCCGCCCGCCGGTCCGCCGGTGCGTGGGTTCCGCCCGCCGGTCCGCCGGTGCGTGGGTTCCGCCCGCCGGTCCGCCGGTGCGTGGGTTCCGCCCGCCGGTCCGCCGGTGCGTGGGTTCCGCCCGCCGGTCCGCCGGTGCGTGGGTTCCGCCCGCCGGTCCGCCGGTGCGTGGGTTCCGCCCGCCGGTCCGCCGGTGCGTGGGTTCCGCCCGCCGGTCCGCCGGTGCGTGGGTTCCGCCCGCCGGTCCGCCGGTGCGTGGGTTCCGCCCGCCGGTCCGCCGGTGCGTGGGTTCCCTGTAATCTCTAATTGTTTATGGCAGTTTTTCACCTCCTGTTTAAGGTCTTCTATTATTTTCATATAATTCACTTTTGAGTCGATTTCTTCTAATTCTTCTGGAGTAGGGTGTACAATTCTTCTTATTTCGGGATCCCTTGATTCTGGTGATGTCATGTTGCCTTTCAGGTTGTTGGAGGAAGTCTTGCATTGGCGCCTTCCCATCTCCTCGTTCAAATGGAGCCAGGAGAGGCCTGGTGTCTTGGTCCAGTCTTTGCTGTGAATGAGTCTCTGGGTGTATCACTTCAGTGTAGAAGCAGGGACCGTCCCGTCGAGCTGGAACTCCTCAGCACCCAAACATGGACTATTGTCTAGATGGAACTCCTCAGCACCGCTCTGGGTGGGTTGTGGATGCAAGCCTGATGTCTCTCCTGGTGCCCGGACCGGATCTCCTTGCTGCTTGGGTGGCTTGTAAAACCGTCAAGGTACCATAGTATGAGGAGTATGATCCCAAAACCCTGCAAAGAAGTTTGAACAGCCCCTTTCTCAGAAAACTGAAAATTGTTCTAACTAGAGACTAAGAAAAATCATCCTTCAAGAGTGCACATGAAATTTACATCAGTAAAGGTTTGGCATTGTACCCAGTTTTGTTTTATGTGTAATAATTACTATTATTTTAATTAATAGATAACCTAAGAGATTTCATCATATCACACTCACATACATGTTGTATGACCTTCCTCAGTATTTACCCCTCTGTTTCCCACTTATGCATAACTTACCACCAATTTTATTCCTCACTTCAATAAACTTTCTCCTCACTTAATGGTTGTGTGTACTTGCCCAGCATAGCATACAAGTGTTATATTTTCTTCAAATTGTCTTTAGAGGGTATTTTAACAAATTCTTTCAGGCTTTTACATCTCAAATAATACCTTTCCATCTTTCTTTGAATATATATATATATATATTCACACTCTCACTGTTACATTTTTAATCTGTGAAAAATCTGCATTTCTGGAGTCTGTTCAGGTAATATGATGATCTCATTCCTTCTAATGACATCATGGAATTCTTCCAGGATGAGGAGAAGCCCCTTATGTGAAAATAAATCTCATGAAGCTTTAATCTTCATTCCAATATATGTAAGAGAAGTATGTAGCCAGCAATCAAATATTTTTAATTTCAACATTGGTTGAAATAGTTATTGATTTGTATGGTGCCTATTTATTTATTTTTCTTTTTTCTATCAAGAATGTTTTAATACAATGTTTCCTCTAATCCTTGTCTACCACCCTCCCTGCCAAGCTGCGATCCAATCTCCACAAAGGGTCAGGCTTCCCATGGAGAGTCAATAAAAACTGAGACTTCACTTTGAGGCAAGACCAGGGCCCTCTGCCCTATATCTAGACTGAGCAAGGTATTCCTCCAAAACGAATGTGCTCCAAGATGCCAGTTCAAGCCAGTGCAAGGGAATAATCCTTGTTCATTGCCAATGATCCCACAGACTCTCTAGGTTTCACAGTTGTCCTGTGCATAAGTGGTCCTAGGTTTATCCTATGCAGGTTCCCTCACAATCAGTCCAGAGTCAGTGAGGTATCACTAGCTTACGTCAGCTCTATCAGCTCTTTCTGTGGGTATCAACATCATAGACCAGACCCCTTTGCTCATATTATCATTCCTCCCTCTCATGAATTGGTCTTCAGAAGCTAGGCCCAATGCTTTACTGTGGATCACTGTATCTGCTTCTATTAGTTGTTGGATGAAGATTATATGAGGACAATTAAGGTAGTCATCAATCTGATTAAAGAGGAAGGCCAGTTTAGACATCCTCTGCACTATTGTTTAGAGTCTTAACTGGGGCCATCCTTGTAAATTCCCGAGAATCTCCATGGTGCCTTGTTTCTCCCAAACCCTTTCCTGGTTCCCTCAATCAAGATATTTCTTTTCTTGCTCTCCCTCACTGCCCTTCCCCCTTCTTGAGCATCCTGTTCCCTCATATTCCCTCTTCTCTCTCTTTCTCTCTTCTCACACCCCTTCAATCCTTCCACCATATTCCCAAGATTTTCAGGAGATCTTGTCTGTTTTCCAAACCCAGGAGGATTCATTTATGTAACTGTTAGGGTTCTCCTTGTTACCTAGCTTCTCTGGGATCATGGGCTATAGACTGGTTATACTTTGATTTACCTGTAATATTCACTCATGAGTGAGTATATACCATCATCATATATCTGGGTCTAGGTTATGTCACTCAGAATTTTTTTTTCTAATTCTATCCATTTGAATGTCAATTTCATGATTTCATTCTTTTAACTCTGAGCAATACTCATTTGTGTAAATATACCATAATTTCTTTATCTATTCTTCAGTTTAGGGGAACCTATGTTGTTTGGAGGTTATGGGTATTACAAATAACGATATCATGAACATAGTTGAGCAAATGTTCTTGTGGTAATAGTATGCATCCTTTAAGTATGTTTCCAAGAATATATTGCTGGGTCTTGAGGAAGATTTTCCAAACCATGAAAAATGTTTTACAAAGTGGTTATCCAAGATTGTACTCCCACCAGTAATGTATTTATTTATTTATTTATTAAAGATTTCTGCCTCCTCCCCTCCACTGCCTCCCATTTCCCTCCCCATCCCCCGACCAAGTCCCCTCCCTCTATCAAGTCCCCTTCCTCATCAGCCCAAAGAGCAATCAGAGTTCCCTGACCTGTGGGAAGTCTAAGGACCACCCACCTCCATCCAGGTCTAGTAAGGTGAGCATCCAAACTGCCTAGGCTCCCACAAAGCCAGTACGTGCAGTAGGATCAAAAACCCATTGCCATTGTTCTTGAGTTCTCAGTAGTCCTCATTGTCCACTATGTTCAGCAAGTCCGGTTTTATCCCATGCTTTTTCAGACCCAGGCCAGCTGGCCTTGGTGAGTTTTCGATAGAATATCCAATTGCCTCGGTGTTTGGGTGCACCCTTCATGGTCCTGAGTTCCTTGCTCGTGCTCTCTCTCCTTCTGCTCCAGATTTGGACCTTGAGACTTCAGTCCGGGGCTCCAATGTGGATCTCTATCTCTGTCTCCTTTCATCGCCTGATCAAGGTTAATATTCAGGAGGATGCCTATATGTTTTTACTTGGGTTCATCTTATTTAGCTTCTCTCAGAGTCATTTTGGTTTGCATTTTCTTGATGGCTAAGAACGCTGAGCAATTACTTAATTATCTTTTTGTTATTTGCAGTTTTTCTGTTGATTATGCTCTGTTTAGATCTCTACCCAATTCTTATTAATTATTTCATAATTTGGTGTCTAGTTTTTGAGATTTTTATATAGATTTTGAGATCAGTCCTCTGTCCGATGTGGTTCTAATGCACATATTTTCTCATTCAATACACTACCATTTTGTCTTGGTGATTGTGTCTTTTGCCTATAGCAGCTCTTTAGTTTCAAGTGGTCCCATTTATTAATTGGTGCTCTCAATGTCTATGCTACTGGGGTTACATCTGGGAATTGGTCTCCTCTGCCCATAATTTCTTTTTTTTTTTTTTTTGAGGTTGAGAACTGCCTTTATTAGTGGATATGAGAACAGGTATTCAGAATTCAGTTTGAAATTACACTGGCTTAGGAAAATCGCAGTAGTAGGCTCTCCTCTTGGGTCCATGTCTACACCAGCCACAAGTAGTTCCTTTTATAGTACTAGGCATGGACTTGCTCCTGTTATGTGACCTTAAGTAAAATAGCTGTTCCTTGTCACCATCATTACTAAGTTGGGGGCAATTCATCATTATCATGTCCCCAGAAGATCATCATGTTTTTTAAGGGAGAAAATGCAGAGCAAAACATGCTGTATGTTTAAGTGAATAAAGGACTTTAGTTTATGGATTAATTCTTATATGATTTGTCTTCTCACCTATTCTTTTGTTTACATCTACATATTTAGTAGCTTAGTGTTAGAGTTAGATTTCGAATTTCTTTTTTTTTTTCCTTTTCAGCAAACGCTGTTTTTTTTTTATTGAGAATAAGAAAAAAAAGTTTCCGCCTCCTCCCAGCCTCCCATTTCCTCCCCCTCCGCCCACCCTACTCCCCTCCCCCCACTCCTCTCCCCCTTCCTCTCCTATCCAAAGAGCAGTCATGGTTCCCTGCCCTGTGGAAAGTCCCAGGTCCTCCCCCCTTCGTCCATGTCTAGGAAGGTGAACATCCAAACTGGCTAGGCTCCCACCAAGCCGGAACATGAAGTAGGATCAAAACCCCTTGCCATTGACCTTGGCTTCTCATCAGTCCTCATTGTTCGCCCTGATCAGAGAGTCCGGTTTTATCCCATGCTGTTTCTGTCACAGTCCAGCTGGCCTTGGTGAGCTCCCAATAGATCAGCCCCACTGTCTCAGTGGGTGGGTGCACCCCCCGTGGTCCTGACATCCTTGCTCGTGTTCTCCCTCCATCTGATCCTCATTGGGACCTTGGGAGCTCGGTCCAGTGCTCCAGTGTGAGTCTCTGTCTCTATGTCCATCCATCACCAGATGAAGGTTCCCAGTGATGTCTCTCCTGGTGCCTGGACCGGAACTCCTCTCTGCCCATAATTTCATTGATACTTCTTATTTCCTCTTTATTGAGGTTCAGTGTGACTGGCTATATGTTGAGGTTTTTGACCATTTATACATGTTTTGTACATGGGGTAGATGCATATGTTTTCAATCTTTTACATAATGACATTCAGTTATGCCAGCACCATTTTTTGGAAGATGCTTTCTTTTGTATGTGGGAGGTCCTTCTGTCTGCATGTTGCTTTTATTGGTTAATGAAAAAAGAACTACTTTTAGCTTATGGCAGTAAAGAACAGAACTAGGTGGGTAAAGCTAGGCTGTATGCTGGGGAAAAGAAGGGTCAACTCAGAGAGAAACCATCAAGCCTCTGGAGATAGACACTGGGAACTTTATCCAGTAAGTCACAGCCACATGGCGAAATACAGATGAATAGAAATGGGTTAAATTAATATAACAGTTAGTCAATAAGAACCTAGAACTAATGGGCAAGAAGTGATTAAATTAATACAGTTTCTGTGTGATTATTTCAGGTTTAAGCTATCCTGGTGGCTTGAAAACAACAACTGGCCTCCCCCTCCTTCCAACACTTTTTTCCATTGTATAATTTTAGCTTCTTTGTCAAAAATCAGGTGTTCATAGGTGTGAGGAATAATGTCAGGATCTATTTTTCAATTCCATTGGTCTACCTGTCTGATTTTATGTCAATATCAAGCCTTTTTTTATTACTGTAGCTCTATAGAAAAGCTTGATGCCAGGGATGGGAATTTCTCCAGAAGTTTCTTTATTGTAGAGAACTGTTCTGGTTATTCTGGATTTTTTTATTGTTATTCCATATGAAATTGAATACTGTTCTCCAAGGTCTGTGAAGAATTTGGCTGAGATTTAGATGTTGATTGCATTCAATCTGTAGAGTAGTTTTGGTAGGATTGTTATTTTTACTATTTTGTCAATACATATCAAAGAGCATGGGAAATCTTTTCATTTTCTGATATCGTTGGCAAATTTCTTCTTCAAAGAATTAAAGATCTTGTCATATACATCTTTCACGTGTTTGGTTAGTTATACCCTAAAATATTTTATGTTATTTATGGGTATTAAAAATGGTGATGCTTTTCTCATTTCTTTCTCATCCCCTTATCATTTGAATATAGAAGGGCTATTAATTTTTTTGAGTTAATTGTGTAACCTGGCACATTATGGAAGGTGTTTAAAAAGTATAGAAGTTACCTGGTAGAGATTTTCGGGTCGCTTATGTATAATACCACATCATTTTCAAATAGTGAGAGTTTGACTTTTTCCTTCTAATTTGTATTTCTTTAATCTCCTTTTGTTGTCTTATTGTTCCTGTTAGAACTTCGAGTACCATGTTGAATAGCTATAGAGAGAGTGGACAGCCTTATCTTTTTCTTGATTTTAGTATAATTACTTTGAGTTTCTCTCCATTTGAATTTATTTTGACTCTTGGCTTCCTCTATATTGTTTTTTTAAGTTTATTAGATGCTGAAAAAGCATTTGAAAAAATTCAACATCACTTTATGATAAAGGTTTTGGTGAGATTAAGGATACAAGGGTCATACGTAAATATGTTAAAAGCTATTTACACAAGCCGACAGCTAACATCAAATTAAATGGAGAGAAATTCAAAGCCATCCCACTAAAATCAGGAACACAACAAGCTTGTCCACTCTCTCCATACCTGTTCAATATAGTGCTTGAAGTTCTAGCAATAGCAATAAGACAAAATAAGGGGATCAAAGGGATTCAAATTGGAAAGGAAGAAGTTAAACTTTCATTATTTGTAGATGATATAATAGTTTACATAAGCGACCCAAAAAACTCCACCAAAGAACTCGTTCAGTTGATAAACACCTTTAGTAGCGTGGCAGGAGATCTAAATAAATTTACTAATGAATAAGTGAGGCAGACTTTTTATCATATGGTTACATCCAATTGAGTTATTGCCTCAAAGTAATACTCTTTCTGTCACCAAAAACCCCAATTACCGACAAGATTATAGATGATCATCCACAGATTGATGGCAAGACCTTTTTAATAAAACCCAAACAACTTTTCTCTCCCTGTCCCCCCTTATCCCCACCCCACCCCACCCCCAAGGTCTCAATTTTCTCCCCAGCAATTTTGTCTACTTCCCTTAGCCAAGAGGATAACTATATGTTTTTTCTTGGGTTCACCTTCTTATTTAGCATCTTTAGGTTCACCAGGTATACACTCCGTGACCTTTATTTATGGCTAGAAACCAATTATGAGTGAGCACATCCCATGTTCATCTTTTTGGGTCTGGGTTACCTCGCTCAGGATAGTGTTCTCTATTCCCATCCATTTGCATGCAAAATTCGAGAAGTCATTGTTTTTTACCGCAGCATAGTACTCTAATGTGTATATATTCCACACTTTCTTCATCCATTCTTCCATTGAAGGGCATCTAGGTTGTTTCCAGGTTCTGGCTATTACAAATAATACTGCTATGAACATAGTTGAACAAATGCTTTTGTCATATGATAGGGCATCTCTAAGGGGAGGATTGTGGGAAATTGGGGAAACAGGGAGATTAGGATAAAGGAAGGTTGGATAGGGGAGCAGGGAAGCACATATCTTAGTTAAGGGAGCCACCTTAGTGTTGGCAAGAGACTTGAACCTAGAGTGGCTCCCAGGAGCCCAAGGCGATGTCCCCAGTTAGTCCCTTGGGAAGCTGAGGGTAGGGAACCTGAAATGACCCTATCCTATAGCATTACTGACGAATATCTTTCATATCACCATAGAACCTTCATCTGGTGATGGATGGAGATAGAGACAGAGACCCACACTGGAGCACTGGACTGAGCTCCCAAGGTCCCAATGAGAAGCAGATGGAGGGAGAACATGAGCAAGGATGTCAGGACCACGAGGGGTGCACCCACCCACTGAGACAGTGGGGCTGATCTATTGGGAGCTCACCAAGGCCAGCTGGACTGTGACAGAAACAGCATGGGATAAAACCGGACTCTCTGATCAGGGCGAACAATGAGGACTGATGAGAAGCCAAGGTCAATGGCAAGGGGTTTTGATCCTACTTCATGTTCCGGCTTGGTGGGAGCCTAGCCAGTTTGGATGTTCACCTTCCTAGACATGGACGAAGGGGGGAGGACCTGGGACTTTCCACAGGGCAGGGAACCATGACTGCTCTTTGGATAGGAGAGGAAGGGGGAGAGGAGTGGGGGGAGGGGAGTAGGGTGGGCGGAGGGGGAGGGAAATGGGAGGCTGGGAGGAGGCGGAAACTTTTTTTTTCCTTTTCTCAATTAAAAAAAAAAGCATGGAAAAAAAAAACTAAACAACTTCAAATTCACAACAGATTGAACATGAAGAAGTTGACCTGGTGCTTTCATTGAGTTTTAACCTAGTATTCTAGTGTCTTTGGTACTGAAATATACTTTATCCTGTACCAAACATAAACTGTAGATGAAAACACATCCAAAAACCTTTTGATCTACAAAGATGTCCTGCCCGTGAGATAGATGAAAGAATGGTTGCACAAAATTTCTAAGAGTAAGTAATCAATATCAGGTTAGATTGAATATGAGATCCACAAAATTGATCCAACCAGAAACTACTTGGGTGAAGAAAAGTTATAGACTAGATGGTCTAGTTATCTACAGTAAAACCAAAGCCTAATGTACAAAAAAAAAAAAAAAAAGAACAAGTGTCTTTCAATGGCATTTGTTACACTTATATATCAGGGCCTTGTTTTGACATCATCATAGAAACTTACTGCAGCAGAATGAAAAAAATATAGAAATAGCACCCAGACATGATGGTGAGAAAAAGAAATCTAAATTTAAAAGAGTTGTTTCCTTCACATTTCTTTCTGCAAGCCAAGGAAAATAATATAGAAGATGATGTACAGTATATTAAAGCAGGGTGGATGGAGGACACCAAAAAAAAGGCCTTCTATATAAACAGGATTGAAACACAGAAGAAATCACAGAACCTGAAGCAGAAGACACAGATCTTACATGTGTGTTTCTCAGTGGCAGTTACATATCTGAAACTATAAGTAAACACAGGCTTCATCCCTAATCCTTAAATAAAATCCAATTTATAATCACTGACTAATGATAATTGCCTTTCCTCCTAAAAGTCTCAATAAAGAATTTGAATGCCCAGAAAGAGATGTAAGCAGAAAATTCACTCAACCTAATTCTTGGATGTCCTTGTCTCCCAGTGTTGTGTCAGAGTTTCCCCCTTGTCTCTAATTGTTAGCTTGTCATAACATATATATTAACCAATACATTCATTATATATATGTATATATATAGTACATATATATAACAATTCCCTCTTTTTAACCTACTGATACTTTGAATATTTATTATAGGTTTCAGGTTAAATTGTATAGGATTCATAATTTGCAAATGCATGAGACTTATTCTCATTGATTCTCTTTAGATATTTCCTCATGCTCCTTCATTTTGAACTAACATAATGTGCTACCTTTTCTTAATCTTAGTATTAATTTTTTACTTTCCCATAGAAAACTATTTTGCAGTGAGAGTTAGAAGCGGTGGATAAAATGACATAAAGGGGTTATGGGAAGGAGTATGAAAGAAGAAAGGAATAAATGCAAGAGAAGCCATAATCAGGGACTATTATGTGGGAATAAGTATTTTTAATGAAGGAAAATAAATAAACCAGTGTTCCAGTTCAGTGTTTTATAAATTCAATTCTAAAAATTATTTTAGCTTCAATTAGGAGTATGTATGTTTTTTAGTGTGTTATTATATGTACATGTTCTTGGAAGTCAGAAGAGTGCAACTCTTTCATTAGAGCTATTGTTATAGGGACTGCAAGTTGTGGGGAATGGATAGTGAACTCATTTCCTCAGAAAAAGCACACATGAATTTAAATGCGGAGAAACATTTCATCTTCTTCAATATCCATTATATCTATTTATCACACATTTCTCTCTCTCCTAATTTTTTCTCCTCTAACTTCTAGGATTCAGTGGTATTCACTTTTCTTGCTCCAAAAATGAGCATATCAGTTTTACCATCTGATAGCAATATTTAACTCTACTAAAAGATTTCTGTTTTCATTTGCATTCAAAGTTCCACAATCACTCCATTATCAGTAGAATTACTTAGGATTAATTTTAATGTTGCCGGGGAATTGAGGAATAAAGGAATATATCTATTGTACACTAATTGTAAAAAAT
Source organism: Alexandromys oeconomus (assembly GCA_963919705.1). Classification (NCBI taxonomy): domain Eukaryota; kingdom Metazoa; phylum Chordata; class Mammalia; order Rodentia; family Cricetidae; genus Alexandromys; species Alexandromys oeconomus. The sequence goes on from CAWTZB010000267.1 coordinate 5,422,041, forward strand.
TGAATCTTATAAAATAATTGGTTGTGTGGATGATTATAGGTGAAATTGTACAGAAAAGTAGTGTATATGACACTGCTGTGCCTCATCATTAGAAAAAATGATGAGAATAATTAGCCACTTATATCATTTGCATTGTATTGTATTAGGAGTTTCTGGACCAATTGTGTAGTTGTCAGATAAAATTTATGAAATGTGTGTTCAGAAAGGTGTTTTCTCCCTTAACTTTTGGAGAGAATTTCTCTCTGGTCTTAACAAAATTATGTAGCACTTGGGGATAAAAATGCATCCCAGTAGGCCTGCACTGGAAGCCAAGATGGACAAGACCTCCACAGCCACCATTATCTTGCCCTTGGTGCTGTGGTAGACAGGGAGGAAGGTGATCCACATACTGCCAAACAACAGCATGCTGAAGGTCAGCAACTTGGCTTCATTGAATGTGTCAGGGAGATTCCTGGCCAAGAAAGCAACAATGAAGCTCCCTAATGCAAGGGAGCCATGATATCCCAGGACACAGTAGAATGCAGTAACTGAGCCCTTGTTGCACACAATGATGATTTGGCCATGCGCAGAGTGCACATCTTTGTCAATAAAAGGAGGAGAAAATAGCAGCCAGATTGTACAGAGAATAATTTGGATGAGCATACAGATGCCAATGATGTAGTTGGGAACACCAGAAACCAAAAAATACCTCATCCTTGTTCCAGGGGTTGTGACTTTGAAAGCAAGCAGCACAGTCACTGTTTTGGCCAGCACAGTGGAAACAGCCAGAGTAAATACAAGTCCAAATGTAATTTGTTGTAGAACACAGGTAGCTGAGTTGGGATGCCCAATGAAAAGCAAGGGACACAGGAAAAAGAAGATGAGTGAAATTAGCAAGATGTAGCTGAGATTCTGGTTGTTGGCCTTGACAATGGGAGTGTCATGATGCTTCACAAATATCCCAAGAACCACAGTTGTGAATGCAGAGAAGAACAAGGCCATTAAGGTAAGAACCATCCCTAAGGTGTCATTGTAGTTCAGAAAGACCACAACTTTTTGAATACACTGGTTCTGCTCTCTGTTTGCATACTGGTTCTCTGGACACTTCACACAGTTATCCACATCTGCTGGAGAGAGAAAAGTATGATTAGGACAATGTTGGCCATTTATTGACAGACTATATTAAGTGTGTTGAATAAGCATTGCAATAGCTGCATTCTTTGCTGATGATGTAGCTGAGAGACACTGCTGCATAGCAATACTTTCATTTCATAATACACATTCATTATCTTTACGGGCAATGAAATAAAGCAATACGGTGTCTATTTAACTAAGTGTTGATGACGCCGAGGAACTGCTCAAAGGGGCCCAGCAGGGGCGCATGCAGACCACATAGCTTCCTGTACCGCGTGCTCACCACGGCACCCATGCAGGACCCGCCAATGCCCACACTCAACACGCCACGCACATGCAACACGTCAGTGGTCACGGGGCCACGGGGGCGGGGAGACACACATGAACATTCGTGACAGGGATGGGATCCAGGGCAGAGGCAGACGAGCACACGCGTGATAGCGGCTGCTGGGTGGGCGGGGCCTCATCATGGTGGGGCCGCACGGGGTTGGTCCGCAGAGCTATCAATCATGGCCGAGCCCACCACTCGCTCCCAGCCTCCTCGGTAGCCAGTTGGCCTGATGGGAAAAAATAGGGGCAGTGAGAGCCAAGCACACGCATGACAACGTGTGTCGATTGATATCTTCCTGTGTCGTACATGTGACATGTAAACTTGCACTAAGTTGAACGCAGCTACACACATCATACATGCATCATGCAAGCCTAGAAAAGGTTGATTCCCAGATATGTGTGTCATATGTGTGACGTGTAAACCTGTACATGCTACATCATGTATGCACCACACATGTACACAGAAACCTGCAGAGGATCCCATGTGTACACGCCGTCTGTGAACGCTGACTGACACCTAGCTGTAAACACACACGTGTGCAGCTCAGTGTGAAAGAAAACCTAAAATGCACATGTGTGTGGCTGCTTTGTATGGAGACTCATGTGTGTTCCTGTCATATGTGACTTGCAAATGTAAATGTTAATACACTGTGACACACAGACACGCACACATTCGTGCAATACACGTCCATATGTGCCAGCCTGACATGAAGGGGAGTGTAATATGTGCAGTTGTGCGGACTTGTGTGTCCTACATGTTACATGTGAAACTACAGGTGTCTGCATGCATGTTGAACACAGCACATGTATAACGTGTATTTTACATTTCATCGATGCACTATCTATGTCCATTACATGTATTATATATCCATCAACGTCCACAAGTGTCCTGTGCCGCACATCGAGTGGCCTTGCCTGTCCATGTGATCTCCAGTGCACACACACACATGTGCACACGGTTACTCCTGGACTCACGCATGCATACACACGCGTGTACAATTATGACTGTTTCACCTGCCTACCAGGATCCTGTCCACATGCATGTAATATACCTCAACATCAATGCACACATGTATGATGCAGCGCATCATCACTACACACGAGTCAAACACGGAAACAGACATGTACACCAGACACATAACACACGTGACACATGCCTACTGTTCAGGATCCTGTCCTTTTCCTCCTATCATGTGCGTGTAGCCATGTTCCTCCATATCACACATGCAAAATCTTTCACCTTGTCACACGCGTGTGAACGTAAAACCACATTCTTCCACACAGGCTTGCCAAACGATGGTATGTGCACATAGATGCGCATGGGCTCACACATAGACACGCAACCAAACACATGGACTCGCACACATAAGTATGCACATAAAATGATGCCTCCTGTCCCCTGTATGGAAATCAAACACGCTATTCTTGTGCACTGCCATGTTCACATACACATGTGCTCACACATACAATGTACATGCATGGACTAAAACAGACTCATCCTCACTGGCCCACAAGTGTGTCCGCATAGGACACACTTACCCTGACATCCGTGTTCAGTGAAATCACCATGAGCGTGGCTCTAAGGTTCTGCCCATGTCACAGCGTGGCAGCCTGTGGGGAACACGGAATCGGGAATGACACAGGACACGGGAAAGGAAGTCATGGGAGACATGGAAACAGGAGTGGCATCACAGAACACGGGGAATGATGTCACACAGTGCCCCACCCCACCAGCACACGCGTGACATCAGATCCTGCGTCCATGCCCGTGAGCTTATGGCACAGTGGATCCCAGGTCAATACATATGAGCAGAACTCACTTGAGTCCACACGGGGACTTCCTATGCTCACACACGTGCAAACGCCATACAAACATGAGCACATTCGGTATATGGAAAACAACCTCACCACTGTACACACGTGAAATGTGGGGAAAAAAACTGATGGACACATGGGGAATGGAAATAAGTGCTTTACACGGAGAGAACATGTGAGCAAGGTCGAGCGATCGGTTGAGTGTCATGAAAACATGCGGGAAACAAAAACAGAGAATCGAGCGATTTTAAAACATGAACTGAATGAACATGGCTGAACATACAGATGAACCTGTGATAGGGAATTATTACAAACCAGGAGCTAACGACGCATGCAGAAAACACATGGAAAGTAAATGAACGGGTGCAGACCGTCGGAAGGCGGCTCCAAGCGAACACACATGGAATGGATGAGATTCGGAAAATCAAAATTACCCATGATGAACACATAAAACATACGAACACATAAATTGTTCTGCGTGTCTAAACTGTGGGAAAAAAAAAACAGAAACAGCCACGTACACGCATGATGAATGTCCACATGCATAACAACCAGGCTAAAGCGTGACTTGCACACTGGTCTGTATGTGGAAATAAACAATGAACCAGGCTGAGTGTGTAAAACACATGAGAAAATGTGTGAATCTGTGAAACATATGAAAAAACAGACAGTGACACGTGTGGAACACAAGAACCTACGTCACCTGTGTGGAAGAATGACCGATATAACATGCAGTGATGTCATGCCATGGTCACGGTGATGTCACACAATGATTGTGACGATGTCAAGATGGCGATGTTGCCTGATGACAGCACACGCACAGCCCGTGTGAATGAACACCCGGCGGTCACCTTTCACAGACAACACATGTCAGCACATGCCATGGGTGATGCTACGATGACATCGGCACCGAGGCCCTTGGGGTCATGTCTGGGTCCCGCGTGTCTGTCACCATGTCAGGCGCCATCCCGCCCCATGCAGGGGACTTGGGTGCGAGGCCTGTGGAGAGAGAACACGTTCATGTTAGCATAACGAGGAAGATGCAATCATGTGTGCAGTCATACACACGTGCTCATGGTGATGGCACACATCATGTGAACGATGGTAACGGAAACACGAATGGTTGTGGTGTCACTGGGAAGGGAGGACATGAGTTCAAATCCCAGCCTGACAGACTGGAGACTGCACATGTGCACATGCAATCTATCCACATGCGCATGTGTGCTACATGTGTTTTCAGTGTAACCCTGCCACGGCTACAAACATGTATACGTGATTTATCTGCGGGTAGGTGCGTGTTTGCTACATGCATATCATTTGTGTGTACAAATACGGGTGTTGTATATATGCATGGAAAAGAAATATGAGTCAACCAGTGCACACAAGCATGTGTGCTTGATGGGCCACACATATGTTCATGCACCTGTATACATACACGTATGGGACAGAGTAAACGTCACGGTGTGCTGGGTGTGTACACGTGTGCAAGGTGAGGGGGTCACAGCAAGCAAACATAACAGATGGTACATGATAGAACCAAGAGTGTGTACACACAGGTGTGAATGCCACATATATGTATATGAATCAGTGTGGGTCAAGGGAGCGTGTGTATGTGTATAAATGACATGTAAACACATGTGAGGGAATGTGTGTGCAGATATGGAGTCAAGGGGTGATGGAGGTGGGTCTTGTATCTTATCTGTTGCTTTCATTGGTTTAACTTATAAAGAAAACTGCTTGACCCTGATAGGACAGAAAGTTAGGTGGGCGGAGTAGACAGAACAGAATGCTGGGAGAAAGAAGCTGAATCAAGGAGTCGCCATGATTCTCCCGCTCCAGACAGACGCAGGTTAAGATCCTCCCTGGTAAGCCAGCTCGTGGGCTACACAGAATATTAGAAATGGGTTAGAACAATATGTAAGAGCTAGCCAATAAGAAGCTGGAACTAATGGGCCAGGCAGTGTTTAAAAGAATACAGTTTCCGTGTAATTATTTCGGGTACAGCTAGCCATGCGGGAGCCAGGGCGGCCGGAACGTAGCCCACCACTCCGATTACAAGGCAGAGCATGCATGTTTCTGCAAATACACGTGTGTGCGTGCATGCATATGAAGTTATATGTGCACAGACATAGGCAAAGTAGGCTTAGGACTATGTAGAACACAAATGCATGTGCACACACACACATTACACACACATGTACGGAACAGAGTAGATGTCACGGCATGGTATCTGTGTACACACATGTGTGCACGTGGACTCCTGGTGAACAGATATGTGCGCACCCGGATGTACATGTGTGGAAAATAAAACCGAGAGTGAGTGTGGACATGCAAACACATACATATGCTCTACACATGTGGACACACGAATATGAGCAGGGTAGACACAGGTGATGGTGAACTGTGTGTGCCTGGCTGCAGGTATATGCGTATGACCGTAGCGTATGTGTATTTATAAAGATGGCCCAGGCAGACACATACACACGCTAACACGTTAGGTGTGGCCTAAGTCAATATCCTTTTCACATGTAGACTCTATGTTCATAAATAAAATGGTGCATTTCACTCTAGTCCTCTCTTTTCCCGTTCTGTGCCTGATTCCAGGTGTGTACCTCTTTATACACATAAAACACAACGTTTATATCCTGTTCACATATGGATATGAAGATGACATATTTACACACAGCTGTAAAGATCCGGCCCAGAGCTGTTCTCACAAGTACACACATTACGTGTACAGGCCAATCCTTTGCCTGTGCATACATGCACAACACAAAAACACACATTTCATGTGTTATACGTACAACTCTTGGTCTGCATGATGTAGCCATACAGAAACACATATGTCTGCCACAGTCACAAACGTGGTGATGTTCGTACAGCCTCAGAGCTATACATGCAACATGCATGTAAAGTTACACACACATGTAAAGATAAAGGCCGAGAGTAATCCATGTTTCGTATTTTATTTTTTATTTACTTTTTAAGGATTGCTGTTGAGGATCCGTGAAGTTCTTAGCATGTATGTTAGTGAGCACATATGATGTGAATGTTATATGCACACCAGTTCTGTGTAGTTACAGACGTGGGTCTAGAGTCACACGTGTAAGCTTATGTATACATGTGTCTTTTCCCACGAACACTCTCACATTCATACCTAAAAACATTTTTAATGTTACACGCATAGTTCCAGGCCCATATCTCTGTGCACATACGAAACTTATCACATGCTTATGTCACAGTTACACAGCTATACGCCTGTGGGCTCTGGGTTATGCATGGAATATGCGTATAAAATGCACACACAGAAAACTAGAGGCCACGGGCTGGAGTCACGTGTGGAACAGGCGCTTACACATGGATGCTACATAAAGATTCAGGCCGAAGCCGTGTGTGTGGTGTCAGGCGTGTGACATTTTGTTAAGCACATATGGCACACATTACATTTATACCATGAAAAAACAGACACGGGCCCAGTGTTATGCACACATGCATGTAAATGTGCTTTACATAGATACAGGTGATAATAGACGTGCATGGAAAACACCGCTCCCTTGCTCACATGCAAAGATAAGGTTATACGCACACGTGTGACACAGGCCCATGGTTATGCAGAAAATGGGTCTGTAAAATGCTAGAGTCTCAAACACACATGTGCATATATGTTATGTATATACATCCTGGTCTTCGTCTCCATAGGCACGCTCCATGTTCACACACAAAAACATGCTCTTCAGACACGACATGCGTGACTATGGGCCTGGATACTTCTTACATATAAAACACATTTATGTCATGATTATACGGAGTGGCAGAGACGTGAGCACAGACCTGTGCACACATGTTATACGTGCGTCCGCATATGTGTTATATGTGTAAGCCTGTTCCTTTGTGTTTCCTGCGTACACTGCACGTTCAAAAATAAAAACATGCTTTTCACATGTTCTATGCATAACCGTCTATGTGATATGCATGTGACACGGATTATTTTCAGCATGGGCACACGCTGCATTTATATCACGATCAGACATGAGCCAGGAACATATATCCTGAAACACACATAAGGCCCAGAGCTGTGTGCATGACACGTAAGTTGGACATATGGATGTTTTTGTGTTGTAATCTGATAGACATGTATGTAGGAATGTGACACGAATAATAATCTAATATTTAAGCAGCAATTTCGTGCATACGTGTACATACAATTTAACACGTGCAATCAGAATTTCATCCGTGTCGATGACGTGCGAACACACGTGAGCTCTCACGGGTCTAGTATCAGTGAAAAATGAACATTTCAATGTAAAGAATTTGCGACAGTTGTGAGTCTCACAGGTGTGTTGTAACAGCACAGGCGCACATGCCATGGGATGCAGAATGAATTTTCCCCGGAAGGATTTCACCCACACGAGAAGATCGCAGATCCTCAACATGGAACCAGATTTCAATCCTTAAAAAAATAAACAAAAATATAAATAAAACATGAAACACAAATCCTTACATCCTGTAGGTGTGCACACGCGTGTGTGTACTGCAATGTCTACCTTGGACCACATACCACCCTTCACGGAACATATGTGACACATGTGATAGGAAACAGAGTTCTCTAATAGATTATTGTTGATAGGAAAACTTTATATATTGTATGAAACTCTATTTAAGAAAACACACATTTAGCATGTGATGATTCATGATCACACGTGTCGGACATCATGCTACATGGAACACTTGAAACACGTTACAGCCGACAACCCGGCGAAGTAAAACTGTAAGGGATTTTATCGCGAATAATTAACGAAAATTTAAGACGGGAAAAATTAATAAAATTAAGCATGAAAATTAATTATTAAAATTAAATCATAAAATGGAAATTAAAAAAAAAATAACACTGACTCAAAATAACTACACTCCCTGCCCGGGGGCGGGACGAGGGGGGGGAACACAGGGTAATTGACAGCTCCGTGGAGACACACACCCTGCAGCGCACTGGGCGAAATCCCAGAAAGGAAGAAAAATTAAAAATTCAGCCGCAACAAATAAATAAATAAATAAATAAATAAATAAATAAATAAATAAATAAATAAATAAATAAATAAATAAATAAATAAAAAGAAGCCGCGTGGGGATGAACGAAAGAAGGAGGTGAATGAATGAATGCAGCGGCCCCGGACCCTTCCCCTCCCCCCAGCACCGCGGGGACTGCTTACTTGGCTGCTGGGTACAGGGAAGCCAAAAAGAAAAATTTAAATTTAAAAAAAAAAGAAACGAAATTAAAAAAGAAAAAAAAAGGAAACGAAATTAAAAGATTTGGGAGGGAAAAAAAGGAAAAATGGAAACCGGGAGGAAAAAAAATAATGAAAACAGGATGAAAATAAAATTAAATAAAAAAAACACACACAAAGCCCAGATGACAACGAAAAAAATAAAATAAAATTTAAATTTGGATTTAAACGGAATTAAACGGAAACTAAACTTAGATCGAACACGGACCACGCGCGCGGAGGGGGGGGATTAAAACTTCATAAAAAATATATAATTTTTACAGGTCATAGAAATTTAAACAAAACAACAGAAATTTGAATTTAGATCTGAAATTTGAGACCCCGCCCCCCGCCCCCACCCCGTGCCTGAGGCTTCGCACGCCGCGCGCCCATCCGGGACCCGAACCAGAGAAAAACCGAACAAAAATCCGGAAAAAACCGGAAATAAAATATATATATATAAAACCGCAATAAATAAATTTCCGCGGCCAATGGCAGAGACGGAGGCCTTGGAGATACGGGTGGGGCGGGACTTCCGGGTAGGAGAGGGACTTTCGACGAGCACCGCCAAAGGGGTTTTGAATGGGGGACGGAGTACTTCCGGTCAGGCTCGCTAGGGTTCCGGTTGTTTTCGGTCCCCTCCGGTTGTCCTTGGTCACTTCCGGTGTAGGACGGAAAGCTCCCGTTTACTTCCGGTCCGTCAAGGCGTGACCCGGTTCAATTCTGTAAACTTCCGGGAAACACTGGAAGATAAGCATAGCGAAGCATTCTGGGACTTGTAGTTCCCACCGCGCGAACTGTCCGCGACCACAGTGGGGCATCGGAAATGGGGAAGACAAGGCCGCTTCGGGTTTCTAGCAGAAGTTAGGTAGGAAAGCGCCGAGCATTCTGGGAGTTGTAGTTCACCAGAGATTACCGCTTACCAAGTACCGTGGGGCCTAGGAAACCGGTCAAACGCGTTTCTGGTTTATACTAGAAAGTAGTTGGACAAACTGCCGAGCCCTCTGGGAGACGTGGCTCACATGGGACCCCGGTTCACGGTCACGGCGGAACTTTACGAACTCGGCAGAAATGCCGAGCATTCTGGGAGATGTAGTTTACCGCGAAACACCGCCAACCGATAAACCACGGCGGGGATTCCTTAATAAGGCATGCACGGGCATTTTCGGTATGTACCGGAAGTTTTGTAGAACACCGCCGAGGCTTCAGGGAGATGTAGTTCACCTGGGAATCCGGTCAACGGACACGGCGTGCCCGAGAAACCAGCGCAGTGGTGAACACTTTCGGTTGTACCGGCGGTCGGAGTGACAGCTAATGACATCAGAAATAGGTCCAGGAAGAGCCGCCGGGCATACTGGGAGATGTAGTTCACAATAGGATGGTAACATGGTCACAGACGCCGTGAACGAGAAGTTCGGGTTACCGCAAGTGAGATCCAGGGGCCGTAGTGCATGCTAGAAGATGTAGTTCTCCCTGGTATGGCCCACACCGGTTTCCGTCCTGCACAGCACTGACTTAAACTGGGAATCGGAAAAATGTGCTTGACAGTTGGAAGTGAGATTCTCGGCGACGCAGTGCATACTGACAGATGTAGTTTACTCTGGGAGGCCCAAATTGTGTCTCCACGCTGCATTCCCGGACTGCACTGGTTTATACTGGGAATCGGGACGCGTTGACAGCTGGAAGTCAGGAGTAGCCCCGTAATGCAGGCTGGGAGATGTAGTTCAACGTGAGAGACCCACAGCCCTGCTTCATACTGGGAATCAGAAGTATGTGAATCCCCGCCGGAAGTGAGATAACGAAATCAAAGTGCATCCTGGGAGAAGTAGTTCACCTCAGAGCACCCGCAATATATCTAAGGGCTCTGCTGGCTTATACTCGGAATCAGGAAAAAAATTGCTTGACAGCCAGAAGTAATAAGGCAGGAGCCGCAGTGAATGCTGGGAGATGTAGTTCAGTCTGCGAGGCGTCATGCTGTGCGTAAGAACCCCACAGTAATGTGACACTCACATACCAGAAACTCACATGTGACATCATAATACTTGAGACTCACATGTGACGTTTTACTAGAAATGCAGACCCAGAAATTTTCCCTCTTCCCAGCATGCACTGTGAGCTCCTTCTTTCATCAAGGCCGACGGGGTCACAGCAGGGTCACGTCGGGGTCACAGGGTCATGTATGAACCTCCATCCATCACGAAGGTGGCCCCGCCCACCCTCACCAGGTCCCTGTCCCTCGGGCCCTGGCAGGGGAGCCCGGGAGACCCCAAGGCTGGGTCGGGTGCCGAACCCTTCCCATGATGCTCCAGGACCAGGGCCACCTCAGCAGGGTCAGTGGGGTCAATGGCTTCGGGCTTCGGGGGCGGAGACACGTCCTGTGCAATCCAGGCCTGGGGGCGGGGCCAGAAGTGAGAGGCGGGGCCGGGACTCAGCCTGAGCAAGGCTAAGGGCGAGGGTGGGGTCGGTTTTGAGGCCGGGCCTGGAGAGGCGGGGTGAGGGGCGTGGTTAAGAGCAAGATTGTGGTTGAAGGGCGGAGCCTGCAATGAGGGGTGGGGCCGGAAGTGAGTGGTGGGAACCAATGTTGGTCCAAAGTCAGAGAGGAAGTGGAAGGGTGAGGGACAGGAAGCGGGACCCTAACTGACAGGAAGTGGGTAGGCGATACCTGGAAGTTCCCACCATGTCGCTCAAACAGTCCTCGGAAGCCACCCCTGGGGTCGGGGACCCAGGGGAGGAGGCTGTGCTTGACCCTGGGGGCAGAGCCGGAAGTGACGTCATCGCAGCCTCCAGCAGAGAGCCTGAGTTTGTTCCCTGCCCCGTTCCTGGCCCCGCCCACCCCTCCTAGGCCCCGCCCCCACCTCCACAGTGCCAGCAGCAGCAGCAGTGATGTCAGCAGGGTCACGAGGCCACAGGCGACCTGGAGCTTTGGGAACCCGGAATAGGGCGGGGCCTGACAGGAGTCTGGGGGCGGGGTCTCAGGGTCACGGGAGGGTGTCGTCAGTTGCCAGGGCCCTCCCCATGACGTCACCCACGTCCAGCCCAAAACCCTTGACATTGCCAGCCAGGCCCCGCCCCATGACGTCACCCACCATTCCCAGCACCCATGGCGTCACCCGCCCTCCATTGTGTCACGGGGCTCCAATCGCTAGGCTGCACTTCGCCGCCATAGAACGATTCCCGCGGGAACGCCCGGACCCTGAAGTCTAGGCAGGCACTGCGGTCGACTCCGCCCACGGTGACATCACAGGAGGGCGTTGGGGCGGAGGCCTGCGAGATGGGGACAGGAAGTCTTTGGGCGTGACCCCGGTGACATACGGAAGCAGGAAATACATGGGCAACAATCCGGTGACGTCACTGGAAGTCTGCACATAGGACCCTGATGACGTCACCTCCACCCCACTGCATGCTGGGACCTATTACATCATCCCTCCCTCACCCGTTGCATGCTTGGACCAGACCATGTCACCCCAGCCCCAGTGGATGCTGGGACGATGGCATAATGCCCACCACACCCATGCATACTGGGACCTAATGCTGGGACCATGAAGTCACCCAACCCCCTCCCCGTTGCAAGCTGGGACCTGATGATGTCACCCCTGCCCCAGTGGATGCTGGGACCCAATGATGTCGCTGCTCACCACCCAGTCAGTGTCCCCCATCCCTCGGTGCTGGATGACATAATCGAGGCCAATGTGGGGGAGGGCAGGACATGTGACATGGATGGCATTGTCCAGCCAATGGAGAGTTAGTTTGTCGGGAGGGCGGGGCTTCACTGTGGGGGGGGAGAGCGTGCGCACAAATGCAAGAGAGCTGTCAATCATTACTCAAGAACCAGTCCCCGCCCCCTTCCCTGTCACTCATGAACCAGGTTCTGCCCCCTCCCTGTCACTCACGGAAGGCTGAGGCCAGCCCCTTCCGGTGGTACACGGGTTCCGCCCCCCGACGCACGTCAATCTCCAGGGGGCGTCTGCTGCGCACAGGGAGGACGCAGCCGGAAGTGAGGCCGCCGGACAGGAAGTACCGGGGGCAGGGCCGCAGGGGCTCTGAGGTGTAGCTGTGAAGATGAGGGGAGTCGGGGGCAGGGCCTTAGTGGGCGGGGCTCAGAAGGTGGGGCGGGACCTGGGGGGGGTGGTCGGGGAGGGGGCGGGGCCCCGGCCGAAGTCACTCACCGCCACGTCAGGCTCAGATTCGCCCCTGCATGCTCGGCAGGGTCCCACGTGACCTCCACGTCGCGCAGGTCACGGCAGACAATGGTGACGTTTTCTGGGGGCCGGGGACGGGTGACGTCAGGGACGGGGGGGGAGAGAGACTGAGCGCCCCGAGGCTGGGCTCCCGGCCGGTCAGTCTGGGCGCCCGGGGCGGGACTTTCTATCTGTACACTTCACCTGTCAATCTGGACCCGGGGGCGGGATTTCCGGTTACCGGCCTAGTCCGCCACCTGCGCCTGATCGGATCCCGGAAGTGGGTACCCCGCGTCTGCGCCTCTCTGACGTCACCGCGACCCCGGCCCGGGCCCCACATGACCCCGCGAGCCCCGGGGACCCCACCCGCCCCCCCCCACTCACCCACGCTCTCCTGGATCTGGAGCTGCAGCAGGAGGATGACGGCGATGGACGCGGCGGGGCCGGGCATGGCGGTGACCGAGCACCGAACACCGATGGAACCAAGCACCCAGCGGACTCAGCACCGAGGGAACCGAGTACCGCGGGGACTGAGCACCCCGGGAACTTAGTACCTAGCACCGCGGGGACTCAGCACCGAACTCAGCACCGAGCACCTAGCGGACTGAGCACCGAGCACCCCGGGTACTAGCACTGAACACCGCGGGGGCCGAGCAACCCGGGTACTAAAGAACAAGCACCGCGGGTACCGAGCAGCCTAGGTACTAAACACCGAGCACCGCGGGGACTGAGCGCGGTCTCCCCACCCGGCCCTGGCATTTTGGGGAAGTCAAGGAAGGAAGTGCGCCTGCGCGGGGGCGATGGGGATCTCAGCTGAGTCAGCGATGGGGGTCAGATATGGGGTGGGGGTGCTTGTGATCCGGGTGCTGGGTACTGGGTGATTCGGGTCATATGGGTGTGGGTGATCCGGGTGCTGAATGCTGGGTGTTGGGTGATCCGGGTGCTGGATGCTGGGTGCTATGTGCTGTGTGATGCGGGTGCTGGGTGATCTGGATGCTGAGTCCTGGGTTCTGGGTGCTGTGCTCAGTCCGCCCACAGTGCATCCTGGGAGGGGAAATCCCAGGCCTCATGGCAGCCCCCCATGATTGACAGGTGCTGTGCCCATGACGTCATCCACAGCCTCCAACCACATGACCCCAGTGATGTCAGATATCCCCGGTGATTGACAGGAGGCGGGACTGCGCCATGGCCACTTCCTGTCTGCACCAGAGACCGCCCACAATGATGTCATTGGGCTTCACTGTCAATCAAGCCAGGTACCCGCCCCCAGCTGTCAATCACCCTGTGCCCTGCCCACTTCCCCATTTCCAGCTGTCCATCACCCGCCTGTCAATCACTCAGTTCCTCTCCCAGAATAGGAAGTGCAGTCGATGGCGACCGGGTGAGGAGCAGGGAGCTGGGGGGTGCTGGGCTGAGTCCTCCTGGGTGCTGGGTGCTGAGCTGAGTCCTCCTGGATCCTTGGCTGAGTCCTCCCAGGTGCTAGGTTGAGTCCCCAGATGCTGTGCTGTCTCTCAAGGTGCTGTGCTAAGTTCTCTCGAGTGCTGGGTTCTATGCTGAGTGAGTCCTCCCTGGTGCTTGGCTGAGTCCTCCCGAGTGCTGGGTGCTTGGCTGAGGCCTCCTGGTTGCTTGGTTGAGTCCTTCCGAATGCTGGGTGGTGGGCTGAGTTACCCTGAGGCTGTGCTAAGTCTTCCTGGGTGCTGTGTCCTCCTGGGTGCTGAGTGCTGTGCTGAGTCTTCCTGGATCCTTGGCTGAGCCCTTCTGGATGCTAGGTTGAGTCCTGTGCTTTCTCTCAAGGTGCTATGCTGAGTTCTCTCATGTTCTGGGCTGAATTCCCAGGTGCTATAGTTATTGTAAAGGTGCTGTGCTGAGTCCTTCTGGATGCTGTCCTGAATCTTCTCAGGTGGTGGGTGCTGTGCTGAGTCCTCTCATGTGATTTATTTATTATGTATACAATATTCTGTCTGCGTGTATGCCTGCAGGCCAGAAGAGGGCACCAGACCCCATTACAGAATGTTGTGAGCCACCATGTGGGTGCTGGGAATTGAACTCAGGACCTTTGGAAGAGCAGTCAGTGCTCTTAACCTCTGAGCCATCTCTCCAGCCCCCCTACATTGAGTTTTCCCAGGTACTGGGTCCCAGGCTAAGTCCTCTAAAATGCTGGGTACTGTGTTCTGTACTCCTGGGGGCAGCGGGCTGCGCTGAGTGCCCAGGTGATTGACAGCTGACACCATCATGCTTCTGTCTTCTAATTGACAGGTGACCGCCCGGCCCAGCCCACCCCGCGAGGCCCCGCCCACCCCGCAAGGCCCCGCCCCTAGCCGCCATGTTGCTCCTGCTCTTTGCCACCCTGACCCTCGCTTCTCTACCCGCGGAGGCGGGACTTCGGGTTGACTCCAAGCTGACCCCGGTGATGGACAGCCCCGCACCAGAAGTCCCGCCCCCTCCCACGCCCTCTGCCCTGAACCTGACCTTCGACCCTGGCACCTGGACGCTGACCTGGCTCTGCTCCAATGACATCACGGTGACGTCATGCTACGTGAACTTCACCCTGCACGGGAGGCTGACTAAGCGCAGGATGCAGGTGGGGATCGGGCCGGCTCGTGGTGACATCATCCGTTCTGGGAGGGGCGAGGCCCCCAGTGACATCATCCCCTCTCCAGAGCTTTGGGGATTCCCGATGACGTCATCCCTACCCGGGGTTGGGAACACCCGATGACATCATCGCTGATGTCAGCCTCCCGGGAGGGGGGTCTCGTATAATGTCATCTTCCCCCAGAATCCTCTTGGGTGCCGCTGCCAGTTCAGGCTCCTGACCCTGCACCTCGGGGTCACACTGGGGGTCAATGCCACCATGGGCAACGTCACCATCCACGAGAGGCTGGACTACATCTTGCCCGGTGCGGGGTGGGGACTTCCGGGTGTGAGTGGGGCATGCCAATCACCCCATTTCCAGCCCCTCCTGAGTGTCCCTGGGGGCGGGGCTTCCACAATGACGTCAAAACTCACCCCAGGGCCCCCAGGGTCCGAGGCTGTCAACGTCTCCTGCGAGATCCATGACGCGGCTGCCATGACGTGCGCCTGGGAGGCAGGGCCTGCTGCACCTCCGGATGCTCGCTACTTCCTGGTCCTTCGCAACGCTACGTGAGCCTGGGGTGACTGTGACGTCACAGGCGGGGAGGGGGTCTTGGTGACAACATAGGTTTCCACACAATGACATCATAGGTAGGGGAGAGGTGACATCGCCCAAGTAACCCTTGCCTCACCCCCAAGGGGCCACAAGCTGCCCGGATGTCCCGGCGACCCCACCCCCTCTGGCTGCCGCATCGATGACCTCACAGGGCTGCCAGACTGGCTTCACGTGACCGTGGCCGGATCGAGCAAGTCCAGCGGCTCCTTGAGGGCCTATGACATCATCCTGAATACCAAGGCCATCGGTGGGTGACATCATGGCTGGGGGCGGAGCTTCCCGGTGTGTGGGCGGGGCTGGGTGTGATTGGCGTCTGAAGGGCAGGATTTCCTGTTTTGGACCTGAGTTAACTGACAGGTGAGGGGCAGGACTTTCTGTTTGGCATTAGAATTAGGTTTGAGTGACAGCTGAGAGGTGGGACTTCCTGTTTGGTATCATGATTAGCTTTGACTGACAGCTGAAGGGCAGGACTTCCTGCCTGTGGGCTGGGCCTCCCTCACCACTGGTCCTGCCCCCAGAGCGCCTGTCCCCGCCCCGCAACATCACCGGAAGCTGCAATGCCTCGCACTGCGCAGTCTCCTGGGTTCCACCCCGCACCTGGGCCGCCATGAGCTTCGCCGACTTCCGCTACCAGCTCGACCTGCGCAGCACAGTGCGTGCGCCCCAGGGGATGCTGGGAAATGGCGGGGGGTTGAGACTTTTGCTCTGACCTCACTTCCTGTTTCCTGGGGGCGAGACTTCCTGTTGTTCTAGTCACACTTCCTGTCGTTGTAACCCCACTTCCTGTCTTCTAGGACACGGACCCGGACAGCACGGTGAGCTGACCCTGCGGTGAGCTGACCCCGCAGTGATCCCCCAGCCCCCACCAACCCCGGAAGTCCCGCCCCTGACCTGACCCCTCCCCAGGTCACCGTCTCTAGCCGCCCAGAGAACCAGTTCGAGTTCCCAAGCCCGGAGCCACGGGAGGGTCACGTGGTCAGGGTGCGTGTGGGCGACGTGCGCAGCAAGCGGTGGAGTGCGTGGAGTCCGCCAGTGAAGTTTGGTGGGTCCCGCCCCTTTGTGAACATGAGCCCCACCTTTTCTGCCCCGTTCCCATCCTTCCTGATTAAGCCCCGCCCCTTCCTATATGACTCCAATCCCTCCTGCCGCCACCACCTCCATGCACCACTCCTACAGGCGCTGACCGCCCTGCCGTCCCCCCCCTGCCTGTCTACATCATCGTGATGGCTGTGACCCTGACCTGCGCCCTGGGCCTGGCGCTCGCCTCGAGGAGGTGAGTGGGTGCCGCCCTGGCGCAAGATGGCTGCCCTGACCTAAGATGGCTGACATAGCCTCAATGTCTGCCCTGACCAAACATGGCCGCCATGACTTCAATTTGGCTGTCCTGACCCAACATGGCTTCCACCTTAGCCTCACATGGACTTCCATGACCCAACATGGCCACTCAGGCATCAACATAGCTGCCCTGAACCAACATGGCCACCCTGAGCCAAGATGGCTGCCATGGCCTCACATTGGCCGCCCTGACCCAATATGACTGTCATGGCTGCCATGGCCCAAGATGGCCGCTCAGGCCTCAACATGGCCGCCCTGACCCAAGATGTCTCTGGTGGCCTCACATTGGCCGCCTTGACCCCCGACCCCAGGTTCATCTGGCACCGCCTCCTCCCCCGCATCCCCGACATCCGGGACAAAGTCAGCGACAACGCTTTGGTCAATCCCCAGGTCAGAGGTCAGGGATTGCAGGGTGGGGCCGGGCCTTGTCCGTGACCCCTACTGACCCTCCCCACCCAACCAGACCCTCAGGAAGGACCTGGCCTCATAGGAAGCCCCGCCCCCGGGGACCTGGAACACAGATGAAGCCCCACCCCCGCTGACCCAGAAGTGAACCCAACCCAGAGATGTTGACCTGGAAGTGATTCGTTCTTCCTGGTGTTTTTATTAAGAAATAAACCTGAGCCTGGCAATGACATCCGTGTCACGTGTGAAATCACCTGTCAGTCACCCCGGGGAGGCGGGACTTCCAGGATCTGCACACTCTGCTCTGGATTCCTAGAAAGAGGAAAAAAGTTCATGATGTCATGGGCACCTCTGCTTTCAATCACACCGAAGCCCAACCTGTGGGATGAACGGGTTAACTCCCGGAAGTCCCACCCTGGCCCCCTGATTGCCAGTCTTGCAGAAGTCCCGCCTCCTGCCCAGTGACTGACTTCCCACAGTCGCCATGATCCCCATGACCCGGTTTGGCGCCCATAACTCTCAGGCCCATGATTCCGGGAACTTCCGGCGGAGGCGGGGCCCACGTGGCTGTCAGTAACTCCACACTTCCGGTGAGGGGGTGGTGACATCATCCCGAGAAAGTGACATCTGGACGACCCCCTTCTCAGACCTGAGCCCCCCTGCCTCACTCCGAGCATGCCTTCCGACCCTGGCCCCCCCGATGATGACGTCACCCTGGCTCTGACCACACCCCGCACACGCAGCCCCGCCCCCCTCCCCCACTGATCCAGTGGTGGTGGGAGGGCGTGGGAATTGTGGGAATTCCAGCGGGGAGACGAGGTAAGCAACTTCCGGTTCCCCTGCCGCAGTGATGTCATAGCGGCCCCCCTCCCCCTTTCCGGTCTGCGTCCTGCCCACGCAGGACCCCAGTGGCCGGTCCTATCCAGCCATGGTCGGCCTGAGGCTGCTGCTGAAGTTGGCCTGCGAGGTTTTTCAGGAAATTCGGGATCAACCTACCCATGGACCCAGCAATACCACTCTTGGGAATATACCCAAGAGAGGCCTTATCATATAAGAAAAGTATATGCTCTACTATGTTCATAGCAGCATTGTTTGTAATAGCCAGAACCTGGAAACAACCTAGATGCCCTTCAATGGAAGATAGTGTGGAATATATACACATTAGAGTACTACTCAGCAGTAAATGGATGGAAATAGAAAACACTATCCTGAGTGAGGTAAGCCAGACACAAAAATATTAATATGATATGTACTCACTCATTAGTGGATTTTAGCTATAGACAAAGGACATTGAGCCTATAGTTTGCAATCCTAGAGAACCTAAAAAGAAAAACACATCGATCCTCCTGGAAGTTGGAAGGAGACAAGATCGCCAGGCCAAAGTTGGGAACATGAGAGTAGGGGTGGGATGGAGGGAGAGGGAGAAGGGGAGGATTGGGGAGAGCTTGGGGGAGTGGGATGGTTGAGGAAGGATGGATATCATAGCAGGGAAGAAGATACCTTAACTACGGAGCCACTTTGGGGTTGGCTCTAAAGGGTCCCCCAGGTAATCTGTATTCTTCCAGCAGATATTTTTCCATGCTCAGTTTGTCTTGGAAAGATCGTACTTGTAAAATCATTGTTCTTCCCTGAATGTATATGTCAGTCATTGACTATAATTTGAGTCCAGATGTTTTATTCCCTGATAGTAACTCTGCTCATCACTCTGACAAAGAATATTATTTTGTAGATTTTATACTATCTGGGCTATCTGATACAACTTCAGATCTAACTTGACGAATTTACTGAAATTAACTACTTTAAATTTCAAGCCACATAATATGGGAGTAGTATGAATTGAATATCTTAAAACCATCCACATCAGAGTTCATTATAGCATACTTTAGACCCATAATGGAATTCATCATTTATAAACATCAAAAAGCCATTTCTTTTACTACCAATACTTTCTCCCCCACACAGATAAGGTAACTAGACACACACTCTTTGGTTTGAGTAAAATATGAATGAATATACAGGACCAAGCAAAGTTTCTCTAGGTAGCAATTTCTTTAACAGATATGTATCCATTGACATCATACATATCAGTCTTACATAGACATATATACAAAGTATCCATATCTACTTAAAACCAAAAAGAAAGAAAAATGAATAAAGTTATAATTCATAGTTATGAAAATATTACCTTAATATATGGTTCAATATGTTGGCAATTTAGGGACTGTTGGTAAAAAGGCTTTATAAAAATTATCTAATAAATGTTAGTAATTTGTATATGATACTTTTCCCTTAGAGTTACCTTCAGTCTTTCAACACCTGTCAAATTTCCGCAAAAAGGATGCCAATCACTGTCTACTCATCATAATTGTACCAAGAAGAAGTGGCTCTCCTTCCTAGACACAGTATAGAACAGTAGTGGCACTCATTTTACATTGTATAGTAAAAATCAGAATGATATTCTGGAATGAAAAAACTCATTGTCTGCGTATCTAAAATCCTCAAAGTATTAATGAACTGTCATATCGAAAATGGAAATGTAAAAACATAAAATAGGAAGCCAGAAAATACTCTGTAATGTGACTGTTTATTTGCAGTAATTTACAGGACATCACAAATCGATCCCATTGTCCCTGTTACTGCTGTGTAATGCAAAAGAGCACAGTTAAGTCAGACCCACCTGTCTACTTCCTGTTGCATGCTCTATCATGTCTTCATACATATGCAGCTGTTGACCATATGGAGAATATGAGCTAAACTCTCCTATCTTCACCTTAAGTCCAAGACCATATGGGAAATTCAAAATCTGAAAAATGCCATACTCTTCCTGAAGTTTTTCTTTCTGTTTCATAATCACTCTGTCTCCAACTGGATTAGTAAAGTGTGTTTTCCTCAGAAAGGAGTGCAGCTGAAAGAGACACACCATTCTATAGTGTGTGTGCCCTTCCTTGAATTCAGAAAATGCATTTTATTTCATTTTAAAGGCAGTATTACTGAAGGTGTCCAGGGGAGATATAACAATAGATTAAGTGGACTAATAAAATTTTGATGATTTTCCTAGAATTTAATTTCTTTAAGAAAAACCCTAAACAGAAACAGACATATATGCAGATATCAAGCACAGATTTGAAAAACAGACACAGTGAGAGAAAGAGAGTCAAATCCATACAGACATACATAATGCAGCTACATATATTTTATACAGACATACACATAGATGCCAACACTCACACCTGAAAACAAAGCTACACACAAGGAGAAATATGCACCAAAACAGACACACAAAAACAGAAACCTGCAAAACACATACAAGGCCCAGAAGTACATGCACACTTGAATTTACAATTACAGACAGGGAGACACTCACAGATGAAAACACTTACACAGAGAGGTATTGACATAGAGGGATTTGTGCTCACATACAAAGGCAGATTGAGAGATGCAGACAGACAGACACAGAGAAAGATATACATATGTGCAAGTAATATACAACATGCAGATCAACACATATAAACACATGCACTAAAAAAATACACAAAGTTATTCACAGAAACAAACTCCTATTCAGAAAGACATTGGTAGAAGACAAATTTGTTTAGTTCCGCATACATATAGATATGCAGATATACAGAAACACATATTTACACAGTAACACACATACAGAGATACCCAAAACACACAACCATACATCCATACACAAGAAGAAGCATACATTCATACTTATGTATACAAATGCATGTCTTAACTGAAGAATGACACTGTTTACTGTGTAATTACTTTCACTCAGGATGAGAAATGAGGTCCCAAGTGCCTACAGTGTGAGCAGATTCAGTTTAGAACACTTGAAAAAATTATCTCATAAGCTGATTATCACACATTTGACAATGAATATACAAGGATTTATCTTCTCTTTAGGAAGAGGATTAAGGAGGAAGGACTTGGCCTACAGTATTAGAATAGGTGTGGTGATAGTCAGGTACTCTGTAACAAAATTAGGTATGATTCTTTTTCAAATTGTGTCATCCACACCATTGCTTTTGCATTAAGATGTATACAACTTCAAGATTTATATAACTACTGGGAACAATTTCCAGAAATCTTACTATTTTGTGAAATACTCCACAATCCATTAAATTGGGACATTAGAGAGACACAAAGACTTTGACCTTGATGACATCAAATTTCATTCAAATTACATGTATGTGTAAATGAGGAATGGAGAAATAGGAACACATATGATGTTCACAATAGACCAGTCTCTTACCTCCAGTCTTGATGCAGTTTGAGGATAATGGAATCACATCAGATCATTTAAGAGAGTAACTGGATGTCTATGTGAAAACTCTTCACAGCTAGGTGTGTCACAAGTATTAGTTGCCCTAGCACATGCTTTAGAACCTACACATTGATGAATGTCCGTCAGTTGATTTTACTCTATGGCAATTTGCTTGGGACCACTTAGGATGATACTAATTGAAATAAAATGGGGTTTCATTTAATAAGTCCTGTCCTGCAACAGTGCTATAGAAACTGTGAGACAGATGGCTATATATGATGGAACACTGTAGAGAGTACATTCTTGTCAGCTTCCAGTCTCTAAAAGAATTGGGGTTGCCTATTGATGTGCAGGCTGTGACAACAGGGCAGACTCCAAACCATTGTTCTGATACTCATCATCTAGCCCTAATGAAATATTCATGATGACACTTCATACAACATACAAAGTAACTTACTATATATTCAAAATATTCTTTAAAGACTCCCTCTTAGTCTTCATTTTGCTTTCTTCTCCTAAATCTCTTGGATAAAATGAAACTGACCGCAAAAAAAAAGTGGAATTATTGGGAGCAAAAAGAGGAAAATAATATTTGTCCATCTGTATGTCTGGGCAGTGTAAATGTGAAATGCCTTTCATATCTGCTTGGCATATGGGCATCCATGTATTCCCAAGTGCTTTTAAATCTTTGGACAAAGATAGATACTTATACATTCCTGATTTCTTCTTATTTGAAAGCATTTTCTCACACATTGTGATCTTTAACACTCTTCTCAGAAGCTCTGCATCTGATGTCTAAAGCCCATGTTATGAACAAATATGAGGCAAGTTCAGGTTGTTTCATGACATCAATCATCTTTGTAGAAATTAAAGCCCCTGGGTGGAAGCCATTTTTGGGAAGAAAAAAAAAAAGGTCAGATGACATTCTATCAATCTGTTTATACTAATGTCTTTAGAAATGTTGCCAGGAAATTTATTAGGTGACTCACAGTGAGACATGTATTATTGTTTCAAGAGCACTCACAAATTCATGGTTACACACAGAACATAGTATTACAAAGTTCATGTTAGGAAAATCAACTCCATGCTTAGAACAATTGAATTCCAAACAGCATGAGAGTTGGACTTATACTTCATCTGTGGCAGGTACAGAATATTTAACCAAATCTTGTGCTTCCATTGTCTTGAGAACTAATTATCAAACTACCTACAGAAAATTTCTAAATTCCAATATTCCAAAACTATCCAGCTGATCATAGAACCACACTTCAAATATTAAATTTTGATTTTAAATATTCAACAAAATCCAGAATGAACACTAGAAATCATAAAATTTTATATAAATATTTTATATCTCCTCTTCTGTTGAGAGACATCAAGGTTGATTTTTAATCTTGACTATTTCAATAACGCTTTAATAAATATGGGTAGACAAGAGTGCATATGTTTTAACAACTTATCTACTTTCAGAAAGATCTATAGGAGGTATGGATAGATCATAAGATACTCATTAGGTGCTGAAGAAGCATTTGACAAAATTCATCATCCCTTTATGATAAAGGTCTTGGAGAGAGTAAGGATACAAGGGTCATACCTAACTATAATAAAAGCTATTTATAGCAAGCCGACAGCTAACATCAAATTAAATGGAGAGAAACTCAAAGCCATCCCACTAAAATCAGGAACATAACAAGGCTGTCCACTCTCTCGAAACCTCTTCAATATAGTGCTTGAAGTTCTAGCAATAGCAGTAAGACAACATAAGGGGATCAAGGATTCGAATTGGAAAGGAAGAAGTTAAACTTTCATTATTTACAGATGATATGATAGTGTACATAAGCAACCCCAAAAACTTCACCAAAGAACTCCCACAGCTGATAAACACCTTTAGTAGTGTGGCAGGATACAAGATCAATTCCAAAAATCCAGTTGCCCTCCTATACACAAAGGATAAGGAAGCAGAAAGGGAAATCAGAGAAGCATCACCTTTCATGATAGCCACAAATAGCATAAAATATCTTGGGGCAACTCTAACCAAGGAAGTGAAAGATCTATTTGACAAGAACTTTAAGTCTTTGAAGAAAGAAATTGAGGACGATACCAGAAAATGAAAGCATCTCCTTTGCTCTTGGATTGGGAGGATCAACATAGTAAAAATGGCAATTCTACTAAGGGCAATTTATAGATTCAATGCAATCCCCATTAAAATCCCATCAAAATTCTTCACAGATCTTGAGAGGACAATAATCAACTTTATATGGAAAAACAAAAAATCCAGAATAGCCAAAACAATCTTATACAATAAAGGAACTTCTGGAGGCATTACCATCCCTGACTTCAAACTCTATTACAGAGCTTCAGTATTGAACACAGCTTGGTATTGGCATAAAAAGAGAGAAATCGATCAATGGAATAGAGTAGAAGACACAGATTTTAACCCACAAACCTATGAACACCTGATTTTTGATAAAGGAGTTAAAAGTATTCAATGGAAGAAAGAAAGCATCTTCAACAAATGGTGCTGGCAGGATTGGTTTGTCAACCTGTAGAAGAATGAAAATAGATCCATATCTATCGCCATGCACAAAACTCAAGTCCAAATGGATTAAAGACCTCAATATCAGTCTGAACACACTGAACATGATAGAAGAGAAAGTGGGAAGTACCCTACAACAGATGGGCACAGGAGATCACTTCCTATGTATAACCCCAGCAGCACAGACATTAAGGACAACATTGAATAAATGGGACCTCCTGAAACTGAGAAGCTTCTGTAAAGCAAAGGACACTGTCACTAAGACAAAAAGGCAACCCACTGACTGGGAGAAGATCTTCACCAACCCCGCAACAGACAAAGGTCTGATCTCCAAAATATATAAAGAACTCAAGAAACTAGACTTTAAAATGGTAATGAACCCAATTAAAAAATGGGGCACTGATCTGAACAGAGAATTCTCAACAGAAGAAATTCAAATGGCCAAAAGACACCTAAGGTCATGCTCAACCTCCTTAGCGATCAGGGAAATGAAAATCAAAACAACTTTGAGATATCATCTTACACCTGTCAGAATGGCTAAAATCAAAAACACCAATGATAGTCTTTGCTGAAGAGGTTGTGGAGTAAGGGGTACCATCATCCATTGCTGGTGGGAATGCAAACTTGTGCAACCACTTTGGAAATCAGTGTGGCGGTTTCTCAGGAAATTTGGGATCAACCTACCTCTGGACCCAGCAATGCCACTCTTGGGAATATACCCAAGAGATGCCCTATCATACTACAAAAGCATTTGTTCAACTATGTTCATAGCAGCATTAATTGTAATAGCCAGAACCTGGAAACAACCTAGATGCCCTTCAATGAAAGAATGGATAAAGAATGTGTGGAACGTATATATATTAGAGCACTACTCGGTGGTAAAAAACAATGACTTCTTGAAATTTGCATGCAAATGGATGGAAATAGAAAACACTATCCTGAGTGAGGTATCCCAGACCCAAAAAGATGAACATGGGATGTACTCACTCATAATTGGTTTCTAGCCACAAATAAAGGACATTGAGCATTCAATTTGTGATCCTAGAGAAGCTAAAAAGAAGGTGAACACAAAGAAAAACATATAGTCATCCACCTGGATATGGGAAGTAGACAAGATTGCTGGGCAAAAACTGGGAACTTGGGGATGAGGTGGCATGGGGCTAAGGGGAAATGGGGTGAGAAACGTGAGAAGGGGAGGATGGGGGGAGCTTGGGGGAAGGGAATGGTTGGGATAAAGAAAGGGTGGACACGGGAGCAGAGAAATATATATCCTAATTAAGGGAGCCATCTTAGGGTTGGCAAGAGACTTAACTCTAGAGGGGCTCGCACGTGTCCAGGGAGATGTCCCCAGCTAGTTCCTTAGACAGCTGAGCAGAGGGAATCTGAAATGACCCTATCCTATAGCCATACTGATGAATATCTTACATATCACCTTAGAACCTTCATCTGGTGATGGATCGAGATAGAGACAGAGACCCAAATTGGAGCACCGGACTGTGCTCCTAAGGTCCAAATGAGGAGCAGAAAAGAGAACATGAGCAAGGAAGTCAGGACCACGAGGGGTGCACCCACCCACTGTGACAGTGGGGCTGATCTATTGGGAGCTCACCAAGGCCAGCTGGACTGGGACTGAATAAGCATGGGATTGAGACCAGACTCTCTGAACATGGCGGACAATGAAGGCTGATGAGAAGCCAAGGACAATGGCACTAGGCTTTGATCCTAATGCATCAACTGGTTGTGTGGGAGCCTAGCCTGTTTGGAAGCTCACCTTCCTGGTCCTGGATAGAAGTGGGAGGACCTTGGGCTTTCTACAGGGCAGGGAATCTGGACTGCTCTTCATTCTCGAGAGGGAGGGGGAATTGAGTGGGGGGAGGGGAAGAGGAGTGGGGAGAGGGGGCGAGTAGGGGGAGGGGGCGGTGTGTGGGAAGAGGGGGAGGGAAATGGGAAATGGGGAGGAGGCGGAATTTTTTTTAAACAACTAAAAAAAATAAACAAAAAGATACTCCTACATTTTTACATTTAATGACTGAATTAGCTGTATGTGTTTACAATAGGATCCTTAGTTTCTAAGTTTAGTTTCACAAAAAAAAAACATTGACAGCAATTCCCATAACTTCTACATACTAATTTATTTGTTCAATTTTGGTTTTCCATACTTATTGTGATGTGGGAATCCTGTCTTAATAAAGTTTCCATTATTAGAACTAAAATATATATTTGTATATATTTTAGACATCACACTCATGATGTCTAAAATAATAAAAAATGGGAAGTAAAAAATACTGGGTACAAAGAAGATAGCATTGCTAAATTTTCATGTTGACCATAGCCTTTCTCTAGACTGCATTCAGCTGGTTGATGTCTGTTCTTTGTATACTTATTATCTTCAGCACTTTTACAATGAAGTGGTGTTAAATTTTGTCATCTAATGAGATGATCACATATTCTTTCTTTTTGCTTATATCATTGAAACATTAGTTGATTTTTATATATTGATCCATCACACATGTCAGTGATGATCATTTTGATGAGATATTTGATTACACTTACAAGTATTTTACTGAGCATTTCTGCATTCATGTTCACAAAGGAAATTGATTTGTCATTCCCTCTTTATTTTGCTCATGTGTGGTATGGTTATTAGAGAAACTATACCTTATAAAAAGAATTAGGCAATATTCATTTTGTTTCTGTCCTTGGAATAACTTAAGAATTTGTGTTGAATCATCTTAAAAGTATAGTTCTATTCTGTATAAAAACTATATGACTACTGCCTTCTGCCTCCACTTGAGAGATTTATGACTGCTTCTGTTTCATGAGGGATTTTAGGTCAACTTGCATTGTATATCTGATATTGCGTTAAGTTTGATAGGTGTTGACTGAGATTTCTGTCATACCCGGGCCTGCAGTCCTTCAGTCCCAAAGAAACACAGAGATCTACAGCGATTATAAATTGATTGATGCAATATCTTAGGCTCTTATTATTAACTAATTCTTATAACTTTTATTAGCCCATAATTTTTTGTCTATGTTAGCCATAGGGCTTAGTACCCTTTTCGTCAAGGTAGACACATCTTGCTTCCTCAGTAGCTGGGTCATGACTTTAAACTGATTTCTGTCTTCCCAGAATTCTCATTGCCCTGCCTCTACTTCCTGCCTGATTACCCCGCCAATACTCCCTCCAGGCTGCAGGCCAATTAGCATTTTATTAAAAATAATCTAAGTAACAGGATAAAAGACCACTTTCCCATAGCATTCCCCCCCCCCCCTTTTAAACAAGAGCTCTGAGTCGAATATCCTTTGTTTAGCTTTTTGGGGGATCACTTAAGTACCCTGGGGAGTGGTCTTGGGTACCTTGGCAAGCTGGGATTTGAAGTCCAGACCAGGCCTGGTGGCTGAGATAGATGCCAGGGACTGTGGCCTAGGCTCCCAACCTAACATTCCAGACTCTTTGGCTATATGGGTGACAGAAAATTGGAATGGTAATTATGACAAACACTTAGGCTCTCTTGGGAACAAAGGGCATAGACTCAGATCCGGCTACATCCTGCGGGCATGGGGCAGCATGGGGAAGGGGAGAACCAGGTGTCTATGTTTAGAGAGAGGTGTGGCTGGGAAGGCATCCCATGAACTGTCATCCCGGAGAAGGCAGGCATCTGTTCCTTGGGGGAGATGGGAAGGCAGGTGTCTAGGGAAAAAAAATTTGTTATTGATAAAGATGAGTGTGTCAGAATGAGGAGCAGGTAGGCCCTTCATTGCGGCATCCTGGAAAACCGGAGGGTGGAAGGTCCTGTCTGCTGGATAGGTCCTGAGTAGTCACCTGCTCGAGCCTGGAGAGATTGTACCAGCATGGATGTCCCAAGAGATTGGCAGCCGAGGGGGTGGTGAGGATTACCATGTGAGGTCCTGTCCATCAAGGCTCGAGAGACCTAGGAGTTAACTGTTTGAGGAGTACTCTGTCCTCTGGGGAGAGAGGAGCAGGTTTAGGGGCATTAGGGTCCACTGGTGTCGGGGCAGGGAGAGAACTGTCAATGTGTGAACGGAGAAGGGACCTTAAAAGGAAGAGGTAGGGTAGGTACCCCACCAGTGGAGGAGTTTGAACTGGGAGGTGATGGTTAAGGAGAAAGGGCTTGCCATAAAGCAACTCAAAAGGGCTCAGCCTGTAGAGGAACATGGGGTGGCCCTGAGGTGAGAGGCCAAGACAACCTGAATTTAGTGGAGAGCTTGTTTGGTTGTTTGATGAGTCCCATTGTCCAGGAGATGTTGAGAGCTTCTGACACAAGCTCCATGACTCTGAGCACCGCATCTGCTGTTTCCCTGGAGACTGGAAACGCTTTTATCCATTCTGTAAAAGCATCCACAAGTGTTAAGAGATAACGAAATTTTTTTTTTTTTTTTGGTTTTTCGAGACAGCGTTTCTCTGTGGCTTTGTAGCCTGTCCTGGAACTAGCTCTGTAGACCAGGCTGGTCTCGAACTCACAGAGATCCGCCTGCCTCTGCCTCCCGAGTGCTGGGATTAAAGGCGTGCGCCACCATCGCCCGGCTGATAACGAAATTTTTTATGAGTAGGCATATGGGTGAAATTAACCTGTCAATCTTTGCCCGGTTGGTGTCTACAAAGCTGGTGTATGTGGAGAGCTCCTTGTGGGTTGGCCTGGGCACATGTCTAACAGGAGGAGTGAACTTGTAAAATAGAATCTTGGAGATGGGCGGGGTTAAAAGGGGCTCAAAGAAGTGGAACAAAACTTTAGGGAAGCCGCTAAGAATATCTCCACCCAGTAAATGTGCTGGGCAAGCCGGTATCACTAAGAAAGAATGAGAGAAAAAAAAATTGTCCTACAAGAATGTAGGGCAGTGGCAAATTTTTAAGTGGGGATGAACAGGTCCCGTCTACCCCCATAGCTAAGTATGGTGAGAGGAACTTAAGGCCCGAATGAGAATAAAAGTAATGGACTTACCTGCCACTTGTAACATGACTCTAGGCTAGGAGAGGGCTATGGGATTTACCAAGTCTGGGCAGCATCAATCTTCTGCAAGGCTGAGACGTTTGAAGGCTGGCACAGTTTCACTTGCTGATGGTGATGAGGCCAGACCTCCGTGGCTTGGCACAGAGGACAAGCCTGCACAGGGGCATTGTGATTTTCAGTGTCCAAGTTGCTGGCACACCTCGGAGCAGGTGTCATGCAAAATCGTGCCACATGACCATTTAGGCCACACTTCATAGAGCCCTGTGGTTGGCTTCCCTTGTCTCCTTCCTGTGACCTTACCTCTGATAAGGCCTGGGCCTGTAGATTGTTGTAGCTTTGTCTGTCGGGAAGACTCAGCTGATTTTTTTCAGGCATTAAAAACTTTAAAGGCCATTTTCACCAATTCCCGTATAGGAGTTTGGGGACCATCCTCAACCTTTTTTTTAAAACTCTTTCCTAATATCTGGTACTGACTGAGGAAGAAGAATGATTAGAGGAAAGGAAGCTAGCCACTTTTTTTACCTGAGAGAGATTTGGAAGAGAAAACGGAGCAGGGGCAGGACTAGCCCAGTGTGTAGAGGGGGTCCCCAGGAGTGGAGTGGTGAGGTAGGAGGGGGAGGGGTAGGTGGAAGTTAACCTTGAACCTCTGAATTGGGAAAGGGAGGGGAAAGAATGTTGCTCCGCAGGAGGGGTTGGGTGTGTGGGCTTGGGGGAGTTGGGGAGGGGCCAGTGCCTCAGGCAGCATGGTGCTGTGAGACTGGCTAAGGGGGAAGGGGCAAGAGCACAGAGGCCAAAAAAAAAATGGACAAAAAACTATATATATGTAAGTTTTGTTTATCTGTATTAGGCAGGCTCAATTTAAAAGACTTTTGTAAGAGGCTTATAGGGGCAACAACAGACCTGGCTTTGAACTGTAAGTGCCCATTTTAGAGTCTATGCCCACCTATATGACCTAAGTCCACCTTAGTGCGTCCACCAAGATGGCTCTTAGGTCCAAAGGGGTCGCAGAGATTGGATGCCTGGCATACCGGTACACACAGATCTCCGCCTCAACCAAGCCCGATCCCACACCTGATTCGAATTCCCAGCATGAGCTCACAACTTCACTGGAAATCTGAAAAGGACAAAAATAAGTACAAATGGGTCCCCCCCCCCAAACCCTATAGCATAGACAAGAAAAGGGACTCACCAAGACGCAGCCGCTGTGAAAGACCCTACAAATACCAACCCCCCCCTGCAGCTAGCTGGCTCTCATGAGAATATCCTGTTTGCTTGAGACCCTCAGGACCCTCTCAGGACCTGCAGCTAGCCACTCTCATGAGAACATCCCAGTCACGTAGGAAAACAGGATGCCTATAGTCAGCACATGTGCCAAACTTAAAATATCAGCAGTTTACAAAAGAAACAATTCCCCCTATGAAGGACCCCAGCTTAACTGCTGTAACATCATTTTACAAGGCTCTTGACAAACAAATGGAAGTGCAGAGTGAGGTCAGGGCCTCTGGCTGCAAAGCAGGATATTTATGAGGTCAGGGCCTCTGGCTGCAAAGCAGGATATTTATGAGGTCAGGGTCTCTGGCTGCAAAGCAGGATACATCTGTGCTGGAAAAGGAAAAGCCACTTATGCCCCCTGCCCCATTCTAATCAGACCAATAACCACGCATCTGCTTCGGTAATTTGCTTTTTGGCCGCCCTCTTTCCTGTAAAAAGACCTTCCTCCAGTCTGCAGGCGCGCAAGTCCTCTGAAAGACTTTGCCACCCGCAGGCACCTGTGTTCACCTAATAAACCTCTTGCTATTTGCATCCGAGTGGTCTCGGCCTGTTCCTTGGCTTCGGGGGAGTCTCCTCTCGAGGGAAGTCCTCTTTGGGGGTCTTTCAGCTGTAGCCCAGAAGTGGGTTTTAAGTGTGGTGTAGAGAGCTCAAACTGCAGACTAGGGGCCTTCCAACACGAGGCCTGCCACGTCGAAAGGACCTGCCCTAGCGCGGCGGGAACCTCCAAATGTTAGGAATATTTCCTAAGCAAGCTCTCTGACGACGCCAAAATTCCCAATCAAGCCAAATCAAAACAAGCCGCAGGAACGCAACCCCTGGGAGGAAGAAAGGGAGACCACGTGTTTTTCCTTTGGGGGGGGGGGGGGGGGGGGAGATCACTTAAGTACCCTGGGGAGTGGTCCTGACCCCACGCTCAGGGAGGGGTCAGGACCTGGCATGCTGGGATTTGAAGTCCAGACCAGTCCTGGGGGCTGGGATAGATTCGAGATACTGGGATCTGTGCTCCCAACCTAACACTTTTCTCCTGATCATTATCCATAATGACTTGTAACCAATATTCTAAAAAAGGAAAATATTAATAGTCCATATTTTGGGAATGTGGGTATAGTTTTCTAGGTTACTTCATGCTGATTGGGGGTACTGATAATCTTATGGGGACCTAAAGGAATTTTAGAATTATGATTGAGTCCTGACTAGAGTTTCCAGTGAGGCTTGTACACCTCAGGCAGCAGTCTTTGAACTGTTCTGGATGTAGAACTCAGACATCTGGACCATTCCTCTTGTAAGTGTTTTCTTGGGGGGGTCTTCCTTGGTCAAACCTGATTTTTCATAACTCAGAAAATATACACAGCTTCACATTTACTGTGGAAACAAAAGCAAACCTCTTCTCCAAAGTAACATATCTTGTTCATGAAGTCAAGGCATTTATAAAATATATATATGTTTTATTAATTCAGCAGTATTTATATTCAAATGTCTTTTAACAGATGTTGCTTCTTCCTTCGCAGTCATACAACTCAAAGACAGCAGAATAAAATTTAACATCCAGACTTTGTGTGTTTTTCATCTTTATATGGCTTTATTTTAAACTCTATTTTCTTTTTCCTTTCCATTTTTGTATTTTTTTGAGACTAGGTTTCTCTGTGTATGTTTGGCTCTGCTGTAGACCAGGTTGTCCTTGAACTCAAAGAGATCTGCCTGACTCTGCTTCCCAAGCATTGAGATTAAAGGTGTGTGCCACTACACCTTAAACTCACAGAGGTCTGCCTGTTTCTGTCTCCCAAGTGTTAGGATTAAAGGTGTATGCCTCCATACCCAACTACTTTCTTTTTTTATTTTAAAAACTACATCCTTTTTTTTCTTTTTCTACCAAGCCTACATATACTTTTAAACACACTGTAAACTGTTTAGAGGTTTTCTTTGTCTTTGAATCTATCTTTACTGTATATCTCTCTTTTTCTGACCACATGAGTCTTTAATTTGCTAAGCGATATGGGTAGGATTAAAGCCATGGCTTTGACACCTGGATCAACCCCATTCCTTAGCTTTCTGAGAGACTAACCTCATGGGAGAGGTACCAGCCAGAGCTATGTTTATTGTCACAAATCTATGGCATTTCAAGGTCCCTACCACCACCAAAAATAATGAGGTCGGCTTTTCATCAATACCACTTAAGTGTTTCGTGGCAGGACCTCTTAAAAGATCTGCAAGGTTCTACTGCTAAAGCTGATTCAGGAAACCTTTCTTAAATGAGAGCACGTGCCTCTACCAAGCAGAGCCCACCTGATAAAATGCTACCAAGAAGCCATGCTTAACTCTATTTATTTTTGTATAGAGTTATTTCCCAAATTCTCTCAGGTTGTAAGTGGATTTAGTTGTCCATGTTGGTGCCATTCTGATGACTGAGATTTCTGCCCACCTGGTCCTGCAGGCATGCAGTCCCAAAAAACCAGAGGTGTATGTCAATTATAAACTGATTGGCCCAGTATCTCAGGCTCTTCTTATTAACTAATTCTTATAACTTATATTAGCCCATAATTCTTGTCTCTGTTAGCCATGGGGCTTAGTACCTTTTTCATCAAGGCAGACACATGTTGCTTCCTCAGTAGCTGGGTCATGACTGTAGGCTGACTTCATGCTTCCCAGAATTCTCATTGTTCCACCTCTACTTCCTGCCTGGTCACCCCGCCTATACTTCCTGCCTGGCTAGTGGCCAATTAGCATTTTATGAAAAGTAATATGAGTGACAGGATATAAAACCATTGTTCTACAGCAGATAGAGGGATCTATCAAGAAAATTATCTATTTATTTTAGATTATCAAATATTGTGGAGTATAGGTTATAAAACTGTTTTGAAGATTCTCTAGATTTCCTCAATGTCTGTTGCTTGCATGCTTTTCTTTTCTCTTGCATTTTTCAATATAATTATTCTTTCTGCTTCTTTTAGTTAGGATGGATAAGGATTTTTATATCTTGCTAACTTTACGTAAGAATCAGCTCTTTGTTTTAATGATTCTTTGTTTTGTTCATTTTTTAGTTTATTGATGTCTACCATATTTTTAATTATATCATTGTGTATGCTCCTCTGGGGTGACATTATTTTTTTTTTGCAAGAGACTTCAGGTGCACTGTAGATGTCATGTGAGATATTTCCAGGATTTTATGGAGACAGTTGATGCTCTGAAATTGCCTATTAAAACAATATTTCTTCTGTTCAATTCTGGGTATGCAGTGTTCTTTGATGATTAGGGTGTCCCCATTTTGTTTTATTTATGACCCATCCTTCTTTCTAGTCACTTGAGAGTTGTTCTGTTTCTATAATTTTATATGATAGTGTTGTTGTTCATATCTTACTTATTTCAAGAAGGTCTGATCTGATGCAAGAAGTTATTTTAATTTTCCTTTATCTATTGAAATTTCCATTGTTTCTAAGAATTTGGTCACTTCTAAAGAAGTTTCTTGCTGCACAGAGAAGAAGGTATATTCTTTGGTATTTGAGTGAAATGTTCTGTAAATATCTTAGGTCCATATGGTTTACAATATCTGTTAGTGCCAGCATTCCTCTGTTTAGTTTTTGTCTGTATTATCTGTCTATTAGTGATAATTGGTATCAAAATCTTCCACTATCAATGTTTTTTGTAAAGGAGTATTGATGTTTCTTTTACTTCCCTGGGTTATTTGTCTTGAAGGCATAAATGCTATTATTTTTTTTATTTCTGTGGATTTTTCCTTTGGTGAATATGCAGTGGCCTTCTTAACACTTTGGACTAGTTTTGATATGGTAATTATGGATTAGACTGAGAAGAATGGAAGGACAAGTTAATATCTGTGGGTAGCCAATTTCTTCTCTGGCCATAGTGTCCTGAGTGTTCCCTAGGTATTGTTACTTACGTTGTATGACTGGGATAAAACATAGGGTATGGAGAAGGAAGTTTGGTGTGGAAGATTTACGTGACCAACTGGAGAAGTTGATGTTGCTGACTGAAGCAGGGGATCTGCTACAATGTTGAGTACATGACATGGCATTGTTTATTTTTTGAGGAAATGAAGAAAAAGTGAACATTTTTCCAGTAAGGTTTTATGTTTCCCTGGCTGGAGTTGGATGTGAATACTCAGAAAATGTCTCCTGGGCCTTTTTAAAGAAATAAGTGATAGGGAGAAAGTTAGGAGAGAAGATCTCTGTGTTCCATTGTCAAAAGGGTCAGTGTGTAGATATAATTTTACAGCAGGTAATCTACTACTAAGCAGGGGAAGAGACTGTAAGGTTGGATTTGTTAGAGGGGAGCGAATGGCAATGATCTGCAGTTAGTCTAATAACATGCATGGTTTGACAGAACACAAGGCACAGATTATGCTCAGTGTGTGCTTATCTCTGCATTACTGTGTCATGATGCACCTTGTGAGGCACTGTAGAAATAATCTCAGTACTTTTACTTTTAATTATTACATGCTTTTTGTTAATTTCCTGTTCAGAAATGTTTTACCGTTCCCACAAGTGTTTTGAACATTGTGTAAACTTTCCTTGGGCAGTTGAACAGATGACTATTCACCATAGATAAAACATCAATGACAGAACAAGTCAATGATTCAACACAATCCTGCATTGGTTTACTAAATCTTTACCTGCAAACATGGTTGCCAACATAAACCCATGTAGGCAACATGGATGTTGAACTCGCCAAGTCCCTCACTCTCTCATTGCCTGTTCACCATATCTCATGTCTTCCATCTCCCTTTCTACTTTACCCCAGTCTGCAACAGATGCAGAATCTCTCAGCTCTATCAGAGACCTCAGGGACCACCAGAATTTTAGATAGTCCACTCACCCCGAATGCCCCCCATTGTTCACATCCCTCAAATGTGATTGCCGATCTACAAGTCTCCAGACGAGAGTGCTTCTTCTTCAACACTGTAAGATAGTCTCTACTCAAACAAAAAACATACAAGCGTATTAGAGGTTGATATTGATGGCCTACTCTCATATAATCCCACATTTTGGTGCCCTACCATACCTACAATCCAAACCTCCATGCATAGAAGAGCCCTAGCCACAGCATAGGGAGAGTACCCTGCTGGACCAGAGGCCAAAATTGCCACCAGACATTCATCCTCCAACTTTAGTGGAGATGCTTTTAAGATCTTCAGGCAATATGTGTGAGATGACAGAAGAAAAAACAGAAGGTATAAAGCATGTATCCAAAGATGAACTCATGAATAAACACCTAGGTCTATATTCACCACAAAGTCAGATGCCTAGACACAAGATTAAGTATAGAATCAGCAACAGCTGGGGTAATATGTAACTACTAATGCCAGAATGCCAGCTATCTTACTACAGCAAGCCCTGACTATTCCAGCATAGCTGAAGTATAACAAACAACTTTAAAACCAACTTCATAAATTTGATCAAGGACCTTAAAAAGGAAATTCATAAATACCTGAAAGAAATTGAGGAAAAGGAAACTAAAAAATTTAGTAAATGAAATAAATTCTTTAAGGAAAGCAAAGAAAACATTGAGTTGAAAGAAGTGAATAAAAATGTTTAAGACCTAAAAGAGGCAATATAAACATTGATGGAGGAGGGTCATCTGTCTATGTGTTATTCTCATTGGTTAATAAAGAAACTGCCTTGGTTTTTTTGATAGGGCAGGATTTAGATAGGTGGAGTAGACAGAACAGAATTCTGGGAGAAAGAAAGCATAGTTGGTTAGACACCATTGAGCCAGCTGCCAGGTCAGACATGCTGAATCTTTCCCGGTAAGCCACCACCTCGGGGTGCTACACAAATTATTAAAAATGGGTTAAGCAACATGTGAGAATTAGCCAATAAGAGGCTGAAACTAATGGGCCAGGCAGTGTTTAAATGAATACAGTTTCCGTGTAATTATTCTGGGGCTAAGCTAGCCTTGCGGGAGCAGAGCAGGACAAAAAGCAGGCCTGCTCGCCTTCTCACTACACTGTTCTCTTGATGCCCGAGGCTGATGGCAAGGGCTGAGGTATCAGGCCAGTGCAGAGCAGCCCAGTAACAGCTGCCTTTCTCTCACTACTACCCTCTGCAGAGCAGGCTGTGGGTCCCAGGACCTGGGGGACACAAAGAGCCTAGTGCTGACGTCATAGCCTGATTTGTCTCAACCTAGGCCAGCACTCTTTCTATGACTTCAGTTCAGCAGTTTAGCAAAAGCCTCAATTAGGCATGGTCTGTCCTATTGAAGGGACCCAGATGATGAAGACTCAGACCCATTACAGGGGTTCACTATTGTTCATTCACCCATCCACCATCCCTCCAACCCTCCATCTATTCCTCCATCCTCCATCCATCCCATCCCTCCATCCCCCATCCATCCCATCCCTCCATCCTTCCCCTCATCCATCACATCCCCTATCCATCCCATCCCTCATCCATCCCCTTAATTCCCCCTCCATCCCTCCGTTCCTCAGTGCCTCCATCCCTCCTCCCCTGCTCCCTCTCTCCTCCTTCACTTCTCCATCATTACCATCCATTGAGCCTCTGTTGCTTTTCTGGATCCTGTGGGCTCAGCCACCCATTGGTCAAGTTGGCTATGTTCCAAGTGCTGACCAACCACCCCGGTTTCAGAGGCAGAGATGGCAAGCCAGGAGGCCCTTTCACTGGACACAGAAGCAGAACTTCCCAATAGCCTGCTGGGAGATGACCAGGATGAGTGCTTGCTTCTCCTGGGGGAGCTTTGCCAGCATCTGTGCATCAACACTGTGGGCTCCTACCGCTGTGCCTGCTTCTCCGGATTCGAGCTGCAGGGCGACAGCCACACTTGCTGCCCAGGTGAGTTGTAGGCAGTCCAGGCATAGGCTTGTCCTGCCAGTGGAGGGGCGGCCTTTCTAGACTCTCTTCCTCCTGGCTCTGGGTTGATGCTGGCAGAAACCAGAGGAGGCTCCTAGCTCTGGGGACTCTGAAGACTGCCTGAATCTGGGCTTGGGCTTCAGAGACCCTCTCCAGACACTAGTTGTGTCCCTAGCACTGTGCCTTTCTTCCTGTCAACTGTATGGGGGTGGAACTGCTTTTTAGTCTAGATACCTGCTGCTTCTTTCCCTCTTTTGCCTTCTCCCCGTAACTGTGAGATAGCTCTTGCCCAAGGTGTGTGTGTTTGTAGCCAGAGCCTTAGTTTCCTCCTCTATGAATGAACAAGGGGAGTGGTCAGTGAGGTCATCCGTCAGTGCCTGGTGTGGTTGCTTGTGAGTGTCCAAGGCCAGACAGAAGATGTAAGCCTGCCCCCTGCTGTATGCTCCGCTCATAACAGATAGAGGCACCCCTCAGTTGGACACTGTGCGGGAGTCTGCACCAAGGCCTGAGTCTGCCCAAGTGTCTCCCAACACCATCCCGCTGCCTGTGCCACAGCCTAACACCTGCAAAGGTGAGTGGAGGGATGTGCTTTCTGCAGGGAGGGCCGGGAGGGCCTGAGCTGTAGAAGTCTGGGCTGTGTGGTGTGCTGGGCTCTGGGGCTGGTGTATACAAGCTGGTCCAGGCCATCAGATGCCTCTGCTTTGTAGAAGGGTGGGACCTTCCTGGTGATGACTGAAGAGGAGGAGGGAGAGGAGAGGGTGACATCAGGGGATTCTGGGTCTCTGTGTGACCCTGGTCAAGTGGGTCCCCTGCTCGGTCTCACTTCTGGAAAGCCAAGTCTTCATTCAGGAATTCGCGGAAGTCTTCCCTTCCTGCCTTTGGCCTTTTGTTCCTCACTGTCCTCCCCGGACCCCAAGGAAAGGCTTGGCATTTGAGTGGAATGCTGGAGAAATCCAAAGTGCTGTTCCCAGTGCCACCTGGGACTGCAGCCACTTCCTGGGGTCGCTGTGAAGAGCCACAGGCATGGGGTTCTCATCTTTTCACATCTCTGCCTCCCTGGGCCTACAGTGGAGACCTCAACCCCTATCAGAGTGTGGCGGGGGGGGGGGATAAGCAGTGTGGTCAGGGCCAAGACCTATGTATTCTGACTACAGGAATCTTCCCTCAGACAATGGGCCCTGTGACATGTTGTCGGAGGCACAGCCATGTACTCCTGCTTCCCTGGCTATGCCATCATGGCGGACAGTGTGTCCTGTGAAGGTCAGTACCTTGGGATTACCCTCTAACCTTTGCAGATCAGGTTGTCCTGTGGTGAGGGCTTAGGGCAGGTGTGACCAGGACATCAAACGCACACTGATCATGAGATTCAGCTGTTGTGACAGAGAACCCAGCAGAGCAGTGCAGGTGGTTCCCTCTGGTATCACTGAGCCCCTGGTATGGGCCTCCCATGGTGCTGGAGAGGTCCAAGGTCCCAGCTCCTGTCTGGTCACTCTGCTGCTTCCTAGAGGATGCTTCTCAGAACTGAACTTGTCCCATGTCACCTGGAGGCCCATTGGACACAGATTCCTGGGAACTCTACAGGCTCCCCAGACGTCCTGATTAGGGGGTCTGGGAAACCTCAGAACATGTGTTCTAACCAGGACCCATGGCCATACTAACCCAGGTGTGGGCATACTTAATTCACTACTCCCTGATGGCTGGGCTGATCTGTGGCTGAGCTTGCGTAGTGACCTCTGAGTTCATCCATGCTCAGTCCCGAGGTGGAGAAAGTGAAGAGAGTGATGTGTCAGTGTGTCAGAGTAGCATCCAGAAGTGGCCTCATCCCCCCCACATACAACACACCCCTCACACCTGAAGTGGGAAGAACTTCAGTCATAGAGGGAGAGTTGGCGATGGTGACAGCTTCCTCTGGCATTCACAAGCACATGAAGAGTGATGGTCACAAAGTCCACGCCCTTTACCCCAGTGAGCAGCATAGGTGAGGTCCTGTCTCAGCTGGGTCGCTGTGTACTAGAACTCACAGTGTACAGTGGGAGCAGTAGTTCTGACACTTGCAGTTTGGCTTCCTCGGTGAGTTTTGTCTGAAGTAGTTTAAGCGGTCCCAGGATCTTACCCCCTCCCATCTGCACAGAGGCAGAAGAGTGAGCTACAAGTCCAGGGCTCAGAAAACATGGTCCCACTTGGACAGACAGGCTCTGCTCCTACTGTGATCACAGGGAGTTTGCTGCCAAGATGCCACAAGGCAACCATGAGAGCTCAGGTGAGGGAGCAATGGCCACATGGTTCCCAGGGATGATGTCATCAACCCATAAGGTCCAGGAGAGTCTATTTTTTTCTGGCTTTTTAGGAATTTCAGTATGAATGTAGAATTAGTTGCTACTTGCACATTGCTGATGGCATAAGCTTTGAGGTACACACTGACCTAAACCAAGTGTGGGCACGGACTATGGCTGTGGTTCAAGTCTTCTCAAGTGTGATGGGCCTGTAGTTGGAGAAACGATGGCACACTATCCGCACAAATGCCCTAGTGCAGCTGGCTCAGTCCACTGGGGAAGGAAGTCATGAATGAGGCAGCTCAGTGAGAAGCTGGGTCATGGCATCTCTGGCCCCTTTACTTAGCATTGTCTTTTTTTACTTTCTTCCACATGAGACAGATCTATTGAGACTTTGGTGGGACTCCCAGTCCTCTGGGCTTAGCTGTGGCAGGACACTGGTGGCATAGTGTGGCTTGGAGCGGGCAGGGCCTCTGTCTCAGCATTCTGCCTAGGCACAGCTCCTACATTCGCCTCTGCTCTTCCACTGCTGCGTGTTGGAGACATGGAGGTGAACTGAGCATGGATTCCACTGCTCAGAAGCTTAGTCCAGCAGGGCGGACAAAACCACACATTGATACATGTCTTTGTGAATGGCATGGATCTCAGGAGTTAGACACCGTCAGGCGTGGCTTGCCCTCTTTTACATTCCCTCTGTCCTGTCCACCTTTGCCTCCTTGATGTTCCTCAGAAACACCCAGCAGCTTCCACTTCAGGGGCTTTGCACATGCTGAGACCTCTACCTGGAGAACCCCTTTCCCAGATGGTCATGTGGCCCTGTTCCGCTGATCACATCCTCCCTGACCATTTATAGAAGGCTGCAGCCCACCACAGGACCCCTTCCCATTTCTGATCTTTTTTCCCCTTGCCACTTGACATACTTAGGCATGCTGTCTCATTTTTACCACACTTTCTCCTCCCCTCTTCTCTGTCCATGTGAGCTAGCTTTTCTGGTAGATTTTCTCTGCCTTGCTCATGGCTGTCTCCCCAAGTCCAGTGTGGGCCTGCCACAGTCTATTCTAAAATGTTCAGTGGGCAGACGCTCTGAGGAAGTCATGAACTAACCTTCCTGATTTGCCCCACCCCAGCTCCTGCGCCCTCCCCCACTTTCATGCAATGTCAACTCTTAGCCTATGGTGCACCCAGGTGACTCGAGAGCCATCTGCTCCAGCAGTTGTGTGTCCTCAGCAGGACAGCACCAGGCTCTGCCTTGACTTTGTCCTGGGGCCAGAGGACCTGCTCTTGCTATGTTCCTTGCCTGGTCCCACCCTCACCAATGGGTGACTGAAAGGAATGTCTGTCTGAACAAGGATACCGGTGAGCCAGCCCAGCCCAATATATGAGCTGGGGGGATCCACCGTGATGGAGACTGTATCCCCACAGATGTGAATGAGTGTGAGGCCCGGAGCTGCAGCCAGGAATGCGCCAACATCTACCACTCCTATCAGTGCTACTGCCGCCAGGGCTACCAGCTGGCAGAGGATGGGCATAGCTGCACAGGTGGGCACCTGTCTTCCCCAAGGACTCTGTGAATAAGGGACCCCTTTCCCGTGTGCCGGGATGGGTCTGAGTTCATATCCCAGCTTACAGCTGTGGGACCTTGGGTCTCTCTACTCTTACCTAAGGTTCCTCTGCTGTAAAGTGAGATGATGACCCTGGTCTCAACAGGAGTGTGTCACCCAAGTTGGGCTGGCACCTGAATAGGCCTTGGCTGGTACTGTCATGATCAGTAACACACATTGTTGTGTGAGGTGCACTCCAGTTCTAGCCCCCATCGTCTATGTGGCTCTGAGCAATTCACACGCACCATTAGAGCCTGCTTGTCTTTCCTTGTAAACGGGCCCCTGGGATTCCCGGCTGTGCCGGTGGCTGGCTGGCCGAGGCTCACCAGCTGACCCTTTCTGTCAGACATTGACGAGTGTGCACAGGGCACTGGCATTCTCTGCGTCTTCCTCTGTGTCAATGTGCCCGGGAGCTACCAGTGTGCATGCCCAGAGCAGGGCTACCCTATGATGGCCAATGGGAGGTCCTGCAAGGGTAAGTGATAGCCTCCACTCCGCCAGGCCTTGGACAACTCTGCAAACTGCCTCGTGCTTGGAGAGCCGCACTAATCCCATGTGCTCAAAACAGCTGTGCTCGGGATGATAGTCCCCATGTCCAGACCTGGGGTGAGGAAGAGGATGGGCTTTCAGCCACTCATGCCAGCATAGAATCTCCCAGGCTTGGCCACGAACCTGTCCTCTGCCCTGGTGTGAAGAGACAGGGAACTGTCTATGAGCCTCATAGACCCAAGCTGATGTCCTCAAATTTCTATCACACTGTCTAGTGGCAGGTTTACAGCCCCCTGTCACCACAGTGTGAGTCAAGAGATAGGAGAGGTGGCTCTGTCACTGGGGACACAGAAAATCCCAGCTTTAGCAGTTTATCAGGTTTGCTACAGAGGAGATAGTTCTGGGATGGACCAGACCTGTGACTTTGACTCTCCCTCTGAGTTGGATTCCTGAGCTATGATTCTAATCAGTGCCACTGACCACAAAATTTTGGGCCTGCCAAGACATCAAAGCAAGGTGGCCATAGAGGGGCCCTGACTCCCCTTCAAGAGGAGCTTTGGAGTTGAAGCCTGGGTGTACTTGTGCAGTGAATAGATCAGTGGGTCTCGGTGGCTAGCTCTCCCTGCCCCATGTGTCTTGAGGGAAAGAGTGCCTTAGGCATGGGGAGGACAGGTGGGCAACTCTGCCTTCAGTTGGTGGCTGTCGGTCCTGGGAGTTAGTCCAGCACCAGGTTGTATCCCCGTTAGTGGTGGCACTTGCTGTGCAGTGGGCACCTTGCACTATGTTCTGAGAACCTGAGAAGCCAGCATGGTCAGGGCCCGCTGTTGCTGTGTGATGGTGATGGGGCCGGACAGTGAGCCACGCTCTTAGACCTCAGGGCCCAGGGGTGCCCAGGGTCTGTGACAGGAGCTTAGCCAGTAAAACACAAAGGACAAAGTGGGGGGGGGGCAGAGCTTTGCTCAGACTGACCATTCCTTTGGCTGACCCTGGGCCTCATAATGGCCACAGGGTCATAATGGCCATGAAGGAGGAGGGGCTAGCCAAGGGAACAGGGAACAGGGCCTTGTGACTCAACAGAACAGGACAAGACAGGTGCTCCAGTTTTGCCTGGCTCTGCCCTGGGTCACTGTCTGGCTGCACACAAGACAACATCTAACTTGGATCTCTTGGAACCCTCCATGCAGTGGAGAGATGGGCTGCGAAAGGGAGTCCCAGTGGCCTAAACAAGACAGCAATGCTATCTTTCTCATATTCAAACTTTCCAGTACGGGCTGGGCAGAGGGAACCGGCTTCCTTCTAGCTGCTGGTTCTACCAAACCAAGGAGGCTGCCCAATGCGGCCGCCAGGTTTCCAGTCCCTCATGTTCTACATTAGCAGGTCAAAGGAGGACAAGAGGAAAAGGAGCCAAGTGGAGGTATCAGTTATATCCCTAGAAAGGCTCCTGGAAGCCAGCGGGGTGCTTTTGCTTACATCCGAGTGTTTGGAGGGTTGATCACAGGTCACCTGCAATCATTGGATTGAAGGTCCAGTGCCACCTGAAGTGTGGGACAGGGCTGGAGCCTGCATGGGACTCTGACAGAATGCAACCCCAGGCCTTTCTGCGTAGACTGGGGTGGGAGGAATGGACTGGTACAAGCCGCCATGTTCTAGGTTCCCCCAAACAGTAAACAAGCTATACAGACTGAGGAGCAAGGCCCCACGCAGCACTGGGATCCCCCTTTGGGGTATGGCAGTCCCCTTGATGGTAGCCTCCCTGGCCATGGGCTGCTCCTTCTGTTTCTTGTGGAATCCACTGATCTTCAGCCTGACTGGGGCTCAGGAGGGGCACCCAGGAATGCCTGAACTGTGGATGGAGCCTTGCTCTATGAAGACTCTAGAGGGCAGGCTCTACCTGGAACCTGGGCTGTAGGGAATCGGCTGCCATGGGGCCACCCAGGTGAGTGGAAAGGGGCCGTTGTTTGCATGGGAGCTCAGCTCTCATTCTAAGGTCCACGTTCTGTGTAAGACTCTAGTGTGGGCTCTGAGCACATCACTAAGCAGGAAGTGAAGTAGGGTGACGGCAGAGGTTGCCAGTGACTCACTGGCCAGGGGCTTTCTGGGAAGGCACAGCCTGAGCAGAGACCTGTGAGACAAAAGGAGGGCAATCAAGCCTTGGATCAGGGTGTTCCTGTATAAAGGCCCTGTGGCAGCTTTGCCTGGTGTGTCAAAGTTGGAGGCAGGGAAGAGAAGGTGGAACACGCTAGCAGAAGGGGGAGGTGGTAGGACCTGAGACCATTGAAGTAACACCATGGACCTCCAAGTCATGCATCTCTCTCCTGAGGCCCAGTGGCTTCCCCGCAGCCACAGTTCCTACTCAGGCCTCCTCTTCTCCCAGCTGATTCCATTCTTGCCTCAAAGACTACCAACCCCTTCCCCACCCTGGCTGAGATTGTGGTATAGTCCTGCAGTACAGGCATCCAGAGAGACAGTGTGGACACCAGCTGTATAGCGTAGACACAACCCCCATAATGTAGGTGCTCAGTGCTGGAGCATAGACTCAAACACTGGAGCCTAAATGCCAAGCCTTGGAGTGTAGACACCACACCCTGCAATGCAGATGCCCCGCTTCTGTCCCTGAGCAGAGGTAGAGATAGAGTTACGGATACTCGTGGCTTTGTGGTTCTGTAGCTGGGAGGAG
This sequence comes from Alexandromys oeconomus, assembly GCA_963919705.1. Taxonomy (NCBI): domain Eukaryota; kingdom Metazoa; phylum Chordata; class Mammalia; order Rodentia; family Cricetidae; genus Alexandromys; species Alexandromys oeconomus. The sequence goes on from CAWTZB010000267.1 coordinate 5,466,574, forward strand.
GGTCTGGTCACGTGGCTCTGGAGTTGGTCCCCCGGTACTCTTCTCTATTGATACAGTACCCATACTCTTGAGGATGGGGCCGCATTGCCTGTGGTTGAACAGAGCAAGGGGCAGGTGTGGGGTCTGCTGGGATGCTGACAACTATGAAGGGAACAGTGCCTTGTGTGCCAGGCCCCATGCCAAACTTCACCCTGAGCAGCATCCCTCCAGGTTCCCAGCAATAGGATCCCCGGTTGAAACTGAGGCTCAGGAAATGGAGCCTTAAAGCTTGGATCCAGCCCTTTCCCCTGGCTAGCAGCGCGGAGGCCGCACGATGCCTGGAGTTACTGTAAAAGACGTTAACCAGCAGGAGTTCGTCAGAGCTCTGGCAGCCTTCCTCAAAAAGTCCGGGAAGCTGAAAGTCCCCGAATGGGTGGACACAGTCAAGCTGGCCAAACATAAAGAGCTTGCCCCCTATGATGAGAACTGGTTCTACACGCGAGCTGCCTCTACAGCACGGCACCTGTACCTGCGTGGTGGTGCCGGGGTTGGCTCCATGACCAAGATCTATGGAGGACGGCAGAGAAATGGTGTCAGGCCCAGCCACTTCAGCAGAGGCTCCAAGAGTGTGGCCCGCCGCGTTCTCCAAGCCCTGGAGGGACTGAAAATGGTGGAAAAGGACCAGGATGGGGGCCGCAAGCTAACACCTCAGGGACAGAGAGATCTGGACAGGATTGCAGGACAGGTGGCAGCTGCCAACAAGAAGCATTAGAACAAAGGATGCTGGGTTAATAAATTGCCTCATTCATAAAAAAAAAAAAAAGGTTGGATCCAGAAGGACAAATTGGAACCTACAGGACATACGACAAGATGACATCCCAGTGTACTCACTCACTGCGTCTTGTCTCTCAGGTTCTGCCAACTGTCAGGCCATGTGTAGAGAACTTCCCACCTCGTGGTGAAGCTAGACACAGAGCAGAAAGACAACATACCTCACACACAGCCCTTCTGTGGCACAGCCAGGCTCTAACATGCCACTGCCTACTCACACAGAGACAGTCTAGGTGGAGCTGGGAAGAAGGCTGCCTTCTATACCTAAGTACAAGGTGGGGAAACTGAGGCAGCTATGTGTGGTAATTGGGAACTGTCAATAGTCACGGTGGGGACCGACGCACGGCGGACGCACAGCGGGCGAGCGGGTACTGACACAGTGGCAGGCAACGCAGGCGGCAGGGACCAGCGCAACACTGAGAGCAGATCGCCCCAGGACAATTAAATCAAGGAGGTAGGCCTTTGGTTGGCGAGGTCCCTGGCAAACAGGGAACCTGGTTCTTTTCCTGAGGACCCGTCTGAGGGGTGAGAGGGACCTTGGCCCCTGGCAGAAGCCAGGAAACAGAACGAGGGCATTTTGCAAGAGGAGCCTCTGGCCAGCAGGGAAACCTGATCTGGTTTTAAAAGGCCAATTAGAGAGCATCAATAAGAGGAGATGGGCAGGCGCCAAGGCAAAAATTCACCCAATAATCTGAAAAACAACATGAAAGCACCAGAACACAATGATCTTACAACAGAAGGTCTTGAGCACCCTAACACAGAAGAAGTGGAAAAAATCGACTTTATAAAAGCAATAGAGTCCCTTAAACAATATGTAAAAAACACCTTTATAGAAATGGATGAAAAGTATAACAAAAAGTTTGAAGAATTGAGTAAATACGTACATGAGACCCACAAACAGGTTCAAGAATTGAAAACTGAAATGGAAGCAAGGAAGAAAACACAAACGGGGGACCAGCTGGATACGGAAAATCTAGGTCAACGAGCAGAGCCTACAGAAACAAGCATAATCAATAGAATACAAGAAATAGAAGAAAGAATCTCAGATTCTGAAGACACCATAGAGAAAATAAACGCACTGATCAAAGAAAACAGCAAAGTCAACAAATTCTCATCACAAAACATTCAGGAAATATGGGACACAATAAAAAGACCAAACCTGAGAATAATAGGAATAGAAGAAGAAGAAGAATCACAGCTCAAAGGCCCATAAAATATATTTAATAAAATTATGGAAGAAAACTTTCCCAACTTAAAGAAAGAAATTCCTTTGAATATCCAAGAAGCATACAGAACACCAAACAGACTGGATCAAAGAAAATCATCCCCTCGCCATATAATAATCAAAACACAAAATATACAGGTTAAAGAAAGAATATTAAGAGCTGCAAAGGAAAAAGGCCAAGTAACTTATAAAGGCAAACCGATCAGACTTACACCTGACTTCTCTATGGAAACCATGAAAGCCAGAAGGTCCTGGATAGAGGTTCTTCAAAAACTAAGAGACCATGGATGCAAACCCAAACTTCTATACCCAGCCAAGCTAGTATTCACTATCAATGGAGAAAACAAGACATTCCAGGATAAGAACAAATTTAAACAATACGTAGCCACAAATCCAGCGCTACAGAAAGTAATAGAAGGAAAATCGCAACCCAAGGAATCCAACATTGCCAACACTGACTACAATAACTCAGGAATCTAGCGAACCTTCACCAGCACAACTCAAAGAAGGGACACACACAAACTCTACTACCAAAAACAGTAAGAATAACAGGAGTAAACAACCACTGGTCATTAATATCACTTAATGTTAATGGTCTCAATTCACCTATAAAAAGGCACAGGCTAAGGGATTGGATACGAAAACAGGATCCAACATTCTGCTGTTTGCAAGAAACACATCTCAACCACAAAGACAGGCATCTACTCAGAGTAAAAGGTTGGGAAAAGGTCTTTCAAGCAAATGGTCCTAAGAAAAAGGCAGGTGTGGCCATACTAATTTCCAACAAAACTGACTTCAAACTAAAATCAATCAGAAGAGATCGAGATGGACACTTTATACTCATAACAGGAACAATTCATCAGGATGACATCTCAATCCTGAATATCTATGCCCCTAATATAAAAGCACCCACTTATGTAAAAGAAATATTATTAAAACTCAAGGCAGACATAAAACCACACACACTAATAGTAGGAGACTTCAACACACCTCTCTCTCTCCAATGGACAGGTCAATCAGACAGAAACCTAATAGAGAATTAAGAGAATTATTGGAGGTAATGAAGCAAATGGACTTAACAGACATCTACAGAACACTCCACCCAAATAGGAAAGAATATACCTTCTTCTCTGCAGCTCATGGAACCTTCTCAAAAATTGACCATATACTCGGAAATAAAGGAAACCTCCACAGATACAAAAGAATATCAGTGTCCACCTGTGTCTTATCAGATCACCACGGTTTAAAGTTAGATGGCAACAACTATGCTACCCCCAGAAAGCCAACAAACTCATGGAAACTGAACAGTCAACTACTGAACCACACCTGGGTCAAGGAAGAAATTAAGAAAGAAATTAAAGTCTTCCTTGAATTTAATGAAAATAAAGAGAC